>BTPG01000001.1:216968620-217253620 GCA_036245525.1 Semisulcospira habei | reverse complement strand
CTGACTCAATATGGGGATCTTTCCCCTACAGGTAAATCCTATATGTGTGCCTTCAGCTTTTTTCACTTATAAAGCCTATTCAGAAGTGGCAATTAATCTAGATTTTAAGAGTAGAAACAGAAATCTGTTCCACAGTAAGTATTTCATTTGTTCTGTCTCGTGTAAACCCCAGGAAGGCCGCCGGGCCGGACGGTCTGAAGGGGAGAGTATTAAAAGAGTGTGCCCCCGAACTGGGAGGTGTGATGACCAGACTGTTCCAGCACCTCATGGACACTCACTGTGTCCCTCGTACGTGGCGCTCCTCGACGATCATGCCATTGCCCAAGAAGCCAGGCGCAAAAGAATTAAAAGATTTCAGGCCTGTGGCCCTAACATCTGTGCTGTGCAAGTCAATGGAGAGGGTTGTGTGCAGCCAACTGACCGCCGCTGTGGCCGATCACATGGATCCGCTCCAGTTTGCGTAGAGACCGCGCAGGGGGGTGGAGGACGCGTGCCTTACTCTTCTTGACGCGGTCTGTCGCCACCTGGACACACCTGGCAACCAGACGCGCATTCTCTTCATGGACTTCAGTAGTGCATTTAATACTATTGAGCCATTTCTGTTGCTGCAGCGACTACTGGAGCTTGAGGTGAACACCAATCTCGTTCTGTGGATTAAGGCGTTCCTGTGCGACCGACCACAGCGGGTGGGTCTGAGGGTCTCCGAAACAAATGTCGGGCCATGTGAATCTTCTAGATCCCCTGTCTCGGCCGGCTCGCCTGACGGAATGGTTCCATTTACTGATGGAATGGTTCTGTCGGGGGAGCTGGTGCTGAACACGGGTGCACCACAAGGTTGTGTGTTGTCGCCTGTACTTTTTTCCATATACACCAACCAGCTCCAGATCAACACAGCCCTACTAAAGCTGATCAAATACGCAGATGATATGGCTCTCGTGGCCAACTTGAAAGACGAGGCCACCTTGTCACAGTATTTTGCAGCCGTCGATGACGTTGCCCAGTGGTTTGATGACAGCTTTCTACAGCTGAATGTAGGGAAAACTGAAGAGATGGGGCTGGGTGGGGGACGGGTGAGGGAGGGTAAGAACTTGTTAAGGAAGCCTCTGAAAATCAAAGACCAGCCTTTAAGTACCTGGGCACCGTCATTGCCGGACAGCAACATAACATTCACAGCAAATGCTGATCACGTGTACAAGAAAGCCCAGCAAAGACTGTACCTTCTACGTAAACTGAGGAGTTTCAGCGTTTCTCCGGACATCCTGGTGACTGTGTACAGGTCTCTAGTAGAGAGTATCCTTGCCTTTAACATTGTCTCGTGGTATGGCCACATGACTGTTAAGGATAGGGCACGGCTGTCTAAAGTTGTCAACCAAGCCAGCAAAATTGTTGGTGTAAAGCTGCCACATCTGTCGGACCTGTATCACCGGGCTGTCCGGAGGAAGGCTGTAGAGATCACAACAAATCAAACACATCCTCTTCATGGCCAGTTCCAACTGCTGCCCTCGGGACGCCGGTACAAAGTGCCGCTGGCGCGAAGGAATGTGTACAAACGATCCTTCGTGCCATCGGCTGTCACTGTGATAAGCTCTGATAGCGTTAAGAGATGAGGCCTGATGTTATCTATGCACTGACAAATAAGAATGCGGTTTTATATATTACTTTTTCTTTTATTAATTATTTTAATCCATCCCATTATAGTGTGTTTGTGTGTGTGTGTGCGCGCGCGTGCGTGCGTGTGCGTGTGTGTGTGTGTGTGTGTGTGTGTGTGTGTGTGTGTGTGAGAGAGAGAGAGAGAGAGAGAGAGAGAGAGAGAGAGAGAGAGAGAGAGAGAGAGAGAGAGAGAGAGAGAGAGAGAGAGAGAGAGAGAGAGAGAGAGAGAGAGACCAGGACCTAGGACCCTCATGAGCCGTCCTATTAGGGACGATGGTTATGGTCCTTTCCCCCGACACAAACCAAAAGCTGTGATAAGTTGTGATAGTAAGGGATGGTACTGTGATAGAGGGAGTGGTGATAATGTGATTCAAGTGATCAACAGAATGTGATTCGGCAAGGATTTTAGATTCTAACAGGCGTGGGGAGGGATTTTATAAAATTATGTGTTTAATTGCTTGTTCATGTTTGTGAGCCGAAGACAAATTTCCATTTTATACATATATATTTAATGGACAATAAAGATTTTTGAATTTGAATTTGAATTTATTACTGTTTGGTCCTTTTTGGCTCCCCGCCGGTAAAGTTACAGTACCCCCCCCCCCCACCCCCCCCCACCTCCGCCCCCATCCTGTAGAAATGTGACCCTTCCCCTACCAACAGGTAAGACTACTGGCGGTCCATGGATGCCAGATTTGTAGACTTACCGGGCCGATGGAGTTATCGGGCCGGTAGAGTAACACGGCCGGTAAAATCGCTAACGAGGCGATAAAATCCTTACCGTGTCGTTATGAATGCCGAGCTGGTAAGATTTGACTAGTAAACGACCAGTTAGTAAGGCTACCGGCTGTCCATGAATAGCAAGTTTGTAAACTTACCGAGCCGGTAGCACCACGGGGGCGGTAAGCTATCGTCTGCCGGCAATAAATTCCGGCCAACGGGTGTCGAGAAGAGAGAGATAATAGGAGAATACAAAGAATCAAAATTTAACAATGCCGCACCCATCGATAAATCTCGCCATTATCGATAATAAAATTATTGAACAGCATCACCTCTTTATTATCACCGAATCAACCCAGTTGTTTTTGAAAATGTGACGAGCATGATCGATGCGGCATTATTGAATTTTGATACATTTGTATTCTCCTATTATCTCTCTCTATAACTATTGTCTTTGACAACATCTAAACATTTACCTGACCAAGTGGTGTCAAGTGAAACTTCATACTTATTAACACGTTGCAACTAACTTTTAAAAACCTGCAGAGGTAACCTTTAAGTGAGTTGTCATAAGAACTTATTAATTACTTACCATAAGAACTTATTAATTACTTACTGTAAGTTCTTATAAAATTCTTACAAAACAAAACAAAGTCGTTTGGTGAGAGGTCATTCAGATACCAAAGCCCAGTTGTTTGGAATGACCTCCCACGCGAACTGAGATACATGGATTCGAGAGAGGCATTCAAGGGAGCCCTAAAGACCCATATTTTTTCTGTCAGCTACAAATGACTTTGTCACACACCTGTCATGTTAATGTCATCTCTATCTATGTTAGAAGTAGTATGTGTGTGAGTGTTGTGTGTGAATGCCAGTATGAGTCCATAAGCGTAGCACTTTTGAATGGTGACTTTATAGCTTGTTTACAGAGTGCGTTGTATTTTGTTTTTTGTACTTTTTGTAAATTGCATTTTTGTAATTAGTTATTATTGTACTTAGTTTTTGTTAAGCGCCTCGAGCTCTAATCTGAGGTTATGCGCTATACAAGTACTCATTATTATTATTATTATTATTATTATTATTATTATTATTATTATTATTATTATTATTATTATTATTATTATTATTATTACAAGAACTTGACTTCAGTCCCAGGATACTGAGACAGATTTGACAAGATACAAAGACAAAAAAATAACTTTTTTTCTCAATAATACTCAGGTGGTGGAGCGGATGGGGCTAAATAATCAGGCACAAGTGGTGTAAATGACATGTCATCTCTCTGCAAAGCATATGACAAAAATATTGATTGATTACCAAATCTGATTTTTATTTGTTTAAAAGATTGTGTAGTTTTTCTGTGGTTTCCTGAACACCGATCTTTTTTCCTTCCACTAAAAAACTAGCTTTTAGTTCTTCAACATTCACGGGAGATTGACTACGCATTTTATTCTGTATTTCAGACTTCTGCTTTTTGTAATTGTTCAAATCATCCTGCACTCTCTTAAATCAATATCGTCAATAAAATTATTGTCCAATGCCTTACTGATAATAAGTTTCATACTGCTCAGCTTTGACCAGCGAGCGTTCTCAAAGCTTCATGTTTTTGTAATTTTGTATGAAATCTCTTGTTAAGGGTTTCCAAACCAAAACATGCCAGGCATGTAGCAACGCTAACACCCTCAATTGCAATTCCAATTAAACTTCCAATTCCTGTGGCAAACAGAACAATACCCCCTACAGAACATCCAGCTGAAACTGCACCAACAGCCATAGATGTGTTTTGAACAGAATTGAAAACTGTCTTATACCGTCTTTTACATCTGGAGTATTTTGCTTCTTCACTTTCCAAATATTTAATTGCTTCTGTAATATTCATTAATCAGAATGCGTCTGCCTGTAATGTTTTATCTTATGCAATTGGCACATGCGGATCAGTCGTCACAAGTGTCGCAGTCTCAAGCGTCGGTATTTGCGGATAGAAGTTTACCATTTTTTTTATTCACAAATATTTTTTATTTAATCAGTGATTACATTTTGCAACTCATCAAAAGTGTACAATTTGCTGGCGTAATAAAATGAAACAAGATAAATGTGTTCTAGTTTTATGTAATTTAGATAAACAAAAGTTGTTTTGTCGACCAATATCTTGACAGCTGGAATACTGCTCGAAACCTCAAAAACCTCAAGATTTTTTCTAATGGCAATAAAAACTTTTGTTGACTCTGTCAATGTGTCATCCCATGTAAGTTTGATTCCCTGCGCAAAATATGCCTCTTTGGCAGAAGAAACAGATCTCATGATAATTTCAAATACTATTGTCGCTTCTCTTGCAATGGTAAAGTTTGCTGGTACAAACACAATTTTTGCATCTGATCTATGCGTAAGAAGATACCTCCTTTTCTCATACAGAGGCACTTGCAGTTTATTTCTGCTAATGTTGTCTGGGGCAAAGCTTGGGACAAGACTTACAATCAACGGCCCAGAGTTAACAACTTTCCTAAACACTAAGGCACCTTCATCATCACTATATACATAAGGACTAATAAATTCAAACTTTATGTCCCAGTCAATTGTTGGTGCAATTACAGGTGTAGGTACAAGCGAAACTACCCACTTATTACCTACATGTATTAAGTTGTAGGGTACATTATTTACAAGAACAGGTACAGTGACATCACGCAGCTGACCAAGTTTAGGAATTGGTCTGTCTGTTTAGTCCTTCATGTCATCTATTACTTTTGGCTTGTACATGCCAAAAGAATCAAGTTCAAAACCATACACTTCCCCCACTTCCCCCTCTTTTTGAAAATCCTGCACGTCAGCCAAATCTTTCAACTCTGTTACTGGACATGCAACTGGTATGATTCTCGACTTTGGACCAGCACTCATTTTTATAAACAAAAATAAAATTATTTAACTTCCAACACAACACTAAAATCATGCATTACAACTGGTTTGTCATCTTGATTAGTTACAGATATACACAGTGACTCAAAGAAACTGAAACCTAATTTCTTAAACTGCAAATTAGGAAATCTAACAGCCACACTTTCACAATAGGGAGCAGTTCCAGTTGGTAAGCATCTCAACAAAGTTGATGGCTTTCCATTGTGAACATTCTCAGACGTGTTCAGTTCTTTTAAATAAACATTTAGCACTGTATGTACTGACAAATGAACAGGATATCTTCCAGTTATTATTTGTATTTTAGGCTTTAAATATTTGTCATCAATTGTCCAATCTTCATCACCACTAACATATAAAATTCCTATATCAAATATGGTTAAAAAAAAAAAAAACCCAAGTAGCATTACAAGACTAAGAGATAATAATAACTGATTATCTTTTGGAAATTCCAATGTAACAAGCAAGTTAGCAGGATTTAAAGTTGCTTTAATTTTATACATATTTTGTAAAAATTCAGCTATAGTACAAAAGTCATAATACCCAGGCTGTAAATGATTAGCGCCAAATCTTGCAGTACCTACAGTTCCCTGTACAGAATATTCACCATACATATTATCATCTTCTACATTAAACCATTTTACAGTGTAGAACATTTCATGGATAGCTACAGTCTTGCTACCATCCTGATTATCAATCCCATTAGTTAACCACATTGGTTTGCTTGTGTCAAGATTTGTTAAGGTAATAAACATTTTTATTATCTCATAAAAAAGAAGGATGGAATTTAAATCACCAACCATTACCACTACAAACGCATTTCAATTTAATGTGGATGCCAAGACTACAAACGCATTTCAATTTAATGTGGATGCCAAGTACAATGTCGCACCAACTTATGAACAAAAAATAATTCAGCTAAATCAGCTCGATATAGCTGTGTCTGAACAAGATGTATTTCAAGTCAAAGTACCCAACCCCTTTGATCAATACATAAACCCACCAATTACAGATGATGCTACTGCAAGAAAGTGGTCCTCAAACCCACTACAAATGTTTCAAAACCAACTTAATTTTGCTATATTGTGTTCAACTACAGGCTGTGGTGTTTCATTTACAGACCATTTGAATCACTCAAACAAACTGATTAGGTCTGTCTATCATTTCCACACGTATTACCAGCTTAGAAGAATACTGTCAGAACTAAATACCCCACTACCTACTGAATCCAGTTTCAACAGGTATAACAACCCCATGGATATGAAAGCATTTGAACGCATCTGTAATGAATTTAACATTAGTACCGGGTATGACTTTACACAAAAACTTGATGATCACAATGGCATGGGTACATTGTATTATGCTATGAGTCACAGACAATACCCACAAGATTACTACCCCGGTTACACTTTATTTTCATCAAAATCACAAGTCTGGTTAGGTTCAATAGAACAGAAACAGTCTAATGCCTGGACCACATTTGTTTTGGACAGGAGTGACAGGTTTACTCAAGCAGGAGTTGAGCGGGTAAATGAGTCTATCAGAACATATGTGTGGTGTTTACTAGGAGCACAATCACTAACAAAATCAAACATTTTAAACGGGAGTGGGAAATTTGAAGCACAAAAACAGTTTCTTGCTAACCTAGAAGATTCAATCAACTCAGTGGTTGATCTCCCATCAAGCATACAACGCTACCAAGACGTTCTCAGATATGCCAGATCCAAAGTTGACTTTGTAGTTGGCATCGGGTTATACATGTTACAATCTGACCTTCAACTCCAAATGGGGACAATAACAAATTATAATAATGAAATCATTGTTGCAGGTGTTGGTAAAAAAATTAGGACTCAACCAGTCTGTGAACTTGGGGGCCACAACCACACATGTACAGACAGTAAAACCATTAATAATGCCTGTAACGTCAGTACAGACAGTAACAACTCCGGCTCTGTCACCGGCACCCATACAGTCAGTACAGTCAGCCCCGGATCCAACACCATCACCAAACACACATGAGTCAGAGAGAACTGCATTGGTAATAGGTCTTACTGGATTAGGGTTATTTTTTCTTTACCTGTTTCATTAAATAACCCACCATTAATCCTCCTACTGTCACCAAAAAGACCCACACATGCTCTGCCATAAACCAAACTACCTTAGCCGCTGTAATGATAATCCAACTGACAACTGTGCCTATTATACCGGGCAAAGCATCCATTGCTTTTACAGCCAATTTCTTAAGCAAGTCTGAAATATGAGACAGTTGATTTTTTAACCGATGTCTGTAAATCTTTTGTTTCAGTTGGGGCCGGTGGACCTGGTGGAGTGCTACCACCACCACCGCCACCACCTCCCATAACAGCTATTACTACAGTACTGATAATAAATCCAAGAGCAGTAATTAAACTTGCAATTGTTATACCTTGTTCTCTGAAAAGTGTTTTCAATCTCTCAGCCAGAGTTGTGTCTTCGTGAAGTATTTTCTGAATAGTTTCCCTAATCCTGTTGACCTGTGTTTTCAGTTTGTCTCTTCCAATACTAATCGCTTCTAACCTTCCTGATCTTTCTGTATACAAGTCATTTAATCTGTGTTGTATTCTTTCTTTCATTTCTGTGTCAAGATTTCCATTGTCTGCAGTAGACAGTTTCTCTTTTTCACATTCTATGTCTTTACCAAGCTCACCTAGTTTGGTTACATTATTTACCATCTCACCTCTTATTGTCTGCAGAGATTTATCCAAGCCTATAATCTCCTGCATTGACAAAGGTGGGTTTTCTATTGTTTTTATAGCGTCATTTATTTGTCCTTCAGTAAATGAGGTTTCTTGTATTACCGTGTTTGCTATTTCTGTCACGTTTGTTTCTGCTCTCATTTCAATATCTTGCCCCGTTGGCAATCTTGTTTGTGTGTCGTGAAGGGCACTAACAAGACGCAGCGTCAACTTCTTACTAGTACCAACACCAAGGTAATGCTGCAGTGCTGCCTCACCACCTACATCAGTTTTGATTGTACTTAAAGCTCTAAATTTAGCAAGACTATTTTTAAGTGTTAGATACACTTTACCTCTGTCTGTATTTACAAATAAGTGTCCTTTTTTGTATTCAAACTGATTAGGATCTATTACATCTGGGCGCGCACCAACACTGTCATAAAATGAGTTTACTTTGTCTTTTAACAGTTCGTGATACATAGGAGAAGTATTTCCCATTCCAGTCATATCCATCATATCTGTGATACTGGTATCTGATGCATCTGTGACATCCATTTCAAATTCACCATGATTAAATCCTCCTGCTGCCATTGTTTTTATTAATTTAATATTTTTGATTTTTGCATAATAAAATGACATCATCTTACGGATCAAAGTTAGACCCATATAGAAAACTACATGAGCCTCTTGGTGTTAAGGGCATTAGACAATCAATCGTCATCACAAATAATCCAAGTACCATAGACCAGAACCAAACACTTACAGTCAAGTTTCCAAACCTAGGTCCTAGTGACGTTATTGTTCCTGGCACTGCATGCCTAGCATTTAATATTGAACTATCATCAGATGCAGATGTAAACAGAACACTAGTTAACAATCTTGGCAGAGCAATTATTAGAACTATTAAAGTAAAACTTGAAGGTCAGGAAGTGTTTAGTGTTGATGATGCTGATGTGTTCTACTGTTACAAAGATCTTTGGCTTACAAGAGAAGAACGAGAGGATCGTATTTATCAAGGCATACAGTATGACAATATTATGAAAATTAGAATCAACGCCGGAGATAAAGTAACTAATACAGCCAAGGACGTTATATTAGCCGAAACATATGGAACCAGATTTTACATTCCACTTGAGTTTGAAATCTTAACAGCACATTTGCCTTATTACCAAGGAGCACTGAATGACCGTCTAAGCTTTGAACTAACTTTCAATGACTACTCCAAAGTTATTAAATCATCTTATCTCAATGCGACATATAAGATCTCTAACATTTCCTTGGAATATGAAATTGTCACACACACTGATCTAGCCAGACTCATACAAAATCAGTACCAGTCAAGACTGCCGATTTATTATGCCCGGGTGATTAGACATAGTTTAATGCATAAAGACAAGAGCGACCCGATGTGGAACATAACTTGAACACACCTGCTAGGTCACTGAAAGGCATTCTTATGTTGTTTGTTGAACTGGCGAGTCCATACAAAAGGGATTCAGAAAAATTTTACAATCCAAAAATTACACATTTGTCTTGTACAATCGAAGGCCGTCCAAATCAAGTGTACGCTTCTGGTTTGCTGCCTTACCAACACTATGATGAAATCACAAAGTATTTTGTGGGTGGAAGACTTAGAGATAAACCGGCAAACATTGCGTGTACAGATTTACATTTGTATGACGTTAGGATGGGGCAATACCTGACAAACAAGTATGCACTTTGGTTAGACCTGCATAGCACAGATGATGACTACCTTCATGGGTCAGGTCGAACTGTTGAAAACGGTAGTGACGGGATTACAATTCAGATACAAAAAAAGGTTGAAAGCGCTGGAGCCATAAACATATATTTGTATCTGATTTATGATGCTTAACACAATATTGCAGAAAGCAGACTAAGTGGACACATATATTAAAATTATATTGTGTATTAAAATGAACTTGATGACACTCGACCCACACTGTGGCTTATTTTGTGGTGTCACAGGGTGTGGAAAAACTGAATTTGTACTTAACCTCTTACAAACAAGATACATCCATCATTTTGAAAACATAGTAATATTCTGTCCTACAATAAAACACAACAAAGCTTATCACAACCGTTTATTCATTTGGACTGACAACAACATTTACTTAGTTGACCCTGAGAAAAAACTGAATGACTACCTACAGTATTTTTACAAGCAATTTGAAGGACAGCCAACCTTGTTTATAGTTGATGACTGCTCTGCAGAGAAAGACATTGTCAAAAAGAGAAACACTTTAGCAGAACTTGCCTTCAGTGGCAGACATGCAAATGTCAGTGTATGGATTCTCACTCAGAAATATAATGCTGTACTAAAAGATTTTCGAGAACAGTTAAAGTTTATCTGTTTGTTTTACTGTAAAGATCGTGACAGCTTTGAAGACTGTCTCAGAGAGAATGATGTTATCCCAAATAAGCATGAACGCGACAATGTGAAGAACAAACTGAAATCAACTAAGCATCTAAAGCTTATTTTAAAGACAGATCAACCCACAGGGTATGGGTTAGTAAATTAATGTATACTTTTGGTTTGTCCATAAAAAATGACAGACGGACAAATCACACAATATTTTTGCTTATTGGTGAAATCTTAGATATTACATACTACTTTAAAGATGTTAAATATGTAAACGGGCTTAAAAAAGAGAGACCTGGAAATTTATTTAGAACACCAGTAACACTGTACATGTCAGGTAATATAACTTTGGGTGTTGATAATCCATTTAGACCAACAATAATCAAAAACATAACTGTTAATATTAAGACACAAACTTTTACTGTTGAATATTACAGTGGCTGGTTTAGTGCAGTGTGTAATGATTTAGTGAAAGAACTAAACCAAACAAATTTATATTTTCCCATTATTACAGTTAATAAAATGGTATTACACATACAGTAATAGTGGTATTTCTTTTCATTTATTATTTTGTCCATATAATAAAAATGACAGACAATGCTCAAAGCTCATCAGGCTCGACAAGTCAATCAAGCTTAAGAAACGTGTTTCACACAACAGACTTGCCTATATCCAATAGTAACAATGTCTATGAATCGATAGAAAACTCTTTTTCTGTCATACAGGCAGTGTAAAAATTCAAGTTGTTGCCAAAATAGAATTTACTAGAGTAGACGGTGAAGTGATTGTATCGTATATCTTGACAAGACAACACACAGTTAACACAAGAAGGGAATTGGAAAACGTGTTTAGAGACAGACTGTTACCTGACTTTCTTGAAGCAATTGAAAAAGCAAGAATGAAGGGGTCTGGTTGGCACGAAGGCCGTGTGCATGAACTACGACTAAAGCAGTCAAGGTATCATCCTATATTAGGTAAATCATGGTTGCCACTGCCAAAAGAGGTTGCAAACAAAAAGGCTGTTGTTAATATACAGAACAATGACCACTATTGTTTCATGTGGTGTGTGCTTGCTAAACTACACTTTGTAAAAACAAGACCTGATCACGTATCTAACTACACCAAATTTGTAAACGAACTCGATTTCAGTGGTATAGATTTCCCTGTTAAAATAGAAGACATAGACTTGTTTGAAAACCTAATCCTGGCATATCTGTGAACGTGTATGTGTGGGATAATGAGTCTGTTGACAAGTTACAACCAATTAGAGTATCACCACTTGCTCCAACCTATGGACAGCCAGAAGATAAACATGTTGACATGTTATTAATTGGTGATAATGATAACTTTCACTACACAATTATCAGGAGTATGTCACGTCTAATTCATAATCATGTTTCAAAACACAATGGCAAACAGGAAGTGTGTAAAATATGTTTACAAAGATTCTTCTCTATTGCAGTGGCACACAAACATGTTTTACATTGTAGGTCAGCTGATGACATTCAAACTGTACTTAAGTACCCATATCCTGGGAGTCAAGTATATTTTAAGAACTATGGGAATCAGCAAAAGCTGCCGTTTGTAGTGTATGCTGATTTTGAATCACTGGTTGTTCCATATGATGGACCTGTTCCAGAATCATTACCAAAGACTATAAAGTTGAGTGACCAAGTGGTGTGTTCTTTTGGATACATTATTGTTAGGTCAGACGGGCAGCATTCAGAGCCTGTTATCTACAGAGGGGAAAATGCAGCTTGTTTGTTTTTAACAGAAATGAGACATCTGTATAGTCAGGTAGTACATTATCTCACAACATGCCAGATGCCTTTGGTGATGACAGAAGAAGACAAACTAAATTTTGATACAGCTGTGATGTGTTGGATTTGTGAACAACTTCTGGGAGGTGATAAAGTTCGTGACCATGATCACATAACTGGACGCTACAGAGGTGCTGCACATAACAAGTGTAACGTGCTATTAAAAACAGATCCTAAGACATATAAGTTACCAATCTTTTTCCACAATCTAAAGGGGTGTGACATTGTAATGCTTGCTGTAGACGAGTCTTACAAAAACATTAGTTGTATTGCGCAGACAACTGAAAAATATTTGACTTTTAGGCTGAACAACAAATTAGTGTTTTATGACTCGATGCAACATTTGTCTTTAGGGTTGGCTAGTCTGGCAGAAGGTCTGACATCATTTCCAATAACGAGTAAATATTTTGAGCCTGAGTTAATCAAGAAAGGTGTGTATCCGTACGAGTAAATTAATCACTGGGTTGTGTTTGAAGAAAGGAGACTGCCATCAAAAGAGAAATTTTATTCTACACTTAATGGTAAAGGTATTTCTGACTCTGATTATCAACATGCACTTGATGCATGGGGTAAACTAGGGTGTCAAACAATTGGTGACTAACATGACCAGTATTTGAAAGCTGACGTTTGCTTGCTAGCAGACATATTTGAAAGTTATCGTAAAAACGGGTTTGTTGCACTACAGTCTTGACCCAGCCTGTTACATAACTAGTCCTGGAATGACATGGGATGCATTTTTGAAATCCAGTAAGATATTTATAGACCTGTTGTCTGATCGTACGATGGGTGAAATGGTGGAACATGGATTGAGAGGCGGCATTAGTATTGCCGCGAACAATTATTCCAAAGCCAACAACAAATATCTGGATGACCTTGACTTTGACCCCTCAAGGAAAAGGTCATTCATTACGTATGTAGACGCGAACAATTTGTATGGCTGGGCGATGTGTGAGTTATTGCCCTTGAAAAACTTTTGCCTGCATGATTTGTCACAGTATGACATAACAGAGTTAACAAACATTATTATGAGTCATGACCAGAATGATGCAAAGGATTGGATCTTTGAAGTAGACCTGGAGTACCCACACCATCTACATGATTACCACAATGATTATCCCTTAGCTGTTGAGAAAATGAGTTTGATGGGGGAAAAGAAGACACTAAACTTGTGCCAAATCTAAATGACAAATTCAATTACGTTTGCCACTATCGCTTGTTGCAGTTTTACATCAGACATGGGTTAGTACTAAAGAAAGTTCATAGAGGCATTCAATTTGATCAGAGTGCTTTCATGAAAGATTACATAATGAAGAACACAGCATTGCGTGCCAGAGACGGCAACACTGCATTTGACAAAGACTTCTTTAAGCTAATGAACAATTCCTGTTTTGGGAAGACTATGGAAAATCCTCATCACCGCAAAGATGTGAGACTAATCACAACTGAATCGGGTGCAATTAAACTTACAGGTAAGCCACAGTACACAGGGTACAAAGAGTTTCATTCATCATTGTATGCAGTGTCACTCAAAAAATAATTGTTAAACTGGACAAGCCAGTATTCATTGGTATGGCAATTCTTGAGTTTATCAAAACTGTTAATGCTTGCATTTTATTATGATTACTTCAAACCGAAGTATCCTGAGTGTCGTCTGCTATACACCGACACTGACTCTATGATTATAGATGTGCCTACTGAAGACTTTTATGAAGACATTAAAACAGAGTTACACATGTATGTCACGTCTGACTACCCAAAAGATCATCCATTGTTTAGCACACAAAACAAGAAAGTGCCTGGAAAGTTTAAAGACGAACTGAATGGTGTGCCGATAGTTGAGTATGTTGGACTGAGATCAAAAATGTATTCTATACTGCACCAGAAAGGTAGTCAGTCGAAAGCCAAAGGTATAAAAAAAAAAACAGCGATTAAAAATAAAGACATTTGTCATGAACATTATAAGCAAGTGTTAGATGGACAACTGATGCCCAATTATCCAAACAAGTCACTGAGATCAAACAAACACAATCTTGAAATGATCCAAACACATAAAAAGTCACTTGCAGTTGGGGGCATAAAACATGTGTTTCACAGTAAGGAAAAGGCTTATGCACCTGGCCATTACAGACTTAAGTTATCTGAGGGTATTTGTGATGAACTGATTGATGAACTGATTTACGAATTGGTCAAAAGTGAGTAACAGTGTCAGGGGGAATAATCTGTAATTTTTCTCTGACAAATGCCCTCTGAGGGGCTGGTTCGTACAGGTAATATATTGACGCGTCAGCGCTGGGAATTATTTTTTAAATATTATGAATGGTCGTGGACCATATTGGATCAGTTGCCCTGCGTCTGACGTCATTTTCAGACTCACCTGGTTGATATAGGTATTTTACCTGTTTAGTAAATAAACTTGTGTCTGGCGTCAGCGGTGACGGGGCCTGGGCTGTTGTTTTTGGCTCTGTAATTGTTTTCAATTTAATAGCATCAGCAGGCTTCACATATGGCCTTCATTATTCATTGCTTTTATCACAGATGGTAATCTCTTTACCCACTCAGTGTTACGTGTGTCATGCATGAGTTCCTTTAAATACTGGTAGCTGAAAAGCCTCTCCGATAATTGCTTATATAAATTTTCTACAATTGCCTGTGATCTGTGAACGCCTGGAATGCCGCGTCTAACCAGTACGCCATGCTTCGCAAATAACTGATTAACGGCACCCTTGAATTCACTTCCGTCATCGACCTGAACGAGTCTAGGGTATTTTAAAGAACCACGACTATATATCTTTGTTAACGCTGTCACAACTGTGGTAGCATTCTTGTCAGTTATTGGTTTAGCGTCTTTGTACCTTGAAGCTATATCAACGACAGTCAGTGTGTACTTGTAACACTTTTTTCTTATTATGTCATGGGGTAGGAACAATAAATCCATTTGATGGGTGTCATTTGGTGTTGTGTTTTCAAAATGAGGTCTTATTACTTTTCTTGGAGCAGGTAAATATATCTGCCAAATTGCCTGTCTCTGTAACCATTGTTTTATTTGATTGAGTGATACATCACCGCCTATGGCCAAGTGTAATTTCTGAATAGCGGTGTTACTTTTCCAATATCCAATTGGGGAGTAATATATTTTTGATAGTTTATTTTCGACATTCATTTCTTCTAGCAATATAAAGACCAGTAAAAAATACAAATGTCATTCCCACTAGAACAAAAGATTATCTCTCCATTTCTTTGTTCTGTACTTGGTTTGTAATAGTCACTTAGTTTCGGTTTTGGGATAGACATGTCATTACACATGACGAGAAAATACTCACGGATTGCATCATCGGTATTTGAAAATGTATGTTGCGCGTGACCTTCTAGACGAAGTTTTTCATTGATGAAATCAAGTTTCTCACTTCTATTCTTTTCATAATCCTGCTGGGCTTGTGCAAGTTTTTCTGATGCCTCATTATGTCGCTTTATATAATATAAAATAAAATGGCGCTGCGGTAGCGGCTGGATATAAAATGGCGCTGCGGTAGCGGCGACACATCTGCCTTGTGTCAATGTTTTAGTGTTTTTTTCATAATCTACACGTCTAGTGAATTTCCCCATGAGGGATTAATAAAGTATTATTGTATTGTATTGTATTGTATTGTATTGTATTGTATTGTATTGTATTAATTCTTCTGCTGATTCCTCTCTACCCACTTTTGAAAAGAGATAGTTTGACCCATTAAATGCCAGGGCATTAACCATTGCCCCTCCAATTATTACTGCTAAAGTCGCCATACTTATTTTATTTACATATAAACATTTTCTGGAATAATTCCTTGCTTAACAAAAAAGTCTTTCGTCGCAATTGAAGCTGTGACAATTGTTATTAGCTTTGCACTGTTTTCGAAATCCAATCTACTGAGGTCTGCTGATCTCATTTTAAGTAGACTTTTTGCAAGCATAGAGTAAGAAACAGCTAGTCCACTAATTACAGCAGAGTGATAGACAAGGTTCATCAATTCTTTTGAGTCGCTCATTTCTTAGGCAATAAAAATTAAATAAAAAATTTATTATTGCATGATAAATGGGTCCACGACTTTGGGTTTTACTGTTAATGTGGCGACTTCTGTTTTTGATGATGGAGTGCTTGTTATTTTGGACACTGTTCGAGTCTGTGTTTTGTACTTTTTGTATAATTGGTAACCTGTGTAACAAAATCTGACAACAAATCCGGCAACTATATATCTTTTTATTTCAGGTTCGGGGTTAGACTGGGTTGATAGTTTTTCACTTTGATATGGGTGTGGTGGGGAAGAGGGTCCTGACGGTGTTGGTTCTGATGGTCCTGACGGTAGTGACACTGGTGCTGAAGCTGGTGCTGTTGACGGCGGGTCAGTTACATGAACCTTTTCTGTTAGCGCCTTAAGCTCTAATTTTGTTTGCCTATTCCAATCGGCTAATCGTTTTCCAGCCTCTACCCTTCCTGGACTTTTTGGTTTAGTGATCGTTTGAACCTGCGTCAAGACAGGGTTCTGTTGTGAGGTCGTCTGTTGGTCATCCATTTGCTACATCAGTTTCTTTTCCAAACAAATTTAATTTCGAAAAATCAATATGACTCCCAGTGACAAGCAAAGTAACCATGGGCGCAAGCAAATTACCAAACCTGTAATACATGAGGCAAGCTAATTTGCCGATTGAACTTGAAATTATGGGATTTGACCCCAAGTCACTGCTTAATCTGTCAGTATCATCTACTTCAAAAAAATGACTGACAACTTATGAATAAATAGAAACAAGAGATCTGCTCAGATCCCTAGTCATTAATGAAGCCATATAATTTTCATATTTAGCATAAAGTTTAATTAATTCATCAGCCATGAGGGATTCTATATCTTGAGTCGTATATTGTTTTCCAAGATACACGCTGGATTTACCAGAGACCACTGCACATAAAAGTCGTTTCGAGTCTAAATCTTTGTTCTCTACCGCATTGATATCATTCAACAAAATAAGTTCGTCTTGATTCATTTTATAATAATATTTTTTAAAAGTACATCAAAAAACAAAATTGCAGGTAATTTTGAAATTTGTTATCAAGCAAAATCATGTTTTTCTAGAAAGTTACATTAACAATAACTTTATAAAATGCTAAGTTTAGGGTCGTATAACTATATAATCTATAGACTGACAATATCCCCACGTGTTGTACAGATTAAATCCAATACCTAGTTTGTACTGGCTTTTTTTTTTTTTTTACAGGTCCTATAATGTATACTTTAGAAGATATACCATCCTAAAAATGGTTAAAACAATCAAGGTCGAAAGGCTTGCTTTACTATACTAGCAGTCTTGCACCTCGCTGGTCGTAACATGCGTTTTTGTCTGTGCCGGCTCTCATTCACTCGATTCAGAGTGTTTCTGCTGCGAGGGGTGTATCGTTTTCGTTTCTAATGATGCTTTACGTAGACTGCGACGTGTGAGGCGTGAAATTGACTGCAGTGCAGAAAGTCGATATAAATACCAATGTTCTGTTTCAATGATGGAAGCCGGTGCGTGTTTTCGAGAGGTTAAGAATCAAAGGTCAAATTAGGCACCGTGGACTCAAACACGCACGCCCTCGGTGCACGGCACGATCGTTACTAGTAAATAGCAGGTCGAGCGGAACCCGCATTGTGATTTTGACAGCATAGCGAGTACGGAAGGTTTGTTCTACTTTCTCGTGAAAATTTACGTCAAAGGGATGCCAGAGAACATCAATACACATGTGCCCTGACACGTTTATACATCACACCGATGGCCCACTGACCTGCAGTATTGTGATACACTGATAGTCAACAGGGTTGTGCCTTTTGACGTAGGCTCATAAATATGCATATTAATTCAACACGAGGCCGATGCAAACGATAAATTAGCGACTCGGGTACAAAAATACACCCTCCAAACGATGAATTTCAACATTTGGCATTGTATTTACATCATAAAGACCTAAGATAGTACACAAAGGACCCATACACATAGCCTGTCAGCAGTATCTGTTCAGACAGTTTTCTGACCGTGTAGGTTGAGATGCTTGATCCTCCTTGATATCTTTAACGTCCAGGTACATTTTACACGTGGTTTCTCTTCGTCTTCGATCTTTTTCAGAAAGATTCAAGCAGCATTGAATGACCGCATTTGTCGCCATGTTGCATACTCTTTTGGTACATAGAAATGTCTCCCCCATTACGCAGTTCAAAGCAAAGTTAAAAACTTACCTTTTCTCGCAGACTTTCGTGTAATCTCTACGGTTTTTCTGCCCCCCCCCTCCCCCTGCAGACTCTGTGTGTGTGTGTGCGCGCGCGCGCACGCGTGTGTGTGTGTGTGTGTGTGTGTGTGTGTGTGTGTGTGTGTGTGTGTGTGTGTGCGCGTGTGCATGTGTGTGTGTGTGTGTGTGCATGTGTGTGTGTGTGTGTGTGTGTGTGTGTGTGTGTGTGTGTGTGTGTGTGTGTGTGTGTGTGGTTTTCGCCTGCGCATTGAGTTATATTATAAATATGAGAAATGCGCCATATAAATACCAAGTATTATTATTATTATTATTATTATTATTATTATTATTATCATTATTATTATACTGTCTGGTTACATCACCTTGCCTGAGATAATGACGTAGTGTCGGGAATTTCTACGTAACCTTCCCATGATGACGGCCTGATTTTTTTCCTTGAAAGTCTGCATACTTGTTTTTTTTACGTCACTATCAGTCTGCATTACAAGTCCCCATTCCTCAGGAATTTCCTTCATGCATGTTTAATGAGCCTCGATGTGACACCCAAAAGTAGAAAGGAATTCCTCCTGGAGCCAATAGTAAGCCGCAAAAACGGGTCACGTGACTCATTTCCCGTCCCAAAAAGAGCCAAAATTTAGACCTTTGAATACGATTTTTGTTGTTTTTTCTGGAATGGATTTCTCGGCCAGATGTAAACGATATGGGGGGGGGGGGGGGGGGTCACATATATCATTTTGTTCATTGAAACTTGCTATTTTTAGGCTTATCATCAGTTTTTGCCTAACACTACAGATAACGGTTAATTTTTACCTGCAACATAGGTGTACTTTATGAACAAAAATCACACACAAAATGCATATAAATTATTAATCGCTTTTCGATCTGTAATTTGAATCGAATGCAACCCATTAATTTGACAACAGTCTCTCCGTTACTTTGTTCTATGCGATTATTCAACCTACCCGATTTGCATGTTGACAACGTCAGTGAAGGTAGTCGCATTTTCGCCAAGTTTATTCTCATCCAAATGCGACAAAGTGTTCCAGGCTACTTAAATGTGCAGACCGACTTTCTATGCATTTAGTTTACTCATTGCGAACTTCTGAGAGTCCGTTTTTAACCAGTACAGGCTTCCTGAAGCATGCACTCTTAGATTTAGTAAACACCGTCAAGCAAGAACTCATATTCATACGCAGATCGAAAGCAGACGAAAAGTAAAAACATCAACAAAGGATTTTTTTTCAGTTTTTTTTACTACAGATAATTGTTTTTATATTTTTAATGTAAAATATGTTTTTTTAAATTAACCGAAAACTTGATGCGGGCACTTTGAAGTGTTCACGCAGAGGAAATTGCTACAAATCTTATTTTGTCTGCTTCACGCAGAGCTATCAATGCGTGTGGCGCGATCCATTTGACCAGCCTGCTCGAAGCTGTCAACTGCGCAGAATCTGTATCAAATTTTACAAGGTAAAGCTCTTCACATCATCCTGGTATGTTGCAGTAAACGGCTGTTTTAAAACAAAAAATTATGCGCCGGAGATCGTTACATCGGCTGTTGGGTGAGTTTTGATTTCAATCGGATGATCGTTAGGACATAAAGGACATGAGTAAACCGGTTTCACATTTTTGTCACATCTAGATTCTGTCGTGTTTTTTTTTTTCAAATTGTGGCTAAAATTATGGCAGTTGAATAAAATGCGGAAGAGCACTATCTTTCAAGAAATGAAAATTTATGATCAATTATAACTATTTTGTAAAAGTCATTTCCGGAGACGTCGTATGAAAAGAAGTACCCAACGGAGAAAGAAACATGCTTAGAAAAGACGGGTACAACACAATTTATTAATATTTCGGGTAAAAGTCGTATGAAAGTCACCAGTGGACAGAATCTCTGCGTGTGTGTGTTGGCTGCTATACATGTGCTGTATCAAGTTTGTAGCTCTGCATCACTGTTTACATTCTACTGGATCAGTTCAGGACCAGTAGCGTGTTTCATTGTGGTACAGTGTGTACATTCGTATACCCTGCCACCTTTGAAATAAACTGGTTGATCTATCTCCTAATAAAAGTAATATATAATGTATCTTACATGGGACAATACACAAATTTAAACAATTTTAGTCTCAGAATTTAATGGGTTAAGAACCTTGTTGCACTCGATATATAGTGCAGATGCTTCACATTTTAAATGCACATTATATGAACATGTTTAAAAGTACAGTTCAGATTTGCGCTGTTACTGACAGAAACATGTTACATGCTTACAACTACACGTTTGGTTAATGAGCATACCAGGCATCCTGCATAATAAATGCCATCAAGAGACATATATTCTTATGAGCCCCAGTGCTGCAGAGACTTAAGAAGATCTGTATCTCCTTTTGATAAACATTTCGCCTTTAGAACCCTGGTGATCTTGGAACGGTGCCGATACCGAAATGTCAGCAGCATATGTAATGTGATACATACTGTTAAAAGTTTTTAGGGGATCTATTGGAACTGTCACAAATTCTTTAAGTAAAGTAGACATAATTCATTGCTTTGTTGTTTTCTGCAGCCCTTTTCAGATGGTGCCTCAATGTCATTTTTACGTCCTGAAGCCAGCAGAGGGAGATAACAATTTGACATTGTGACTCCATGGGTTGTCCAAAAGGTTTGTATTTGTAGCAGTCTATTACTATAAGTATGCGACGCATATCGAAAAGTCGACGCCTGGTGTTGCGGGCGACACAGATTTCTTCCAAGTGTCTGTTATATGACAGTGTGGCGAGAGTGTAGTGTCGGGAATTTCTATGCAACATTCCTATGATGCCAGCCTTTTTTGTTTTTGTTTGAAAGCTGCATACTTTGTTTTTCTTTCTTTTTTATGTTACTACAGATTACTTTAAGCTAGGGCAATTGAACATTACTTGTAAACTAAAGTTACAACATGTTGCCACATGTGGCCAGTGTGTTGCATACTTATAGTAATGTTCTGTGTGAAGTGATTGTGTCATCGAAACTAAATGCCAACTGAGGAGAAAAAAAAAAAAAGCGAAGCAGGATGAAGCAACATCAGGCATTGACCAAAGACCTGTATACACATATTGTATAGATTAGTGACCAACGTTTCCGAAAGTGATGGATTTGCTGCTAAAGTTACACCAGCAGCAAATCATGTGTTTCTGACTGTTTCAAAAGTGAAAAAGAAGACATTTTCTTGTAGCCCTGTCAGTTAATATACATGTTTGAGTTTTTTGGTAACCTCCTGTTGTGAGAACATGATAAGTTGAGTGACGAAAAGGTGAAAATAGTGATGAGTTACATGCTTTCCATTAACTGAAAATTCTCTGTATCTTGTAGACAAAAGGTATGAAAGAAATCTTTTTAAAAAAGGAAGAAACATCCATTCGTTTAGAAACACAGAGGGCGTGATGACATGAACTTCATCCCACCATACTGCATCCCACCCAGCCCATGTTGTTGTACTCTGGTTGGTGTATATGTGCAGCTTTGCCACCAGTGCTGATGTACTTATCTAGATATTGTTTACAATATATGTGATAGACGGTGAAGCACTTGAGACAGATTTTTTTGTTTTGCTGTCTGTCTCGATGACGGACAGTTTTAAATTGTAACGATAGCCCGAGTTAGGTCATTGATTAGCCATGCCATTGGTGTACATTGTAACAACATTTTCTGGTTAGAGGGCCAAAATGGCAGTGCCAGATGTGGGTAATTTTAAGAAAAATGTCACGTTATGAACAAAAGTAAAAAGAAAGCAAAATTTGTTTTATATAAGCTATACCAATTTTGAAAATTCATTACAAATCTAGCCCAAATTTCACTAACCCCTCCTTTTTGTAAGCACTATATGTCACTCTTGCCAAGCTTGACTACGTGACTTGTGGCTGGAACGCAGCGGGGTGTATGGTGGTGGAGGGGGTGACGACAGAGTCACGGCCATAATGATTCTCTTTAGGTAGCGGTTGTCGCACATAAGCCTGTTGCCTATATGTTCAGATATCTTTAGAACCATGCACTATTCAGGAAAACAGAACGAAAGGTAATTATCAACCTCTGACCTATTGTATTTTACAATCTGAAGGTATACTTTACTTCAGTATGTATGTGCATTTCAGATTTTATTTCTCTGTGTGTTTTGTCCTGATTTTTCTACTGGTTGAGAATGAACTACATGTATGTATTTTGATATTCATTTTATCTCGTCACATACTTCAGGCAGATGTGACTTCACAGTATTCTTGTGTCAACCTTTGCCTGTGGACACTCCTTTCTGTGCCGATGCGCGAGTTCATAGGCCAGTTGTATGAGCGAGTTTAAAGCGATCTGCTCCATAGCAGGCTTTCATTGCTAAAGTTTGTAGATACAACGGGTTATCAGTGTTGTCTTACCTAAACTGAGACTTTTCTACCCTTCTTGCCACAATCCATGCGAGTACAGGCACATGTATCAGAGGTTTTCTACTGCATCTTGGGCATAACAGAAGGAACTGTGTACAAATGAGAAGAAGAGCAAAAATTGTTTAATTTCACAATTTTATAACTTTATGACTTAAGTTTCCCATTATTTTAAGACATTAACGCTGAAGTGTTCACTATCGTATACTTTTTAGGATGCTGTACCTCAGGTACACTGCTTTACATTAAAGCTGTACACGTGGCAGCGGTGTAAAATAAATTTGTATACTGACCAACAAGGCCTGTAACGTAATAAACGATAACAATAATAATCACTTTTCACTCAGCGCATTAGATGGACACTTTATCACAATTAAAAATTGGTTCAAAGTATCGCCGCTAACTGAAAGCAACAAGCATTCTCATGTGAATCACGTGCATTCATTCACACAATGTACTTTAGTAAATTAAACCAATCCTGAACAAAATGCAGTTGTCACAGAGCAAAAACAAAAACCACATCATTTACATTGTATTATGTGTGCTGACAAAAACAGAAAACACTGACATGGAAACGAGGCATTGACAATAATGGAAAGCAGGGGTCAAAGCTGCTACACTCAGAGATAGAGAAAGTAAGGACCACAAACCACTCCTCCCATTATCACCAGTGACCTAAAACAAAGTTATTTTAAACATCAACACACGCAACTCTAAAAAAAAAAAAAAAGCTGCCTCAACTCAAACCACAACGTATATGTGTTATGTGCGTCATGGAGGGTCATGTACATTATGGAGGGTCATGAGGTGTGTCAACCCAAGCGGTAAAACTAACACGCAGGCCGCTAGTCTCACAATACAAGGGCAAAATATGTATCTTTTTCTAATAATGAGGTTGTTTTATTAAAATAGGTCTTAAAAGAGATTGAATGACTAGTGTGATCCAACATTCCCATGCCCCGAATGACACGTCATAACTTGACAGGCCTGTGCATATAACTGATCTACAGCATGTGGCACTAAAAAGCCCCAGAGAGGCGATCAAAAGTTCTCACAGGTCTAAAGCAAACAAAGCTCACACAGCTCAAAGTGGCTCTCTATTCAGTGTCGCACGCCCTCGGTTTTCAAAAGCACGCTATTTACTGAGAGGACTGAGAGGCCTTTGAAAGCTTTTATTAATGTGTTTGTTTTAAATAGGCTGGTATTATCCCGGCAGGGGGACAAGGGGGCTGGCCAATGCATTTGACACGTTAGTTAACTTGTAACACCTGTGCAGTTGACTGCAGTTGACTGCCAACAACATAAGTATATTCTGAAAAACCAATACACCCAAGTCCTTCAGCTAGCCAGCAGACTTCGCCTGTCATCAGTTAAGTACATAAATTGTTGTGGCTTCGCTTGTGTCTGTGAATGACTTAGTAGTTTGGCCATGGGTCTGAGCATAGAGATAAATAGTTATACACAAAACTACCTCCCTATGCTTGTGCCATAGTTCGAATCACCTCTAGGCACTTCCGTTCTTTCCTTCAGTGTAGTGACCAGTGGCCAGACCGCACCACAAAGGCTCTCACATGAAAGGGGAATTGCACGCACAACCCCCTGGTTTATAATCTCCACCATAGGAGATGAATTGTGTGCAAAACCTGGGTTGCATCTTCTTCTGTGAGAGTGAGTGGGAAAAGGCCACAAGCAGACTTTTGCCATTTTTCCATTTTTGTCACAGTTAATTAACATAAAGAGAATTCTAGAATTATTAATTCATTTTATTTTTTATATTATAAAATGAATCAAGACAAACTTCTTCTGAGTAATATCTGTGCTGTAGAAAACAAACAATTAGAGTCAATTAAAGAAGTCTTCTCTCTGTTGTAGTTTCTGGGAAATCAAAAGCATATCTTGGGAAACAATATACAACAGAAGAAATTAAAATCACTCCCCACTGAGGAGGTAATTAAACTACACACTAAGTATGAAAATTACATTAGTTTGCTAATAACCTGTGACTTAAGTCAATCTCTTGTGTGTCTGTACACAAAAACAGTTAGTCACTTCTTGCCAGTGGACACTGACAGTCTATCACATGATCTTGAAAGCAACCCTATTGTTTCAAGTTCAACTGGCAAATTAGCATGCCTTATGTTTTACAAGTTTGGAAATTACCTGGCTCCCGCTGTCACATTATTAATCACTGGGAGTCATGTTGATTTTTCTAAAATAAATTTTGTAGCAGAAGAAAATGGAGGACAGCCAGACAATCATGACAGTAACAAAACCCAAGAGTCAGGGGAGAGTTGAAGCAGGAAAAAGATAGCGGAGTGGAACAAACAAAAAAAGTTGCAACTACAGTCATTACATGTAACTGAATCATCACCACCGTCAACAGTGCCACCACCACAATAAAGTGAGAGACTAACAACTGAGCCTGTCACCCAACAGCCTAAACCTGAAATAACAAAATATTTTATTGGCAGATTTGTTGTGGGATTTGGCTATGTAGGTTACAAGCTATGGAAAAAATACAAGCCACAAACCCAATCAGTGTCCAAAAAAACAGAAACACAAAAAGCCAAGCAAGAAGCCCCCACATTTGCAACAACACCAAAAGCTTTTACTTTTACTTGCAGTGAATAAATTATTATTTTAATTTTTGTGGCATAAGAAAATGAGCGACACAAAAAACATTATGAACCTTGTCTATCACTCTGCTGTTCTAAGTGGACTTGCAGTCACCTACACTATGCTAGGACGGAGTCTTATCAAAATGCGACCTGCTAACCTTGGTCAACTAGATTTTGAGGACAATGCTAAGCTAGTTGGGGTTGTCACAGCATCAATTGCGACAAAAGACTTTCTTGTCAAGCAAGGAATTATTCCAGAAAATGTATTTATCTAAATAAAAATATGGCAACATTGGCTGTTATTGTTGGCAGAGCTGTTGTTAACACATTTGCTTTCAGTGGATCAAATTATATCTTTTCCAAAATGAATAGACAAGAGAGTGCAAAAGCATCTGAAAAACTGACCCAAGCTGAACAATTTATGAGAAAAAAAGAATAAAAAGACTTGATTTCATCAATGAAAAACTTAGATTAGAAGGTCATGATAAAGCATACATTTTCAAATGTTGCTGACACTATCAAAGAATACTACCTTGTTACTGGTAAAGACATGACCATACTGCAACCGAAACTTAGTGACTACTACCAGCTGAGCCAACAACAAAGAAATGGAGAAATAATGTTTGTTCTAGTAGAAATGACATTTGTTTATTTCACAGGAGTTTTTCTTGCTAGATGAAATGACAGGCACTGCTGACAAAAATATATTACTCCCCAATTGGCTACTGGAAAGGAAAAACTGCAATAGAAAAATTGTCTGCTGCTGTAGGTGGTGCCATTATGATCAATCAAGTAAAACAGTGGCTACAGGGGCAAGCTATTTGGCAGATATATTTGCCTGCTTCAAGACATAATAAGACCACACTTTGAAAACACCACCCCTAATAATACGCACCAAATGGATCTCTTGTTTCTTCCGTATGATATTATAAGGAAAAAAGCAATACAAGTATGCACTGGCTGTTGTTGACATTGCGTCAATGTATAAGGATTCAGAACCTCTAACTGAAAAAAATGCTAGTATTGTAGCCATGGTCCTCTGAAATATCCTAGGCTTGTGCAAGTTGACGATGGAAGTGAATTGAAAGGTGCAGTTAATCATTTATTTGCTAAGCACAGTGTATTGGTTAGGCTTGGCATACCAGGCATCCACAGGTCACAGGCAATTGTTGAAAACTTTAACAAACAATTATCAGAGAGACTTTTCAGTTATCAGTATTCTATGAACTCATGCATGACACACAAGACACTGAATGGGTTAAGAGATTACCATCTGTGGTAAAAGCAATAAATAACAAGGGACATCTGAAACCTGTTGTTCCTATTAAACTAAAAACAATGCCAACAATGCCGGGGCTAAAAACCCTGCTTGCGCCCGACACAAGTTTGTTTACAAAACAGGTAAGATATCTGTATCAACCTGGTAAGGCAGAAAAAGATGTGAAATGTAAAGCAATTGATCCAGTAATAATAATAATCCAACTGACTACATCTGCTCACAATGTAAAAAAAAAAAAAGTTCCTCATAACACATTTATTAATTATTTATATGAACCTGCCCCTCAGAGGGCATTTGTCAGACAAAAATAATAGATTATTTCAACAGACACTGTTACTCATTTTGACTCATGTGCCAGGCACAAGTGAGTCTATGTTTTGGGCCAATGGTCTTCCGTCCGTCGTCTGTCGTCCGTCAGCCCGCTGTCGTCCATGGTAAATATTAACGTTGGCATTTTCTCAGGGACTATTCAAGCCACATTCTTCAAACTTGGCCCAATGATACTTAGTGGTAAGACCTTTCTAAACATACCAATTTCAGGGACCTCTCGCAAAGTCAAGGTCACAGAGGATCAGGAAATAAGTAAAAAATAGCTATATTTTGACATAATTTATTTTTTCTCAAATACTATTCACAACTTCAAACCCAAACTTGGCACAAAGATACATGATGGTAAGACCTTTTTATACGTACTAATTTGGTTGATCCCTTGGAAAGGTCAAGGGTCACAAGAGCTCAGGAAAAAAATGGTGAAAAATAGCCATATTTTGACAAAAGATGTTTTTTCTCAAATACTATTCATAACTTCAAACCCATACTTGGTACAGAGATACCTGATGGGAAGACCTATCCATGAATACTAATTTGGATCACCCCTCAGAAAGGCCAAGGGTCACAAGGGCTCAGGAAATAGGTCCAAAATAGCCATATTTTGACAAAAGATGTTTTTTCTCAAATACTATTCACAACTTTAAACCCAAACTTGCTACAGACATAACTGATGGGAAGGCCGTTTTATGCACACTGATTTGGTTGATCCCTCAGAAAGGTCAAGGGTCATGAGAGCTCAGGAAATAGGTCTAAAATATCCATATTTTGACAAAAGATGTTTTTTTTCTCAAATACTATTCACAACTTAAAACCCAAATTTGGTACAGAGATACCTGGTAGTAAGACCTATCTAAGCATACTAATTAGGATGACCCCTTGGAAAGGTCAAGGGTCACAAGAGGCTGGCAAATGTGTGTAAAATGCTGAATTTTGATAAAATTGTAGGTATTCCCAAATGTTTGGAAATTTTTCAACCAAATTTGGTACAAGGATTGGTGATGATAAGACCTTCCTATGCATACTAATTTAGTCGACTCATCACAAAGGTCAAGGGTCACCGGGGGGCGGGGGGGGGGGGGGGTGACAGATGTGTGAAAAATGCTTACATTTTCATGGATTTTGTTGCTGCAGAAGCCAGGCCTTGTCACAAAGATCACACATATGTAAATTGATCATACATGTGAGCCATAATGGCTTTGCCTTTCTTGTTAACTAATTCATCAATCAGTTCATCAAATAATTCATCAAATATTTCTTTAGATAACTTAAGCTGGTAGTGCCCAGGTGCATAAGCCTTTTACTTACTGTGAAACACTTCTTTTGTGTCACCAATGGCAAGTGACTTCTGATGTGTAGTGATCATTTCAATATTATGTTTATTCGACCTCATTGTATTCTTTGGACAATCAGGCATTAGTTTTCCATCTAAAACTTGCTTATAGTGTTCATGACGAATATCTTTATTTTTATCGCTGTTGTTTTAATACCTTTTGTTTCAGCCTTTCTGGGACCGGATGCTTGACAGCCTTCTAACTCTTAAAACACTGTTAAAAGTGAAAATTTACAAACGTTTTGTAAAAATCGTGTTTAGCGCACTTTGATGCGATGCACGACAGACTTCTAAATTGTAAAACAGTTTTAAAAGTGAAAATTAAAAATCGTTTTAAAAAATCGTGCTTAGCACGCTTAGATGCGATGCACGGAACGTTTAACACTGTTTTAGCGACGATTTTCGCTTGTAACTTTAGAAGTGCTCGGAGCTATTGTAAACGCGCTAAAACGCTTTTAAAATTGAATGGACGCTGAATGGTCGCCATTTTTTATCAGCTGCTTCATTGATTTCGACAACATCAGTGAAGAAAAGAGAGATCACTGCATCCTTTCAGACGAACAACATCGGTTTTAGCATTTGAGATTTACTGAGAAGGGCTGAAAAGCATTGGGAACTGAAATATTGTCGGAGAGATCGGTGGAGGTCAGCCGGCATAACACAACCTGACTTTGTATATAATTATAATCCGCTCGATTGCCATCAATGCCTCAATAGTGCAGTCAGTAAGACTCTCGGTAAAAAATGTCACTTTTGAAACCACGACTGGAGTGGTTCGAGCCACAGCTTTTCCGTTTTGTTTTTTTCTTGTTTGTTTGTTGTTATTGTGCTGCACGCCTTTAAGTATTTCCATATTCCTTCAGCAGGACTGTTCCCTCTGCTGAGAAAAAATTGTTGTTTTCTTTTTAATTTTGGTGTGTGGAAATAGTCTCCACTGGACTTGGAGCAGCCATCTTGGCGGGAATAGAACTGACGAGTGACGCAATAAAGTTAATTAACGTCAATCTTATAGGTGTTAGTTCTTTTTATTATGAACTTTCAGTTCGTCAGCTATTGTTTCACGTCATACCTGCAGTTACATCCCCATTATCAGAAAAAATAAGTTGCAAATTGTGTAATTGTTTCTGCATAATTATATTCTGAACAGGCCTAAATATTACTCAATTGTGGTTTGATTGTCTTTGCTAATCATGTTTCTTTTTTCATTGGGATTTTCTCTCCATAATAGTGATCATAAATCTTTACTGTGAATGAACTATTCAAGAAACCCCCTATCAGTCTATTTATATATCGGTGAGGTAGTGCGATAGACAATTTTTAGCTAAAACATTGTTAACCTTTTGTAGAAACGTGTCGTGCATCAGTTTTAAAAGTGTTTTAAAACCTCTGTTAACTAAAACGATTTTAACTTTAAAATGCTTTTAATTTAGAACGCTGTTAAGCATCCGGCCCCTGGTGTAGCATGTAACATTTTTGACCTCAGTCCACATACTCAAATATTGGCACTCCATTCAGTTCGTCTTTACACTTCCCAGGCACTTTCATGTTTTGTGTGCTGTATAGTGCTATGACACGTCTGATTATCCTTAGGATAATCAGACGTGTCATAGTGCTCTAGCTCTGTTTTCATGTCTTCATAAAAGTCTTCAGTAGGCACATCTATGATCATAGAGTCTGTATCAGTGTATATCATTCGACAGTCAGGATACTTCAGTTTAAAGTAATCATAGTAGAATTCAAGCATCAACAGCTTTGACAGTTAAAGTATTGCCATACCAGTGAATACTGGCTTGTTGAGATCAACAAACTTTTTGGAGTGTCACCACATACAGTGACTGTTGAAAATCTTTATACCTTGTGTATTGTGGCTTGCCTGTAAGTTTTATTGCACCTGATTCAGTTGTGACTAATTTCACATCTTTGCAGTGATGAGGATTTTCCATTGTCTTTCCAAAGCAGGCATTGTTTATAAGCTTTTAAAAGTCTTTTTCAAATGCAGGGCTACTGTCCCTTGCACGATAATGGGTGTTTTTTTATTAAGTAAAATTTCATAAAGCACACTGATCAAAGCTTTGATTTGAATTGAATTATGCCTCTGTGAACTTTCTAAAGTATTAGACCATGCCTGATGTAAAACTACAGTAGACGATAGTGATAAACGTAATTGAATTTATCATTTAAATTTGGCACAAGTGTTGTGTCATCTTTTTTCCATGTCAAAGTTATTTGGGTTTAATGCCGAGCAGGCGACTAAGGCCATCTTACGGCGGGATGGGTAAAAAGCTGGTCAGCCAGACTAAAAGCAAGGTCTTAAGACAAGATGTAAATATATCTTAGAAATATGTCAGGCTAAAATGTCGCACGAGTCTTTAAAAGAAATGTCTACAGACTTTCAAAAAGGGCAAAATAAAGAACTTGACAGTCTATGAATGCTCAGATCCTGTTAAAAATATTGCATTCTCTCAAGAAATTGAAGATTTTGTCCGGGGAAACATCCCGGAACAAAATCTTCAAGGAGTCTGCTGTGAAGTGTTTATATCTCGTGTCAATTAGATCAGCACAATACAGCAAAACGTGTCCAACAGAAAACTGCTCATCACAGGCAAAACACCATGGTCGCTCATCCTGTTTAAGTAAGTAAGAGTACGTAACATACGTGTGCCCGATGTGGAGCCGAGTAAGGACAGTCTTCTCACGGCGGCTGCCGCAGCAAAAAGGTAGACTGTCGCACACCGTAGGAAGAGCTTCATACAGCTTGTTCCCTTCCTCTTTGTCCCACTCGGACTGCCATTCGCGGGCTATGTATGCTCTAATCACAGGTTTAAAATCACTATAAACAGTCTGTGTATCAGGGACAGGTTCAATGCGGGCACTGTTGGCAGCAGAATCTGCGATTCTGTTGCCTTCGATGCCCAAATGGCCCGGGGCCCAAATAAAAATGATGTCATAATATTCCTTCATCAATTCTGCATAGAGCTCTCTAATCTGCACCAGCAGTGGGTGGTCTGTTCCCGCTCCCTGAAGGGCCTGCAGGCCAGAAAGAGAGTCAAACAGAATCAGTAAGTTCCTTTCCCTAGACTGATAGGCATGCTTGAGTGCCAGCAGAATCGCCTGCAGTTCTGCACTAAAAATAGAGGAATGGTCAGGGAGCCGGAGCGTAAATGGGCATCTAGGATGACGAGAGGACACTGCAGCTGCAGCCATTCTCCCATCCTCAGACATGGACCCATCCGTATAAAGACGACAATAGCCAGGAAAAATTGAAAGGAGTTCATTGAGGCTCTGTTGGTATATACTGGTGGGGTACAATCCTGCTTGTGGGCGGTCAAGTCCAGCAAGATGTCAGGAACTGGTAGCAGCCAGGGTGGAGTTAGTTATTTGGGTTTAACGCCGAGCAGGCGACTAAGGCCATCTCACGGAGGGATGGGTAAAAATCTGGTCAGCCAGACTAAAAGCAAGGTCTTAAGACAAGAGTCCGTGGCGCAGTGGTTAAGGCGCCTGCCACCAATGCTAAGGGTGCGAGGTTCGATTACGGGTTCCGGCGTCGGATTTTTCTCCTCTAGTAAGTGTCACCGTTAATTCGGGCGGACCGTCGGGGGTTCTTTCTCCGGGTACTCCAGAGAGAGACAATAAGAAAGTACTAAGAATCAAATTTCAATAAGGCCGCACCCATCATTAAATGTCGCCTTTATTGATAAGAAAATATATTACATCACATAACCTCTCTATTACCACATAATCACCCTTTTGTTTTTTGAAAAAGTGGCGACCATGATTAGTGCGGCCTTTTTGATTTTTGATACATTAGTACTCTCTTATTGTCTCTCTCTATAACTATTGTCTCTGACAACACTTAAACATGTACTGTTAATTTGTTTTAAAAATCGCGACCATGGCCATGTTTATGAACTTTACCCTAAAGCTCTGAACCCATAGTTACAGTAAACACTGAACCAGGAAGTATAATTCGATTACAGACTAAAACCCCCCAATAGCTGCCTGCCTTGTACCGGGGTTTTACAGAGACTATGATTCTCACGAGCCTAGATTTTTATAAGTGGACACAGGTCAGATCCTCAAGAGTCTCGGACTCCAGACATAAGCCGTGTTTACAAGTATTAGTCTACTTTTTTCTGTTAGCTCTCTCGTAGTGAGTATGTTGACGGGTCCTGTTTAATATTATTTTACTGCAAGTACAATTTCTGAAAAGGTGACTGCCGTCTTATGTATATTTGTACAACACAGTCAGTACAAGGTCGTTACTCCACCGTTCTATTATAAGCAGTACTAACACACACGCCCTGGGGGACTTGGGTGGGGTTAGGTACTTTTTAGTTCTCAGGGTCACCCTGGTCAGCCCCACAGGGTGAGTTTTTCTCTCTATTCTGGGGCATGTGTTTCTGTCTACCCGAGGTCCATTCACCTGTATTTGCCTTTTTAAAACTCTCCCTACTGTCTGCACTGCCTGTAGCTCTTGATATTGGATGTGTGTTGCTAAATGGTCTTAGCTTTATTTAGGCCTCATGTGTTAGGTTTATTTAATGTATTTGACCGGCTGGTGACATACATTCAATGTTCTGTTTAGTTTTTTTTTTTTTTTTTTTTTTTCACAAGCAGTGCAGGCACGTCCTGAGAAAGCCTTGTTGCTGTCGGGACGTTAAGCAATGTACAATCAATCACTAACACACACACGCACACGCACGCACACACACACATCCCAACACACACACACACACGCACACACATACACACATAACTACAGACAGACACACACACACACACACACACACACACACACACAGATTGTAAGATATTTCTTCCGAGTGCATAACCGACTGAACATGCCTGACGCGAGCCATTGAAACACACCAGCTGGCGTGAGACGATAATAACTTTTATTCAAGTTCACGCACTGGTGGGTGGTGTACATGTTTAGACTGTAACTACGCTTTCAAGCTAAAAATAGACACATTACTCACTGCTTTATACAGACACCTGACTGAGTACATAAACAACAGATCCTCAAGAGCCCCTGGGCCCCCGGGCTTGACTCTATTGTGCAACAATTCAGTCAGCTGTACTCTCAGGGCCCTCATTATGAGTAAGTTTTGAAACTTGGCGACATGCTTTTGACAGATTAACAATTCAGTTTCGAATACTCTGCCGAACTCATGAAGGCTCCAAGATTTATGAATATTTGTTACGACATAATATTCAAGCGATAATGTCATCGCTCTTTTGTTTGGCTGAATGGGCCTGTCGTCTGCTTACTAATGTTTGTGTTGTTACCCTTGGTACCGTCTGTAGGTAACATGAATGAGGCATAGTCACCTCACACAGAGAGAGGCCCGATTTAAACGTCTATATAGATGTGTGTGCTATTACATGCCCTGTTTAAACCTGTGTACATTTAACATAGAAAAGCTGTCATTTTGTTTACTAGCAATGAGTCACCTGCACGTGTTTGCACCGAAATCAGTCTCGTCATAATTTCTCAGGAAAAGTCGTGCCTATGCACGCAAGGGTTTATGTGGCATAGTGTACTGAAATTGTATGTGTGTGGGCACTGTGAAAAGTTAGCTGGCTGGTTTGGAAATTGAAAAATGTTTGAGAAAAACCAGCTCTGTCAGTGTGTCGCCATGCCGAGATGTTACGGGTATACGTGTTTAGCAAGGTAGGCTTAATGTTTTTGTTTATGTATAAATATGATAATATGCATGTTTGTGCATGTGTTAGTATGTCTGCCTGTCTGTGTGCATGTGTTAGTATGTGTACAATGCGGTGTACTGCTCAGAAATTTAACACACAGTCTGGATTTTAGTGAATGATGTAGTCAACAGGAAGGCTTTTTGTCATACAAGACATATACTCGAAAAAGGATATTAGTCGTGTTCACACATGATTGAACCATCTGCACTCAGAATTCTAAAGGTGTGAAAAGAATTTATGTATAGGCGAGTACAGTGTGTACACAGTGATAACCAGTTTGCTTTAAAGGACAGGATTATTGTACATGACACCACAATTGAAATCTATGAAGCATGATATTAATAAGCCCACTGAGAGAGATAATATAGTACAGGGCAAGTCTTGTCTGGGGTAAACTCAAAAACTATTGGCAATATTGCTGGAGTGGTGCAAACGTAAAAAGTTACTGTTCAGTGTAATTTCCTAGAAAACATGATTTTGCTTGATAACAATTTATTCTTTTGTTTGTCTAATAAAAAATGACAGACGGACAAATCATACAAGTGCTTGATATCTCACACTGCTTCAAAGATGTTATGCACGTTACTGATTTAATATCACCCAAACAGACTAACATAAGCCTTTCAGCACCATCAGAAATATATGCTACATATAGTGTGACTTTGGATTATGTCGATGAGCATCCAGATGTGGAGTGCATGACAGTTGATTTAAAGACACCTACTTTTAAAGTTGATGATACCAACTATGGTTGGTTAGGGGAAGTTTGTTATAGCATATTTAAACAACTACGCAAACTAAATGTTTATATTGACAGTGTTACAGTTAATAAAGTGGTATTACACAAGGTGAGCCAGCGGTAATATTTTTTCATTTATTATTTTGTCGGACAAATAAAAACGACGGACAATGTTCAAAACCCTGGCTCATCAGGCTCATCAAGCTTAAGAAATGTGTTTCACACAACAAACTTGCCTATATCTAATACTAACAATGTCTATGAATCAATAGAAAACTCTTTTTCTGTAATACAACAAAATCTTCTTACAGGCAGTGTGAAAATTCAGATTGTTGCCAAAATAGAATTTACTAGAGTAGACGGTGAAGTGATTGTATCGTACATATCAACAAGACAACACACAGTTAACACAAGAAGAGAATTAGAGAACGTGTTTAGAGACAGACTATTACCTGACTTCCTCCAAGCAATTGACAGTGCAAGAATGAAAGGATCTGGTTGGCACGAAGGACATGTACATGAACTACAACTAAAGCAGTCAAGGTATCATCCTATATTAGGTAAATCATGGATACCACTGCCAACAGAGGTTGCAAACAAAAAGGCTGTCGTTAACATACAGAACAATGACAACTATTGTTTCATGTGGTGTGTGCTTGCTAAACTACACTTTATAAAATCAAAACCTGAACGTGTTTCTAACTACACTAAATTTGTAAATGAACTCAACTTCAGTGGCATTGAGTTCCCTGTTAAAATAGAAGACATAGATTTGTTTGAAAAATTAAATCCTGGTATATCTGTAAATGTGTTTGTGTGGGATAATGAATCTGAGAACAAGTTACAACCAATTAGAGTGTCCCCAATTGCCCCAACCTATGGGCAGTCAGAAGATAGACATGTTGATATGTTGCTAATAGGCCCTGCCGGTGATAACAATAACTTCCACTACACAATTATCAGAAATATGTCACATCTAATTCATGGACATACAACAAAACACAATGGCAAACAGGAAGTGTGTAAAAGATGTTTACAAAGATTCTCCTCTATTTCAGTAGCGCACAAACACGTCCTACACTGTAGATCGGCTGATGACATACAGACTGTACTTAAGTATCCAGAACCGGGTAGTGAAGTTTATTTTAAGAACTATGGGAATCAACAAAAGCTGCCGTTTGTAGTGTATGCTGATTTTGAATCATTAGTAGTACCGTATGAAGGTCCTGTTCCAGAGTCATTACCAAAGACTGTAAAGTTGAGTGACCAAGTGGTGTGTTCTTTTGGATACATTATTGTTAGGTCAGATGGTCAGCATTCAAAACCTGTTATCTACAGGGGTGAAAATGCAGCATGTCTGTTTTTAACAGAAATGAGACATCTGTATAGTCAGGTAGTACAGTATCTCACAACATGTCAGATGCCTTTGGTGATGACAGAAGAAGACAAACTGAAATTTGATACAGCTGAGATGTGTTGGGTTTGTGAGCAACCCCTCCAGGGTGATAAAGTTCGTGACCATGATCACATAACTGGATGTTACAGAGGTGCTGCACATAACAAATGTAACTTGTTATTAAAAACAGATCCTAAGACATATAAGTTACCAATCTTTTTCCACAATCTCAAAGGGTATGATTCACACATTATCATGCAGGCTGTAGATGAGTCTTACAAAAAAATTAGTTTCATTGCCCAGACAACTGAGAAGTACTTGACTTTTAGATTGGACATCAAATTAGCATTTTATGACTCCATGCAACATTTGTCTTTAGGTCTTGCTAGTCTGGCAGAAGGACTGACTGAGTATCCAATAACGAGTAAATATTTTGAACCAGACTTGATTAAGAAAGGTGTTTATCCGTACGAGTACATTGATCACTGGGTTGTGTTTGAGGAAACAAGACTGCCACCAAAAGAGAAATTTTATTCTACACTAACTGGTAAAGGTATTTCTGACTCTGAATACCAACACGCACTTGATGCGTGGGGGAAGTTAGGATGTCAAACAATTGGTGACTATCATGACCAGTACTTGAAAGCTGACGTTTGTTTGCCAGCAGACGTATTTGAAAGTTACCGTGAAAAGGGTTTGTTGCACTACAAGCTTGACCCTGCCTGTTGCATAACTAGTCCTGGCATGACATGGGATGCATTTTTGAAATCCAGTAAGATATCTATAGACCTGTTGTCTGATCGTACGATGGGTGAAATGGTGGAACGTGGATTGAGGGGTGGGATAAGTATTGCAGCGAACAATTATGCCAAGGCCAACAACAAATATCTGGACGGACATGGTGACCTTGGGTTTGACCCCTCGAGGTCAAGGTCATTCATTACGTATGTAGACGCTAACCATTTGTATGGCTGGGCAATGTGTGAGTTATTGCCCTTGAAAAACTTTTGTCTGTATGATTTGTCACAGTATGATGTAACAGAGTCAGGGTTAACAAACAATATTATGAATCTTGACCGAAACGACGCGAAGGGTTGGATCTTTGAAGTAGACCTAGAGTACCCACACCATCTACATGATTACCATAATGATTATCCCTTAGCTGTTGAGAAAATGAGTATGACAGGGAAAAAAGAAGACACTAAACTTGTACCAAATCTGAATGACAAATTTAATTACGTTTGTCACTACTGCTTGCTTCAGTTTTACATCAGACATGGGTTAGTACTGAAGAAAGTTCACAGGGGTATTCAATTTGATCAGAGTGCTTTCATGAAAGATTACATAATGAAGAACACAACATTGCGTGCCAGGGACGGCAACACTGCATTTGACAAAGACTTCTTTAAGCTTATGAACAATGCCTGTTTTGGTAAGACTATGGAAAATCCTCATCACCGCAAACATGTGAGACTGGTCACAACTGAATCGGGTGCAATTAAACTTACAGGTAAGCCACAGTACACAGGGTAGAAAGAGTTTCATTCATCATTGTATGCTGTGTCACTCAAAAAAAAGATTGTTAAACTGGACAAGCCAGTATTCATTGGTATGGCAATTCTTGAGTTCTCAAAACTGTTGATGCTTGAATTTTATTATGATTACTTCAAACCAAAATATCCTGAGTGTCGTCTGCTATACACTGACACTGACTCTATGATCATTGATGTGTGTACTGAAGACTTTTATGAAGACATGAAAACAGAGTTACACATGTATGACACGTCTGACTATCCTAAAGACCACCCACTGTTCAGCACACAAAACAAAAAAGTGCCTGGTAAGTTTAAAGATGAACTAAATGGTGTGCCAATAGTTGAGTACGTTGGACTGAGATCAAAAATGTATTCTATACTGCACCAGAAGGGAAGTCAGTCGAAAGCCAAAGGAATAAAAAAAACAGCGATAAAAAATAAAGACATTCGTCATGAACATTACAAGCAAGTGTTAGATGGTGCATTGATGCCTGATTATCCAAACAAGTCACTGAGATCAAACAAACATAATCTTGAAATGATCCAAACACACAAAAAAGTCACTTGCAGTTGGGGACACAAAGCGTGTGTTTCACACTAAGGAAAAAGCTTATGCACCTGGTCATTACAGGCTCAAGTTATCTGAAGACATAGCTGATGAACTGGTTGATGAATTAATTAATGAGTTAGTTACTGAAATGAGTAACGGTGTCTGGGGGAATAATCTGTAATTCTTCTCTGACAAATGCCCTCTGGGGTGCAGGGTCATACAGATAATATATTGTTGCGTCAGCACCAGGAATTATTTTTTTTATATTGTGTACAGACGTGGACCAGATGGGGTCTGTCGCCCTGCGTCTGTCGTCATTCTCAGCCTCACCTGGTTGATATAAATATCTCACCTGTTTAGTAAATAAACTTGTGTCTGGTGCGGGGGTTGGTCCTGTTTTTGGCTCTGCAATTGATTTCAATTTAATAGCATCAGCTGGCTTAGGATGACCTTCATTGTTCATTGCTTTTATCACATGTGGTAATCTCTTAACCCACTCAGTGTTACGTGTGTCATGCATGAGTTCCTTAGAATACTGATAGCTGAAAAGTCTTTCTGATAACTGTTTGTTAAAGTTCTCTACAATTGCCTGTGATCTGTGCACACCTGGAATGCCTCGTCTGACCAGTACGCCATGCTTAGCAAATAACTGATTAACAGCGCCCTTAAATTCAGATCCGTCATCAACCTGCACTAGTCTGGGGTATCTTAAAGGGCCTCGACTATATATTTTTGATAATGCTGTAGCAACAGTGGTAGCTGTTTTGTCAGATATGGGTTCAGCGTCTTTATATCTTGAAGCAATGTCTACAACAGTCAGTGCATACTTGTATCGTTTCTTTCTTATTGTGTCATGTGGTAGGAACAGGAGGTCCATTTGGTGTGTGTCATTTGGTGATGTGTTTTGAAAATGGGGTCTAGATATCTTTCTTGGAGCAGGGAGATATATTTGCCAAATTGCCTGTCTTTGTAACCATTGTTTGACCTGATTGAGTGTTATATCTCCGCCCACAGCGGCATGTAATTTCTGAATAGCGGTGTTACTTTTCCAGTACCCTGATGGGGAGTAATATATTTTCGATAGTTTATTTTCGGCTGTCATTTTTTCTAGCAATGAAAACTCCTGTAAAATAAACAAATGTCATTCCCACTAGAACAAAGATTATCTCCCCGTTTCTTTGTTCTGAGCTTGGTTTGTAATAGTCACTTAGTTTTGGTTTCGGTATAGACATGTCTTCACCTGTGACTAAAAATATTCCCTGATTGCTTCGTCTGTATTTGAAAACGTATGTTGTGCGTGACCTTCTAGCCTCAGTTTTTCATTGATGAAATCAAGTTTCTCAATTCTATTCTTTTCATAATCCTGCTGGGCTTGAGCAAGTTTTTCAGATGCCTCATTGTGACGTTTCATTTCTTCTGCAGATTCCTCTCTGCCTACTTTTGAAAAGAGATAGTTTGAGCCACTAAATGCTAGGGCGTTGACCATCGCGCCTCCAATTATTACTGCTAAAGTCGCCATAGTTTTTATTTACATAGAAACATTTTCAGGAATAATTCCCTGCTTGACAAGAAAGTTTTTTGTCGCAATTGACGCTGTGACAACTACAATTAGCTTAGGGCTGTCTTCAAAATCGAGTCTACTGAGGTCTGCTGATTTCATTTTGAGTAGACTTTTTCCTAGCATAGAATAAGCTACTGCTAATCCACTGATTACGGCAGAGTGATACACAAGGTTCATTATGTTCTTTGTGTCATTCATTTCTTAGGCAAGAAAAATTAAAATAATATTTTTATTTACTGCATATAAAATGGGTCAATGGCTTTGGGTGTTACTGGTAATGTGGCGACTTCTGGTTTTGTTTTTGGAGTGTCTGATTTTTTGGTCACTGTACGAGTCTGTGGTTTGTATTTTTTATATAATTGATAACCTACATAACCAAATCCGACAACAAATCCGGCAATTATATATTTTGTTGTTTGAGGTTCGGGGTCAGGGTTAGACTGGGTTGTTTGTCTCTCACTTTGATGAGGGAGTGACGGTATTGACACAGGTCCTGACGGTCCTGACGGTCCTGACGGTGGATCAGTTACATGAGTCTTTTCTGTTTGTGCTTGAAGCTGTATTTTTTTCTGCCTGTTCCATTCGGCTAATCTTTTTCCTGCATCAACCCTGCCTGGACTTTTAGCCTTAGTCACAGTTTGAACCTGTGTCAAAACAGGGTCGGGGTTCAGTTGTGGAGTCGTCTGGGTTTCGTCCATTTTCTTCTGCAGTAAAATTTATTTTCGAAAAATCAATATGACTCCCGGTAACAAGCAATGTTACGACAGGTGCAAGGTAATTTCCAAACTTGTAAAACATGATGCATGCTAATTTGCCAATTGAACTTGAAACAATAGGATTGCTTTCAAGGTCATGTGAAAGACTGTCACTATCCACAGGTAGAAAGTGACTCACTGCTTTTGTGTATAGGCATACAAGAGAACGGCTTAAATCACGTGTCATTAGTGAAGCGATGTGGTTTTCATATTTTGAATGAAGCTTGATTAGCTCATCAGCCGTAAGAGATTCAATATCCTCTGTCATGTATTGTTTACCGAGATAAGTCTTTGACTTGCCTGAGACAATTACAGACAAAAGACGCTGTTTTTTCGAGTCTAAGTCTTTGTTCTCTACAGCATTAATATCATTCAATAGAAGGATTTCATCAGGGTTCATCTATATTGTTATTTTAAAAAAACAAAACAAAAAACAAAAATTAATTTACTAACCCATACCCTGTGGGCTGATCTGTCTTTAAAATGAGCTTTAGATGCTTAGTTGATTTCAGTTTATTTTTTACATCATCACGTTCATGTTTATTTGGTATGACATCATTTTCTCTGAGACAGTCTTCAAAGCTGTCACGATCCTTGCAGTAAAACAAACAGATAAACTTTAACTGTTCTCGAAAATCTTTCAGTACAGCATTATATTTCTGAGTGAGAATCCATACACTGACGTTTGCATGTCTACCACTGAAAGCAAGTTCTGCTAATGTGTTTCTCTTCTTGACAATGTCTTTCTCTGCAGAGCAGTCATCAACAATAAACAAAGTTGACTGTCCTTCAAATTGCTTGTAAAAATATTGTAGGTAGTCATTCAGTTTTTTCTCAGGGTCAACTAAGTATATGTTACTGTCAGTCCAAATGAATAAACGGTTGTGATAAGCTTTGTTGTGTTTGATTGTAGGACAAAATATTACAATGTTTTCAAAGTGGTGTATGTATCTTGTTTGTAAGAGGTTAAGAACAAATTCAGTTTTCCCACACCCTGTGGTGCCACAAAATAATCCACAGTGTGGGTCAAGGGTCATCAAGCTACGGTTCATTTTAATACACAATATAATTTTAATATATGTGTCCACTCAGTCTACTGTCTTGTATATTGAGTTGTGCGTCATATATCAGGTACAAATATATATTTATTGCTGCAGCAGTTTCAACCTTTTTTTGTATCTGAATTGTTATTCCATCACTGCCGTTCTCAACAGTTCGACCTGACCCATGAAGGTAGTCGTCGTCTGTACTACGAAGGTCTAACCAAAGAGCATATTTGTTTGTAAGGTATTGACCAATCCTTACGTCATACAGATGTAGATCTTTGCACGCAATGTTTGCAGGTTTATCTCTAATCCTTCCACCCGCAAAAAACTTTGTGATCTCATCGTAGTGTTGATAAGGCAGCATTCCAGAAGCATACACTTGATTAGGGCGGCCTTCAATTGTGCAAGACAAATGTGTAATCTTAGGATTGTAGACTTTTTCTGAATCTCTTTTGTATGGACTCACCGGTTCAACAAACAACATAAGAATACCTTTCAGTGACCTGGCAGGTGTGTTCAAGTTTATGTTCCACATTGGGTCGCTTTTGTCTTTGGGTATTAAACTATGTCTAATCACACGGTCATAATAAATTGGAAGTCTTGACTGGTACTGATTTTGAATGAGTCTGGCTAGTTCAGTATGTGTGACAATTTCATATTCCAAAGAAATGTTAGAGATCTTATATGTTGCATCTGTGGCAGATGATTTTATAACTTTGGAGTAGTCATTGAAAGTTAGTTCAAAGCTCAGACGGTCATTCAGTGCCCCTTGATAATAAGGCAAATGAGCTGTTAGGATTTCAAACTCAAGTGGAATGTAAAATCTGGTTCCATATGTTTCTGCTATAATAACGTCCTGGGCTGCTGACGTTGATTTATCTCCAGCATTGATTCGAAGTTTACCAACATTATCAGATTGTATGCCTTGGTAAATACGATCTTCTCGTTCTTCTCTTGTGAGCCAAAGGTCTTTGTAACAGTAAAATACATCGGAGTCGTCAAGACTAAACACTTCCTGTCCTTCAAGTTTTACTTTAATAGTCCTAACAATTGCTCTGCCAAGATTGTCAACCAGTGTTCTGTTTACATCTGCGTCTGATGATAGTTCGATATTAAATGCTAGGCGAGCAGTGCCAGGAACAATAACGTCACTGGAACCTAGGTTTGGAAACTTGACTGTAAGTGTTTGATTCTGGTCTATGGTACTTGGATTGTTTGTGATGACGATTGATTGTCTAACGCCCTTAACACCCAGAGGCTCACGTAGTTTTCTGTATGGGTCTAACTTTGATCCGTAAGACTGTGCCATTTTTATTATGCACAATAAAAAAATAATAAATTAATAAAACAATGGCCGCGGGAGGATTTAATCATGAAGATTTTGAAATGGATGACACGTATGATTTTGGTAATACAACAGATATGACAGATATGGCAGATATGACTGGTACAAGAAATATTTACAGTTTACGTCACGAACTTTTAGAAACCAAAGTGAACTCATTTTATGATCATGTTGGTGGCCACCCAGACAACGTAGATCCTAATCAGTTTGAACTTGATGGCAAGGGTCATTTATATTTAAATACTGTTGACAAAGGAAAAGTACTATTGACTAACAAAAAAGACCCTAGTAGGTTTAGGGCTTTAAGTACAATAAAAAATGAAGGTGGTGTTGGTGCCTTGCGTCAACTTGGTATTGGTGGGTCTCCTGTCACGCCAAGACTGGTTAGTGCCCTCCACGACACGCAAACAAAGTTGCCAACAGGGCAACAAATTGAAATGGCACCTGTAACAAGCCTACCAGAAATAGCAAACACTGTGATACAAGAAACCTCATTTACTGAAGGACAAATAAATGACGCTTTGAAAACAATAGATGACCCACCTTTGTCAATGCGGGAGATTATAGGGTTGGATAAATCACTGCAGACAATAAGAGGTGAGATGGTAAACAATGTTGCCAAACTGGGTGAGCTTGATAAACACATAGAACGTGAAAAAGAGAAACTGGCTACAGCAGACACAGAAATGAAAGAAAGAATCCAACACAGATTAAATGATTTGCAGATTGATGGAGAGAGAGAGAGAGAGAGAGAGAGAGAGAGAGAGAGAGAGAGAGAGAGAGAGAGAGAGAGAGAGAGAGAGAGAGAGAGTTTGGATTAGTCAGACTTTGGTTGTCAATCTGCATTGAGCAGAAAGGCTATATTCTCTGTTACAATACATTATCAAATGATCATGCAGATAAATGCATGTTTTTCTGTGAGAGAGGGAGAGGGAGACAGGCTGTTCAACAGTTAAAAAATCAGTATCATGACACAAACAGTGTCACATCAAAATTAAAGAGGAAAGAGAGCAAAATGAGTTAATTTATTTTTAACAAAACATACAGATGATGCAGTTTTTCTTAAATAAATTTGCGGACCCTCTATTATGCTCAGATGGGAGTATGTGTACCCTCTAAAATTTATACCTGGCGGTCTACAGACCCTTTAACCTGTTGCCCCCCACCAGGGTCTGCCCTGGAGGACTTGGGTGGGGTTAACTACTTTTTAGTTCCCAGGGTTACCCTGGTCAGCCCCACAGGGTGGGTTTTCCCCTCTATTCTGGGGCATGTGTTTCTGTCTACCCTTGGTCCATTCACCTGTATTTTACTTTTTTAAACTCTCCCTACTGTCTGTGCTGCCTGTAGCTCTTGATAATGGGTGTGTGTTGCTAAATGGTCTTAGGTTTATTTAGCGTATTAGACCGGCTGGCGACATACATTCAATATTGTTTCTTCTTTTTTTTTTCACAAGCAGTGCAGGCACGTCCTGAGAAAGTTTTGTTGCTGTCGGGACGTTAAGCAATGTACAACCAACCAAACAACCTTTAACCTGTTGTGAAAACAAAAGCCCTGCAAATTTTACAACAACATTTTTGGTGAGTGCATTAAAACATTTTTTTTTACATTTGACAGCTATCGATATATGCGTTTTCTGATCCGTAGTTTTTCAGTTCTCAATCCGAAAGTACAATACAATACAACTTTATTGTTTGTTCGACATATATTTGCCTTTTGGCTCATCATAAAACAACAATACAAGACACTAATAAACACTACAAGAACATTCCATGAAAATTATCATTGCAGCAATCTATCAAAGGCAATCTGTCCCAAGATAGGAGAGATGATGTTAAGTAGATCACATATATCATGGTGTTATGAACAAGAGTTTAAAATCAAGACAGCAGTTGGAATTTAAGACTTCTTAAAAACATTCTTTTTGGCAAGTGGCATGTTGAACCTTCAGCCTTCACTTCTGTTAGCGTTATTATTATGCTAGCAAACAACAATGAACCGATCGGGTAAGCCATCAGTTTTCGATTTTCAGTTTGGCTAGTAAAATAAAACTTGGAGGTCACTAAGCAAAGAGTGGTGGGCAAAATTTTAGACTTTCAGGGCTGGCTAATGATTTCCTGATAATAGCCGATTGCTGATTTGAGTGTATCGAGAAAGGAAAAGGCTTACGGCATTGATAGACTAATTAATCTTTGTTTAATAGGTCAATAGTATCATTAATTTAGGTGATCTGGAAATATTTTTACTGAGTGCATTAAAAGGGATCCGGTTTTTTTTCGAAGGCTGTGATCATATGAGCGCTGTTTGCCAAAAATAGCTAATTAAGTAGGTCTAATAAAGATAATTAAAGACAAAACAATTGTCTGAGTGTTCTCCATCTCTCTCTCTCTCTCTCTCTCTCTCTCTCTCTCTCTCTCAAGGCATGCGGGCGTACTACAAGGGAAACAAGCTGGTCGTCGCTGGACCCCTAGTGCAACGGAACCACGACACCGACAACTTCGGCCGCCGTCATGCAACAGACAACAGCGTCAACAGACGACCGGACAACCGTATCCAAGAACTCGGTGCCGCCGCAGCTACTGGTCAGCAGGTCAACGCAACACCGGCACGTGCATCACACTCGGTATCCCTGTTACAGCCTTCACCTAAACCAGCGAAACGGCGCCGGCCACACAGTTCCCCTACAATTGAGGTTAGGGACGAATCCAGTCACCTGTGGTATGTCGGCCAAGCCGCGTCTCCCACCTCAATTGCACGGAATGTGTCACCGATGCGCGCGTGTGTTGTAGAGCAGCCAGTAGATAATGTGTTGCATACACTTACCTTTCTGTCATGGAATGTTGATGGACTGTGAAGCAAGCTATCTGACCCAGACTTTCTACAATATGTAAGTAATTATGACATTGTGTGTTTGTTTGAAACATTTTTAGACGATGCTTTCGTCCCGCCTGACTGCTGGTCTGATTTCACGTGTTTTTCCTTACCTGCAGTCAAACTGTCACGTCAAGGAAGAAGCTCGGGAGGTGTTGTTGTGTTAATAAAAAATGTGTATGCCAAGTTTGTTTTCCAAGTGAACATGACATGCGCTCAAAGTGTCTTTCTCAAACTTGACAGATCATTGTTTGGTACTGAATGTGATGTGCGTTTGGTCGCGTGCTATGTTCCGCCCAAGGATTCACCATTTTATAGACAATTACCTACGACTGCCTGTTGGAAGAATTAGAACAGTGTCTTGCTAGTGCCCTCGAGCAATTTGGAGACATTCATTTCCTAATGTGTGGTGATTTTAATGGTAGAACTGGGGATTTACAGCCTAATCCATATTTGTTTAAGCTTGATCCTGATGAAACACTACTAACTAATACCGCTCTATTTGAACCTTCACGATTTACTGAAGATATGACTGTAAATACATTTGGAAGAAAACTATTAGATTTGTGTGCATGTTTTGAACTGATGATTTTGAATGGGTTCTGTAGCCCTGATCTGTCAAAGCACCTGACATTTATTTCTCCCACTGGTTGCAGTATTAATGATTATTTTGTTGCATCTCCTGACTTTATTTGTTTGTGTGACAAACTTGAAGTTGGCGAGAGGATAGAGTCTGTACACATGCCACTGGTCCTTACTGTGTCTTGTGTACGTGTATCACCCCACAACGATGTTTCTGATGACGATACGCAGTGTTTTTCATTTGATAAGATTATCTGGGAACCTGCTAAGGCCCAAACGCTCAGCGACAGTTTAACTACTCCTGCATTCCAGGATGCTCTAGTAGCTGCTACTGCTGAGATCGATGATGATATTAATAGTGCATTAGACATTTTCACATGTGCTATCAAAGACGCTGCTAGTTGCATGACTAAACAATTTCATTCCTCCACAGGCAATACACACAAAACAAACACCGCTAGTCACCCCTGGTTTGACCAGGAATGCAGAAATGCAAAAATGCGAACGCGTAAAGCCTTACGTACATACACAAAAAATAAAACCATGGAAAATAAAGCAACGTTTGTTAATGAGAGAAAACAATACAAGAGATTACTTAGAGCTAAAGAAGTTAATTTTAAGAGGGAAGCTGTTGACAAAATTCTTGAGTATAGACATAACTCTCAGGCATTTTGGAAGGAAATAAAGAAGTGGAAAAGAAAACGTCGTTTAAGAAACAATATAACAAAGAAGCAGTGGTTTGATCACTTCTCTAGCATTCTAAATGAAAACATAGCACAGCAAGAGAATAATGATGATGTATATTTTTCAGAAGACTCTGAGTCTGATGAAGCCTTATTTCATGACCTAGATATCAACATAGAAGAAGCAGAAGTTATTGCTGCTATAAAACATGCCAAAGCAGGAAAGGCCCCCGGGCCTGATGGAGTTATAAATGAAGTTCTTAAAGTCTCCAACCCAGCTATCATCTCCTTTCTCACTAAGTATTTTAATGCTCTATTCAACAAAGGGTTGTTCCCCAGCGAATGGTCTAAAGCTATTATTTTCCCACTCCACAAGAAAGGAGATGTAAATAATCCAGATAATTATCATGGTATTGCTCTGATTAGCTGTGTTAGTAAACTGTATACCTACATTTTGAACAGAAGGTTAACAGACTGGGCTGAGGAACATAATATTCTGTCTGAAACACAAGCCGGTTTTAGGAAATCCTATTCTACTGTGGACCATATATTTACACTTTATGCTATTGTTCAAAAACAACTTCTACAAAATAAGAAATTTTATGTGGCTTTTGTTGACTTCCGCAAAGCCTTCGATACTGTTAAAAGAGGTGTGCTTTGGAATATTTTATTGAAGGCTGGAGTGCGCGGCAAAATGCTTTCAGCTATGAAGGCAATGTATGACTCGGTGAAATTTTGTGTTAGAGACAGCCTGAATTGTACAGCGTTTTTGGAGTGTTTCCAAGGTTTAAAACAAGGATGTTTAGCATCGCCGACATTGTTCTCCTTTTTGATTAACGAGCTTGCTGTGTACATTATTGAAAATGGTAAACATGGTTTCCAACTAAAAGCCGATGCAGCAGAACTGTTTTTGTTGATGTTTGCAGATGACATTGCTTTGTTTTCATCAACCCCCAATGGCCTTCAGACTCAGCTGAACAATTTATACAAAGAAGCATCTAAGCTTGGTTTGTCTGTTAACCTAGACAAGACAAAAATAATTGTGTTTCGAAATGGTGGGTATTTGTCAAAATATGAAAAATGGATTTACGGGGGAACGAGGGTAGAAGTTGTCAATATGTATAAGTACCTTGGGTTAAACTTTACCACATGTTTGAGTTTAAACACATCCATTGATGACTTAGTGACTAAGGCAAAACAATGTGTAATCGATATTTTCTGTATGTTGAAGAAAATTAACTGCGCTAGTCCTGATGTTTTTTTCAAGCTGTTTGGTGCGCAGGTTGTCCCAATTTTGTTGTATGCCTCGGAAATTTGGGGTATAAACGAGTGTGCCGAAATTGAAAGAGTCCATACATTTGCATGTAAACGTTTTCTTAATGTCAACTTCCGCACACTGAATCTGATGGTTTATGGTGAACTTGGTCGATATCCCCTGTCAGTATTAACGTCAGTAAGATGTGTTTCCTACTGGCTTCAACTCTGCACTTTACCTGTTACTAGATTTGCAAATATGGCTTATCATATGCTTAAGGATTTAGACGATAAAGGGAAAGAAACATGGGTGTCAAAGATAAATAATTTGCTTTTCCGAAATGGGTTTGGTAATGTATGGATTTCACAAGGTGTTGGAAACAGGAATGCTTTTATAAACAAGTTTAAACAAAGGATGGTTGATTGTGCCAAACAAAACTGGTCATCGAAGCTTTCTGAGAGTGAACGTTTTACTGTGTATCGTAGTTTTAAACATACACTTGTCCAAGAAAATTATTTTGAACTGGTTAAGCCAACCTATGTCAAAAATCTATACATTAAATTTAGACTTGGCATAACCGAATTGCAAAGTAACAAACAAAGATATAGTACTCCCAATGCTGTAACGAAAGTGTGTCCATTGTGTGCCAAGGCTGTGGAAGATGAAGTTCACTTTATGTTTTATTGTCCATTCTATGATGAACTGCGTGCCAAATACCTATGTAAGTTTGACCTTGTGGAACTCAGAAAGAAAGAATTGTGTATCCTAGACACTACCAACCCTCAGTCTATTGCCGATTTAGCAAGATTTGTATTTCATGCTTTTAAACTCCGTAGCAGCATGCTTGTATGATTCCACGTGCAAACTGTGGTTCTTACTCCGACCTGGTCTGTGTAGTACACGGCTGTGGCCTGGATTTGGATACCGCATTTTACATGTAGGTCAAAAGTGGCTATTATGTGCTGGCGTAGATCGAATGGAAATGTGTGTGTGTGTGTGTGTGTGTGTGTGTGTGTGTGTGTGTGTGTGTGTGTGTGTGTGTGTGTGTGTGTGTGTGTGTTGATATAAACATCGCCTTATGGCCTTTATATACACCTGAATTATAAATTATGTAATGTCTCACTCCATTGTATGGACAATTTGTCTGAACAATAAACTGTCTGAGTCTGAGTCTCTCTCTCTCTCTCTCTCTCTGGGGGGAGGGGGGGGGGGGGTGCTGGATGATTGCACACTGGCACACACAGATCAAATGGCACAAGCTGTATCCCCATATCCCCATACATGGTAAGTCTTGCAAAACAACTAACAAAAATAACAAGAACAGCAAAGGCCTTTAGGTTCATGTGCATGACCAGTCCACATAATTAATCTGATCTTTGAGATCTCGACCTTTTAAGTGTTCAAATTTTCTAAAATAAGTAAAGGGTTGGCTTTTGCAACTTCAAAGTCTCAGAATTTGTGCATTTGTCACACGTTCACCAATTTCACCTTGACCATGTGAGCAGTGAAAAGTAGTATGCATAGAAAGGTCCAATTACTGACCTTTCTGCACATTTTGGTTGTAAACTTTTGAAAAAAAAGCAATATAACAGTTATCATTCTACAAAACATTTTTTTTTTTACATTTTCTGATCACTTGTGACCTTTCACATATCAGAGACGACACCCAAAATAGCATGCATAAAAGGTGTTAATCATCAGGCATCAAGTTTGTAAATAGTATTTTTGAAACAAGGTCTAAAATGGCTTTTTGTTACATATTCCCTAATATCTTGACCGTTTCAAGAGGTCAACCAAATTGGTATGCATATAAGATCTAACCACTGGGTATCATTATACATTCTACTCCGCTTACAACAAGGTCAGATAAAACAAAAGTCAGATCTAGCAGCAATTTTTTAAAGGTCAAAACAGAAGTTTTTCAACATAAATTACTTTGTTTATAACAAACACCGGATATAACTTTACAAGAATAATTGCTGGTGCTTATATCATGAGTTTACTGTATGTCTGTGTTTGAAGTTATGAAAGGTATTTGAGAAAAAACATATGTTCTCAAAATAAAGCTATTTTAAAATTATTTTCTCATCCCCTGTGATTTTGACTTTCAGATAAGTCACTGAAAATCCCATGTTAAGAAAAGTCTTGCCAAAACGTATCCCTGTGGCTTCTCTGAGAAAATGCCAACTGTAAAGTTACCATGGACAGACGACCACTTTCATATTTGACTTGAGCCAAAAATGGCAGAATTTTCCAAGTCGTATTTGACACATTTTCAGCAGGGATTGATTCTGTAGGTCTCATCTGTCAGATGCACTATTTTTGCAGTCTAGGTTATGCTTTAGTGTAATTGGAAACACAGTTTGACATGCCAGGAGGGGGCATGGCAGAGGTGTAATCACATCAATGTATTTATCTGGGTGCGTTCCAATTTTGTCCAAAAGGTTGTGGGTTTGAATCCAGCTGGGGTAAAAATGTGTTCAAACCCTATCCAGTGTCTCATGTTTAAAATCACCTTTGTAATGGATAAACGAAGTTAAGCCCAAATTGTCGAAAGAATAGAAATGATGTGAATATGCACGCAGCCACCGGTACTGTTCACAGTACCAGTGGCCTCACAGTACTGGAGATTGAATGTACAGGGAGGCCAATCATATCAGTACATTCATATTCTACATTAATTATTTACAGAAATTATGATGTTTCAATAAGACTGCACAACAAAATAAGAGGACTTTGAATATAGCAATTGACATATGGAGTCAACAATTATGTTCTACAGAATATTCACACAAGTTTTCATGTTTCTGTAAATACTGCACAACAGTTAAACATTAGCGTTTAGGGCTTAATGTCTCTTGTCCGCCATAATGTCAAAGATGAGGCACAGAATAAAAGCAACTAGATTTACTAAATGCATGAAATGTACGAGCGAAAGAATATGTAATATTCTGTGGCCCTAAACTTCCTGTGCGTTCCCATCACCAATGACAGTCCCATTTCAATTTACATCAGTTGTGCCAGGCATCTAAGTGTTGGACACCTATGCGCTATATTACAATGAACACCAATGCTTGATGACTCGGACATCTGCACACACACACAAATTCAATGTGCATTCAACTACAGGAATGATGCAACATTAAAACAAACAAGAAAGGCAAAGCCCTTATGGCTCACGTTTATGACAGATGCATTTATGTATGACCTTTGTGACAATAAGTAAAGGGTTGGCTTCAGCACTAGCAAAATCCATGTTTTCTCAAAATTTAAGCATTTCTCACACATCTGTCAAACCCGGATTAGTATGCAAAGAAAGGTCTTATCATCAGCTACCTTTGCGCAAGAAAAAGTTTGCAAAAATGTTGATAATAACTAAAATTATATGCAAACATTGGCATTTTAAACACATTTGTCAACCTCTTGTGATCCTTGACCTTTCCGAGGGATCATCCAAATTTGTATGCATAGATAGGTCTTACTTTTGTACCAAGTTTGAGTTTGAAGTTGTGAATAGTATTTGAGAAAAAAACAAATATGGTTATTTTTCAAATATTCCCTGATCTTTTGTTACCCTTGACCTTTGAGAGAGGTCACTCATATTGGTATGTTTAGAAAGGTCTTGCCATAAAAGTATCCTTGGACAAAGTTTGAAGACTGGCTTGATCAGTCTCAGAGAAAATGCCAATGTTAAAGTTTATCAAGGACGACAGATGAACGACCACTGGCCCAGAACATAAGACTCCTCACTTTTGCTTCACAAGTGAGCAAAAAAAAAAAAAGGCAAAGTCCTTAAGGCTGAAGTGCATAACTGATCCACCGAATTATGTATAATCTGACCTTTGTGGCCTTGGCCGGAAATGACAATGTACATGTTCAAGCGACGCAAAAGAAGTAAAAAGCTGGCCTTTGTACATAGGTAACTCACGTTTTGCCAAAAAGAACACATTTTCTGCACATCTGTCAATGCCTCATGACCCTCATGGTTTACAAGCATCAACCAATCAGACAATTATGACACTATTTGCTGATCTCTACCTTTCCAACGGGTCATCAAAATCAGTGTGCAGTGAAAGATCCAGGCTCTCCACCAAAGGAATGTTCACCGTATTTCACGGAAAAAAAATTGACAGGGACAGAAAAAAAAGTGGAAGGCTGTCCATCACCAGGACGGACACATCTTAAGACAAGAGGGGCAAAGCCCTTATGGATGACGTGTATCGACCGATCCACACATGTCTGATAAAAAAAACGTTTCTTGTCAAAATATGGCTGTTTTTTTTTAACCCATTTCCTGATCTCTTGTGACCCTTGACCTTTCCAAGGGGTCATCCAAATTAGTATGCATAGATAGGTCTTACCATCAAGTATCTCTGTAGCAAGTTTTGGTTTGAAGTTGTGAATAGTATTTGAGAAAAAAAAAACTTCTTTTTTTTAAAATATGGTCATTTTGGACAATTTCTTGAGCGCTTGTGACCCTTGACCTTTCCAAGGGATCAACCAAATTAGTGTGCGAATAAAGGTCTTACAATCAGGTATCTTTGTACCAAGTTTGGGTTTGAAGTTGTGAATAGTATTTGAGAAAAAATAAATTATGTCCCAAAATAGCTACTTTTTATATATTTCCTGATCCCCTGTGACCTTGACCTTTGTGAGAGGTCGCTGAATTGGTATGTTTAGAAAGGTCTTGCCACGAAGTATCCTTGGGCCAAGTTTGAAGACTGTAGCTTGAATAGTCTCCGAGAAAATGCCAACGTTAAACGTTTACCACGGAAGACGGACAGACGACCACTAGCCCAGAATATAGACTCACTTTTGCTTAACACGTGAGCCCAAAAAAGAACTTATCCCTGCCCCTTTCAAGTCCACGATGGGCTGTAAAGCACCTGGGACAGATTTTTTGTCATCCTGTTCATCCTGATATGGACAGTTTTAAATCCTGATGGAAAGCCTGAATGTCTTACCATCAGGTCTCTTTGTACCAATTTGAGGACTAAATGTGTGAATAGTATTTGAGAAAGAAATTGTCAAAATATGGCTTTTTTTAACCGAGTTTCTGCTACCCCGTGACCATGACCTAAAAAAAAGCAGGGCACTGAAATTGGTATGTTTAGAAAAGTATTGCCCAAAAGTAGTTTAAAGACTGGCTTGAACAGTCTCTGAGCAAATGTTAGAAACTTTAAGATGACGAAACATACTCACTTTTGCAATCGCATGTGAGCCCCCCCCCCCCCTCCCCCCTCCCAATAGGTCTTGTCATCAGGAACTTTTGTGCCAAATTGTACTACTAAGTTTCTAGAAATAATTATATTGTACCCAGTTAGGCATCTCTTTTACATAACCGCCGACCTCTTGCTGCCTTTGACCTTTCGAAGCAGTCATCAAATTAATAAGCATAGTAGGTGCTAGTCATTTACCTCGGGGGGGGGGGGGGGGGGGGGGGGCGTCCAACTTTTTGTGTAGGACTTTCATAACAAGACAAGAGTTCTCCCCAACACTAGACTGTCTTCCAGTGGCCGAAATATCTAATAAGGGGGCGGGGGGTGGGGGGTGGGGATAGTAACACCCCGAAAAGGGCCTTTGGACCCCCACCCCCACCTCTCCGGATAGGCAGATCTAACATCAGGTAGTTTGGGTGTGAGGTTGACAATAGTTTTTTTCAGAATGTATCGACATACGGCCTTTTTTAGAAAGTCGATGAAACTTGTACATGTTTGTCTACACAGGTCTTGCCACAAAGTATCGTTGGGTCAATTATGTCCACAAAGTATCGTGTCAATTATGAAGATTGTGGTTTGAGTAGTCTCGGAATAAACGTCAACATTACACAGTTTACCATACAGAAAGTGGACGGGGGGGGGGGGGGGGGTAGTAATACCCCAGAAAGGGCCTTAGGATCCCCCCTCCCTGGGTAGGCAGGTCTAACCATCAGGTATTTTGGGTGTGAGGTTGACAATAGTTTTTCAGAATGTATCGATGTTACGTGGTGGGGTCGTAGTCGTGTGGTAAACACACCAGACGCACGCACGTAAGGTTCTTTTAAATAAACTTCATTCAGCTGCAACCCGTCACACGTGGCTTAAGGATGTAGACAATACTGGAGTAACAGTTCCAACAATATTTTAATTCAGCGATGCGATCTCCACACAATGCATTTCCAAATGCACCAATGTTGATACAAAGTCTCTTCTGCAAATGTCCACACTGGCGACACAATGTTTCTCATACAACGTACACCACACCGTTACGCTGTGTCTCTCACAATGTACACCCTATACGGGCCACGTACCTACGATAAACTGTGTGTCTCTACAACCGACAATGCAAGACAATGTATATATGTGCTTCCCAGCATCAATCTTTTATAGTACAACCAATTTCCAGAATAATCCAAGAAAATCATTCAACGCAACCAATCAGAATGGAACCCGTAACTGAAACTCATAAATATTAATAAAGAAGGAATTTTCTGGAATAACTACAATAGGCTACAAAAATTCGGCTGCTCAATTCAGCGCCAAATCCCAATGTAAAATGACGTCTCACAAAAGTATGGTAGGCAGTTCACGACCTAGTCGGAATCTTCCAGAACTTTCACGATCTTTCAAAAACAGTACTGACTGGCTGCCAACTTCACGCGAACAGTAAACAACTATGACTCGTCTATAAAACAAAGTAGCGAAATGTTTCTTACTCTTCTGACGACACACGTACGCGGCCACAAGACAGAGCGACCTGCTCCAAGGTTCTAATCTATACTCCTCGAATCTATGCAAAACAAAGATCGACCGCTGTTCTCCGTGCGACTTTTCTAGAAGCTTCCGGTTAAACTTAACATAATAACAAAGCAACTTCCGCTCTCAACGCGCGAACAAAAGAAAATCTTACTAAAAAGATACGTGAATCGTAACCATGATAGCTCAAATAAATATCAGATCGTTTCCTACGATTAACACATGTATGCTCTCACAGGACAACACAACCACAATCGTAACATTACCCCCCCCCCCCTCTTTAGAATGAAATTTCACAAAATTTCTTCTCAAATCTAAAAAATACGGTTGTGGCTGTGTAAACCTACACAAAACCATAAATAATAAGAATTTCACATCAAAATGAAATCAAATCAACTACTTTAAAATAATCGTTTCACAGTTTTTTTGTTGGGTCAATTATAAAGATTGTGGCTTTAGTAGTCTCGGAAGAAAATGTCAACATTACAGTTTACAATAGACAAAGACAGCCGTTGGACCAGCAAATAGACTCCTTTTTGCTATCACATGAGTCAACAACAAGGGCCATCTGCATGTTTATAATATAACTGAATCAGTTAAATTATATAAACACAGTTTAAAATAGTAGTAAAATACCTTGGCTTCACACTGATTTTAGGCTGAGCATGACGCCCCCTAGTCACAGGTGATAGCAGCTCCAGGGACCTGGCTATATAATCATCGAAATCACCAATGCTCTGAAAGAAATCATACGCTGCTATGTATTGTTTCAACAGTGGATCACACGATCCTTGCAACTGTGGTTCCACTCTCTATTGCACTTTGCATCTATTGTTTACAAGGCTCTGTACAAAATATATATATTGATAGCCCTCCTCCATTCATCACCCACCATCACCACCCTCCTCCCTCTTGCCAGTCAGTGTGGTGTAAGCAAGGGTTGATTTGGGACCAAAAAAAAAAATAGTTTAAATGCCATAACAAAATCCCTTTTGGGGAGTTTTAACCCCCCCCCCCCCCCCGCCAATCTGGGAAAAAATATTTTAAATGCTATAACAAATTCCCTTCTGGGGGAATTTAGACCCCCCCCCCCCCCCCCCAAGGGACATCTAGCCCATGTACCGTTTTGCCGGATGTGCCTTAAAGTTACTTCTCGTTGCAACTTCACCTGCATGTCAACGGCGTTTTCTCCGCTTACACACCCCACATCATAATTTTGACAGTACAAAAAAGACATTTCAAGACATAACGGAAACAAAATTTTAGTAATTTTGGGAATACAAATTTGACGTTAGTCACACTTTAAGTGAGTTATAGCACAATGTGACAAATCATGCAGTTGAAAGTGTTTCAAGGTCAATAATTCAGTCATGGCCCAGTCATAAGGTTATTAGCGTCCAGGTACGTAATATATGACCTTGACCTTATGGCGTCAAGGTCAAGATATTGTTAGCTTTGGCATAATTGTTTGCAACTATACTTATGCCACCTCTCAAACCACGTTCCACAATGTCAACCATCATGCGATCAGACAGCAAGTCTTTCTGTATCTTACTGGATTTAAAAAATGCATCCCATATCATGCCAGGACTAGTTATGTAGCTAGCTGGGTCAAGACTGTAGTGCAACAAACCATTTTCATGGTAACTTTCAAATATGTCTGCTAGCAAGCAAACGTCAGTACTGGTCATGATAGTCACCAATCGTTTGACACCCTAGTTTACCCCAAGCATCAAGAGTATGTTGGTATTCAGAGTCAGAAATTCTTTTACCATTTGGTGTAGAATAAAATTTCTCTTTTGGAGGCAGAGACGTTTCCTCAAATGCAACCCAGTCACTAATGTACTCATAGACACCTTTCTTGGTTAACTCTGGCTCAAAGTATTTACTTGTTATTGGAAACGCTGTCAGCCCTTCTTCCAGACACACAAGCCCTGAGGACAAATGTTGCATAGAGTCATAAAAGATTAATTTGTTGTGTAACCTAAAAGTCAAGTACTTTAAGTTGTCTGGGCAATACACTTAATATTCTTGTAAGACTCGTCTACAGCCTGCATGATAATGTGTGAATAATATCCTTTGAGATTGTGGAAAAAGATAGGTAGTTTATATGTCTTAGAATCTAATTTAGCTTTAAGTTACATGCACTATGAGCGGGCACCTCTGTAACATCAAGTTATGTAATCGTGATCATGAACTTTATCACCACCCAGGTGTTGTTCACAAATCCAACATACCTCCACTGTATTAAAATTTAGTTTATCCACTTGTGTCATCACCATAGGCTTTTGACACGTTGTGAGATAATGTACTACGCTATTGTGTAGTTGTCTAATGTCTGTTAAAAACTCACCTGCTGCATTTTCACCTCTGTTGATAACAGGTTTGGTATGCAGTCTGACTTAATAATAATAATAATAAGCGCATTAAATAGGCGCTTTATCCCAATTGAAAATCGGCTCAAAGCGCCGCCGCGAACTGAACCCAACAAGCACGCTCACGTGAATCACGCGCATTCACTCACACACTGTACAAACACAGAACATTCACGTGGTGCTAAGGGCAAGCTCAAGCGAGCTACTGTAGTTTTTGGAAATTCAAAATCGTTTGTATTTGAAATTTGATTAAGTGGGCTGAAACTGATACCAAAGTGGAGACTTAGCAAGAATGTATCCGTAGGAGCACACCACTTGGTCACTTAATTTTACGGTCTTCCGCAGTGCTTTTGGAACAGGTCCTTCGTATGGTACAACCAGTGATTCAAAATCAGCATACACTACAAACGGCAGCTTTTGCCGATTCCCATAGTTCTTGAAATATACCTTGCTACCAGGATCTGGATACCTAAGTATTGTTTCAATGTCATCAGCTGACCTGCAATGTTGAACATGTTTGTGTGCTAACTTAATAGAGGAAAACCTTTGTAAACATTTCCTACAAAATTCCTGTTTCTCTTTGTGTTTTGTTTTATACTAATGGTCAAAACTTCAGGGCCACTTTTTATTGCAGACGCACCGACAAAACCACACAAATAATGTGTTACACAATACTTAGAGTTAGTACTTTAATAATTTATTCAGTAACAATTTCATTTAAGTTTTGAGTAAATCAAGCAATTGTAACAACAGCAGTACGTTAGAATGTTCACCCACCCCCCATTTGAAAAGTCACACAAGACTGGGCCAGTCAGTAGCTAGTGTACCCACCGTTTGCAGCCAAGCATTCAATGCAGCGTTGACGCATGGAGTTCACCAGGGTTCGGCGAACATGTTGTGGAATCGCCTCCCACTCTTGATGCAGGAACTGAGTCAGCTTGGGGACGCCTTGAGGTGGGGGGGATGGGGGGGGGGGGTGGTGGTTGCTGATTACACGTTGTTACGTCCCAGAGGTGCTCGATGGGCACCAGATCGAATATATGAGCTGGCCACTCCATCCTCATGATGCCCCGTTGCTCAAGATACTCATCCACCACACGGGCGTGATGAGGTCGAGTGTTATCGTCCTGCAGAGCAGCATTGTCGCCTATGGCTTGGAGAGCTGGCTGGATGAGGGGCTGCAGAATCTCGTCCGGATAGCGCAGTCCAGTGAGGGTGCCACTCGGATGACGTGGAGGGGGGGGGGGGGGTCCCTGCCTTCCCAGCTGAAACCTGCCCAGAACATGACTGAGCCCCCTCCGTAGCAATCCGCCTCTTGGACGCATCCATCCATGAATCGCTCGCCCTGGTGTCTCCAGACCCTCACCCTGCCGTCGTCGAAGGACACAATGAACCGTGACTCAGCAGTAAACAGAACCTGAGTCCACTGGAGTCTGTTCCACCTCACATGTTGACGACACCAGGCAACCTGGCTCTGCGATGAGCTGGAGTGAGTGGTATTCTCATTGTTGCTCTGCATGAAGCCAGGCCAATTTCGCGCAGACATCGGCAGACTGTGCTTCTGTTGACGTCAACGTTTGCAGCTTGCATCAGTTGATGTTGCAGAATGGTTGACGTGACAGTTTGGTTGCACAGAGCTGCCACACATCGGTGTCGTTCTGCCCTTCCAGTTTGTCGGAATCGTGCCAGCAGCCTCTGGATCACTGAATGGGACACCCCTAGGACGTCTCCCAACTTCTCATCCGGAAATTCCATCCTGCAGCCATGCTAGTGCCCGGCCTAGATCTACTGGCTTTAGGCTTCGTTGTGGTGGCATGGTTAGGAAAGTGACACTTATGCCCCTACTGTACCGGTATTTGTAGCTAAACAGAAGTGCTCAGTGTTCACAACTGACCCCTTTAGCACGTGCATCATGACTTTACCGAGTTTTTCCACTTGCCTGCCTTTGGTACACTTGCCAATATCGCACAGCTTTTCACAAAAACTGACGATGTTTTACGTGCATTTGACACGTTCATGGAAATTGATGAATTGTTGTCTATTGTTCCCTATAAAGTGGACTGTCTAAGGTAACTTTTAAAACATTTGGATCGAAGGAACATTGTATATTATTAGCGTACTTGCGACGATAAACAATGACACAAAAAAGTGGGGTGGCCCTTAAGTTTTGAACATTATTATATGTCCGTGAATTAGCAGTGACATGTTTCTGTTAATTGTGTAGTGAAAGTTACCACCGGAGCTTATTAGTAACATGTCAACATGTTTATCTTCTGACTGTCCGTAGGTTGGGGTAAGTGGTGATACTCTAATTGGTTGTAACTTGTCAACATTCTGTGTCCCACATTTATGGATATACCAGAATTTAGTTCTTCAAACAAGTCTATGTCTTCCACCTTAACAGGACAATCTATACCATTGAAGTTGAGTTCATTTACAAATTTGGTGTAGTTGGATACATGCTCAGGTTTTGTTTTTACAAGGTGCAGTTTGGCAAGCACATACCACATAAAACAGTGATTGTCATTGTTCTGAATATTAACGACAGTTTTTTTGTTTGCAACCTTTGTTGGTAGTTGTAGCCATGATTTGCCTAAAATAGGATGATATATTGACTGCCTTAGTTGTAGTTCATGTACACATGTTCATGTGAACCAGATCCCTTCAATTTTTGCTTATCAATTGCTGATAGGAAGTCAGGCAACATTTTGTTTCTAAACACGTTCTCTAGTTCTCTTTTTGCATTAACACTTTGTTGTCCTGTCGAGATAAATGATACTAACACTTCACCATCTATCTTGTTAAATTTTATTTTAGCAACAACCTGAATCTTTACACTATTAGCAAGAAGATTATCTCTTGCTACCATAAAAGGGTTTTCTATTGATTCATAAACATTGTGAACATTAGATATAGGCAAGTTTGTTGTGTGAAATACGTTTTGTAAGCTTTGCGAGCTTTAAGCGTTGTTGATTATTTTTTATTTGTCCAACAAAATAATAAATAGAAAAAATTACTGTATGTGTAATACCACTTTATTGACTGCAATACTGACAAACTTAAGATTTAATTCACGTAGACGTTTGTATATGTGTTCACACACTGTCGATGTCATTAACCAGTTACAGTCTGCTTATGTCAGGTTGTTTAACATGTGTTTTTAACTGTTTAAACTGTTGAACGTATATGAAGCAGTCTGTAACATCAACTTGTCTGTCATTTTTATGACAAAAATAAAATATTACTGTATGTGTAATACTACTTTATTAACTGTAACACATACAATAAACAGATTTGGTTGATATAATTGTTTAAATAAGTGTATGTGTTCACACACTGTCTTAAACCAGTTATCATCAACTTTAAAAGTATGTGTCTTAAGACTAACAGTAATAGTCAAGTACTCTACAAAGGCCGGTTTCTCATCAATATATTCCAAAGTCACATTATATGTGATGTATGTCATCACTTGCACTGAGATACTTATGTCAGGTTGTTTGGACTCTCTTATCTGATTAAAGTGTTGAACGTCTCTGAAGCAGTCTGTACTATCAATTTGTCTGTCCGTCATTTTTTATGACCAAAACAAAAGAATAAATTAATTTATTAATCCATACCCAGTGGGCTGATCTGTCTTTAAGATGACCTTCATGTGCTTAGTTGATTTTAATTTGTTTTTTACATCGTCTCGTTGAGCATTGTTGATTATTTTTATTTGTCTGACAAAATAATAAATAGAAAAAAATACTGTATGTGTAATACCACTTTAATGACTGTAATACTGACAAAATTAAGATTTAATTCATGTAGATGAACACACTGTCTTAAACCAGTTACAGGCGGCATCAATAACTCTAAAAGTATGCAACTTAATATCAAGAGTCACTGTTAGTATGAATTGAGGTATGATATCTTGGACATCCAAAGTTATATTTCCTGTCATGTATATTACTGTTGGTACTGAGAGGCTTATGTCAGGTTGTTTAGCATGTGTTTTTAACTGTTTAAACTGTTGAATGTATCTGAGGCAGGCTGTAACATCAACATGTCTGTCTGTCATTATTATGACCAAAACAAAATATTACTGTATGTGTAATACCACTTTATTAACTGTAACACCTACAATAAACAGATTTGGTTGATATAATTGTTTGAATAAAGTGTATGTGTTCACACACTGTCTTAAACCAGTTATCATCAACTTTAAAAGTATGTGTCTTAAGACTAACAGTAATAGTCATGTACTCTACAAAGGGTTTCTCATCAATATATTCCAAAGTCACATTATATATAATGTATATCATCACTTGCACTGAGTGACTTATGTCAGGTTGTTTGGACTCTCTTATCTGATTAAAGTGTTGAACATCTCTAAAGCAGTCTGTAATATCAACTTGTCTGTCCGTCATTTTTATGACCAAAACAAAATATTACTGTATGTGTAATAACACTTTATTGACTGTAACACCTACAATAAACAGATTTGGTTGATATAATTGTTTGAATAAGTGTATGTGTTCACACACTGTCTTAAACCAGTTATCATCAACTTTAAAAGTATGTGTCTTAAGACTAACAGTAATGGTCATGTACTCTATAAAGGGTTTCTCATCAATATATTCCAAAGTCACATTATATGTAATGTATATCATCGCTTGCGCTGAGAGACTTATGTCAGGTTGTTTGGACTCTCTTATCTGATTAAAGTGTCGAACATCTCTGAAGCAGTCTGTAATATCAACTTGTCTGTCCGTCAATTTTAGGATCAAAACAAAAGAATACATTAATTTACTAAACAGTGGCAGATCCAGGGGTGGGGGTGGGGGCCTGACCAAAATTTTTTTGGGGATGGTTATTTGTGGAGTTCTGTTTTACAATTCAATGATTCTTCTTTTCTTGTACGGTGTATTTTACAATTATCCCATGGGATCGGTGGGTGAACATAGTGTGTTCATGGGCCTATAGTCAAATATCCTCACTTGGCACTCCTTACATGCACCTGTCAGAGTACTTCATGCAGACATAGAGTGCCATGTGCCCCGCACTCACAGGGGCTCATGTAAATCAGTGCCTCTTGCTGTGCGATACAATCTTCAATGCATCCTCAGACTGAGGCAATAAGCCGCTGACTGCTGCTCAACCCAGGGGTGGAAAAGTGTCCAATCATTGCTGAACTGGGGCCCAGCTCAGTCCATAATCCAGGCATAGAGTTTCATGTGCCCCTTCAGTCACAGGGGCTCATGAAAAGCATTACCTCTTTCTGTTCGATATGAATGGTATTGCATCCTCATACGTGGCAGTCATCTAGGTATAAGTCTATGCCTGTGTACACGCCAACTGTGATCAGAAAGCGAGAAATCAACTGCGCTGCGAGCAGCCAAATGGCCCGAGTGTCACAAGTAATTGCTAATCCCCTAATCCTGTCACACAACACTCTCTGAGCACAGCCTCACACAGATTGCATAGCTTTGTCTTCCATGGACATGCACAAGTGCCCATCAGAGTAGCAATGTGGTCAATGCTGCGTGTCACCAGAGGGGAGGTGTGAAATGTCTTGATTTTGATCAACCTTGAACTAACCCTTAAGTAATCGTCATCCAGTGTAAGAGGTATACATCATGAGTGATCATGACTATTTCTGTGATCTGATCGTGTTCCTCATATGGAGGAGGTTTGTGGGTGTATAGAGCAGTATCACAATTTTTACAAATGACTGTGTTGTTCCTCAGACTGAGGAGTACTTGGTAGTGCAGTGTTGTTTTCAAACACAAGGTGATTGCTCCTGCAGAAACTCTAGGTAGAACATTCTTTTCAATAATAAAATTAACACCATATAAGAATCAGAAGTGCCAGATTAATCTTGTTTTGTTAGGGAGGTGGGGTGTAGTTGGGGAGGAGGTCAAGTGCATGTAGATATGATTAGCCCTTCCATTTAAACTTTTTAAAAAGTGCCAAAAGTGGTGCTGTGTCCCGAGATGAAAGAAGAAATGTTTTAACAAATAAAAATCGTAACCTCTGCAAACTCTAAATATCTCTCAGAAAACCCCAACAAACAAAAAAAAAAACACACAAAAAAAAAGGAAAGAAAAAAAGAAACAAGCCTAGAGCGAACGGTTACAACACTATAGTACAATTTATAAAGAAAATCCCAAAAAGAAAAGCACCAAGAAAGAATAATTTCAACACAACTAATTTGTAATTTGTTCTTTTTAAGTGCGTTTCTTTCTTTATTATGAATTTATGCTCACCTGATAGTCACTGTTTTGGTCTGGATTTCTTTTGTATGACACAGTTTGAAAAACAGGGGGGAGGGGGAAGGGAGGGCTGTCGGGCCTCCTCCCCCTCCCCCCCTGTCTAGACACCCCTGGATCTGCCCCTGCTAATCCATACCCAGTGGGCTGATCTGTCTGTAAAATGACCTTCATGTGCTTAGTTGATTTTAGTTTGTTCTTTACATCAGCTCGTTCGTGCTTGTTGGGTATAACATCGTTCTCCCTGAGACAGTCTTAAAACCTATCATGATCCTTACAGTAAAACAAACAGATAAACTTTAGTTGCTCTCAGAAATCTTTTAGTACAGCATTATATTTTTGAGTGAGAATCCAAACACTGATGTTTGCATGTCTGCCAGTGAAGGCGAGTTCTGCTAAAGTGTTTCTCTTTTTTGGACAATGTTTTTCTCTGCAGAGCAAATCATCAACTATAAACAAAGTTGGCTGCCCTTGAAATTGCTTCTAAAAGAATTGTAGCCAGTCATTTAGTTTTTTTCTCAGGGTCCACTAAGTACATGTGGTGATCAGTCCAAATGAATAAACGGTTCTGGTAAGCTTTGTTATACATTGTAGGGCAGAATATCACAATGTTTTCAAAATGATAGATGTTTCTTGTTTGCAATAGATCAAGAACAAATTCAGTTTTCCCACAGCCTGTGGCTCCACAAAACAAACCACAGTGAGGATCTTTTGTCAACAAGTTCATTTTAAAACTAAATATAATTATAATTTTAATACATGGCACCATTTAGTCTGCTTTCTTGGATATTCAGTTGCACATCATAATCAGATACAGATAAATATTGTTGTTCCCGTTGATTCACTCCTTTTTTGTATCTGAATTGTAATCACTGCCATTCTCGACAGTGCAACCTGACCCATGTAGGTAGTCATCATCTGTACTATGTAAGTCTAGCAAAAGTGCATACTTGTCTGTCAGGTATTGGTCAATGCGTAGGTCATACAAATGTAGATCTTTGCATGCCATGTTCACACCTTGTTCTCTAAGTCTTCCACCTGACCATCTTATGATCTCATCATAGTGTTGGTAAGGTAGCATGCCTGAAGCATACACTTGATTAGGATGCCCTTCAATAGTGCAAGATAAGTGTGTAATCTTTGGATTATAGAATGTTTCTGATTCCCTTTGAATGGGTTTCTCTGTTCAACAAACAACATAAGTATGTCTTTCAGTGACCTAGCAGGTGTGTTCAAGTTAATGTTCCACATTGGATCACCTTTGTCTTTGTGCATTAAACTGTGTCTTATCACACGATCATAATAAATTGGAAGTCTTAGTTCTTACTGTTTTTGTATGAGTCTAGCTAGTTCAGTGTGTGTGACAATTTCATATTCCAAGGAGATGTTTGATATCTTGTGTTGCATCTGTGCCAGATGACCTGATAACTTTGGAGTAGTCATTGAAAGTTAGTTCAAAACTTAGACGGTCATTCAGTGCTCCTTGGTAATAAGGCAAATGTTAGGATTTCGAATTCAAGTGAAATGTAAAATCTACTTCCACATGTGTCTGCTAATATAACATCCTTGGCAGATGATGTAGATTTGTCAGCTGCATCAATTCTAAGTTTGGCAACATTATCAGATGTATGCCTTGGTAAACACGGTCTTCTCATTTTTCCTTAGTGAGCCACAGATCTTTGTAGTGGTAAAATACATCAGCATCATCTAAACTAAACACTTCTTGGCCTTCAAGTTTAACTTTAATAGTTTAATAATTGCTCTACCAAGGTTATAAACTAGTGTTCTGTTTGCATCTGTTTCTGATAAAAGAGCACTATTAAAAGCAAGGCGTGCAATACCAGGAACAATAACATCATAGGGGTCTAGGTTCGGAAACTTTACAGTAAGAGTTTGGTTTTGATCTATGGTGCTATTTGTTTGTGATAACAATTGATTACCTAATACCCTTAACACCTAGAGGTTCACGTAGTTTTCTGTGTGGGTCTAACTTTGATCTATAGAGTGATGACATTTTATTTATGCTAAATTTAAAAATAAATAAATAAAAATACAACAATGGCAGAGGGAAGATTTGACCATGACATTACAATGGAAGATAAGTATGACTATGGTAATACAATTGACATTACAAGGAATACTTCCAGTTTGCATCATGAACTTTTAGAAAGTAAAGTAAACTCATTTATGATCATGTTGGTGAGATGCCAGAAGTAATAGATTCTAGTCAGTTTGAACTTGATAACAAGGATCACTTATCTGTAAATACAGACAGAGGTAAAACTCTACTGACTAATAACAATTACCCTAATAAGTTTAGAGCTTTAAGTACAATAAGAACAGAAGGTGGTGTTGACGTCCTGCAACAACTTGGCATTGGTAGTAAGAAGTTACCAAGCGAAATTGTGAGTGCTCTTCACGATGTGCAAAACGTGTTGCCAACGGGACAAGAAATTGAAATGACGGCAGTAAAAGGCCTGTCAGAAATAGCAGACAGAGCAATACAAGAAACCTTATTTACCGATGAAGCTATGAAAACAATAAATGACCCTCTCTTGACCTTGAGGGAGGTAATGGGGTTGAATGAAGTATTACAAACAATTAGAGGTGAACTGGTAAATAATGTAGCCAAACTAGGTGAGCTTGATAATCACACAGAAATGGAAAGAAACAAACCAGGTAAAGCATACGAGGAGAATTATGAGACTGAAATAAAAGAAAGACTACAACAATGATTAAAGGATTTGCAGATAGAAAGATCAGCATGACTAGAAGTAATTAGTATTGGGAAAGAAAAGCTAAAAACACAAGTCAAGAAGATTAGAGAAATGATTTAGAAAATACTTCATGAAGACGCAACATTAGCTGAGAGAGTGAGAACACTTTTCATAGAGCAGGGTATCACTATTGCAAGTATTATTATTACTGCTCTTGGATTTATTTATCAGTACTATCAGTACTATAGTAATGACTGTCTCTGGGGCTGGTGGTCCTCCTCCACCGCCTCCAGCTCCACCATCTGACCCAAAAGACTTACAAACGTGGATATGACGCATATGACGCACATGACGCATATGACGTATATACGTTGTGGTTTGAGTTGAGGCAGAGGTTTTTCAGAGTTGTATGTGTTGATGTTTAAAATAACTTTGTTTTAGGTATGGATAATGGGAAGGGTGGTTTGGGGACCCCACTTTCTCAATCTCTCACTCATGTCTTGTCTCACCATCCCAGCCGATACACAAAGCGCATTCTAGCATTGCTGCAATGAAATTCGAAAGCGCCAGTTGGGCCTGTGACTATGGCATCTGAACATGCCTGACGCCATTTCAGCTTGCCATCAGCGCCTGGGTGCCCGTTATTTTCCATCCAGATGAGGTGCATTGTTCAGTATTAAACTGCACATAGGTACACTGTCTTGTGTTAATTTATAATGAGCTGTTCCAATTCTCGATTGTGGACCCGGATGCCAATTGTCTCAACGCAACGGCCGGTTTTATAATTTACATATTACATTTAACACCATGTACACTTTTATATAAAACAGTGTACCCTATATACAGTTTAACACAGGTCTTTGTGCAATAAACTGACATAGGACAGTGTGCACAGTATACAGTTTAACACAGGAGATTGTACCCGAGGTACAGTGTCCTGAAAAGTTTATGATAGTGACTTGTTCAGCTATGCTAAGAACATTTAAAAAGGATATTTTCCTAATCCTCTACTGCATGGAGTGGGTCCTTTAAATTCTGTACATGCCACCAAGCAAGGTGATCAGCTATAGCGGAGCACGTAGGTTACGGTATTGGCATGTGCCTGCAATTTTAAAGCTTGCACGGGCAACTTAATGGCACGCAGATTTTTGTTACAGACAGACATAATCAGATACACACATTATACTTCTGACTGGATCCGGCTATTTTGTTGTGGACTATAATGTTGTCAACTACAAGCTACACGTCTACCGATTGCAGTGACGGACTTGAAGTACAGAACAAACATTTTATACACGACATCAGACTTAGAGCCCAGCAGTTTTCTACCAACCCACATTTCTAATACCAGTGAATGCACTAGAGCTGTAAAAGAAACCTTTTTATTTTTATTTTAAAAAAAAATATTTACAGTTAATTTACAGAGTACTCTAGTTTGAGTGGTAAACCACATAGTTCAGTTCTGCAGGACAGCTGTACAGTTGAGTCGACTGATTTGGGGGACACGTTAAAGGTAATTGGATCCTCTGGGTGTCTGGATGCTTTGCCACTGACCTTGCTGCGAGGACCACTGTATAGATCAGGAGATGGATCGACTAGGTTCGTCGGGCCACGTAGTGCTACCTAGGTTTGTTTGGCATATCTTGTATAAATAATAATAATAATAATAATAATAATACATAGTTCTTGTATAGCGCTGTTCTCCAGGAAAACACCGGACTCACTGCGCATGCACAACAGCACACCCTCTCTCTCAGACACACGCACGATTATACACTACTTTAAACCACCCCATCTCTTCCCAACACTATACATTCACTTCCTCTAGGATCAGAATAAAAGGCAGTCAACAGTTAGCTAAAGATGAGCTAAGTGTTAAATGCCCGACAGAAAAGAAAAGTCTTTAAGTGAGCTTTGAACTGTGACAATGTGTGTATCACCAATCAGCTGTCACGGTCGATTTGTGTTCCCATGTGGTGGGCCAGGGTCAGGTGGGAAATTTATAACATGCTCTACACAAATGCGTGCGGGGATGTCTCAGGTTATAATAATAATGCATAGCATTTATATGGCGCATTTCTCATATTTATAATATAACTCAATGCGCAGAATGTAGCCGCGAACTGAACCCAACAAGCACGCTCACGTGAATCACACGCATTCACTCACACACTGTACGTAAACACAGAACATTCACGTGGTGCTAAGGGCAAGCTCAAGCGAGCTACTAAAGTGACGGTATTTGGAAATCGTTTTGTATTTGAAATTTTATTAAGTTGGCTGAAACTGATACCAAAGTGGTTACTGGTAAAACTCTTGCTTTCTTTGGTTGTGTGACATTATTATTGTCTGAGTTTTGTGTTGCATGGTTGATGGTGTAGTTTCTAGGCCTGTCATGCTGTTCAGGAGGTGACGGTCAACTCGCCCATATGCCAACTCGCCCAGTGAACTCGCTAAGGTAAGGGGTCAACTCACCAAAGGTGGCGGTCATCTCGCCCAAATAGCGGTCAACTCGCCGGACTCGAGTCAACTTGCCATAGTAAGCGGTCAACTCGCCCAAGGGTAGACTCAACTCGTTAAGTACTTTAGTCTAAAATATGGACCCTCACATGTGTTTATAGAGTACATGTGCGTGTGTGAACTGTTTATACACTGTGTATGCGACTGTGTGTATGAATGTGTGTGTGTGTGTGTGTGTGTGTGTGTGTGTGTGTGTGTGTGTGTGTGTGTGTGTGTGTGTGTGTGTGTGTGTGTGTGTGTTTTATCAGCCTGTTGATCAGTTTTTGATCCTCATATCATTATATCATTACAGCAGTTAAGTTTACTTGAAATGGTTTGCTGGCCATACAGTGTTTAGCATATTTATGGCAACAAGTCAGACACTAATACAATTACTTTCACGCTGACACAGTGTGATGTCCAATACTTGTCTGAGAGACAGCGGATTAGCCTGTCGTCTGCCCTGTGTAGCTGTGTTTCCCTTGCTAACAGCTGGCACGTTGTTTGCACTGTATCACGTTCCCTTGAAACCCACTACGCATACACCGCAAATACACTCTTTTAATATACTAAATCAATAAACACCTTTGGTCACATTACGTTTTGTTAGTTTGTCAGTGTGTGTGTATGAGAGAGAGAGAGAGAGAGAGAGAGAGAGAGAGAGAGAGAGAGAGAGAGAGAGAGAGAGAGAGAGAGAGAGAGAGAGAGAGAGAGAGAGAGAGAGAGAGAGAGAGATTGACGATGATTCAACTTTCATAGATTCAGGATACAGCTTTATGTTAAGTGAGAGTTGGAGGGAAAACGTTAAATGTTTAGGGCTTAACATCTTCTGTCCACCTCGAAGGTGATTTCAAAGATAGGGCACGGAATAGGGTCTGAACAAATTTTGACCCCAGATAGATTCGAACCAGCGACCTTTCGAACGCGAGTGAAACACCCTACCACTGAGCTACCCAGCTCCCAGAGAGCGAGCAGAATAAATTAGTACATCTTTAACTAAACAAAGTCTAAACAATTAACTCATGATAAAGCGGCCACACGAAAGCACAATAAACAACTGAAGTAACTGCATTGTTTGGTTGGTTAGTTCTGGATTTAATATCCACGGCACCAAAGTGATAATGGACGGCCCTGACGGGCGGGTTATGGGGGACAGGGAAATTTATTGCTTATAGAGTATGACCTGAAAACTGATCAATTCGGGCGCTCTGCGACTGTACCACTTTGATTTACCAGGACCTTTCAACGGACATGCTATTGAACAAGCCCACACACTCTGACACACTCAATTACACACACAGACACGCATTGATTTAGGAATAAACGAGCAGATGATCTTGGGCGCTTGATTTCGTGGTTGGGCGAGTTGACCGCTTACTTTGGCGAGCTAAATGCTTACTTTAGCGAGTTGACTGCTTACTTTAGCGAGTTGACTGCTTACTATGGCGGCTTGACTCGTACCATGGGCGAGATGGCACATGGGCGAGTTCACTGGCAACCGTTCAGGAGACCGATCAACCATGTTGGGCCAGTGGTTGTGACAGGTTTGCTTAGCACTTATAGGGCTCGGGAAGCTGACGTCATCACGCTAGTCGTAGCGGCCATTTTGAGAGGATTCGTGATAAGGCCCTCATAGGGAAATCGCTGTCTGGACAATGTCAGGAAAGTCCTGACGTGCTATAGGCAATAAAAGCAAGTCTTGCCATCACGGTAGGAAACCACTATCCAGAATCTATTTTTGTTTGTTTACAAACATGAAGAAAAACGTGCTGAAACACTACTTCGCTACTATCTGAAGCCTATTATATCCTCTTAATATGGCGGCTGGCGCACCGACGCTGTTAGGCAATGCGGGGAACTTCCCGAGCCCTATTCTTGATTGGTAATTTTGGCACAGCCACTGCCTATCGTGGTCAACGTAGTGTAGTAGTGCTGAATGTTACAGAGGCACAAACGCAGTTTTTTTTTTTTTTTTTTTTTTTTTTTTTTTTTTTTTTTTAAAGAGGAGGGCGTATTGTTTGTTTACTGTTGACCGTTCTCTGTTGGTTATGTGGTTCTGTTGTTGTCTGGGGCAGCATTTGGTCTGTACCCATAGTGTGTGGGGGGTATACATCAGTTTTGGCTGTGAACTTTATGACAAAAACTGTTTCTTCGCATGTTTCAGGACACCCAGTGGAACTCAGGTTGTGTACAGTCTGTCTCCAGAAAGAATGCACATATGCAGGCTGGTTGGTGTCTACAGTATGGCTGGATAAATGCTAATGCTGCCAAAGAATCAGCTTCCCAGCTTCTTTGTCTCTTTTCCACCTCTCTAAGCTGTATCAAACAGGCCTGAATGCCTGCAAGTGTGCCATGATAGAAAAAAATCTTTAGTAAGTAGTTTTTGTTGTTGTTTTTTGTTTACTTTAGGTTTGATTCCATGGAATGATTGGTCAAAGTTGGTTACCTTAGCTCTTTGCCTACTAAGTAACTTTTCTATATTACGTGTATGTACTTCGCCACTAAGTAATTTTGTGGAGAGTTCATTTTGGGATTCGGTGAGCATGCCAAGTAATGGAATATAACGACACATTCATCATTAAAAATAGTCAAGCACATGCACTGAAAGTGAACCTTGGCTGGGCAGATCTCGCCGCCAATAGTGTTCTAGGGCAAGTAATTTCACAACGGCTTAAGTCGACATCCATGGGCAAAGAGTTAAATTAATCAGCATCATCGAAAGACAAACTTCAGCATATTCTTAGAATCTATGAATCTTTATTTTACAACGGTTTAGGCATTGACATCGTCATCGACACAGCCATTTTACAAACCTGCCGTTGCTAACATCTACAAGACTAACTACAAATATACATAGGCATAAGGAAAACATAATACTTGCAAACAATTGACAACACTGTTCACATAGACAAACATACTCGTAGACTCACAGTCACACCCCCTCCCCCCCACCTCCCCCCCCCCCACCCCCGCCCCCCCCCCGCCCCCTCCACACATAGACAGAGCTAAGTAGTCCAAATGATAAATGAAAAGGATAACAGGCTTAATTGGGAATAAATTAGACCCAGCATAGAAAGAGACATAATACAAGTGGTTAGGGCATCCCTACGAGTGATCTACAAAATACTTGCAGAGACCCTTTTTAAAACAGGCTAGCGAGGAGGCGGATTTTACATGGTAGGGAAGAGCATTCCAGATAAGTTTCCCTGAGAAGGATAAACTAGTTTTATCGATCCTTGGTTTTGAGACTATGAAAAGCTTTCTGGTGTTTCCAAGCTTGGACTCAGACTTAGGTAACAAAGTGGAGAAGTACTCAGGTGTTTTGCGCTTCCACACTTTGAACATAAAGATTGCTTTGTTTTATTTGAAATGACCTTGAAGAGGCAGGAGACCTGCTTTTGAGAGCTTTTCTTCAGTGGTTAGGTGTGGATCAGGGCAGATTATTTTGGCCGCTCGTCTGTGTAGGGAATTGCATCTCTTTAAATTGACCTCACTACAACCATCCCTTACCGTTGACGCGTAATCGATATAAGAACGTATGTGTGCGTTATAAAATAGTTTACGGGTATCTGAATCAGTATAATATTTCAGTTTTGATAACATAAAGAGATTTTTGGCTACTATTTTGCATAAGGCGTCTGTATGAGCTTGCCATTTTAGCTGACTGTCGATTGTAATCCCCAGTACTCGATGCTCCTTTACCTGTTCTACCTGACTACATTTAAGTGAAAGGTTAAGTAATAGAGCCATAGAATTGTTTATACACCAAGCTGATACTTCATGAAGACTTTGTTGTAAGTTGTCGGAAATTACCTGTATATCTTTACTAGTAGTATGAACTGAGGTGTCGTCAGCAAAAAGCTTGCATTGTACAACTTGGTAAGTAATATGTAGAGGCAAATCATTGATAAATAAGCAAAACAGTAAGCGGGCCTAGTACAGACACCTGGCACGCCGAAGCTTACATCTTTGAGAGAGGAGTATGAGCCATGAACAAGAACCTTTTGTTTTCTTTTAGGAAGGTAAGATGTGAAAAGAGCAACTGCGTCTGTGTGAAGCTTAGCAGTCATAATATGTGTGAAGCTTAGCAGTCATAATAGTGTGGTTAATCAGATCAAACGCCTTCTTAAAATCTAGATAGTCTACTCCTGTTAACTGTGACTTACTGGGGATTACAATCGACAGTCAGCTAAAATGGCAAGCTCATACAGACGCTTTATGCAAAATAGTAGCCAAAAATCTCTTTATGTGTCAACAAGGCGTGTAAGTGCTGTGTGGCATGAATGCTGCGGGCGAAATCCGGATTGGAAAGGGTGGAGGAGCTTACGGTCTTCTAGGTAGAAGCAGGTGTTTATGAACGTGCCTTTCGAATGGTTTGAACAAAACAGATATAAAGAAATAGGCCGATAACTATTAGGGTCAGAACGATCTTTTGTTTTTGGAAGTGGAATTATTTTGGCACATTTAAGTTCGTTAGGAAAAGTGTTATGCTGGATACAAAGATTATAAATGTAAGTTAAGGATTCTACAATGTATGGGAGAGACAGCTTAAGTATTTTCGGGCTGATGTCATCAGGCCCCGAGGACTTTTTATTTGGAAGGTTACTTATGAGTAAATCCACTTCATGAACAGCTAGCATGGGGATGTTGAAGGGGGTTGTGCCCATTGTTCTTTGTTGACAAAACTCAGACAGCAGATTAGAACGGTAATAAGTGTTATCCTGGCTTGGCGAAATTAGGGATTTGGCAATCGAAAGAAAATGGTCATTGAATGTATCAGCAGTAAGATTAGTTGGAATGTTAGTTGCGGTACTTGGAGACTCCCTAGTAAGTGTGTTTAGAAGGCGCCATACAGTAGAGGTATCTTTGGTGTCTTTAACCGTGTCACGAACTAACTTTTATCTTGCCTCTCTGATCATGCATTTAACACGGATACGCTGTTGCTTATATTCAGTAAACATTTTATTGCTACGTAGATTGTTTCTACGCGCCATCGCATGCATGATTTCAGGAGTAAGCCAGGGAGGAAGAGTGTTAGATTTTACCCTCCTCTCGCGTAGGGGAGCATGTTTATTTATTGCATTTAGGAAAAGAGAGTACCAAATACTGAGGGCGGTATTAGGATCATAGGACAGGAGCACGTCATTAAAAGGCGTATTTTCTAGATCAAATAGAAATTCGTCTTTACTGAAGTGTTTGAATGTCCTATACGTTATAGTTGTATGGCCGTTCTTTTTTGGTTTAGGGAGTTTAGAAGACCAGGAGCACGCCACAGGATAATGAAACAGGATAACACTAAGATTTGAGACATCAACGTCAGAGACAGCTTTGGGTTTATTAGTATAATGTGGTCTATAAGCGTGGAAGTAGTTGGAGTAATTCTGGTGGGTGATTTCACAAACTGTGCTAAGCCAAACAGAGATGACGTTGTGCCCCAGGCGAGGTGCGGCTTAAGTAAATCTATATTAAAATCGGCCAATAAACGAATGTCGGCCTTCGTTTTTAAAGCTCTGTCAAGGTTCTGATCGTACCACTCAAAAGTTGAGGCGGAATTTCTATATAAGAACCCAATTAATACCGGTTTTGATCTCGAACACTTAACTTCGACCCATACGCACTCCACCCCCATCGTTTCTAGGTCGACGCGTCGATGAACTAAATGCTGGATAGAAGTATGAATATAGACAGCGATGCCAGTTTGGCCGGGAGACAAGGGGTCTCGTCGAATAACCGAAAAATTGGGGATACTGATTGCTGCATCGCTCACACAGGAACTTAGACGCGTCTCAATGAGTCCAAACAGGTGAAACGGTGTAGGATTGTTAATATATACAGATATGTCAGCTAGTTTGTTATACAGATGGAACACATTGAGGTGCCCAATTCGCATAACTGCACCTTTGATGGAAAATTCGCTTGGACTTTTTACAAAATACAGTGCACAAAATAAACAATGAAGAAACAATTGAATACGGAAAAACACGGAAATAAAGAAGTACTATAAAACGGTAAAAGGCCACGTAATTCTTCTTCTACTTCTCGAACGCCGTCACACTTGGAGTTTGGCTCTCAAAATGAAATCTGTGGTCTTCTGTAGCACCTCCACAGGCCCGTACAGTTTCTCTTGTAGAGTGGCGGGCTTCTGCCATATCTCCTCCCTCAGCAGTTGGTGGTTCCCACAGTCCTGGAGGATGTGCTCTGTGATCTGCTCTGCTTCTCCACAAGGGCACAGGGGAGATGGCACGAGGTGAAAGCGTCTGTGCCGGTGGAAATTGAGTCGGTTGTGCCCGGTCCTCAGACCAAAGATGGTCACCTGCTCTTGTCTGGACAGCTGATGGTAACTGTCTAGGGGCCGTTGTGGTGGTCTGTACACAGACTTAATGATGGTCTTCATCTCTGTGAAGCTGACTCCATTTTCGTCTTGTTCTTTCTCTGCACCCACTTTTGCCATTCTGTCAGCTTCTTCATTGCCGTAGATGCCACAGTGTGAAGGGATCCACTGCAGTACCAGTCTGGTGCACTTGATGTTTTGCAATGCCTCTTGTAGACGTGGCAGTTTGCTTGCTGTTGCTGCCTCAAGGACAGACATGGCATCAGTCAGGAAGACAATCTGGGCATCAGGGTCTGCAGTGCCACTAAGGGTGTTTGCAGCACGGACCAGGGCTTCCACCTCAGCTCTGTAATTTGTGCAGGCCTCTGCCTGCCATTTTCCGTTTGGGTACAGAATGTACACCCCAGCCCCTCCATTCTGAACTGCATCTTTGGCTGATCCATCGGTGTATGCCCGTATCCATGCTTCCTGGGGATACTTTTCTTCAAGCATGGCCAGTGTCAGGGCTTTCTTGCTCACAGTGCTGTGCTCATCTTTGGTGGTGATGTAGGGTACCGTGGAAGAGATGGTGATGTTTTCTGGCTTACTTTCCCAGGGTGGAAGGTCACTAGCAGGATTCAGAGCCTCTACCTGCGCAGGAAGCTTTGCCTTGTGTTTTCTCTCTCTGCAGAGCTCTCGTCTCCTTCACAAAGCTTGATCTTTTCAGTCTCCCTGAGGTTGGCTGTTTCATCCTGGCATTCATAGGATGGTCTTTGGAACACTTAACCTTTGTGGACTGTATCAAGGCTTTGCAATCTCTTCTCATGCGCAGGGGTGGGATGCCTGTTGTCTCTTCCATCTTTTCAATTGGTGTGGATCTCATTGCGCCGGTGATGATACGCAGTGCCTGGTTCTGAACTCTGTCAATGGTCTGCTGGTGTGAATGGGCTGCCGTCAACCATGCATTGGATCCGTACTCAAGGTGTGGTCTCACTGTGCCTTGATATACATTTTTGAGGATCTTTTCATTGGCTCCCCATTGTGTTCCAGCCAACTTCCTCATGATGTTCAGCTTTCTTGTAGCTTTCGCTTCTGCGTTCCGAATGTGCGGCTTCCACGTCAGCCTCTTGTCAAGGGTGACTTCCAGGTATGTCTGTTGGTCTTCATACCGCAGTGGGGTGTTGCCCAGTGTTAGGTTGCCAGCCTTTGCTTTGTTGGAGAGAGAGAAGAGTGTAGCTGATAATTTTTCTGTGTTGATGGTCACACACCAGTTGTTGGTCCAGTCTGTCAGCCTGTCCAGGGCTAGCTGCATCCTGTATGTAGCAGTTGTTGAATACTCTTCTGTGCACTAGAGTACCAGGTCATCCGCGTACAGGGCTGCGTGGACTCCTTTTGGTAGCTCTGGCACAAGGTCGTTGATGAAGAGTATGAACAGGGTGGTTGACAGGACTCCCCCCTGTGGCACCCCCTGACGCAGCAGCACTTTTTGGCCACAGTACCCATCCACTGTCACACGGGCTCTGCGATTGTGCAGGTATGACTTGGTCCACCGATACATGTTTCCTTGGATGCCACTGCGAAGGAGTTTCACAAGGAGACCATCCTTCCACACCTTGTCGAAAGCCTTCTGTAGGTCAATGAAGGCAGCTAATGTCACCTTCTGATCTTGAAAGGCATCTGTGCAAGGTGTGTTGTCTGGTCTTTTGTACTCTTGTGGCTTCTGAAGCCGGCTTGCTTAGGGCACGATAATGCTCTCGGAGTCCAGGTACCACTGCAGGCGCTTGTTGATGATGCGCTCCATGGTCTTGCACACACAACTTGTCAGGCTGATGGGGCGATAACTCAGGGCTTTGGACTTATTCTTCCCTTTCTTCAAAATTGGGATCATCCTGGCTTCCTTCCAGCACTGGGGTACCTGTCCTCCTCTCCAGCTGTGGTTAAAGATGTCCAGTAGCTTCGTTAAGGCAGTGTTGCCAAGGTGTTGTAACATCTCGTTTGAGATGCTGTCTGGACCTGGATATTTTTTCTTCTTCAGCTGTTTGATGGCCATCTTCAGTTCTGGAAGGGTGAGGTCTTTCTTCATTGCATCATGGATGTTTGCATCTCTTGTTCTCTCTCTTTCATCCTGTCTGATTTCTTTCTCAAGCATTTGCGGGAGAGTGATGTTACTTTCTTTCGCATAGATCTGTGCGAACATGTTTGCAGCTTTCCTACCAGTGAGTGCTTTCCCATCTTCTTCCAGGGTGATCTTCTGTTCTCTGGTGCCCTCATCGTTTAACGCCTTGGTCAGTCTCCACAACTTGGTGGTGTCCCTCTCCATGTTCAGGCTTGCAGTCTTCTCTCTCCAACTTCTTCTTGTGCACTCCAACTTCATCTTCAGATACTGGACCTTACTGTGTTGTAGCTTGATGTTGTTTTCTTGGCTGGGGTTGGTTTCAGCATCTTCTCTGGCCCTAGTGAGGTTGTCATATGCTTTCTGAAGATCTGCGGTCCAGTATGGGGTGTAGTTTTTCCGGACCCCTCGAGGTATAGTTTCATTGGCTGCCTACAGATAATGTCGTTAAAATCTCTGACCACATTGTTGATGTTCCTTCCAGGCACAGCGAGGTCTTGCATTAGCTCATTTGTTCGGATACTGAACAGTCTGCCTTTCGATAGTTCCATCTTGGTCGGTGTGGCGAGGTAGCTGCTGTGCTTCCTTTTAGGGAGAGGAGGACAGGGTCACTTCCTCCTAACTGTGGTCCTACTGTTCTGCTGAGGCGCTTATGAACATCCTCAGTGCAAAGCGCCAGGTCCGGTGTAGTGGTGATGTGCCAGCGGCGAGAGTAGAAGGTAGGCTGGTCCTCAGGGTCATTGGCAAGTATCAGGTGATTTTCATCTTGCCACTTCTCGATGTCTTCTCCTCTCTTGTCAATCGTGTCATATCCCCAACTCTGGGACTGGCTGTTGAATTCACCAGTGATGAGGAATCCACTGTCCTGGACCTGGATAGTGTCACCAGACAGCAGCTTATCATTAGGGCAGTAGTAGTTGACCAGGTCAAGGGTGCTGTCACTGGTGGTTACCTTGACCTGGATGTATTCCGCCTCTTCCATGAATCTCCTGGTTTCGCTGGCATTCAGGTTGTTTCTAACTAGGGTCATAACTCCCCCTTTCTTCCTCCCTTGGCGATCGCTTCGGAAGACCTGATATCCTCTGACCTTAAAGGGTTTTCCTTCTTGCAGGTGTGTCTCTTGTATACAGCAGATGTTTATGCTGTTTTCGTACAGAAGTTCTCTAGTTCCGTTTTCTTGTTGGTAACCCCTTCTGCATTCCAGTGCATGTGTTCACATTGGCTTTTTCATTGTCTCTGGTCTTGTATTTTCGCTGGCCATATTTTAATCGATTTTGGGCCCAGGTGCAACTCAGGTACTTGTCACAGAAAACATCCAAACAATGTTCACTGCCCACTTTTTTGTCCGCCGTGCTTTAAGAAGCCCGTCCTGCAGCTAATATCATAGTATTTTCAAACTCGTAGCCCAAAAATGCTTAAATACACTATAATAAGCTTGATTCAACACTCCTATCATGCATCTGAATTTGAATTATTTAATTAAGCTTTTGTTTACAGGCACTGTTTGAGGTCCATTTAGCAACCACAAAAGATGCCTGGTCACATTAATTATTTGTGGCTCAAACAAAAACCACTGTGTGAACTATCGTTTTTGTTTCTTATACATTGTAGGGATAGTAGGAGTACATTATACCACATTGCTGGACGAATTGCAGGAAGTTGGATTTTGGCACCTTATTTAACACATACTGACCACCATTACAGAGAATGTTTATACATGTAATGTGTTCAACGTTAAAAACAAACTGTATATTTACACATCTACCAGCGTTTGTTTTTATGTTATAATACTGAACTTGCTATAAAACGCTACACGTAGAACCCAGTGAGAGCAGTGCCAGTGCATGATTGGCGGCTAACAGCAGGACTGATCACTGACTCATCCGATATTACTTGACCCAATAGCCTTGACTTCTCGCCTTAAAGCTAAAGATTTAATTAACAAGAAAGGCAAAGCCATTATGGCTCACGTGTATGACCGATTTACATGTGTGACCTTTGTGACAAGGGCTGGCTTCTGCAGCAGCAAAATCCATGTTTTCTGAAAATGTAAGCATTTTTCACACATCTGTCAACCCCCCTTGACCTTTGACCTTTGTGATGAGTCGACTAAATTAGTATGTATATGAAGGTGTTATCATCACCTATTTTTATACCAAATTTGGTTTAAAAATGTGCAAAACTTTGGGAATGCCTACTGTTGTCCTGTTGTTATCAAGGGAACAGAAGTTGAGCGTGTAGAGTCCTACAAGTATTTAGGTGTTCTCTTTGACAACGCGCTCAACTGGAAACAAAACACAGATGCTATTGTGAAAAAAACGCATACCCGTCTTTACTGTTTGAGAAAGCTCAGATCATTTCATGTAAGCTCTTACAGATGTTTTACTGCTCCAGTATTGTTAGCATTTTAACTTTTGGACTGACGTGCTGGGGGAGAAATTTATGTAACAGAGACCAAGATCGTCTTAACAAAGTAATCCGGAAAGGGGGTGGGGTGATTGATAGGGCACAGGATAATTTGGACACACTGTACAACAGACGGATTACGAACAAATTGGCTGACATTCTTGATGATAAAACACATCCACTTAGATATGAATTTGACAGCAGACGTATCGAACGAATTGGCAGACTCCGAGTACCCAAAAGTCGTACATCACGTTATGCCAACTCTTTTGTCCCTCAGGCCTTTTCAACAGTAATATCAGTAGATAGTGTCGGTCAACATTCTTCCGTCCCTAGTACTAGCCCTCTCAGTATTATTACTAGTTTTATTATTATTGTTATTCAAAGGTAACAATATGTCTGTTACAGTTCATTTCTTTAATTGAGTGTTATGGGTTATTTGATTTTTTTTATAATAATGAGTGATTGATGATGCCATGTGTTGTATGGGCAGACAGTGAATTTCCCGGTGAGGGATTAATAAAGTATTATTGTATTGTATTGTATTGTATTGTATACCATAATGCCTTCACCTAGGTGTGAATCAACTCAGTGTACAGTTGTGCTGCATCTGTTTTGAGTGTTTAGTTGGATAGATTCAAGCATGTGTGCAGGATTCATACTTGGCGAAAATTACGTTGTGTGGATTCACACTGAGAAATAAAAGTGAAATCACAGCATCACAGAACTGTTGATTCATGCCTGTGACAGTGGGTTTCTGTCAGGTAGGTGAAAGCTGGGCAGATTTATATAAATATCGCAAGGCTGATCCTTTCAGTAACACTAGCTTGTTACGTCAAAACTTACAAACTGTGTGCATGCTGCAGATATTGACACAGAGTAGAGTGTGTTATTAGGGAGACCTGTTACGATGCATGTTACGCATCAGACATAACACACTCAGTGGCTGTGTGTTATGAGTTCCTATGTTTCTTCTTGTGACAAATCACACTTATAAATATATCGCATTGCTAACTGGCATACGTGCCACAAGAAAATAAGTCTGTATAATGGGCCAATGGTCATCCGTCTGTCATGCATGGTAAATTTTAACATTGGCATTTTCTCTGACACTATTCATTGACTTTCATTGCAAGGCCATTGGCCCCAATTAAAAAAGTTGGCCCATGATTCTTTGGGCAAGACATCTCTAAACATACCAATGGCAGTGACCTCTCTTGAAGGTCAAGATCACAGCTAATAATATAAAGAGCATTTATTTCGCGCTGAATCCCCAGGAGCAGTGGGCTCTAAGCGCGTTACAAAATAATGTATGTATGCAGAATCAGGAAATAATTAAAATATAGCCATATTTTGACCAAAATTGTTTTGCGGTTGATGTGTGATAGCAAAAGTTAGTCTGTGTACTGGACTAGTGGCTGTCCGTCTGTTGTTCGAGTTCTGTCGTCCGTAGTAAACTAAAACGTTGACATTTTCTTGGAGACTATTCAAGCCACAGTCGCTACTTTCATTTTTTTGGTACTCTGTATGCAAAACCTATGCACCGATCTGACGTTGTTAGTGTGAGTTTATGTAACGTCAATCAGATGATGGTCAGTGAAGAATGACGGAATAGGTATGCAACTGCTGTTTCAGGTGCTGAAGCTTGTTAGAAGTTATGCGTATTATGACATAAGTGATATCTCCTGAATGAATACCTTTTTTTTCTCTTGGCAGGTGTTGGTGGTGGCTGACAGTGCAAAGTTATCCAGAGTCTAACAAGTGGACTATGTCAAGCTGAGTTAATGTTATTTAGATTCTCCTACATAAAAATCCTACAGTTGAAGATTCCCAAGACGGAATGTTTTTTTTATTATCATCAGACCTTTTTTTAAGCCATCAATTAGAAAAGCAAAAAAAACAAACATGTTTTCTACCCCAACGTCAAGTCAAACAGTCTTTCCAGTCCTCATCTGTCCTACTTTCGATCTCACCTCGTCGTATGTGTAACGGGATGCATCGCCTATGAGAGCGACAGGAATGCAGTCTCTATAGATTTAGGCAATAACGGCAATAACTGAAGAAAATTCCTGTTACTGCTTTCATCGGCAATGTTTTATGTAATTTTTGTGTGGGAAACTCTAAATACATGACTCGGCGGCATGCTAGTTCCTCAGATGTGACCTACCTTGGTGCTATTGACTACTACCCGTCTTGATGGTGACCAACTAAACAACGAGCATCCTGTGTCTTTGTTACAGTGTCTTCGTTTCCTACGCATGCTGTACTCTGTAAAGAGCCATATGAACTATAAAGGAAATCCCACAACAACAACAAAACAAGAATAGCAAAGCCCTTGTGGCTCGTATGTATTACCAATCAACATAGTTAGATTTGCTGACGAAGGCTCGATCTGTGAACCTGAGGGTGGGTACACCTTTTTCTGGAAGGGCAAAGCTGAGAACAAACACAGGATACACGGAGTTGGCTTCGCCATCCGCACTACGCTCCTCCGACAGCTGCCTTCTCTTCCCACTGGCATCAGCGAACGATTGATGAAGCTCCGTTTACACACCCGACATGTCACTATCATCAGTGCCTATGCTCCGACACTCACCAACGCCGATGACGACAAGGAGGCGTTCTATGAGAGCCTCGGCTCCCTCCTGAAGTCCACTCCTGCAAGTGACAACTCATCGTGCTTGGTGACTTCAGTGCTCAAGTTGGGCGCGAATGTGAATGCTGGGAAGGAGTGGTGGGCCCACACGGGCTGGGCAAGATGAACAACAATGGCCTGCTGCTGCTGACATAGTGCGCTGAGAATGGACTCGCCATCACCAACACCTTCTTCAGGCTGGCTAGTAAGTACAAGACAACATGGATGCATCCCACGTCCAAGCAGTGGCATCTCATAGACTATGTCATTGTCCGCCAGCGGGATACTCGTGATGTCAGAATCACCAGAGCCATGAGAGGAGCCGAGTGCTGGACCGACCATTGGCTGGAGCGGTCTGTCCTCAACCTGCACATTGCACCAGCACACAGGAAGAGGCCGAAGCTCACCCGACCTTCATTCAACCTGGCCAAGCTGAAGTGCCCGGACGTCAAGGAAAACTTCCAGTCCCACCTTGATGACCTGCTAACTGCCCATGGACCGTTGACTGGCACCCCAACTGAAATGTGGAACCAGTTCAAGGGAATGGTGACGGAGTCTGCCAAAGACGTGCTTGGACTCAAGCAGAGAGTACATCAGGATTGGTTTGATGAGAACAATGAAGAGACCAACAAGCTACTGGAGCAAAAGCGAAGTGACTTCATCGAGTGGCAGAACGACATCAACTCCTTGTCCAAGAAAGACCGCTTCAAACACCTCCAGAGAAAAGCCCAGAGAGAGCTCCGCAACATGCAGGACACCAGAGAGAGCTCCGCAACATGCAGGACACCTGGTGGGACGGCAAAGCAAAAGAACTTGAACACTTCGCTGAATCCAGCAACTGCAAGGAGTTTTTTTCAGCGCTACGAAAGCTGTCTACGGCCCTGCCAGACCCAGCTCAACCCCTCTCTTTTCCGCCGACGGATTCACCTTGATAAAGGACAAAGGCAGCATCACTGAGCGTTGGAGAGACCACTTCTCAAATCTGCTGAACCTGCCTTCCACTGTCGATCCCGCGGCCCTGGACATGATTCCCCAGAAGCCGACACTGGATGACCTTGACCTCTCGCCAACCCTGGACGAGGTCAAGAAAGCGATCAACCAGACTAGCTCCGGCAAGGCTGCAGGCATGGACGGCATCCCCGCAGAGCTCTTCAAGGCTGCTGGACCTGAGACCCTTGATAACTTCTTCAACATTCTGACATGCATCTGGGCAGAGGAGAACATGCCACAGGAATTTAGAGATTCTACAATCGTCTCCCTGTTCAAGAACAAGGGCAGCAAAGCAGACTGTGCCAATTACCGAGGGATCTCACTCTTGTCCATTGCTGGCAAGATCCTTGCGAGAGTCATCCTCAACCGCCTGATCAGCTCTGTATCTGAGGAAGCACTCCCAGAGGCTCAATGCGGCTTCAGACCCGGCCGCAGCACAGTCGACATGGTCTTCTCTGTGAGACAGGTCCAGGAGAAATGCATTGAGCAGCACATGGACCTCTACGCTGTCTTCATAGATCTGACCAAAGCATTCGACACCGTAAACAGAGAAGCGCTTTGGGTCATCCTCGCAAAGCTCGGCTGCCCCAGGAAGTTCACCAACATCATCCGCCTCTTCCGGAGTTGTCCAGTCAAAGGGCGACACATCCGCACCCTTCGACATTTCCAACGGTGTGAAACAAGGTTGTGTTCTTGCCCCCGTGATGTTCAACCTGTTCTTCACGTGTGTCCTGACCCATGCAGTACGCGACCTTGAGAACGGAGTGTACCTGAAGTACAGACTAGACGGCTCTCTCTTTGACCTACGTCGACTGAACGCCAGGACCAAGACCATCGAGAGACTGATCCTTGAGGCGCTGTTTGCCGATGACTGTGCGCTGATGGCGCACACGGAGTCTGACCTCCAGACCATCGTCATCAGGTTCTCGAAAGCCTCTCGACTGTTTGGCCTCACCATTAGTCTCAGCAAGACCGAGGTCCTGCATCAACCGGCCCCAGGCACAAGAGCCCACCACCCAAAGTGTACATCGAAGGCACCGAGCTGAAGACTGTCGACCAGTTCAGGTACCTTGGGAGCATCATCTCTTCTGACGGTACTATCGACAAGGAAATCGCAGCTCGCATCAGCAAAGCCAGCCAAGCCCTGGGTCGCCTGCGCACTCGTGTGTTGAATAACAACAACGTCAAGCTTTCCACCAAGATCAAAGTCTACAAGGCAGTAGTTCTCCCCAGCCTCCTCTACGGCTGTGAGTCATGGACGCTGTACAGAAAGCACCTCAAGCAGCTTGAACATTTCCACATGAGATCTCTGCGTTCACTCATGGGCATCAAATGGCAAGACAAGGTGACAAACCTGGAAGTCCTGGACAACGCTGGCTTAGTGAGTGTTGAAGCCTTGATCTTAAAGACACAACTCCGCTGGACAGGTCATGTCATACGCATGGATGATTCTCGCATGCCACGCCAACTCCTGTATGGTGCACTCTCAAAAGGCCACAGGAAGCAAGGACGGCCAAAGAAACGCTTCAAAGACTGCATAAGAGACAGCCTCAAGCACTGCGTCTTCCCGGTAAAGGAACTTGAAGCACAAGCACAAGACAGATCCGACTGGCGTGCCGCCACCAGGAAAGCCTGCACGCTCTTTGAACACAATCGGCGCGAACGGATTACCAGTGCCAGAGCTCGCAGAAAGACAGCGTCGACTCTCCCCACAGCTACATTCCAGTGCCCCCATTGCCCTCGCAGGTGTGGCCCCAGGATTGGCTTGGCCAGCCACGCCCGCACCCACAAATAAAAGTCATGCACAATGACGACATCATCGGTTTCGATGGTCTACCCATTATAGTTAGTCTGACTGTATGACCTCGGTCTCTCCTACAAGTCACAGAAAAAAGAAGTGTTTAGGTTGATATTTCTCCTAGCAAAATCAGTGAATTATACATTTTTTACTTGTCTGTCACACTCCTCCCCACCGTGATCCTTGACCTTTGTGAAGGGCTAACTAAATTAGTACGCATAGACAGGTGTTTATCATCAGTTACATTTGATTCAAATGTTTGCAACCACGCTAATGACTAAAGTTCCTTTTAAAAAAAAAAATTGTCACACATTTGCCCTTTGACCTGTCACTAGGTTTATTCACATTAAATATGTCTGAAAAGCATTTGGTGAATTAGCATGAAGCAGGGTTCATTTTTTGCATGCGCCCTGCGCTGTTAGCGCATCACTTTATAAAATGACCCAGCCCCCACCACACCCCCCGCTTTTCAACATTTCGGCGGCTGATGACAAGATACTGACACACGATTGATGGTGAAGGTGCACGGTTGCAAGCATTCAATGTCCTGTTTTGTTCTTTTCACAAGCAGGGCAGGCATGTCCTCAAGAAGGCATGTTACTGCCATGACATTAAGCAGTGTGCTAGCCTACTTTGTTAGCTTTGAAATAACAGTGCCATTTCTCAGCTTACTCAGTGAAAAATGATGTCGGTGGAAGTTGACCTTTGATATGACCCTGAAAGTCAAAGTGCAACCTTCTTTTTTTTTTAAACATGACTTGTCCATGAAGTTATTTTATAGTGAACATGTGAAATATGAAAACAATAACAATGAACATTATCCCATGAAAACACAAGCAGTTTGCATAAACTTTCACCGGATGGAATTCCCTCTACAGTCATGGGTTCACGCAAAGCAGTTTCCTCAGCCCTGAGGGACTATTTTTAGCCATTCTGCTTTCCCCGCTTGACAGTTTTCATAAATACATTGTTTATCCTGGTTTTATATCAAACTTTGCCTGTACATATTCTTCCTGTAGGGAAATTGTTAAAAATAGCACGTGAAACCATCTGGCATTCTGGCCAATCATTGAAGTCACACGAATCAACGTTTCAGACCCGGTCGGTAGAGAGACTAACAATGTACAAACAAGCAACCAAATATATGTGTGTTGTGTACATAAATACTGTGCAACAAGACCAACAAAAAAATAAAAGGGGGGTGGGGGGGTATTGAGATTTCATTCACCTGTAATCACTGATAATTTTCAAATTGGCAAATGACGCTATGAAAAAAGCCATGCCACTGGCTTATATTTTCACAACATTGCTGTTGTGCAGATTTGGAGTCATGAATATGGCGTTGGGGGTACTGTGGTAAAAGTCACATGCAGGTTATTTCATTGAAAATTGTTACCATTTTCTTTAGGTTTGTGTTATGATAGTCATGGTCACATGTACTAGTGTTAAAACTGGTTGTTTTGTGTCAAATAGTTATGTCACAGTTTACAGACAACTAATCATCATTTTTGGCTCACGTGCGATATCGAAAGTGACTACGTAATGGGCCATGCGTCATCTGTCTGGCATCTGCTGTCAGTGCTAAACTTTAACACTGGCATTTTCTCACAGGCTATTCAAGCCGCAGACTTCAAACTTGGCCCAAAGATTGTGGCGAGACCTTTCTAAACATACCAATTTCAGTGACTTCTCAAAAGTCCAGATAGGGGTTACAAAATAGCCATATTTTGACACAAATTGTTTCTCATCAAATACTATTTTCAACGTCAAACCCAAATTTGTTACAGAGATACCTGAGGGTCTTACCTTTCTATGCATACTAATTTGGATGGTCCTTGGTAAAGTTCAAGGGTCAGAAGAGGCTGGCAATGTGTGAAAAATGTCCGTTTTTGATAGAATTGTAGTTCTTATCAAAGTTTTGCCAACTTTTTATTCACGTTTGGCTCAAAGGTATCTAATGATCAGACCTTTCTATGTATATTAATTTAGTACTCCCCTCACTAAGGTCAAGGGTCTTCGGGCGGAGACGGGGAGGGGCGGGGGAGGGGGGATTTCCAGAAATGGGTAAACAAACATAGCCAAACAAACAGTCTCCCCTTTTCTTTTCTTTTAAACATAGCCATATTTTCACATAAACTGATTTTTCTCAAATACTATTTTCCACTTCAAACCCAAACTTGGTATTGAGATACCTGATAGTAAGGCCTTTATGTGCATATGAATGTGAATGACTTCTCAGAAAGGTCAAGGTCACAAGAGGTCGGCAAGTGTGTGAAAAATTTCCGTTTTTGATAGAATTGTAGTTTTCGAGTTTGGCATAAAGGTAGCTGATGATAAAACCTTTCCTTGCATACTAATTCAGTTGACCCTTAACAGAGGTCAAGAGTCATGGACGGTTGACAGATTTGTGAAAAATGCATTTTGCTGGTACAAAAGCCAACCCTTATGTTGAGACACTTGAACACTAGCTCAATTCGTTGACCTGTTGCAGCGATCAAGGTCACACTTATTATATGGATCGTTTACTTATGTGCTGCACAACGTAAGTGCACTTGAAAAAGGAATCAAAGTAGCCATCGGATTTAAGTCCGGGCATCTATAAAAACAAAACAGACTTGCCAGAAAGCACCATCCATTCCCTGTAACGGGACGTCTGATTACCAGTGGTCCTTGTAATTTCCGTGATATAAAACTGTTTTTAAATTTGGAAGCCAATAAAACAAATTTGTGCCAGTTCACAGGTTCCTGAGGTATCATTAACAAGATTTTCACTTGGCTTTTGCATTTGACTATTGTTTTCATTCTGCGCTATACGGACTAGACTGTAAGTCAAAAGCTGTTTTTTTTTTACCAGTACATTTGAAATATAAATTTTGTCCTCATTTTTTCAGGATGTCCCTTGTATTTTGTAGGTATACATCACAACGTTCTAATAGTTCATTATTAATTTCAAATGTGTTTGTATATTTATAGTGCACCGACTCACCGGTAACTGGGGATTTAAAAATGAAACTGTATTGTCAGCTGTAGCGCATTGCATCAGTAACTCTGTCAATGTTTGCATATTTTCTGATCTGACTCTGGGTTGGATGGTGATTCTGAATGTAATGAGGATTGTTTTTACACCCCCCAAAAATTCTGCTTTGTTGCTGATTAGCTGAAAACCGTGATAAGTTGTCAGTGAACTGCTGCCTAAATTTCTGATACAAGACATCCACTTTTAATAATGGGGTGCATGACCATGATTATCACAAGATGAACGAAAATAACACATTAGTGATTTTCACATAAATTGACTTACCACAGGACCCAAACACCATACCCATTGCTCCCAATCTCACCATGTGACCCACACAACAAAACCAATGATGTAGGCCAGTGCCATGGATAATCGATGGCGTAACTCATTATTTTATTTGGTAAATTCTAAACCTTTCATGTTAAAATCTCAATAGCCCTATTTTTTGGCACAGTGTAGTATGTGTCTTTATAAAAATGTTTACATATGATGTATGTGTGTAAATAATTGTCATGTTTATACACATGTACATATATCGGTATTTCAGTGTAATGAATGAATTTACTGCTTGTGTACTGTAACTTTTGCACAAGTGAGAATACAGAGCTGTTTTCTAGTGTTTAAGGAATTATTTTCCCCCCTAATTTCTTAGTTATTTGTTGGAGATCAGAACATGACATGGAACAAATTTAATAAACTTGAAGCTCAGCATGTCAGTTTGCCTTAGCACATGGAATGACAAGGGCTGATTTGACATCGGAAAGTACAACAAATTTGCACAAACATTTTTTAAATAATCTGTATATTTCACAAGATATTGAACTTAAAAATGTGCACTTAATCAATTGCAGATTGAATTATTACAAAAACGCTGGACTGTTTGCATAACTCGGAGACATAGTTATATGTCACTTTACTGTGGCCTTTTCACAGCCTTCAAACAACCCTACAATTTATAACACCAAGTAGTTCATGTAATTGAGGGCTTTTATAAGTATATGTAATCACTTTTTCTTTTTCAAATAATACAAAAACAACATGATTTTCAAGTGCTGATAGATCTTACAATGAGAGGGTATACACAAAATAAGTGCATTGAAAATAAAAACAATTACTGAAATATCTGGACTCTTACTGTATGCTGAGATATTTATGCATTATATCTTTGGTGTGGCGAGAGATGTGAAATGATTGAAAGCTTTTAGCAGTTTATTCAAATGAAGATGTCAACAGTAGTGTCTATGACATGCATGGTATACCATACTAAAAAGTAGTCCCTCGTGGATGGCTGATGGCGCAGTGGGTATTTCTCAATGGCTGTGTGGCATTTTGGCGACTTTGTTCAAGCGCTATGGATTGTGTAAAAACTACATTTTCCCACACAAAACAGATGCATCGTGTTCGTGATTAATTCTAGTTTTGAAAAAAAAATTTCTTCTCATTTGTTTTCTGCTGCATGTGGTTCATTGTGCCAGGTACGCTAATTGCGTACAAAAATTGACAACAAAAATAACGGTGAGACATTGTTCAAGTCTTAAAATGGCTTATACATTTGGACACTGTTGAACATTAGAAATAAAATGATAGATGAACCTTCAAAATTGAACCACTCGTTGCGGAGATATTCCTCCTTATGTTAGGTTACCTCTGCTTGTCCTCGGCTAACCATTTCAGATTTCAGGGGGTAAAGAATATGCTTCTCAAAGAATAAAAAACACCTGAACATCCAAATGACACCTACCTACATGCAACCAAATATCTCCTCGTATGCAGTTTACTTTGAGTTGTGCTCGAGGATCTGAGTCCACAAGAGAAACTAAATGAATGCAATGGGTACCCTTATTCACAGTCTTGAAAAGGGTGTCAAGTGTTACCAGTAAGCATCAGCCAAAAAGACATCACCCGTAAGGATGTTACCCCCAGAGACTGAAAATGTAAGAGTCCTTGTGACTGACAACTAAAACAAATTTGGATACTCGTCTGGGTCATTGCAAAGGTTTTGTTTCAAACAGTAATTTATTTCGTTCACATCAGCCAAAAACGTTATGGGCCTCTGTCGGTCTGAAGCGACATAGATAATGCATCCTAGTTGTTCTGATCTGATTGCCTGCTCAGCTGGATTTGAAGCAGCATCTTTTGTGACTGTACAGGCCAATGCGGGCGTGGCAGTCCCTGCTGCAAAGATCACAAATGTACGTGATCGCTGGTCTGGTGGACTTGTTGCACTCCTTTCTGCGTGCCCATTTGTCTGCTGCTGCTTTCGACATCTTCTCCTCCCCTGACTTGAGGTGTTGGTGGAGGATACTTCTCCACTTTGCACGGTCATCCGCAAGGCGTTCCCAGGACCCAGTGTCAAAGTCCAGTGCTCTCATGTCCCTCTTGCAGACATCTACAAATCGTAGCTTGGGGCGACCAGTATTTCTTCTTACAGCTGCCAGTTCTCCTTAGAGGATGTTTTTTGGGATGCGGCCATCTTCCATGCGGTGAACGTGGCCGAGCCAGCGCAGTCTGCGTTAGCTGAGTATGGTGTACATGTTGGAAAGGCCAGCGCGTGATAGGACTTCGGTGTTGGTCACTCCATCTTGCCAAGATATGCCCAGGATACGGCGGATGCTTCTCAGGTGGAAGGTGTTGAGTCTTCTAGCATATGTGGTCCATATCTCACTGCCGTTTAGTAGTGTGCTGATGACGCAGGCGTTGTACACAGCCATCTTTGTTTTCACACTCAGCTTAGGATTTGTCCACACTCGAGTTGTGAGGCGTGCAAGAGTTGCAACAGCCTTCCCGATCCTCTTGTCGATCTCGATATCCAGAGAGAGGTTATCGGTGAGGGTGGACCCAAGGTACGTGAACTCATGGACGACGTCGAGCTCATAGTTGCCAATGGTGATGAATGGCGGTGTCTCTGTGTCCTGTCCCAGGACATGCGTCTTCTTTAGACTGATAGTCAGTCCGAAGTCCTTGCAAGCCTGGGAGAATCAATGACTGCAGTTCCTGCTGGGTATGGGTCGAAACTGCCGCATCGTCAGCGAACAGCATGTCTATGATGAGGGCTTCGCGTATCCTTGTCTTGGCTTTGAGGCGGCAAGGTTGAAAAGCCTGCCATCTGATTTGGTTCGCAGGTACATTCCTTCTGTTGCGTTACCAAAGGTATGCTTGAGCAGGGCAGTGAAGAAGATCCCAAAGAGAATAAGGGCCAGGACGCAGCCTTGTTTGACGCTGTTGCGTACGTCAAAGGATTCGGATGTGCTGCCGTTGAACTGCACTGTTCGCTTCATGTTGGTGTGGAAGGATTCTATCATACTCTGCAGTTTGGGTGGGCATCCAATCTTTGAGAGGATCTTGAACAGGCCGTCTCTACTGACCAGGTCGAAGGCTTTGGTGAGGTCAATAAAAGCGACACACAGAGGCATGTGTTGTTCCCTACACTTCTCCTAGAGTTGACGGAGGGAGAAGACCAGGTCTACCGTTGACAGCTCAGCTCGGAAGCTACACTGCGACTCGGGATAGACACGTTCCGCCAGCTTCTGCAAATGGATCAAGATGACCCGGGCAAAGACTTTGCCGACAATGCTGAGAAGGGAGATGCCTCTGTAGTTGTTACAGTCGCTTCTCTCGCCCTTGATATTGTAGAGGGTGGTGATCTTGGCATCCCTTATGTCTTGTGGTACCTCTCCTTCCTGCCAGCACTGGAGTATGACCTCATGCATGGGGAAAAGGAGGGTGGCCTTGCAGTTCTTGATCAAATCAGGGGGGGATCCCATCGTTGCCTAGGGCTTTGCCTGAAGCCAAGCTGTCAATGGCTTTGACTGAGCTCCTCTATCGTTGGCACTGCATCTAGCTCATCTATTACAGGCAGGCACTCGATGGCGTCAAGAGCTGACGGAATCTGTACCGTCCACCCCCCAACAGAAAGAATAAACTCACAGACACTACGTTTTTCAGCGAGTTTGCCGATTTCATGGAGCACTGTAATTCTTTGGGTGGTAAGCTTGTGATTGTCGGCGACTTCAACTTTCAATTCGACTGTCCTTCCAACACCAACACGGCTCGTATGCTTGATCTATTACAAACCTTCAGTCTGTCTCAAGGCGTGCATCAGCCTACTCATACCAAAGGTCATACACTCGACTGGGTCGTATATAGAGAGGAGGACTCCATCTTTAGGTCCGCCTCTGTGAGCCACACCATGTCTTCTGACCATTTTCCAGTTCTGTGTCTTTTGGATATAACCAAACCTCAGCTGCAGCCTGTTACCAAGACTTCAAGGAACCTCAAGGGGATCGACCATGGCAAGTTCATAGCCGATGTTGCAGACTTTGTCAGCATCCGTCCCCACATCTCGGCCGAGCAACTCAACGCTGGTCTGCGGGCTGTCCTAGACCAGCATGCTCCCGCCACTCGCCGCCGGGTGTCGCAGCATCACTCCACGCCCTGGTACCCATCTGTGGCCGCTGAACTGCGCACCTTGAAGCACGAAAGGCGTCAGGCAGAGAGGCGTTGGCTCAAGTCTGGGCTGACTGTTCATAAACAGATTCTGAATGGTTTGAAGCATAAAATCACTCGCTTGACCACCAATGCCAAGACTGCTTTCATCTGCGCAAAAGTTGCTGCAGCAAGTACTTGCAAAGAACTTTTCCGTGTGACTAATGGACTCTTGGGTAAGACCAAATCTGTTCAACTGCCCAGCACACACCCAATCCGTGACCTCCCAGAACTGTTTTCTCGCTTTTTCTGTTCCAAAGTCAGAACAATACGTGACAACATTGACAAATGTGATGATGCTGATACATCTTGCTCATTTGAATCTAAGTGTTTTGCTGGCACTCCTCTTGCATGCTTCAGTCCAGTGACTGAAAAGGTAGTGCTAGACACCATGAGTAAGATGTCTCTCAAAACCTGTGAGCTAGACCCTGTGCCTTCGTCCCTTCTTTTTGAATGTAAAGATGCAATTGTACCAGTTGTTACAGCTATTGTAAATGAGTCCCTCTTGCACGGCACTGTACCTACCTGTTTCAAAACTGCAATTGTTAAGCCGCTCTTAAAGAAAGCTTCACTTGATCCCAACAGTTTGAACAACTACAGACCCGTATCCAACCTACCTTTTCTTTCAAAGCTTCTGGAAAAGATAGTGCTCACGCAGCTGCTAGACCATATCAAGAATAATGGTCTGTGGCATGTGTTCCAGTCAGCATATAGGTCTGGTCATAGCACGGAGACAGCATTGCTGCGTGTTGTGAATGACCTACTTGGTGCTAGCGATGAAGATCTAATCTCTGTTCTGACTCTGCTCGATCTGAGCGCAGCGTTTGATACCATTGACCATGACATTTTACTTGCCCGCCTTCGTGATGTGTTTGGCATTCAAAGCACAGCACTGAAATTTTTCCAATCCTACTTTGTTGGTCGCTTGCAGATGGTTTCAGTGGCAGGATTTGAGTCCCACCCTGTTGAGCTGCTTTGTGGCGTTCCACAGGGGTCGGTCTTGGGGCCTGTTCTCTTTACTTTGTATACACAGCCCCTGTCGCATGTCATTGAGCGTCACTTAGTTTCTTATCATTTATATGCAGATGATACAGAATTGTACAAACACTCCCTTCGTGAACATGTCGATCAAATGGTGCAGTCTTTGGAGGCTTGTATTTGTGATGTTCAGAAGTGGACCACACAGAACAAGCTCCAGCTGAACAGTGACAAAACTGAGTCCCTCCGAATGATGTGCTCCTCTACGTGCAGTGCTGATCTGAGTCAATGATGGTGGGCGAGAGTGCCATCTCCTCGGCCCGTAACTTGGGTGTCATTTTTGACAACAGGCTGACAATGAAGGAACAAGTGAAGAAAGTTTGCCAGCTTGCCTTCATTGAACTCAGAAGGATCAGCACTGTTCGACATCTGCTGACTGTTGAAGTTACCAAAACACTTGTTACCTCCCTTGTGCTGTCCCGAATAGACTATTGCAATTCTCTTTTGTCCGGTGTTCCGCAAAATCTTCTTGACCAAATCCAGAGTCATGAACTGTGCTGCACGTCTGATTTTTCGTGTACCGAAACGTGAACACATTATGCCTCTACTAGCTAATTTGCACTGGCTGCCAGTTTCATACAGAATTCAGTATAAAGTCTGTGTTATTTGTTTCAACATCATCTCTGGTTCTGCCCCTCCTTACTTGTCTTATCTTGTCCAGCTGTATACACCGTCCCGCTCACTACGCTCTGCTTCAGACACTCGTGTTTTCCGTATCCCTAGACGTAATAAGGTCACTCAAGGTCATCGTGCATTTTCGTATATTGGTCCCATTACATGGAACGCTCTCCCAGCTGATGTGCGTCACTCATCATCACTTTCCATTTTCAAATCCAAGCTTAAAACACACCTTTTCTCTGTTGCATATACGTAAAGACCATTTTGTCTGCCGGCTCATCATGCGTGTGTGTGTGTGTGTGTGTGTGTGTGTGTGTGTGTGTGTGTGTGTGTGTGTGTGTGTGTGTGTGTGAGTGTGTGGTGTGAGTTTTTGCCCTTGTAAATTAATGTATATTTTTTGTTGTATGTGCTTGTTTGTGTATTCTGCTTCACTGTTTCATTACTGTGATTGTAAAGCGCCTAGAGCACCTTGGTGATTAGGCGCTATACAAATTACCTTTATTATTATTATTATTATTAGAGGCCGTCTTGTTTTGGGTTATTCCTAATGCCTTCTTAATCCCGTCGTACATTCCTCTGATGTTACCTGCAACGGCTGCAATCTGGATGTTCTCACTAAGCTCCGTCCAGTACTCGTTGGCGCAACGCCTGGCAGTCTGTTTGACCTTGCTCCTGGCAGCCCTGAGAACCTGCAGGTTCTTTTTGCTGGGCGACCGTTTGTACTCAGCAAGGGCAATTCGCTTGGCTACAATGATGGGGGACATCTCGGTCGACTTGGCCTCGTACCAGTCTTGTGTCTTCGAGGTCCTCTTGCCAAGGCTGTGCGGTGCATGGTGTCCTGCAGGTTTTCCCACTTCTCTGTGGCAGAGTCAGAGACACCGGGTTGTGAGGTTTCAAGTTTCTTCTGGAAGGCCTCTGCAAACTGCTCCACGAGGTCGGGCTGGGACATTTTGCTGACATCAATGCGAGGTTCCCCTAGCTGCTTGGTGCGATGGAACTTCTTTGGTTGCAGCCTGATCTTGCAACACACCAAAGAATGTCTGTGTCGTAGTCAGCGCTATGGTAGGAGCGTGTGTGGAGCACGTTCTTCAAGTTGGCGCGCCTGACCAGGATCAGATCCAGTTGGTGCCAGTGCTTGGAGCACGGGTGTCTCCAGGAGACCTTGTGCTGAATCTTGGTTTTTAAGTAGGAGTTGGTGATGCACAGGCCGTGGTAGGTGCACATCTCAAGCAGCCGTTGCCCATTCTCGTTCATCTTGCCCACACCAAATTGGCCGAGGCAGGAAGGCCAGGAGTCGTGGTCTGCTCCAACTCTGGCGTTGAAGTTGCCAAGGATAACAATCTGTTCCTTGCTTGGGACGCTCCTGATGATAGTTGCGATGTTCTCGTAGAACTCATCTTTAGCGTCTGGCGTGGCGAGCAGTGTCGGTGCGTACGCGCTGAGAAGGGTAACGGGGCCCTCGGTGGTGTTGAGGCGAAGAGTGAGGAGTCGCTCTGAACCCTTGCTGCCTGGTTCAAACATACTCAGCATGTAGTTCCTCACTGCAAAGCCTACTCCGCACTCTCTCCGCTCGTCAGAACTCTTCCCCTGCCAATAGAACGTATAGTCCTTCTCCTTTAGTGTGCCAGCATCCGCTAGCCGAGTTTCCTGAAGGGCGGCTATGTCTACATTGAGTCTCTTGAGCTCGTCGTTGACGACAGTGGTTTTCCTGGCATCGCTGATGTCGTCAATGTTTTCGGAAAGTGCAGTCAACATTGTCCGGACATTCCAACTTCCCAGTTTTAGAGCTGGCCTCTTTCCTCCCAGTTTTAGAGTTGGTCTCTTTCTTTCTCTACTGTAGTTGCCTGGTGCGATGTTGCAATCTGCTGTTCGGATGGTTCCTAATCTCCATGCACCCAATGAAGAAAGCAAACCGTGGCGGGACAGTACCTTACTGGATGGGGGCTGCCCAGCTTGAGGTGGGCGGTAGCTGTCCAGTGAGATCTGAGAATCTCCACAACCGGGAGCAACCCCTGGCGCCGCGCTGTACGCCAATTGAGCGATGGCTTATAACCGGTATCTGCTGCTTCCCGTGTTGTGTCTACGCCATAGGCGAAACTGGAGTGTCCTCTCCAGGTTGTAGTTGTAAGGTTAAAGCTGTTCGGATGCAAGCCTGGGCGGTGTGATATGGAGGACAGGCTGTTGCCCATGCAGCACGTCCCCCCTCTCCACGACCCTGATGGATCCAAAGGAACGGCAGAGCCATTACAGTTTGGGACCGGCGCCGTCGCAGGAGCTGCCAGAACGAAGTTGAATGCAACGACGGACTGCCTTAAGGCCCCGCCACACATGCCCGATTTTGAGGCCGATTCTCGAGCAGTTTCGAATCGGAGTGTGATCGGACCGGACTACAAAAACGTGTGCACTGGCACACATTCTCCGACTCACCATCGGTTCAGTTTTAGCCGACCGGTTTGAATCGAAGATCAAGATCGTACCTGTTCAGCGAAATGGCTGCTAGTTTCGACAGTGATGATGATGTGCTTGCATTATCAGCAGTTTTGCATCATATTCGGGAAGAGGCGGGCGAAACATCGGCAACGAAGGTGGTACTGATCTTCCGCCATTTCCAACTTGAAACGACATGCTTTGCGAGACGCGCTCTGATTGGTTGAAGCTTACAATCGGGGCCGATTCGGATCGGAAAAATACAGTAGGTTCTAGACACCCGATTCCCAGCCGATTGGGATCGGATCGGATATATGACGTCATCCGATCGCAATCGGATCGGAATCGGCTTCAAAATCGGGGCACAACGGGCATGTGTGCCGGGGCCTTTAGGGGCTCCGACTCCGGATTTTTCCACGAGATTTACTCCTGAAGCCTTTTCATGCCATGACATGACCACAAGGCAGCGGAGGTTTTGATTCAGAGTTTTCCTTTTCCTAGATGGGCTGCCATCCAAGGCTTACGGACCCCATGTGCCAGAGACTGTGGGCGTTGACGCCTAACTCCCCGAACAAGTCCTAAGGTTTTGCCCACTGCCCACAGCCAAAAACAGTGACCCTGAAAAAGCCTATGGGAAAGAAACGTAGGGCGAGCGACTGCTGCTTGTTGGCAAGAAAATGATTCGGAATAAAATTTAGATTCTGCCTATGTTAACGACTTTACGCCAGGACTTGAGTCCACAAGAGAAACTAAATGCAAAGTACACAGTGTTACGTTTCGTTTTGATTTGCAATGGGTCGTACTGTCATCCAGTTTAAAATGCGACGAGCTGAGAGCTTATAGGATCCTATATTTGCTATGAGGATATAGCAGGAATCATCGCTAGAGTGTTTACACACGCGAATTTTGACAGTTACAAAGATACTGATTTTTAATTAATAAATTTCTGTGAACATGCGGAAAGCGTTTTAATATCGAAAGTAGCCGCCATTTTGAAAAATTCTATTTGGTGATTGGTCAGTTCTTTGTCACATGACAGACCTAGAAAACACCCTCAGTCCCGGCTCATTATTGGCCTGTCCTGCAGACTGTACGTAACCTTCAAGCTAAGGCGATCGAACTAAAAATACAACATGTTAGTTTAGGTAGGTCCGTTGCTATACAAACAGTGGGTAACATCAGTCCCGGAGAGCGATAATTAGCTATTTTGCAACAAGAGCTGACTACATCATCCGGACTACAGTTCTGTGGTGTTTGTTTTGTTTTGGAAAGAAAGATGTATTTGTAGCGCCGCCGAATGTGGAGCAGGGGTAAGCGTAAAAAAAGAGGAGGATTTCATCCCAAAGTCTACCGTATTGTTTGGAGCTCACATGCGTTTATCTTTTAGGAACATTCAGAGTTGTTCATATTTTAGGCTTATTATGCTGATCTATTTCACTGCTCTCTAAGCCAACCTCTGATCAACACACACGTCGGCGCACACAAATAAAGACAGACACAAGGCGCTTCCCGCCATTATTACACTCTGTGGGCTCGTGTAGCGACAGGAATCGAATCTCGTTCTACTCTAACCCACCCTCTGATCCACACACACTGGCACACATAAATAAAGACGGACACACGGTGATTCCCGCCATTCATAATCCCTGTGATCTGGCGTAGCATAGCTATTCTGAAGAAAAAGCACGAGCAGCGACATGACGTCACTTCAAGCTTCACGTCGTGGCATCATTAGTCCCACGACCCCGTGTTCATAGTGACGACTCGATGTTATACGTCACTCATCGCAGTACTAACATTTGACGTATTAGAAGATCAGACTTTGCAATTTTCTTAATGATTTTCACACCTAGGGCTTACAGATCACAATTTGATCTAATCCTACCCCACATCCGGGACAAACAGCAGGCTTATGCAAACACTGTTTATGAAAAATCAAGCGGGTATTAATGAAAAGATAGTTGTTTTTTTGTTCAAGAAAAATTAAAGCTATGTTAGTTGTTTAACAAATGACTCCCAAAAAGTAGTGCAGAAAATTGATTTTCACACCTAGGTCAAATTTGACCGAAGCGTACCCGACAGCCGAGACAAACTGTCGGCTTATGTAAATACCGTATATGAAAAATCTAATCCCAAATATTTCGTGAAATTAATCCCAAAAACGTGGGGAAAACAATAATCACTCAAAACGTTCTAGAGGAAACAATGAGGGTTAACGAACTCATTCAATATCTCCCTTTTATCTAGCTATAAGCAAAATATCTAGTAACAAGAAAGGCAAAGCCCTTATGGCTCACGTGTATGACCGATCCACACGTCTGACAATAAGTAAAGGGATGGCTTCTGCATTAACAAAATCCATGTTTTCTCAAAATTTAATTAGTTTTCACACATCTGTGACACCCCCGCGATCTTTGACCTTTGGAATGAATCGACTAAATTAGGATACATAGGAAGATCTTATCATCAGCTACCTGTGTGATAAATTTGATTGAAAAGTTGGCAAAGATGTTGGTAATATCGCAAACATCACAGCACTGAAACTGCCCTTCTACATATCCTAAACGACCTGCTTCTCTCCACTGACTCGGGCAACATCTCCCTTCTTACGCTACTCGATCTCTCTGCCGCCTTCGACACCATAGACCACTCTATCCTCCTCCACCGCCTCCACCACTCCTTTGGCATCACTGACTCTGCTCACTCCTGGTTTCTCTCCTACCTCTCCGACAGACAGCAGTCCGTCACCATCGACGGCGTCTCCTCCAACCCAGTCAGGCTCTCCTGCGGCGTTCCTCAGGGGTCCGTCCTGGGCCCGGTCCTTTTTACACTCTACATCTCCCCACTGTCCAACATCATCCAGTCTCACCACATACACCACCACCTCTACGCTGACGACTCACAACTACTAGACAAAGACAAACTCGACAACACTCAGACACTACTGACTCGCACGGCTGACTGCTATGAGGACGTGAAAAACTGGATGACAGCAAACAAGCTCAAACTGAACGACGACAAAACGGAAGCCATGCTGGTAGGCACTCGCCAGAAACTTTCCCAGCTCTCTCCCTCTCTCCACCTTCAACTCGACAGCACCCCCATCTCCCTCTCTGACTCGGTCAAGAACCTTGGCGTTATCCTCAATTCCTCTCTTTTCATGACCAGCTTCGTCTCCGCCACGGCCCAAGCATGTTATTTCCACCTCCGCCGCATCAGTCAGATCAGAAAATACCTCACTACCAAAGCTGCCACCAAACTCGCTGTCTCTCTCATCTTATCTCGCATCGACTACTGCAACTCTCTCCTTTCTGGCCTTCCTCACTCCACCACTCTCACTCTCCAGCGCGTCCAGAACAATGCTGCCCGCCTCGTCCTCAGAAAGAAAAAATCCGACCACATCACTCCCCTGCTCAAGCTCCTTCACTGGCTCCCCATCCCCCAACGCATCCAATGCAAGATTCTGTCTCTCTGCTACAAATCCCTGAACAACTACGCTCCTGCGTATCTCTCCAACTTACTTCACCCCTACACTCCTCCCCGCTCCTCCGCTCCGCCTCTGACCCTCTCCGCCTCCTCATCCCCCGCACCAAACTCAGCACTTTCGGCCCCCGCTCTTTCTCAGTATACGGTCCAACCACCTGGAACACTCTCCCACTCTCTCTCCGTCAGAAACACTCGCTCTCCTCCTTCCAGTCTGCCCTCAAAACTCATCTCTTTCAACAGTTCTAGCACTATATCACCACACTCCCCAGCCCAAGCTGACCGTCCTAATGTATCTTCACTATTTGTGTTACGTGAGTCATTGTCTAAAGCGTGCGCATGCGTGTGCGAGTTGTGAGTGCGCGCTTAGAGTTATAATTATTATAAGATAAGCGCATTATAAATACCGTAATTTATTTATTTATTTATTTATTTTTATTTATTTATTTATTTTATTTAATAATAACAATTATTGGCATTTTATACACATTTGTCGACCTCTTGTGACCCATGACCTTTTTCAAGGAGTCATGCAAATTAGTATGCATAGATAGGTCTTACCATCAGGTATCGATGTACCAAGTTTGGATTTGAAGTTGTGAATAGTAATTGAGAAAAAAACATTTCTTGTCCACATATGGCTATTTTAGACCTATTTCCTGAGCTCTTGTGACCCTTGACCTTACCGAGGGGTCATCCAAATGAGTATGCATAGATAGGTCTTACCATCAGGTATCTCTGTAGCAAGTTTCGGTTTGAAGTTGTAAATAGTATTTGAGAAAAACATCTTTTGTCAAAATATGGCGATTTTGTTCCCATTTCTTGAGTTCGTGTGACCCTTGACCTTTCCGAGGGATCAACCAAATTAGTATGCATACAAAGGTCTTACCATCAGGTATCTTTGTACCAAGTTTGGGTTTGAAGTTGTGAAAAAAACTTTTTTTGTAAGAGATATCGCTATTTTGGATCTATTTCCTGAGCTTTTGTGACCCTTGACCTTTCCGAGGGATCAACCAAATTAGTGTGCTTATAAAGGTCTTACTATCAGGTATCTTTGTACCAAGTTTGGGTTTGAAGTTGTGAATAGTATTTGAGAAAAAATAAATTATGTCCAAAAATAGCTATTTTTGATGTATTTCCTGATCCTCTTTGAGAGAGGTCACTGATAATTGGTATGTTTAGAAAGGTCTTGCCGCATAGTATCCTTGAGCCAAGTTTGAAGACTGTAGCTTGACTAGTCTCCGAGAAAATGCCAACATTAAAGTTTACCATGTACGACAGACGACGGAGGGACAACCACTGGCCCAGAACATACTCACTTTTGCTTCGCACTTGAGCCAAAAATAAGAAAAATTACGGACTCCAGAGTGGATCAACCGGGTTTTGTGAAACGGCCATTTTCTCGCCAATGAGTATCTTAATATAAAAAATTATAAAAACAGGTCTCGAGTCGCTGTCACACACACACACACACACACACACGCCGTACACACACACGCGCGCGCGCACGCGTACACACACACACACACACACACACTGATGAACACACACACACACACATGCAGACAAAAGCGTCAGAGTGGGTTACCTACCATTTTATGTCAAAATGGGTTCCCATATTTCTATTTATTCTAGGGCTCTGGAATTGATGCGAATGTTTAGAACTCACCTTATAACTAAGCTCTATAACTTAAAATAAAATAGACATTTTCTAGAAACAGAGCCACTAGATGGAAAAAAATGGGTTTCTACCAATAAAGTGGGTGCCTCTCACACAAAAACTGGCATTACAGTCCAAATGGGTGTCTTCACAACATTAGGCGTCTTTAATAAGGTCAAGTTCATGGAATACTTCTGTTTCACATTATTTTTGGGGGTTGTTGTTTTTTTCAACTTAATGTGTATGTGTTACGTGGTGGAGTTGTAGTCGAAGTATGATAAACACACCAGACACACACACAAGTAGAGTTCTTTAAAGTAAACCTCGTTCAGTTGCAATCCGTCACACGTGGCTTAAGGATGTAGTCAATACTGGAGTAACAGTTCCAACAATATTTAATTCAGCGATGCGATATCCACACAATAATGCACTCTCAAATGCACAAACTACTGAATACAAAGTCTCTTTTGCTATGTCCACACTACGACTCAAAGTTTCTCATACACAACGTCTCTCGCAATAAACTGCGTATCTCTACAACTGACAAAGCAAGACAATGTACTCACGGGCTTTCCCAGCGCCCTCCTTATATACACTATCAAAATCTAGAATCTTCTACGGAAATCATGAACTCAAACAACCAGAACGAAACGCGCAGCCGAAACTCATTAACATGAACTTTCCAGAAACAATATAACAGGCTACAAAAATACGGCTGCTCACTTCAGCTCTAATTCTAGCATATAATAAAGACACATAAAAGTATGGTATCCCTATCTATGATAGCTCAAAAGGGTACGAGAACATTCCCAAAACAAAATAAAAGCTGCTCGATACACGCGCACAGGAAAACAAGTAGCGAAAATGTAGCGATGTCAGATGTCAACTAACCGACGTGACACTTACGAGGCCACCAGACAGTGCGACCCTTCTACAACGCTCCGGACTAAACAAAACGAAAACGGCTCTACTCACGAACAAAAGAAAATCTTACTAAAAAGGTACAAAATCATAACCGTGATAGCTCAAATAAACAACATATCGTTACCTACGAATAACACATGTACGCTCTCACAGGATAACACAACCACAATCGTAACAGTATGTGTGCTTTAATATTTTTAACATTGTATGGTGCAAAATTCAATAAACACTGGCCCGTAACCTTTCGATTATGATTTTTACAGAGGAAATCTTTTAAACATTGCTGCGTTTTGTCGTTCTGAAGCAAAACAGTTTATCATGGCATTTATGTGAGAATCAACATAATGTATTCTGGAAATTAAAGGACTTTTTTCTTGGGTTTTGGGTACTCTGGAGTTTCAGACAAACAGCAACAGTGCATTTTGAATATTAACCTTTATCATTCGGAATACACCAGTGTGTGCAACAAGTGTGACTGAAATAGTCCAAGGGTTAGTGCCAGAATAGCTTGGTGCCTCTAGGCGCCAAGCTATTGTGGCACCACCCTTGAACTAAAGCCATTGGTCTATGTCCTCATCTGTAAGTACTGTAATGTAGCTTGCATAGAATTATGGCAGTGAACAAATTTGAAGCTTTTAGCCTCAGTATGATGCGGGTCAAAAAGTGTGGAAAAATATGAAAGATAGAAAAAGACCCAGACGAAGAAACTAACACTTAACTTATTCTACCTCAGACACACCACAGCAAAATAAAGATCCACCATGATAGTTCAAGGGTGATGCCAGAATAGCTTGGCGCCTATGGGCGCCAAGCTATTCTGGCATCACCCTTGAACTATCATGGTGGATCTGTGTCCTGCACTGCAAAGCAGTCTTCTGAAGACGACTTCAACATTTGGGCTTAACTTATTCTACCCCAGACACACCAGAGCAAAATAAAGATCCACCACGATAATTCAAGGGTGATGCCAGAATAGCTTGGCGCCTATGGCCGCCAAGCTATTCTGGCATCACCCTTGAACTATCATGGTGGATCTGTGTCCTGCACTGCAACACAGTCTTCTGAAGACGACTTCAACATTTGGGCTTAACTTATTCTACCCCAGACACACCACAGCAAAATAAAGATCCACCATGATATTTCAAGGGTGATGCCAGAATAGCTTGGCGGCCATAGGATTCCGGTCTTGGGGTAGAATGAGTTAAAATGACAGAACAGAACATTGACATTAATTAATTAACTGACAACATAAGAAATCACTTGAAACTTAGCCTTTATTATTGTCTTTCGTCCCCAACAACCAACCATTCTTCCGTTTGCAGAGTTTTAATTGGTATGCAGTATATTACAAAATGATCCAGGCCCCCCCCCCCCCTCCCATAATAACACTCTTTTAATCAATCTTTACGTTGTCAATGGTTTTCTTATCTTATCCTATTATTGTCTTTTGTCCCCAGCCGGCTGTTTCGTTTTGCAAATCCAAATGTTATACAGTATACAAAAAATGATCCAGGCATCCATCAGATAAACAAAAAGTAGGCTATACATGCTGAAACCACCCCAATAATAACACTCTTGTAATAAATCTGTATGAAACCGAAAATGCCGCGAGTGGCGGGGAACCTCAATTCATTTCTTTTGTAACTTTTTCAGTCTCTTGCGGACGTAATCCTTAATGTTTGTCCAGCGCCTATGTCTAAGTGCCGGCTCTTCTGCCATTGCGTGCTGTATCTCGGCCTTTCCAGGAAGTTTGTTCATGATGAGGTGTCTTGAAACGAGTTTGAATAGCTTTCTCTTCAGCTTCCCCCCATGGTTTCCTTGTAAATCTAGCTTTCTTTCGAACAGGAGCTGACGCAGTACTGTCATCATCAAAACTATCTAGATTGTCATCAGGCTCTGGACGTCTTTTCTCCGTCATGCTCATTGATTCCTGTGTTGTTGACTTGCTACTTGCTTCATTCACAGGTGCTGTTCCCCCCGGGACCTCTCTGCCAGTTGACAATGTGTCTTCATTGTCAAAGTCAATCTCTTCATCATCGCCCAGCTCAGCTCTAATGCAACTCTTAAAATCTGTCATCCCATAGTTAACCGACGGAAGAATCTTTGCCACTTTTGCCTTTTGAAGGACGTCTTGAGGTTGGCGGTAGATATGGCGATGTATCCGAATATCATGGCCAAGGAAATCTGCCAGCTGATCCTGGTCTAACTCCGAGATGGCCATTGACTGAGCCAAAGTTGCAACCTGCTTCCGTAACTGTGTAAATGTGAACATGGCTGGGTATGACACCTGTGCTTCTAGGGCATGGGCCTTCAGAACATCATGGCCTCTGTAAGGCCTCTGACCAGAAGGTGTGGCAAAGATGTACTGGGAATCAGCCAGAGCTGGCACTGATTGCCTCATTTGAAGGATTCTGTCCACAGTTGTCATCATCTTCTTCGTCAGCAAAACGGGAACACTCCTATTACACTTGCCTCTGATTTCCACTCGCAGAAAATGATTAACCATTTTCTTCTCAACCTCTGTGAGACCTTTCAAGATATCGTAATTGGTGATCGATCCAATCTTAGCATTCTGGAAGTCTGACACCTTCATTCTCTGAACTTCTCCCCCTCGTTTTCGGTTGAAAAGTGATACAGCACAAAGAGTTGCTTTAACCACTGTCGGATAATCTTCCGAAACCATCCTTGTCTCAAGAAGCTGTTGGACCTTCCTCACATCTTCACATGATGGGATCAGCTTGGGTTTGTTCATGGTCATTTTCCGGACCAACTGGGCTGCTGTAGCGGACAAACAATCATACCAGTCCCCGTTGAAGATAGAGTCAAACCGCTGCGCCTCAGAGAGCTCCTGTCGCCACCTGTCGTCTGAACCCTGCCCAAGCTGTTTGGATGCCTGTGACTGTTTGATCTGTGAACACTTTTTCAAAGCATGGCCTATGCGCATTGCGAGATTGCCTTTTTTGAGCTGATGTGTGTCCTCATCAAAATCTGCTAGCTCTTTTACAGCCAGGACAACATGATCAAAGCTAGCTGAATTGATCACAGCATTTAAACTTGCGATTTTCATTTCTGACCTCACTCTGATAATCTTTAATAGTCTCCCTAACTCCCGCATCCTGGAGCTGATTTGTCCAGCCGTGTTTTCTTCCATGTCCCTGCGGTCAAATAATTTCTTTCCATACTCAAGAAGCAAGGGGTCAGTTCTGATGAGACGGCTTATCTCATCATCTCTCTGCCTGGCCAAGACCTTGTGATAGAAGGAAAATTCAACATCTAAGGGTATTGGAAGCATTAGCCGACCACGGCGCGCCGCGTCCCCTCTCTGAGTGATCTGAAACCCTCCTGGTTTCTGACAGCAACGTTTTGAGTGTACAGAGATCAGCTTTTTTTGATAGAGCCCTTTGCAATGGCTACAGGCGAAAAGGTCGTCTACCTTACTAGTTTTGGTGCGATACTTAGGAATCAAACATCCGGATTTGTTTTCAAGAACAGCAACGTTATGCATGTAATCACCCTCATCTTGTAGTCTGATCCATGCTCGACGTCTCTGCTTTGTCCCTTTTATCATCAACAAAAATTTTAGCAACGTCTGCCTCATCTGCATGGACATCTTGTAAGTGCGTGCTCATTTTCAAGACAAGCTTGCCACACAATTTGCATGCAAGTTTCTTGTCCCATTTGTACTTTCCTTTCCCTCTCTGCGACACGTGCACACCTGTTTCTTCTGTAAGTGCTCTTTCCCCACTCTTTCCAGCATCATGTTCCTTCTGCCTGTCCACATTCTCATTGCCACCCCCTAACGCACACTGCACCTTGCTGGTACTAGCGTCACCGACACCTGGCCACCCCAAACCTGCCACTTTGATGAAATCTAACATAGTCGATACAATACTGTCTATGTCAGAGATCCCAGCAATTGATGCCGACACACAGTCTGAATCTGGTGAGCTCGAGCCAGGAACAAACTCCTCGTCATCACTTCCCTCGTATTGCGATGCGCTTGCACTACTCTCAGTCTCAGGTCCATCCCAGGCTCCATTTGGCAACTGGAGAAAGAAAGAAAGAAAGATTGAAACCAAAGCTGCATTAGGACAGAAACAGCCCAATTTTGGTTTAAGGGGCCTTGCACAAGAATAAAAAGAGTAATCCCGTGTATGACCGATTTACATATGTGTGACCTCGGTGACGAGGGCTAGCTTCTGCAGCAGCAAAATCCACATTTTCTGAAAATGCAAGCAGTTTTCACACATTTGTCAACCCTGCGTGACCCTTTGAGAGAGGTCACTCAAATTTGCATGTTTAAAAAGGTCTTGCCACAAAGTATCCTTGGGCCAAGCTTGAAGAATGTGGCTTGAATAGTCTCCGAGAAAATGCCACCGTTAACTCATTCTACCCCAGACACACCACAGCAGGATAAGGATCGACCATGATAGTTCAAAGGTGATGCCAGAATAGCTTGGCGCCTACGGGCGCCAAGCTATTCTGGCATCACCCTTGAACTATCATGGTCGATCTGTGTCCTGCGCTGCAATGCGGTCTTGAGAGGACAGGGGCAAAATTTAAGGATTTTGGTGTTGGGGTAGAATGAGTTAAAGTTTACCATGGACGACGGACGGACGACCAGTGGCCCAGAACATAAACTCACTTTTGCTTCGCACGCACGCCAGCCATTAAAATGAAGATGATCATAGAATCACTTTACTTACCAGTTTGTAATTGGGAGCATTCCGCTGCCGTCCATGCACCCTCCTATCAGACGCACCCTCTGTGGCAGAGGCTGGGGGGGCTATGATGCTGCAGCTGACTAATTTGGCCATGGGCCTTGGTCATGTGCCAGGAAGGAGCGTGCTTGTCCACTTCCATAGATCCCGATGGGTTTGGACATACTGCTGCCATCCGGCGCTGGGTGTGTGCAGAAAGTCCTGAGCCGGTGTGACCAAAACGGTGTTGCTGCAAACATGTCCAATACAACCATGTAAACCAATTGACATTTTGAATCAGATTGATTGTACATTGCTTAACGTCCCGACAGCAACAAGGCTTTCTCAGGACGTGCCTGCACTGCTTGTGAAAAAAACACCTAAGCAGAACATTGAATGTATGTCGCCAGCCAGTCAAATACGTTAAATAAACCTAACACATGGGGCCTAAATAAAGCTAAGACCATTTAGACACATCCAATATCAAGAGCTACAGGCAGTGCAGACAGTAGGGAGAGTTTTAAAAAGGCAAATACAGGTGAATGGACAAAGGGTAGACAGAAACACATGCCCAAGAATAGAGAGAAAAACCCACCCTGTGGTGCTGACCAGGGTGACCCTGGGAACTAAAAACTGGTAATACAGTAAAAAGCGACACTTCAGTTGCACAATCCGAAAGACCTGTTTGTGGACGTTTGTTCTTCGAATCGCGAGGCAGTTTTGCGAACGAGGATTGAAATCTGGCGCCATTAAAAAAAAAAAAAAGTCAACTCATACTGTGTATGCATGTGTCAAGTTAATTTTCGATCACTGACAATCACACATGTCAGAAAAAAGGAACAAAATCGCGTGGCAGATTGACCTTGTAATGGTGTTATTGAACGAATTCCTTTCGTTGAAAAAGAAAGCTTTTGTTAAAATCGTGGGCTTCTATTATCATTTACTACAAGACTCAACGGTCAGAGAGGAAGACACGGACCGAGCCACGGCTGAAGCAGACGCCTTATTTTTCTGGGCCAAACGGGTATCGGGGATTGGAGGCATCTCTCAGTTAAATAACTGCACTGAACAAGTACATTTGGGCGTGCTCTTAACTAAGAAATATTGCATAAAGTACCTCTGCAAACGTGAAGAATGGCCAGCGGCGTTGGGGACGAAAGACGTTTTAGGAAGGGCAAGGGAAACAACTCCGTTCATTGGTGTTGGGCTAACCAATCAGCGATCATCAAGTTGATCTGAAAACACTCGCTTCCGTGTCAACACACAAACCCAGGGCATCGCCAAAACACAACATGAAGTAAATCTGGGGAAATGGGGACATCCTATTTTGATATTTTTTTTCTGACTTTTGAATGAAAGATAATGCAGAAACAACCCTCAGAAAAAATGGCTGCCTGACTTGGTCACCCAGAATTTTACACACACCCATTTTGCATAAGGGTGGTAAAGAAAGTCACCCATTTCAGTGGTTTCGTGTACACACACACACACACACACACACAGACACACACACACACACACACACACACACACACACACACACACACACACACACACATACACACACACACACACACACGCGGCGCTTTGGCGCCCAAAAGACGTTCTCTAGCAAGGTTTGCGTAGCTAGACGTGACGTCATTTTTATCTTGTTTGCCAGAATATCTGCCCCGCACGCTAAAAACGTCACGTGCATGCTCCGAAATGCGCTCCGACCAGCCCCATTTCAAAGTCTACTGTATTTTCGGTAGACAAAAACTTGGTCAGCTGTCCGTGAGCACCCCGCACAGAGCCGCGCTATAATGGTATTAGAAAAACCGCTTTGCGCAAATCCAAGATTGAAAGCACAGCTCTATATTGGGTATCTTTGAAAAGAGCTTTTCCTGCCCGTTATCACGGTACCTGGCGCATGTTTGAATTCAAGAGAAAACTGCATTAGATTTTGACGTGAAATTTTCATTTTTTTTTTCTTTACTCATGAGATATGTTATCTGGTAATGATCGCGCGCAGATGCGCCAGCTACCGGTGAAAAGCTCATTCAAAAACCTTTCGATCGATATAATCATCTGACACGGACGATCAAATCTTGTATATGCGCAGTGGCTTTGAAACTGACACCCCAACGCGCGAACACGTGTTCTCAATGGCGCCCGCGATGGAAGCTTCTTTCGGTAACGATGACGCAAACTTTGCTTGTGACTTGCAGAAAACATTGCGTAAGTACACAAATGTTTATGATTACTGATAAGCAAAGACATTTTCAGCATTATAAACTAACACTGATTGATAGACTTGATTATTTGGACCCGCATTTTTAATTTTTACTGTGTATAGTCGATTTTCAGCCTGAACTTCACGCCTTTTTCGTGGGGTATAATTTTTTTTGATCTAAATTACAGCTTTGATAAGTCAAGTCCTACTGATATGGATGCCATATTTACTGCAATACTTCAGAGTTGCACTTGAATTATTCTTAGGCAAATATGTTCGACGGTTTCTTTGAATAACCGTTTTAGTCTACAACAAGAACGACAACTCTTTGCCAGGTAGCAGACAAATTTTTCAGAATGCCAGCTCGTTTAGTTTTGACTGCCAAAACTATGAAAACATAATGTTTTTTTGTGTTGTATGTTTTTCTGATCGTTGTAGAGTACCTGTAAATAAAACAAACGTTACAAACACGCATTATTATTATTAGTAGTAGTAGTAATAGTAGTATTACATATATTATTATCATTATTATTATTAATATTATTATTATTATCATATTTTATTTTTGAAGTTTTACTCTTTTTGTGAGTTTCTTACTATAGATAAAAGAAAATCACATTGAGCAACAAATAGTTTCGGCTGCTTTTAATTTTATTTAGACAAACACTTCAAGATGCTGTCAGACAGAATTCAGCAGAGGAAACGAGGAGGATCAACCAAAACTCCCCCATTTCAAACAACAAACTTTTCTTACAGCTGAATATATTACACAACGACGGCAAATATCACCAGATATTCACTTCAGACTTTACTTAATGAGATTTGCTACTTTGCAGGTTTGCCTGTCTATCCAGCATGTTCTGACACAGACGCGTATCTGTCAAATGAGAAAATATAGACTTGACGAAAGACATGAATATATCGATCAAGAAATGACTGCTACTGTCCCAGATCACTTATCCTTTCCAGTCCACTCTTCTCAATCTTCTCAGCCGACCAGCATCTCAGTCAAGCAACGACGGCATCCTTTTCTTCGTTTGCAGTCATAGCAGATTCATGTCTGTACGACTGAAGCTAGCATCCATAAGGTGTAAAGAAGGTGTGCCCTTCACTAAGCACTGATCTGAAACGACGGGTGCAAAATGTTTGCCCTTTCTTGCTTTTGCGGACGTAAGCAAACCCCAGAAAATGGTTACGCGGTTGAAAAAAGACATACACCAAATCCAGAATATTTACCCCCCCCCCTCCCCGCGCCCTCCAACGGCCAGCACCTAAGGGACATGAGCCTCTGTCTCTACTCCCCACCCCCACTCGTAATGAATAGAATCTCTCTGAAGCACGTGAGCCCCTGTTTCCACCCCCACCGTTATTCTGTTAACAGTATTTCAGAAAAGCACCTTTTGGGGGGTTAAAATGTGTATTTATTTAATCTATTTTCTAATCCCCTAAGAATTTGACCTTGAGAGAGATCACTGAATTTGGTATGTGTAGAAAGGTCCTAGCACACAATTATATCTTTGGTCCATGTTTGAAGAGTGTGGATTGAATAGTCTACGAGAAAATGCCAACGTTGAAGTTTACGACGGACGACCACGAAACATAGATTCACGTTCCACACGTGAACCTAAAACTTAAAAGTATCAACTCCTTTTTTGCTTATGGCCATTTCTCACACTAAGGGCTACCAAGTAATAAAACTTGACGAAAATCGGTAGAGTGGTTCCAGAGATATTGCACAGACAAAAACAGAAGGACTGAAAACACATGGCTGCCAGGGCCTTTACACTCAGTATGTCAGATAATTTTCCTTTGCTCAGCTTTCTTTGGGGACCTTTACTTTAACATCAATTTAAATCAATGAGCCGTCCTTTATGTGATATTACCTTTAGTGTACAAACCCTTTATATATCTACTGTGACCTTGACCTTGACACAATTAAAATTAAAAATTATGAAAATTAAAAAAATTCTGTTGGTTGCTTCTGGAGAAATCACAAAAGCCATTTAATTCTTCATTATGAAACATGTCAATATTGCATTTGTGGTCATTTTAGGCGTGCTGTAATTGCAAACGTATCGATGTGTGGGACTAGAGAAAAAAAATTCATGACAATCTATGTTGTTTTGATCCGTGACAGTAAAAACCACATAATTTTACCTTTACGTTATGATTTTAAACATAGCACAGCACTTTTCTAAAAATGCAAAAAAGAGGTCATTTTAGGTCTCAAATGCACATATCACGGAAGCCAATCCACATAAAGTTCTGATTTTTGGCATGTGCACTTCTTTTGTTAACGTGTACTTCCGAGTGGTGCATTTATTTGGTGGCAGTTTCTAGAGAGAGAGAGAGAGAAAAATTGAGTGGACGTACCTAGATTGTTACCAGATGACACGATAACATGTACGGCCGACGTGTTGCATACTTTTAGTAATAGACTGATGGTAACGGTGCATGAAAATAACCTTTTACCCTCCTCTTACCTGCTGCATCCAAAAGCTCCTTGTCGATCTGGTCACTGATGGTGCACAGAATACCGTCAACCCCTGACACATTTTTCAGCAGTTCGACTCGAGGAATAACATCTTCGCTGTCCCAAAGTTTCACGGTTAACTTCCGTCGCAGAATTTTCAGTCCCTGCTCTGGAATTCTTCTCGTCACATAAACTACTGGCTTCGCCATCTAGTTCACGTCTACTTCTGCTCAATGACGAATGTCAGCCGAATCTGCTTCTGGTCACAAATACTTATTGTTCGCCTGTACAGAATTTGATTTATAAAAAAAAAAAACTTTTCTTGCAGCACATCCGACTGTTGCAATCCTCGCAGACGTTTGATACATTTTGTCTGGCTTGACCCGTTTGCGAACTAATTACGTAAAGTATGTCATAGAATTTATTCCTAAGTGCACGTGTTCTGGGGCCCCATAGAAGGGGGAAAATCTTTGATTAATGCAACATCTGGCATTAGGCCTGCTCCTTTTTAAGTCTCTTCTATTCGCGGTGGGGCGAATTTAATAGCATGTCCATGATGTCAAAGGTTGGCAGGCCTAAAACTATGACAACTGAAGTAACAAGATAAAAAGTGCGTTATGTCTAGTTTATGCTATAGTCTAGCAGCTTACGCAATTTCTGCAATTTCAAAAGAGTAACAATGGTTTGCAGGTACGAAACGAATGTACTAATGCCACATGGTTTATGAATAGCAACAATATTTGTCCTTAGGAGGGGGACATTTTTGTAGAAGTGTTTTTCGAAAGCTATTTTTCGATGTGAGGGAACCAGTCCTAGTACACGGCCCGGATAAGGTGCAAGATATTTGTTGTGCATAACATTGAAAATTTCAAGCATACAAGTTACAAGTTATTCCAGTGAGTAAATTAAAATCATGAGCAAGTAAACATGCGATAAAATTACGATAAAATAATTTTTAAAGTAACATTTTAAAATCCGTAAGCATACTCGCGTCGCTAGTTTCAAAATGGCGGTCAGTGAGATGCCTTCGAAAGAAGTCAATCAGACGCGCACGGTTGATGCAGCTTTACTTTGCTCCTGAAGTGAAACAGAGATTATTTTGGATTTGATCTTTGGAGTACATCTTATCAACGTCATATATGTTATTTTTCCTGGTCTTGAAAACAGATTTTCCCATAGAACTCGGTCTTTTGTGGGAGGAAAGCATATCTAAAGTAAACTCCCTTCGTGCATGTTGTCTGCCGACCATCTTCAACATTCTGAAGACTTTTTGTCCGGATACAACATGCATGTTGTTCGACCGTTTTCGAGGCTAACGGCTCTAAGTGTAGGTCTGCTCTTTTGTTATTAGTGGAGATGGGATTTTTCACTGGTCAAGCACACTCTTATTTGACTGGTCTTAAGCACAAGCCAGGCAGAGTGAAATCCATTTCCGAACCGTTTCCATCTAAATCACCATGTTCAGCTAAACACCTAAATATAAAAATGTTAGTTTTTGCAACCCATTCAACCAATCCGCACTTAAGTACTCACAAGAACTCTTATGATCAAGCTTTATCGGGGCTGCATGAGACACAATACAGATAGTAGCCCTCTCCATTATATTAACTGTTTTATTTATTTATTATTGATTGATTTATGTATTCACTTACATATTTATTTATTATTTATCCTTTCAAATACGGATGGAAGAAATTCCTTGATGCACATGATCACTAGTGTTTTGGTAGTGGCCACAAAGGAGAGGAAATTTGTTTTTATATGCATACATCTGTGCATGTTCATAATCTATACTTTACTTAGCATGCATATTCATAGGTCCCAGGTATCTCCGACTTATTTTATTTATTAATTTATTATTTTATTTATTTATTTATTTATTTTCTGTACATGTTCATAATATATCCGTTACTTGGTATTCATATGTCCCAGGTATCTTTGATTTACCTTATTTTAGTTATTTAAATTTATTATTTATTTTTATTTGTTTGTAAAGTAGGTTTTGTACATATGCTGATGTTCTCACACACATACATGGTAATACTGCCCACTCCCAACCCCACTCCACAACCACAGAACACCCACCAAAAGACAAGTACATCTGTGCATGTTCATAATCTATCCTTTACTTAGCATTCATATGTCCCAGATATCTTGACTTACTTTATCTTATTTATTTAACCACCTTGAGATGGCATTAGTCGCCTGCTCGCCATTAAACCCAAATAACTATTTATTTAATTTATTTATTTATTTACTTTTCTTTGTTTGTAATGCAGGTCTTGTACATACACATCAGCATACAAGAAGAAAATATACACATATATAGATGGTAATAGGTGCCATACCGCCTGCTCCCAACCCCTACCCAAATACAAACACAAAACCGCAGAACACCTACCAAAAGACATGCACATCGGTGTATGTTCATAATTTTAATCTATCCTTTAGCTAGCATGCATATGTCCCAGGTACCTTGACTTACTTTATCTTATTTATTTAAATTATTTATTTATTTATTTTGTTTGTTTGTAATGTAGGTTTTGTACATACACATCAGCATACAGCATAAGAACATACACCATGGTGCCCCTGTGCATGTGGCCACCAGTACTATTCTGTCAGATCTGTCACACCCAGCCAATCATCTCTTCGAGCTTCTGGCCGGTGGTCCCGTGCTTTTAAAGCCAGAACCTCTCGATTCAGATGCAGTTTCTTTCCAGAAGCTGTCCTCAATACATCACCGTCCCATGGAACAACGTGATTCCATGATTTGTGACATATGACTGATTTGTGTTTAATATTCTGTTTATCTGTCTTTTAGTGCTGTATACAGGATGATCGCCAACCGAGCGTATAACATGATGAATGCCCTGCAAGTGAGGATATATTTTACTGTCGCCTTGCCACACAAAAATCCTTGGAACGTTTTATTTGGTGAATAAATGTCTTATGTATTATACACGTACATGGTAATACTTGCCATACCGCTCGCTCCCAACCCCACTCCAGTTACACACACAAAAACTGCACAACACCCACCAAAAGAATGTACATCTGTGCATGTTCATAATCTACACTTTACTTAGCATTCATATGTCCCAGGTATCTTTGACTTACTTTATCTTATTTATTTAACTGCCGTGAGATGGCCGTAGTTGCCTGCGCAGCGTTAAACCCAAATAACTATTTAAATTGTTTATTTATGTTTGTTTGTAATGTAGGTCTTGTACATACACATACACGGTAATAGGTGCCATATCGCCCCTCTTTCAACCCCACCCCACATACAAAACCGCAGAACACCCATAAAAAACATGCACAATTGTATACTGATGGGCATTAGTGGACTGTAAAACCTATATATATATTGAGGTTAAGGAAGTGGCTCGTATTGACTGCCTGTATTTTAGCTGCCCACATACAAATCGCATGTGTACAGTTAATCACACTGCACATGCAGCCATCAGTTCTGTGAAAAGTACTAATGGCCTTATGCACAGGGGCACCAAAACTTAGAGATAAGGCCACACCTGATAACAATAACAGTACTAAAAAATGCATACTCAGCCATTAGTTCTGTAAGCAGCATCTTTGTAAACAGTAGCAGTGGCCAAATGCACACATATATCATGGATGATGCCACCTCTGATCACTTCAAACAATAGGCTGCCCAGTTTTAGATTGATACGTGATACCATGAACTAGCCTGCACATGCAGCCATCAGTTCTGTAAATAGTACTGGTGGCCACATGCACAGGGGCACCAAACTTAAAGGTGAGGCCACAACTGCCACCTCAAACAAAATGCTACCTTCACACACATATCAATGATACAGTCAACCTCCATGTGCGTTAGGCGGGACAGGCTTAAAGTATGGGACTGTAAATCTTACAGCGAAATGTTAAAGCCAGTAGGAAAATAAGATAACAGCAGCAAGTACACGTATTTTGTAAATGACTCAAATAAAACATGAGAACTCATCGAGCCCAATGGTGTTATGAGTGGATGATGGAAACACTGAAAGAAATAGTACTGTACATTATAAAGTATGTGCCTCCCCCCCCCCCCCCCCCCGCACCACCCCCTTAACTAGCTGTTCATCATAAACATATAATCTCATTCATTTGATCACTTGACTGACTGATTTATTAAATCATCTCTGTGTCACCTATCTCCATTTTCTTTCTCGTTGTAATCCCAATATATACAAATCATTGCATTAACTTCCAAGCGTGTTCACATTGTGCTGTGTATTTTTTCAGTGTGAAGTGTACTGTACCATCAGTGATCACTGAGACTGCATAATTGGCACTGACAGTGATTGCACATCACAACACAGCTTGCCAGTGCAACTGATTAAAATAAATGTTACAGCAATAAATAATTAAGTTCCGAAACTCTGCTCAGCCATGACAGTTAAAACCAAGTGGTGTGGAACTCTTTCTCTTTTACAGCATGCAGCATGTTGCACTTCGGACATTTACAGTGTGAAGTGTACTGTACCATCAGTGATCACTGAGACTGCATAATTGGCACTGACAGTGATTGCACATCACAACACAGCTTGCCAGTGCAACTGATTAAAATAAATGTTACAGCAATAAATAATTAAGTTCCGAAACTCTGCTCAGCCATGACAGTTAAAACCAAGTGGTGTGGAACTCTTTCTCTTTTACAGCATGCAGCATGTTGCACTTCGGACATAGTTTTCGAAGATAGCGTTTGTGTTGTGGGTTGCGTTTTGTTTTGGTGCTGTGTTGTCGAAATGAACGGGAAAAGCGATGGTAAAATGAATGGAAATAAACGTGGCAAACCTTTATCAAGACGTAAAAATGCACACAGCACCTTTACACGTTTGCTTTTTTGGGAAACAAACAAGCTCATGTAGAACAAATGAAAAAGAACTCGTCTGCACACCGAAATTCACGGCAAGGAGTCCGCGTGTATCTTGTATCAATGTGTCGATCACGTGATTTGGGATACCTTATTGTTGAGTAACGATATTTGAGAACAAAAGCAAGCTTTATCGTAATTGTTTCTTCTCTTTATATAATTAAGTGTGAAAATTTACTTAGAAAATAATGAAATCCTTTTAAGTGACATATAGTGCATACTACCACTAAATACAGGACCAAATGAGGCCCGTGTAAACTACTGATAATGAACATGGCTGCGACAGTCCTGCTTTCGTCTGCAGCCGTACTGGAAACAAAATGTGCTACAGAAAAATGTCTCCATCCTCCGGCGGTTTAAAACGAGTGCGCACTGCTTTTATTCATACTAGACTTCATTTTGATATACCCAAACCTTTGTTACTCTTTAGAAAATCACTATCTCGTAAACGGCTGATCGTCTATGAAGGGCAGCTGCTAGACTATTAACCTCGCTGCTGAACGTACATTTGGCGCGAAGCGCCGTATGTGAGTACGGCGTATGTATGTATGTATGTATGTATGTATGTATGTATGTATGTGTTTATGTGTGTGTGTGTGTGTGTGTGTGTGTGTGTGTGTGTGTGTGTGTGTGTGTGTGTGTGTGTGTGTGTGTGTAAACAAGAGAATCTCCGATATTTATGTACGCACAAACTTGAAACTTGGCGAAATAAATTGCTCAAGGGGTGGCTAAGAGAGCCTCCGGGCATATTGTAATTGGATGTCTCATTGAAGACATGAAAGACCGTTTATAGAAAGTCGGTTGTGGAGAAAGACATTGGATGAGTTCGTTAGCAAGCTTTTTCAACTGCTTCACTGAATAAAAATTAATTCTTTTCGGGAAAAAAATTAAAACAGTAAAAACATTGGCATCTGGAGAAAACCAGACAGTGCCGGTGACGTAAAAGAAGAAACTCCGTCACCACGCAGACATTGACGCAATACTCTAAATATGACGTAATTTTCTTTGTCACTCCTCTCTCTCACACATATGTGCGCATCTCCAGAGGCATAGATTCTCATGCGCCCGGAGGGCTCATGAAGATCTGTGCCTCTTGGATATGTTTGAAGCTTGCGCGCACACACGCACACACACATCGACGCGCTTTCAGAAGAACATGTAGGTGTACTGAGTATATAATGTAAAGTCAACCAGGCTTCACACAAATTATAGCAAGACTGAAAATGTACCGTGAGATTCTAGTTCTGTCACCATTTTCTCAAGTCTTGGAGCGAAAGCGAAACTCATATCACGGTTAAATATAAAATTACGTAAAGACAAAAAATACGTCATGACAATTGACGTTTGACAAACCAATGATGCGTATGCACTGCGCCCCTTATAGAATTCACTGTGACGCATTGGCAGATCTGTGAGGATTTATGAAAAGGAGATATTTCAACATCAGAATCAGGTCAAAGACAAAAAGTACCTTGACAGCGAGGACAGCTCTCATATAAAAGGGACTTTGTCGGTTATGGTTCATCCCATCTTGTCTTAATAACCAGGGGCCTTATGAGGATCAGGACACACGGATAAAAGCACCACACTTCCTGAGGTAGATCATTAGGTCAAACTCATTCATTTTAGAAGGGGTGCCCACGCACCTGAGCTTCAGTGTATGGTCAGGTGACATTTTTCTATTTTTGGTTCACATGCAAAGTAAAAGTGAGTTTATGTTTTGCCAGTCCGCCGTCGTCCGTGGTAAACTTTAACGTTGACATTTTCTCGGAGACTAAACAAGCCACAGTCTTCAAACTTGGTCCAAGGATACTTTGTGAGAAGACCTTTCTAAACATACCAATTTGTGTGACCTCTTCTCAGGTCAAGGTCACGGGATCAGGAAATAAGTAAAAAAAAAATAGCTATATTTTGACACAACTTTTTTTTCCTCAAATACTATTCACAACTTCAAACCCACACCTGGTACAATAATACCTGATGGTACGACTTTTCTGTGCATACTAATTTGGCTGATCACTCGGAAAGGTCAAGGGTCACAAGAGCTCAGGAAATAGGCCCAAAATAGACATATTTTGACAAAAGATGTTTTTTCTCAAATACTATTCACAACTTCAAACCCACACTTGCTACAGAGATACATGACGGTAAGACCTATCTATGCATACTAATTTGGATGTCCCCTCGGAAAGGTCAAGGGTGACAAGAGCTCAGGATATAGGTCCAAAATAGCCATATTTTGACAAAAGGTGGTTGGTTTTTTTCCTCAAATACTATTTATAACTTCATACCCAAACTTGCTACAGAGATACCTGATGGGAAGACCTTTCTATGCATACTAATTTAGTTGATTCCTCAGAAAGGTCAAGGGTCACAAGAGCTCAGGAAATAGGTGAAAAATAACCATATTTTAACATAAGATGTTTTTTTTCCTCAAATACTATTCACAACTTAAAACCCAAAACCCAAACCATTGATGGTAAGACCTATCTATGCATACTAATTTGGATGACCCATCCTAAAGGTCAAGGGTCATGTGTGTAAAATGCCAATCTTTGCTAAAATTGTAGATATTGTCAACATTTTAGCAAATTTTTCAATCCAATTTGGCATTTAAACAGCTGATGTTAAGACCTTCTTTTGCATACTAATTTAGCAGACTCACCGCAAAGGTCAAGGGTCATGCGGGGTTGACAGATGTGTGAAAAATGCTGAAATTTTGAGAGAACATCTAAAGACTCTCCTCTTCCCAACACACACAGCAAAGAAGAACTCCCGTCAGCTTTTCCCACCTATTTCTCCGACAAAATCCAAACTCTGCGCAACACACTCGACACTCTGCCTTCTCCGCCTTGCCTTCCTGACCCCCCCCCCCCCCCCCTTTTTTCCGGCACTCCCCTCTCGTCCTTCCGCCCCGTCTCTCAGGATGAAGTCCTCAAGACCATAAAGTCCATGACTTTCAAAACCTGCGAACTAGACCCCCTCCCAGCTTCTCTACGGGACGGCCTTCCAAAACTTTTGCCCTTCATCACCGACATCATCAACACATCTTTAGAAAATGGCTCCGTCCCCGATATCTTTAAGTCCGCCATTGTCCGTCCTCTCCTCAAAAAACACAACCTCGACCCAAACGACCTCAAGAACTACCGCCCAGTCTCCAATCTCTCTTTCCTGTCCAAGCTTCTTGAGAAGGTTGTCCTCAACCAGCTCAACCTCCACCTCGCCGACAACAACCTCCTCAGTCCCTTCCAGTCTGCCTATCGCAAACCTCACAGCACTGAAACAGCCCTTCTACATATCCTAAACGACCTGCTGATCTCCACCGACTCGGGCAACATCTCCCTTCTTACGCTACTCGATCTCTCTGCCGCCTTCGACACCGTAGACCACTTTATCGCCTTCAGCACTCTTTTGGCATTACTGACTCTGCTCACTTCTGGTTTCTCTCCTACCTCTCCGACAGACAGCAATCAGTCACCATCGACGGCGTCTCCTCCTACCCAGTCAGGCTCTCCTGCGGCGTTCCACAGGGGTCCGTCTTGGGTCCGGTCCTTTTCACACTCTACACCTCTCACCTGTCCAACATCATCCAGTCTCACTACTGACTCGCACGGCTGACTGCTACGAAGACGTGAAAAACTGGATGACAGCAAACAAGCTCAAAGTGAACGACGACAAAACGGAAGCCATGCTGGTAGGCACTCGCCAGAAACTTTCCCAGCTCCCCCTTCTCTCCACCTTCAACTCGACAGCACCCCCATCTCCCTCTCTGACTCGGTCAAGAACCTCGGCGTTATCCTCGATTCCTCTCGTTCCATGACCAGCTTCGTCTCCGCGACGGCCCAGGCATGTTATCTCCACCTCCGCCGCATCAGTCAAATCAGAAAATACCTCACTACCGAAGCTGCCACCAAACTCGCTGTCTCTCTCATCTTATCTCGCATCGGCTACTGCAACTCTCTCCTTTCCGGCCTTCCTCACTCTACCGCTCTCACTCTCCAGCGCGTCCAGAACAATGCTGCCCGCCTCGTCCTCAGAAAGAAAAAATCCGACCACATCACTCCCCTGTTCAAGCTCCTTCACTGGCTCCCCATCCCCCAACGCATCCAATACAAGATTCTGTCTCTCTGCTACAAATCCCTGAACAACTACGCTTCTACCTATCTCTCCAACTTACTTCACCCCTACACTCCTTCCCGCTCCCTCCGCTCCGCCTCCGACCCTCTCCGCCTCCTCATCCCCCGCACCAAACTCAGCACTTTCGGCCCCCGCTCCTTCTCCGTCTACGGTCCATCCACCTGGAACACCCTCCCACTCTCTCTCCGTCAGAAACACTCTCTCTCCTCCTTCCAGTCCGCCCTCAAAACTCACCTCTTTCAACAGTTCTAGCACTATATCACCACACTCCCCACCCCAAGCTGACCGTCGTAATGTATTTTCCCTATTTGTGGTACGTGAGTCATTGTCTAAAGCGTGCGCATGCGTGTGCGAGTTGTGCGTGCGCGCTTAGAGTTATAATTATTATAAGATAAGCGCATTATAAATACCGTAATTATTATTATTAGAACATGGATTTTGCTGGTGCAGAAGCCAGCCCTTTACTTACTGTCGCAAAGGTCACACATATGTAAATCGGTCATACATGAGGGCTTTGCCTTTCTTATTAGATTATAGCGTGAAACGACAATCCCACTGACTCACTTTAATCGCCTCTTGTTCTGCAACTAGCAAACCTAGAGTCTTTAAGTTTGCAAGGCCCGTTGGATGAACCTTTTAGAAATTGCTACGTGAACGAACTTTGATAAAGGTCCAGGTCACAAAAGGTAAAATATAGTGCGTTTGCAGCGCTCGTGAACTACATTTCTTAAGCAGTAATTTCTTTGGGAAGGATGTTTTGATACATTTCTTTGAGAGAAAGTCTTTCCTGACACAGATACTAAACTTGCATGAATTTATGCTGTGTAACCGACCGTTTTCCTACCCGGCTCAGGTACGAGGAGCAACATCATTTGTAACCTGTTTAGTTCCTCTTTTATGTGAGTCAGATGTAAAAACAAGGGTTTCTTCTCAGCACGTGCACGTTTGCATGGGAGATATATACACTACGTGATCTTTGGCATTTTGTGATGTGTACGTCATTCATCCTAATATTGCAATTTGACGTATGAGAGGGCCAGGAAAGGTAGTTGTATCAACTGTTTTCCATACTTTTAACTTTTCAGCACACAATTCGACCTCACCATACCCGTGAGCCGGGAAGTGCAGAAGGCTTGTACAGACACTGTTCATAAACAATTGTAGGGTCATTCTAAGGAGTCCTCAACCTTAGATTTCCAGAGATGATCTTCATTAGGGCACACTTTGAAGCAGATTTATACATTATACAAGTACCCTGAGAGCTCTTGCGCCATTGTCCTTCTCCATCAAGTGGTTCTAGAACACTAAACCCTTAACGTGCGAACTATAAACAAACATTCTGGAAGAGTTCTGCATCATGGTCTTCGGACTGCTTTCAAAGACAACCCACTGATTTTGTTCCTGCCGTTGGACCAGTGGCATGAGCAATCCAATGACCGAGAACACGTCAGCGTTTCGCCAATGGATGCTGTTGGGACGGACCAAACAAAACAGCTGATCAAATTAAAAATATGTTTCCCTGAAAAGGAGTATGCACTCTTACACGACGAGGAAAGCCTGTTACGTCAGACAAGATTTAGACAGCAAGGATCACGTCTGGCGGACACCATCAAGGAAAAGGCAGTTATTCATGAACGATCGACTCCAAAGCTGTTCGGACCGAATCTGTGGCGGAAACAGCGCGCAGTATCGAAGCACTTGGGAAGAACAGTACAATGGCTTCTAAATGTCAGTATTAACGGACTGTACATGATCTAGAGGAACTCCCTGCGACTTTTGAAGTCTTCTGGATCACAGTCCCAAACCGAAGAAGGTTAAACGATCTTCCGTTTGAGGAGTGACGGATCAGGTTGTACATTGTGGCAAAGAGCAGGGAAATGGAAAAGAGTGCATGTCATTTTCATGCACGAGAACCACTTGTATACTCTAGCCCTCTCTTGGAAAGAAATCCGACATTCTGAGCTGTATAGAACAAGTATCAGGACCTGTGACATTCCCTGAAATACAGCGTCAAGATAACGAAACACGTCGCTGCACGTTTCCTGGAGACGGTCATTCAGACAGACACTTCAGACAAAGACGTCAAGAATTTGGAAGTCTCCTCTTAAGCGCTCAACTCTCTTGAACAATCAGCAAGTGCGGATCCTCCAAACAAGACAAAATTTCTAGATAGCGTAGCAGTCGCATACTTCATCCCCTCATACTCACAGCAGAGTACGAGAACGAAACTTGTTGGCAAAAACGAAATCCCAGGAAGGTGACTATACTTCCTACGCGACTCACAAAACAGAAAAGGAAATTTTCGCATCCCTAAAAGCCTCCAGTCAATTCTCAGATCAAGAGGAAGTGGTCATCACATTCGGTCAGAGGAACAAACCGCAGGATGCCTGGCTGCAGGAACAAGTGTACGTGTACGCAGGTAGATCCACAAAGCTGCATAAGTTGGTTGATTGTTGAACATTGCTTAACGTCCCGACAGCAACAAGACTTTCTCAGGACGTGCCTGCACTGCTTGTGAAAAAACAACAACAACAGAATATTGAATGTATGTCGCCAGCCGGTCTAATACGCTAAATAAACCTAAGACCATTTAGCAACACACATCCAAGTTCAAGAGCTACAGAAAGCGCAGACAGTAGGGAGAGTTTAAAAAAGGCAAAATACAGGTGGATGGCCCAAGGGTAGACAGAAACACATGCCCCAGAATAGAAGGGAAAACCCACCCTGTGGGGCTGACCAGGGTGACCCTGGGAACTAAAAAGTAATCAACCCCACCCAAGTCTTTCAGGGCAGACCCGGGTGGGGGAGCTGCATAAGTGTAAATGTAACAAAAACTTAGAAAAATCCCATAAAAATAAACCCAAACAACGAAAACAACAACAAAACCCCCACACAAAAAAAGAACACACGCTTAGATAGGACAAGTTCAACCCAATTTACAATTTTTTTAATGCAATATTAGAGGCGACAAGTGTAGCTGAAGGTGTGACATGAACAAAATATGCGTGAAAAACTCAAAGTGCGCAATCAAAAACAAAAAGAAAAAGAACAAGTCCTTAGCGCATGTTCTAAGGACCTGGCCGCCCACCTTAGGTAGCAAAAAGACCAGTTCCTGAAGGCCCTTGCAGACTTCGCTCAAAGATACCTGGACGCCCACAACATGAAGTTTGGGCCCGGCAGCCGCAGCGTGTGTCTACTCCAGCAGAAGAAAAACAAGACGTCAGAGATACCCCGAAACAGATGTCGGTGGAGAGCCTGACATGTTTTTGCTGTGGAATGAAGGGCCACAAGGCGATATTTTGTCCTTCCGAGGGTGTTTCCCGAGGCGTCAATACCAGAAGGTCCAACCACGACCGCAGGACAGCAGGCAGAAGTTGTACCACGTCTCAACACAGAGCCACCGCTGTACTGGCCAACGATGTGACGTCACCTGGTGACTTCGAGTCTGGAGAAAGGCGGGCGACATCGGAGCAGATCGAGTCTTTCAGAAGGAGTGGGCACATCCCAGTTGGCGATGGGGCAACATTCTTACCAGTCTCAAACATCGCGCTGCCAGAGAGTGAAGTGACGAATATGCCGGTGGTGTCAGGATTTGTCGGCAACACGTCAGTAAGGGTGCTGAGAGACACGGGTTGTAGCGGCGTCATCGTGAGAGAGGACCTAGTAGCGGAAGACCACAAGCTACAGGAGTGGACAACCCTCATCCCGGCAGACGGAACTGTGAGAATTACCCCCCTTGCCAAGGTCTGTGTCAACACCCCGTACCTGACAGGAGAGGTGAAGGTGTTATGCGTGAAGACCCCAGTCTACGACCTTATTATCGGAAACGTTGACGGTGCCAGGAACGCAGAGGATCCAGATCCGTATTGGAAACCTAAAACCTGTGCCGTTACCACGAGACGTCTAGCACAGAAGAGTCACCAGACCATCCCTCTAAAAGTAGCTGACAACACAGAAGCAGCCGTGGTGAATGGGGACAAGCTGGTGAAACTACAGAAAGGCGACCCCACGCCTGACAAGTTCCGAGGTCAGACTGAGCCCGTGACACGAAGAGGGAAGGAGATAATCTTCGAGACCAGAAAAGACAAGCCTGCCCCTCAAGTGGTGGTTCATCAACCCCTGAGGATGCTGTTGATAAAGCTGGCCCATGATTCCATCTTAGGAGGACACCTGGGAATCAGCAAGACCCTCGACAGAATCCGAGCAGTCATCTACTGGCCTGATATTTGCGGCGACGTCACCAGATTCTGCAGGTCGTACGACATAAGGCGGGAGACAATCTCCAAGGGAAAGCTGTGCCCAAGGTGCCTCTCGAGAATATGCCACTGATCGATATGCCTTTCAAGCGGGTAGCTGTTGGAGGGGCCAATATCTCCTCCAAGTGAAGATGGCCATTGGTACATTCTGACACTGGTGGATTACGCTACAAGATATCCTGAGTCCATACCACTAAGGAAGATCGACACTTCAACAGGGGCAGGGGCGCTCGTGGACATGTTCAGCAGTCTGGGGATTCCTGAGGAGATCCTGGGTGATCTAGGGGCCCAGTTCATCTCCGACTGCATGGAGGAAGTCAAACGGCTGTTGAGCATCCGACACCCCAATACCCCCACCCAGGTCTGCCCTGGGGGACTTGGGTGGGGTTAGGTATTTTTTTGTTCCCAGGGTCACCCTGGTCAGCCCCACAGGGTGGGTTTTTCTCTCTATTCTGGGGCATGTATTTCTGTCTACCCTTTGTCCATTCACCTGTATTTGTCTTTTTAAAACTCTCCCTACTGTCTGCACTGCCTGTAGCTCTTGATATTGGATGTGTGTTGCTAAATGGTCTTAGCTTTATTTAGGCCCCATGTGTTAGGTTTATTTAATGTATTAGACCGGCTGGCAACATACATTCAATGTTCTGTTTATTTTTTTTCACAAGCAGTGCAGGCACGTCCTGAGAAAGCCTTGTTGCTGTCGGGACGTTAAGCAATGTACAATCAATCAATCAATCAATCCGACACCCCAATACGACCCCCTTACCACCTGGTTGAAAAGTTTAACGGAACATTGAAGGCTATGCTGAAGAAACTGTGTTCTGAGCATCCAAGGTTGTGGCATAGGTATACACAACGCGTACAACGCGAGCCGCCGCTTACCAGGACAGTACAGAAGAGGTCCACAGCAGCTAAAGATGCCCTGAAATGTTGCTTTGACTGCACCGAGTGGAATGTTTTTACGGACACTACAAGCGACGTTGCCGAGCTGGCTGACAGAGTTTGCAGCTACATAAACTTCTGCGTAGACATCAATTTCTGCGTAGACAGTGTTGTGCCTAAAACAACTGTTAAAATCTATTCCAGCAACAAACTTTGGGTCACGAAGCACATCAAGGAGGTCTTAACAGAAAGAAGAAAGCTTTTGAAGACAAGAACAAAGAACAGTTACGGACAGTACAAAAGGAACTGAAAAGGGAGCTTAAGAAGGGGAAGGAAGCATATCGGAAAAAAGATAGAAAAACAGTTTGAGACTGGTAACATGAAACGGGTGTGGGAGGTATGAATCTGATGGGTGGGAACAAGAAACAAAAAGCTGTTCCGGTTTTGAGCAAAACTACGGACTATGCCAACGACTTAAATCAGTTCTATGCAAGTTGATTGTCATGATTTTGAGCGTGAGAGGGAACAGGTCAAGGAAATGCTAGTTAGTGGACCTAAACACATGCAAAGTGAAGTGATTGTGGTGACTGAGGAGGAGGTGCTTAGCGTACTTAAACATACCAACCCAAACAAAGCGTCTGGGCCATATGGTATTAGATCAAATATGTTAAAATTATGCGCTGAACAAATGTACCGAATTGTTTGCTGTATTTTTAACATGTCACTTACCCAGTGTGTCGTTCCGTGTTCGTGGAAGATCTCTTGTATTGTCCCCGTGCCAAAAAAGCAAACTGTATCTGTGGTGAATGATTAAAGACCAGTGGCTCTTACCGTGTGTTATGAAGGTTTTTGAGAGGGCTGTTCTTTCACATTTTCAAATACAGGTTTCTGATTTTATGGACCCCTTTCAGTTTGCTTACAGAGGGCAGAGGTGTTGATGATGCCATTTTGCATGTTGTAAGTAACATCTACTTTCATTTAGAAAAACCAGGAGCCTCCATTCGACTGATGTTCTATGATTTTTCGTCTGCTTTTAACACCATTCAGCCACACATACTCGCTTCCAAACTAGTTCACATAAATGCCTCTACCATTCTTTGGGTTTTGGGCTATCTCACTAACCGCCCACAGTATGTCAGAATTAGTTCGGATCTAATCTCAGATGTACGTTTTGCCAACACCGGTGCACCACAAGGGACTGTTCTGTCGCCTTTTTTGTTTTCTTTGTACACAGCAAACTGTAGAGCTACTCATGACGACTGTGTCATGGACACATACGCTGACGACACGGCACTGACAGGTCAGATTACAGATGAGGACGACAGACACTATCGACAGGAGATCGACGACTTTGTAGAGTGGTGCGATAGAAACTCTCTTGAATTACATGTTGGCAAAACAAAAGAGATGGTCATAGATTTCAGGAATAACAAACATTATCGGGGTCCTGTTGTCATCAAGGGAACAGAAGTTGAGCGTGTAGTACAAGTATTTAGGTGTGTTTTTTGACAACGCGCTCAACTGGAAACAAAACACAGATGCTATTGTGAAAAGAACGCATACCCGTCTTTACTGTTTTGAGAAAGTTTAGATCATTTAATGTAAGCTCTCAGCTTTTACAGATGTTTCCAGTATTGTTAGCGTTCTAACTTTTGGTTTGACGTGCTGGGGTAGAAATTTATGTAAAAGAGATCAAGATCGCCTTAACAAAGTAATCCGGAAAGGGGGCGGGGTGATTGGTAGGGCACATGATAATTTGGACACACTGTACAACAGACGGATTACGAACAAACTGGCTGACATTCTTGACAAAACACATCCACTTAGATATGAATTTGACAGCAGACGTATCGAATGAAGTGGCAGACTTCGAGTACCCAAAAGTCGTACATCACGTTATGCCAACTCTTTTGTCCCTCAGGCTGTTACCCTTTACAACATTAATATCAGTAGATAGTGTCTGTCAACACTCTTCAGTTCTTTAGTACTGGCCCTTTCAGTAGTTCACTGCAACATTGCCGACACCAGAAGCACATGGGGAATCCAACGTATTTGGTTTTTTTTTTCTTCTGATGCCAAGAGTGTCACAAAGGTAACAATACGTCTGTTACAGTCCATTTCTTTAATTGAGAATTATGGGTTATTTAATTATTTCTATGAGTGAATGATGATGTCATGTGTTGTATGGGCAGACAGTGAATTTCCCCATGAGGGTTTATTTGATTGATTGTACATTGCTTAACGTCCCGACAGCAACAAGACTTTCTCAGGACGTGCCGGCACTGCTCGTGAAAAAAAATATAAACAGAATATTGAATGTATGTCGCCAGCCGGTCCAATACGTTAAATAAACCTACGACATTGGGCCTAAATAAAGCTAAGACCATTTAACAACACACATATCAAGAGCTACACGCAGCGCAGACAGTAGGGGGAGTTTAAAAAGGCAAATACAGGTGTATGGACCAAGGGTACCCAGAAACACATGCCCCAGAATAGAAGGGAAACCCACCCTGTGGGGCTAACCAGGGTGACCCTGGGAACTAAAAAGTAGTTAACCCCATAATAATACTTTATTAATCCCTCATGGGGCCCCCAAGTCCCCCAGGGCAGACCCGGGTGGGGGCCCCATGAGGGATTAATAAAGTATTATTGTATTGTATTGTATTGTATTGTAGGTACATCAATGCCTTGCTCTTCGCATACCGTGAAGTTCCCTAGGATTCGACAGGGTTCTCCCCCTTTGAATTACTGCACGGCAGGACTGTAAGGAGACTCATGCACATCCTGAAGGAGCTCTGGACTAAGGACATCGACGCGCCTGAGGTGAAGATCAGCTACCAGTATGTCTTCGACCTGAAAGAGAAGCTGGAGGATACCCTCAGGATCACTCGAGAAGAACTGGAGAAGGCGCATAACAAGGGGAAGCATTACTATGACTGTATAGCCAAACCTCGACGGTTCCAGCCAGGTGACCAGGTGTTGGTTCTTCTCCCCACCGACAACAAACTCCCGATGCAGTGGAAGTACATGGTTGACACAGTGGTTGGAATCAACGACTACAGATTCAAGGTCAACAATAAAATGAAATCGACTCACCATGCGAATCAACTGAAGACGTACCTCGAGAGAGTTCGTCAGGACAGACCACAACAAGCGGCATCGGTGTGTCTGGCTGACTGGACGACGAAAACCTGTTTGACCTAAATGAACTCCGCCACAATGAAGGTGTTGAAGACATCCAGTTCGTTCAAAACCTGACCCAGGCACAACATAAAGAGCTGAGAACCCTAACTACGGAGTTCAAGCATCGGTTTACGCCTAACCCAGGGACTACAGACACCATCCAGCATGACGTTAATCTGACGTCAAACGAGTCGGTTCGCAGCAAGCTGTATGGTCTTTCTTATAACACGAGGGAGGAGATGCTGGACCTGGGAGTCATCAGGGAGTCCAAGTCGTCAATGGGCATCGTGAAGAAACCAGATGGATCCAGCCGGGTGCGTGTGGACTATAGTACACTCAATAATAATAATAAAATAATAATAATTACGGTATTTATAATGCGCTTATCTTATAATAATTATAACTCTAAGCGCGCACTCACAACTCGCACACGCATGCGCACGCTTTAGACAATGACTCACGTACAACAAATAGTGAAAATACATTACGACGGTCCGCTTGGGGTGGGGAGTGTGGTGATATAGTGCTAGAACTGTTGAAAGGGGTGAGTTTTGAGGGCGGACTGGAAGGAGGAGAGAGAGTGTTTCTGACGGAGAGAGAGTGGGAGGGTGTTCCAGGTGGATGGACCGTAGACGGAGAAGGAGCGGGAGCCGAAAGTGCTGAGTTTGGTGCGGGGGATGAGGAGGCGGAGAGGGTCGGAGACGGAGCGAAGGGAGCGGGAAGGAGTGTAGGGGTGAAGTAAGTTGGAAAGATAAGTAGGAGCGTAGTTGTTCAGGGATTTATAGCAGAGAAACAGAATCTTTATTGGATGCGTTGGGGGATGGGGAGCCAGTGAAGGAGCTTGAGCAGGGGAGTGATGTGGTCGGATTTTTTCTTTCTGAGGACGAGGCGGGCAGCATTGTTCTGGACACGCTGAAGAGTGAGAGTGGTAGAGTGAGGAAGGCCGGAAAGGAGAGAGTTGCAGTAGTCGATGCGAGATAAGATGAGAGAGACAGCGAGTTTGGTGGCAGCTTTGGTAGTGAGGTATTTTCTGATCTGACTGATGCGGCGGAGGTGGAAATAGCATGCCTGGGCCGTGGCGGAGACGAAGCTGGTCATGGAAAGAGAGGAATCGAGGATAACGCTGAGGTTCTTGACCGAGTCAGAGAGGGAGATGGGGGTGCTGTCGAGTTGAAGGTGGAGAGAAGAGGGGAGCTGGGAAAGTTTCTGGCGAGTGCCTACCAGCATGGCTTCCGTTTTGTCGTCGTTCAGTTTGAGCTTGTTTGCTGTCATCCAGTTTTTCACGTCTTCGTAGCAGTCAGCCGTGCGAGTCAGTAGTGACTGAGTGTTGTCGAGTTTGTCTTTGTCTAGTAGTTGTGAGTCGTCAGCGTAGAGGTGGTGGTGTATGTGGTGAGACTGGATGATGTTGGACAGGGGAGAGGTGTAGAGTGTGAAAAGGACCGGACCCAGGACGGACCACTGTGGAACGCCGCAGGAGAGCCTGACTGGGTTAGAGGAGACGCCGTCAATGGTGACCGATTGCTGACTCAATAAGGTATTCGACCCTGGAACATCAACCCTTGAACTATCTCTTGATTTCTAACTTCTAACATTAAGTTACAGTCCATCAAGGGTTCACAGAACTTTGGAGCGGATTACCTGAGCAGAGCTGTGTAAAGGAACATTTCCTTTCTTTATTAACGACAGTTTAAAGGAACTGTGAGACAATTTTATTCCAGATTATATAAGTTTTGATGTGAGATTGTTAGTGTTTATCATTCTGTGTAGTTTGACACAGCCACAACTGTGTTTTGGGGATTTGAGAAGAAATTTTGTGAAATTTCTTTCTAAAAAGGGGGGTAATGTTACGTTTGTGGTTGTGTTATTCTTTTCAGGGCATGACATGTAAACAAAAGTTCCTTAAGCCGACGTCAGCACGAGGACGCTTTGCTTGTTGATGTTGTGTGATAGTAGCAATAGTGCAGAGCGTGCAGGCGGGATCTGGCGTGAGGTAGTCAAAAGCCTGCCAACTTTGTAAAATAAACACACACACTTTGAAATGAAAAAAAAAATCCGTGTTTAATTCTTTAAGTACATGCACGTATACATACAGGCAGAAATAAAATGACCTTAGAAAAACAGAATAAAAAACAACACTTGTTTCACATGAATTACTCTGCTTGCAGTTTGGCACTGACATATACTGCACACAGTTATCAATATAATGAGTGATTTCCGATGTCGCATTCTGCACACAAAGCTAAAGCACACAATCCGTATCATTCATCACTGTCTTTGTTACACAGAGGATTATAATTGGAAATGTGAGTTGATATTAAAATAATATACTGACCGGCATAAAAAAACTACATACATGTTACTTTTAGATGTGAAAGTTTTAATATATATATATATATATATATATATATATATATATATATATATATATATATATATATATATATATATATATATAATATATATATATATATATATATATAATAAAACAAACTCAATATCGGTAGATAATTTATTCCTCGACCAGAAAACGAAAATATTGAGAAAGAATTGTTTCTCTTTGAGTGCTTGCAAGGAAGTAAACAAAGTCAGTGTCTTTGGGAAAAGTCACAGATCGCCGTCATACGAGCGAGTTAGACCGGATTAAAGGGCATTTATCTCGGTTTAAAATGAGCACACGGGGGCTCAAATGTGACGCGGTTCACAACAGACTAACTCAGTATAAACTGGAAGACTATATCATATTCAGTATCCATAACACTGAAATTGACAGCGAGGCTTAGACTAATTAAGCAGTGTGTCATTTGGTTTTTGCAACAAAACAAAAAAACAAACAACAACAACAATGAAAAATGTGAGATGGAAAGTTGTGCTTCTTGTTTTAGTCTTTGGTTTAACTTAAGACACATACGGTGTGGTGAGTTTGGCTGAACTATTTGACAAACGAAATTGAAAGCCTCATTTTGAATAGCCTTTCAAATGCAAATATGAATAGGTGCCGTTCAGGATAGGGTCAAATTAAATTTGACACGAGAAATATTCAGTAACTCGAGTGCATTGAATTGGGGGGGGGGGGGGGGGGGGCGTCGGATTTACGACAGTTTATTTTCCGAATCAGTCACGAATTCCTCAAAATGGCTTTATCGTTTCACGAGGAAAAGAGACGGCGCGGGTGAAAAGGTGCGGGGGGGGGGGGAGGAGGGGGGGAGGGGGGGATAAGCTCTATGCTGGTACTGACTGCCTAGGGGGAGGGGGGGGGGGGACATGACTTTCATCACTTATCTTCAATTGTGACATAGTAAAGCCGTGATGCATAATTTGTTAGTTTGTTTTGTCAAGAGATCGGGAGGGATGTAGATATTACTGTTGGGGTGATTGGTAGGGCACAGGATAATTTGGACACACTGTACAACAGACGGATTACGAACAAATTGGCTGACATTCTTGATGACAAAACACATCCACTTAGATATGAATTTGACAGCAGACGTATGGAACGAAGTGGCAGACTCCGAGTACCCAAAAGTCGTACATCACGTTATGCCAACTCTTTTGTCCCTCAGGCTGTTACCCTTTTCAACAGTAATATCAGTAGATAGTGTCGGTCAACATTCTTCCGTCCTTAGTACTAGCCCTCTCAGTATTATTACTAGTATTATTATTATTGTTATGTAAAGGTAACAATATGTCTGTTACAGTTCATTTCTTTAATTGAGTGTTATGGGTTATTTGATTTTTTTTTTTAAATGAGTGATTGATGATGCCATGTGTTGTATGGGCAGACAGTGAATTTCCCCGTGAGGGATTAATAAAGTATTATTGTATTGTATTGTATTGTATTTATTAATGACATACTTTATAGGATTTACTTACGAAGTCCCCGTGAAGTCGTGACAGTAGCTACCCCAAGCCCCTTCCTACACTCCGTCAGCTCATGGGCCGATTTCGCGCTTTTCCTCGACTCATTTACCTCTGTTTTGGTCCATATACCTGTAACTATTCTCTCTGTCTCTCTCTCTAGCCCGCTTCAAAATCAGTCTCTTCAAGTACTTCTCGAAGCAGTCGTAATCATTACGTTGTGAAATATATACTGCCCTGTAAATCTGATCACGTTTGCTCCCAGTTATTAAATTATCTGTGTGTGTGTGTGTGTGTGTGTGTGTGTGTGTGTGTGTGTGTGTGTGTGTGCGTGTGTGTGTGTGTGTTTAGGAGTGTGAGATCATGGGACTTTCTTTCCCTAAGCTGGCAATGTTTTTGTTTCATATACATTTATATACTTAGTTTTGTGTATATTGTCTCGTAGTTTTGTAGCAACGGCAGGTTTGAAAATCGCTATGTCTGTGACGATGTCAATGCCTCAACCGTTGATAAATAAAGCTTCATTGAATCTATCTCTCTCTCTCTCTCTGACATGGCGCCCAACACAAAGGGCAGTGCTAACTGGACCGAGTACAAAGTCAAAGAATTTGTTGCCTTTTGGGCAGAAGAGGAAACCCAGTCAAAACTCCTTTTATGTACACGTCTCGCGTGTTCTCTGCACATGCCAATTTATACACTGTCGTCCCCCAAACACATACACACACACACGCACGCGCGCACGCATGCGCGGCGACATGAAATGGCGTTGTACAAGCTGTAGCCTCCTCGGTAGTAAATTCCAATAACATTCTCTCACGCACACGCAAGTACACTTTTTTTTTAAAGTTAGTAATTACATTCGGATAATGTGCTAAGATTTCTGGAATATATTTTGCTTCCAAAGAATAGGCATTTGATTGTTGTGTGTAGTTGTTGGAGTCATGCACTGCTATTTTTGGGCCGTGTATACAAATGGGTTTCATGTTTGCACTCTACTTCCCAGGATCGGCTTAGTAACATCTAACGATAGACTCGAGCATAGTAAAGGTCACGAACCTAACAACGCCAAAACCGTCCTATATCGTAAAAGGCAAAATGCGTTGAAATCGTTTTTGGTATGCGTACCCCGACTACTGTATCGGGACAAGTCTCTTTCCCACCTCCGTTGGTGGGTTAGCTGGCCGCAACAATTTAACTCTGGTTATGTTTGTGGGTCGTGTGATCAATATAACTCGATACTTAGTCCGAGATGTCAGTCGTGTGATCACCCAAAGCTTGGTCCGGTTTAAGTTTGTTCTGTTTGTCATGTATTTTGGCACAGATTGTTTAGGTCGTTTGATCACTTGGAGCGAGTTAAATTCGGCCACAAGAACTATCCCGGGTTTTCATTGACAGATGACCTCAAAATGAATAAGTATGTTAGTCATATTGCAGATCAGCTTTTATTGAACTTCGGCGCATTAGCAGTGTTAGACAGTATCTGACGCCCGAAGCAACTGCAATCCTTGTCTCCTCCTTTGTTTTATCACGGTTATCTATCCATCTATCTATCTATCTATATCCCGTAGTCTTGCCGACCGTTGGGGCACCACTGATGACTTGGCAACCAGCTCCCTCCATTCCTCTCTGTTCTCTGCCATTCTTAGCGTATCGCCCAGCTTCAGTCCTGTCCACTCCGATATATTGTCCTCTCATCTTTTCCTCTGTCTTCCTCTCCTTCGTCCTCCCTGCACCGTGCCTTGCAGGATTGTTTTGGCACGCGTGACATGCCCATACCACTTCAGTTTTCGTATTTTTCACAATGGCTAACAGGTCTTCATAGGGCCCGATGGCTTGCCTAATTCTGCTTGCCACTTCCTCGTTCGTGATGTGATCTCTGTATGAAATGCCAATGAGCCTTCGAAAACATCTCATTTCAGTGGCTTGTATCCTCCTTTCAAGATCTGCTGTGATGGTCCATGACTCACAGGCATATAAGAACACTGAGATGACTAAGGAGCGCATCCGTCTGATCTTGGAGCAGAGCGTGATGTTTTTGTCCTTCCATATGGTCTTCAATCTTGTCAGTGCTGTTGTTGTCTGCGCAATCCTGGACAGTATTTCTGGTTTTGATCCCTCATCTATCACAATGGCTCCTAAGTATTTGAATTTATTAACTGTTTCCAGTTTTTGGCCTCCAATCATGGCAGTGTCAATGCCACTGGTGTTATTGGTCATCAGTTTGGTCTTCTCTGCACTGATTTCCATCCCAAAAGCAATGGCTGTATTGTCCAGATTTTCCACCAGCTGAGCTAGCTCCTTCGCTGTTCCTGCAAGGCCATCAATGTCGTCCGCAAAGCGCAAGTTCGTGATTGTTCTGCCTCCAATACTGACTGTTCCTTCATGGTCTTTCAGAGCGTCTGTCATGATTCTTTCCAGGAAGATGTTGATGCTTATCACGGTTAGACTATTGTAACTCCCTCCTTTCCGGCCTGCCTAAAACCCAGCTAAATAAACTGCAGAGAGTGCAAAACTGTGCTGTCCGTTTAGTTCTGCGCGTGCGTAAGCGTGACCATATCCGTCCCGCCCTTGAAAAACTCCATTGGCTGCCCGTACAAGAACGCATTCTGTATAACTGTCCTGCTTGTGCTTCAACTCCATCAACCTGATTTCTCCTGCTCATATCTCCAACTTACTCCATCTGTCTACTCCATCTTGCACCCTCCGCTCTTCCTCTGACACACGTAAATTTCGCCTTCTCAATTACAAATGTAAAACACGTGGCAGTCGTGCCTTCTTCCATCTTGGCCCCGCCACTTGTAACAGCCTCCCCGCCCCGGTCCGTAATTGTCAAACGCTCTCCTCATTTAAATCACTTCTTAAAACCCACCTCTACAACGCTGCCTTTCACTAGTTTATTTCCCCAGCCATGCACAATTCATCACCACGGTCACGTGTGTGTGTGTGTGTGTGTGTGTGTGTGTGTGCGTGCGTGCGTGCGTGCGCGTGCGTGCATGCGTGCGTGCGTATGTTGTGTGTGTGTGTGCGTGTGCGTGTTAGTTGTTAGCCTTTTCATTGTATCAACGCTTAGAGCTACTTTTAGAATAAGCGCTTAACAAATCTCCTTTATTATTATTATTATTATTATTATTACCGTCTGACGGGCCTCAGTGTTACATAGCGTGTGTGTATACATCTCGGTGCAACGATGGCGTTCCACCGATTTCGCATTGATATTGAGATCATCTGGAGAAGATGCCGTTTTAGTCATTTTCAGACACATTTTGTAACCGCTGGACGTTCTCGAATGGAGCCGGAAGGTTTTGAACACAACCATCCAGTACATCCTATCTATCTATCTATCTATATCCCGTAGTCTTGCCGACCGTTGGGGTACCACTGATGACTTGGCAACCAGCTCCCTCCAATCCTCTCTGTTCTCTACCATTCTCAGCGTATTGCCCAGCTTCAGTCCTGTCCACTCTGAGATATTGTCCTCCCATCTTTTCCTCTGTCTTCCTCTCCTTCGTCCTCCTTGCACAGTGCCTTGCAGGATTGTTTTGGCAAGCCCTGCTGAACGCGTGACATGCCCATACCACTTCAGTTTGCGTTTTCTCACAATGGCTAATAAGTCTTCATAGGGCCCGATGGCTTGCCTGATTCTGCTTCTCACTTCCTCGTTTGTGAAGTGATCTCTGTATGAGATGCCAAGCAGCCTTCGAAAACATCTCATTTCAGTGGCTTGTATCCTCCTTTCAAGGTCTGCTGTGAGGGGCCATGACTCGCAGGCATACAAGAACACTGAGATGACTAAGGAGCGCATCAGTCTGATCTTGGAGCAGAGTGTGATGTTTCTGTCCTTCCATATGGTCTTCAATCTTGTCAGTGCTGTTGTTGTCTGCGCAATCCTGGACAGTATTTCTGGTTTTGATCCCTCATCTATCACAATGGCTCCTAAGTATTTAAATTTATTAACTGTTTCCAGTTTTTGGCCTCCAACCATGATTTCAGTGCCAATGCCACTGGCGTTATTGGTCATCAGTTTGGTCTTCTCTGCACTGATTTCCATCCCATATGCAATGGCTGTACTATCCAGCTTTTCCACCAGCTGAGCTAGCTCCTTCTCTGTTCCTGCAAGTCCATCAATGTCGTCCGCAAAGCGCAAGTTCGTGATTGTTCTGCCTCCAATACTGACAGTTCCTTCATGATCTTTCAGAGCGTCCGTCATGATTCTTTCCAGAAAGATGTTGAAAAGAGTAGGTGAGAGCAAGCAGCCTTGTCTGACTCCAACTGTAGTCCTAAACCAGTTTCCTATTTTGCCGTTGAAGCAGACTGCGCTAGTGGCCTTGTTGTAAAGGTTTTCTATGACTTTGATCAGGTTGGCATTGATGTTGTATAGCTTCATGGTGGACCAAAGGGCTGCATGCCACACCCTGTCAAACGCTTTCTTAAAATCCACAAAGACTTGATAGAGGTCCTGCTGGTGTTGGAGGTATCTCTCACATAGAACTCTCAGGTTGAAGATCTGCTCAGTTGTGCTGCGCCCTGGTCTGAAGCCTGCCTGTTCCTCAGCTATGATTTCCTCTGCCTGTGGCTTCAGCCTGTTCAATATGATTTTTAACATGAGTTTGCTTGGGTGGGATATAAGACTGATCGTGCGATAGTTCTGGCATTGATGTAAGTTGCCTTTTTTGGGGAGAGTTATTATAAGTGATTGGGTCCATGGTGTGGGCCAATCCCCTGACTGCCAGTACATCCTAATGATGCTCTGTTGGATTGAATCAGGCGGCATGGCTGGTCATTGGGTGATAAGGTTGATGTTGATATACAGCAAGCAGAGACGGATCAGTTACTTCCCCGGGAGAGGGAGGAGTGAGGGGGGGGGGAGGGAGGTGGTTGAACCTGACACAAAAGGACCATGCTTCTAATTTACCACCCTTCCAAATATCGAAAAGCAAGGGGGAGGGGAGGGGGGGGGGAGAGGAATGTTCCGGAACCCTGAAATCCCATTCCCCAAATCCCCCCCCCCCCCCATACCACCCCTGGCAAGAAGATTCTAGATAGTGGCGTATTATGGTGTTCTGTTCCATTTTGAAGAAGCTTGGACAAACCAGCCTGCATTTGACCAACGGCTTGGTTTTGCATCTATTCAGTAAGGCGTGTCAAAGCAGCTGGGACTCGAAATCGACAGATCATAGTGCTTCAAAATAACCGTGCCATTTCTCTAGTTGGACATGTCTATAAGGAGACTACTTTCAACTGTGCACCAATTTTGCCATTTTGGAGTTGAAAAAAATTGTGCAACTGAGCAGTGTTGCAGAAAAATGTACAAACGCACATGCCGCAGGAAAGGCACGTGTTTCAACTATTGCGGTGTGCACATGAGAAAGGTTATTGTTAACGATAGCGACCAATCAGGTGTCACTCATTTTATGAAAAAGCACGCATGTGCACAATTATCACAAAACTACATGTGTGTAGTTTTTATTGCCGGTCACTATATATACTGAGAGGCACAGGTTGTGCGGCTGCATTCTTGACATATTTTGTAATCTATCAAACATCGAGACGTGCGAAAGTGGACAAAGTGTCGCTTGCTTTGAAACTTATGACTCATCTATTTGTCAGTGTGTACACAACCATATGTTTTAACGTGGTAAAAATGAAAATCAGGTTAAAGCACATATCATACTCCTTTATTAAGGGATGTAACAGCAAGAATAAAAATGGTTGCCTTCCAAGATTAACATCCGTGTATGTCATGTTTTGCCCCAAAATTGGACAGTATAATATGACGTATGGAAGTCACAAAAATTGTTTAAACTAGCCTTGGCGTAAGACCTCCGGTAAATAAAGATTTCTGAATGAAAAATATTTAAGTGTGCAGAATTGATCGTTATTTGTCATCAAACTGAATACGGCGTTGGGGTCCTGTGGTGAAAGTCACAAAACTAAAACGATTTCTACAGAAATAACTTCTGTAGAAATCGATTAGTTTGGGTTTTTTTTAAAGAATTTTTTTTTGGGGGGGGCGGGGGGGGGGGGGGGCGGGGGGGGGGGGAATTGTGGTCATGTGTACCATTTCTAAAACTGGTTGTCTATTGTGAAATAATTAGACAGCGATTTACAGGCAACTGATCATCATTTTTGACTGATGTGCTGAAGACCGAAGTGCGTATGAAAAAATAAATCAAATTAGCCTTTGGATTTAAGTCAGTCACTGGCCATTTCTGAAAACACAATAGACTTGCCAGAAAATATCATACATTGCCTGTACTGGGAAAGTTGTTTGCCAGTGCTCGTTGACTGATAGCATGCAAGTTTACGCTTCGTAAGGCTGGTTTTAAAATTTGGAATACAATGGACCATGACCGGGGCAGTTGTCAGGTTCCAAACATATCCTTAAACAGCGAGGTTTTCACTCCGTTTTCATAACGAGCTTTTTTCTAAAAGATTATGTGACACTTTGCATCTGACAGATGTTTTCACTCTGCACTCCACTAACTAAACTGTACGAGGTGTTCTCAGGATACTTAGAATAGAAACTTTGCTAAAAATTGCAAGGGTGTTTTTTTTTTTTTTTTTTTTTTTTTTAGTTTTTAAATACACATGGGTCACGACACTGTGCTGTCAGTTATTGATCCTTTCAAGTGTTCATGTTTAGTTATAGCGCATCAACGACGCATTCGTAATTTTCTGGTGATAAAAAAAATAAAAAATGTATTGTCAGCTACACGACACCGCAACAGCATCTCTCAAAGTTAAATATTTTCTGATTTGAATGAGTGTAACGGTGATTCTGAATGTTATTTAGATTGTTTTAACAAATCACTTCCGGTTGGTTGCTGATTAACTAAAAACGATTTTCAGTTGCCTGTGAATTATATAAAACGGTACACATGAGTATGATTATCACAAGACTAATCAAAACAAAATTGATGCCTTTTTCACAGAAACAACCTGCATGTGACATTTACAATAAAAGCCCCAACGCCATATAATGATATTCATCACGTAACCTGCACAACGAAACCAATGTTGTGAAAGTGTAGACCAGTGTTGTGGCTAATCGGTAGCGTGAGTCATCATTTCGGTGATTTTGAAAATTCTCAAATATTAAGTGGAATCTAAATATCCCCTACTTGTTTTGCACAGTATATCGGCAATGGAGCTGTTTGATGGTATGCTTGTTTCGCACTACCATGTATCCTCGTTCCTAGAGCAATTCGCACGATTTTGTCACATGTCGTGGACAAATGACCGGAAAACTACTTCCTGAAGGTTCACAACAATCGAACGAGTCATTAATAAATAAGTCACAGTGCAAGACTTGTTGCTCTCTGCATGTGCATGTAAAAATATTAATTAATTAATTTACTACACAGGAAAATGGTTCTCTTGGTGCCACACCTTAACCATGTAAAACAAAGTCATTTCATTCTAGGTTGAAGATGCTAAAAATTCACCCTCACTGTAAACACTCTATCATGTTGATTTCATATTAATTACGATTCGTAACCTTTACAAGTATGAACTGTAAGACAATAATCACACTGCTGGACGGGTGAGTGCCGCTTTTGTCCGATGTTACTGTGATCAGAGTTCGTCTTTGGGCTTGCGATACACCCTGGGCACCTTGCCTCTCTGTGGGTCGGCAGGCTTGGGTTTGGGCGTGGGTTTGGGCTTCGGGCGCGGGTCCATTTCCGGGGCACTGCGCGCACACCGGAAGCCAACATTGGACGCTGAGTAGTCAGGACTCTGGCCTGTTCTGTAATCACAGCCATGCACGCACAAAGTTGCAGTAAGTTAGACATTTTGTTCAATAAATAAAGTGTATCTTTGTGAAAGAATAATACGGTAAATAAGTCCGTAATAATGAGGCACGTGTGTTACAACCTGTCCGTATCAAATCCCATAATACACGGCAGCTAGCGCCGATGGGGTAGATTTATGCGCTTTTACTCATAAATGGGCGTGCATTTGTACCCACAGTATTTGAATCCAGCGATGCACTTGCTGTAGTTTTGCACCCATACCGAACCTGTAATGGGTTCTGCATTATCTTATGTAAGTAATCGGGTAATGTTTAGGACAATTTAATCTTCATGAGTCACGTGTGTGGTTACCCTCAATAAATTTCGTGTTTTCGGAATCGCGAGACTGCAGTTCTAAATAATACAGAAACAACAGCCGCCGCACGCCTGCGTGCCAATTTCGGTCTGGTCCATTTCTGGGTTTAATGTGTCGGATACAAATGCACTAGGTACACATAATAAGGGGAATTACTCAGCGCTGGACAGACAAACAGTTAGATCCCCTGCCCCCGCCTATCAGGCACCCAATCGCCAACCCACAGAAAAATACGCAGGCATAGAACAAGACGATCACATACATCCCTAAAAAGGATGGATCAGGTCAAGCCTATAACCCATGTCTTTTTCTGGCACTTAGGGAATTCGGCAGGTGAAACACACATACACAAACAAGAAGGTGCACTACTAAATGTGGTCGGGTAAATACCCTGATTTCCCACAGTATATGCACAAGACAACTCAACAATGTAACGATACAAATTTTGCCTCGAGTTATAGAATACTCACAAACCAGATAGGCGAGGCTAGCGCTGGCAGAACTGTACTCATACCAAGGGGAATTACTCAGCGCTGGACAGACGAACAGTTAGATCCCCTAGGTACAGTTACGAGTTAACGAAATCCAAAACAAAATTAACTTTGTTAGTCAACTGCCCACATTGTGGTTCAACCGCTGACGGTCTGCATAGGTCTGGATGGACAATAATCGTGATAATGGACTTCATTGTGATTTTCACGTCAGTGCAGGTGAGAGTCATCGCAGTTTGCAACATTAAAGAAAAAGAAAACTCCGAAAATATAACGACAAAAGAACTCTTTCCTGGGAATCAAAGACAGACATGTCGGTTTTCTTATTGTGAACGAATTTCAGGACTAGGACACCGTTGGACAGTGAAATCTGGAGTAAATCGTTGTCGGTGTGCAGAGAAATCAGATGATGTCCATTACGCCACGTACGGGGTTGTTTCCAGATAATTTGATACATCCGACACATTTTGACATTATTCTCACAACTAAGTTTTATATTCTAGTTGAGCCGATAGAACCACGTTCTCTACGGTCATATACTTGTTTAGTTGTTCAATCCAGGCAGAAATGCTCCAAAGAAGTCTTTTTGGGGAGTAGGTGACAGCACTGGAAACTGACGATTCCAGGGTTGAGCGAGTGTTTAAAATGCTTCCAGTAAGGCATTTCTTGAATTGAGGGAACAAGGAAGTTTGCATGTCGGGGTAAAGTTTGGAAGATACTCTTGTAACAGCCTGTACTTGCTGGCAGGAGTGTTTTCCTGTTTGATCTGGATTCTAGGCATCTCCGTTTTTGTTGAAGTTGTAAATACACAAGAAAACACAATTTTTGTAAAGAAATAGCTATTTGTGACCCATTTCCTGATCTTCTGTGACCCTTGACCTTTCCCATGGGTCATCCAAATTAGTATGCCTAGGAAGGTCTTACCATCAGGTATTTTTGTACCAAATTATGAAAAGTATTTGAGAAAAAACAAAGTTTGTCAATTTTGTGCCAAGTTTGGATCTGAAGTTGTGAATAGTATTTTGAAAAAAAGAAATCTTTTGTCAAAATATGCCTAATTTGGACCTATTTCCTGATCTCTTGTAACCCTTGACCTTTCCGACGGGTCATCCAAATTGGTAAATGCATAAAAAGGTCTTACCAAGAGATCTTTGTACCAAGTTTGGGTTTGAAGTTTTGAAAAGTATTTGAGGAAAACAAATTTTGTCAAATATGGCTATTTTTTTACTTATTGCCTGATCCCCTGTGACCTTGACCTTTGAGAGAGGTCAATGAAATGGATATGTTTAGAAAGGGCCTGCCAAAAAGTATCCTTGCGCCAAGTTTGAAGACTGTGGCTTGAATAGTCTCCGAGAAAATACCAACGTTAAAGTTTACCACGGACGACGGACGACGATTGGGCCAGAACATAGACTCACTGTTGCTTCGCACGTGAGCCAAAAATGCGCATCACAATACGTGCAGACCCTCCTGTATCTAAGTCCCTTGGCCAAGGCTCTTGTGGCAGATGACGAATATACGGCAACATGTTCAGCAATCTCTGTAAGGCTAAATCTTAGGTCTGCGCCGACGACTGCCTGGACACGAGGAGTCAGCTTTGTATTACCCCTTTTGTTTTTGCTCTTTGCTCTTGCTCACTTTGAAGTCAGAATTTCCTTCAGAAAAATGTTTTATCTAAATACCAACGGTTTTATATGGAGCAGAGGTAGGTTTAGTAGTATGCCAATCAACTAGTACCTGCGCCGCCGATGTTCAGAGTGCTACGCTTTTTATTACGTCTAAAAAATCAGATATGGAAAACGTCCAAAAGTCTAGTGTCCAAAAGTGACTTTCGAAAAATTGCTATATCGAAAACCGCTGGATACAAATTTACGATATTTTGCCATGATTTACGTGATATGTTACTCTTTAAGTGACACATACTTATTGTCTTGTTTAATTCGGTTGAAATGCAAGAAAACACTTGGTCTCAGAAACGGTTTAACTGTTTTGTCTGATTCATCCGTTTCTGCACAACTGGCGTTTACATGCTGTTTTAGGCAGTTATATAACCTACTGGCACTTACAACCACTATCACAACAATACAGTTAAGGACAGTAGGACGGTGCAAGACTGACCGCTGTCCGTTCCTGACCGGCAGGTTGTGTTCGCCGTCCACGGAGTCCACGTGCGAACCACCCTTCAGCACGTGCATCTGGGCCTGCAGGTCACGTGATATCAGACGCTCGTAGTAGCGCGAGTGGCACCACTCCCACACGTTCCCGATCATGTCATAGAGGCCTGCAGCAGCATCCACACCATCATCAATCATCATTACCATCTTTATCATCGCATCATCGACAGTCACCATCATCGTTCTCATCGGTATCGCCATCACCATGTTTATTACTGTCACTCATATAACTGATACCATTGCGATCACCAGTCACTATCAACATTATCATCGACATCATCATTAATCATCATCACCGTTATCATCGGGATAATCATTAATCATCATCACCGTTATCATTGCCATCATCATTAATCATCATCACCATACTCATTGCTATCATCAGTCACCACCACCGTTATTATCCCCATCATAGTCAATCGCCATAACCTTTTTCATCGTGATCATCACCGTTATCATTGTGATCATCTATTAACTTATGCTCAGGGGCGGATCCAGAGGGTGTGTCTCGACATGGGGGGGGGGGGGTGAGGGGCAGTACAACAGCCCCTCCCTCCCCCCTCCACCCCCGTTTTCCACACTGTCATACAAAAGAAATCCAGACCAAAACCGTGACTTTCAGGCGAGCATAAAATTATAACAAAGAAAGAAACACTCTTAAAAAGAACAATTACAAATAGAATGTGTTGAAATTAAATTATTTCTTGGTGTTTTTCTTTTGGGATTTTCTTTAACATTGTACTATCGTGTAGTAACCGTTCTCTCTACGCGTGTTTCTTTTCTTTTTTTTCCTTGGGGTTTTCTCAGACATACCTAGAGTTCTCAGAGGTGACAATTTTTATTTGTTAAAACATTTTTTTTAATTTAATTTTTTTTTTATCTCGGAACACAGCACTGCTTTTGGCACTTTATAAAAGGAAGGGCTGATCATATCTACTTGCACTTGTCCTCCTCCCCGCCTCCACCCCACCTCCCTAACAAAACAAGATTAATCGGGCACTTCTTATTCTTATATGGTGTTAATTTTCCTATTGAAAAGAATGTTCTACCTGGAGTTTCTGCAGGAGCAATTACCTTGTGTTTCACAACAACACTACACTACATTGCCAATTACTCCTCCTACATGTGAAAATTGTGTATGTCTGTGTGACAGGTGCTGGTCAGCAGTGCCAAGTGAGGATATTTGACTATAGGCCCATGAACACACTAAGCTCACCCACCGATCCCGTGAGATAATTGTGAAATACACCGTACAAGAAGAGAACAACCATCAAACAGTAAAACACAACTTCCACAAATAACCATCACAAAAAAACAACACACAAAAATTGTCAGGGCTGACGGGGTGGGGGGGGGGGGCCGGGTCCCCTGCCCATACCCCCCGGATCCGCCACTGATGCTTTAACTTTACAACTTTACACATGTAATTATTTTAGTAGTTTAGTCTTTACCTATTTTTTATTATGTATACTAGCGAGTTTAGGTTGTTTGTGTGTATGTATGGGGAAAGGTAGGGATGGGTGGAGGGGGGAAGGGTGTTGCTGATGACTTGAACATGTAACTTTTATTCTTGTTTCGATTATACCGCTGAGCCAAAAGTTCCCCTCGGGGATAATAAAATATTATTGTATTGTATTGTATTGTATTGTATCATCAATCCTTATCATCGTCAATCAGAAACTCCAATATGATCGCATTCATCATCAATCACATCACCATTTTCATCCCCCATTATCAATCACATCACCACCCTCATTATCGCATAATCATCGTCAGCGATATCATCGTGATCATCATCAGTCATCGCCATCATCATCATCGTTATCATTGCCCCCCCCCCCTCCCCCTCCCTCCCAACCATCGTGTGTACAATGCAAACGTCTGAACTCCACATTAAGTGCGAGGGATTCGACGTTCGTTTGTGTCGATAGTTAGCCTAACGTACAATCAAACAAAAGAACAGATATAAATGCTTCACTTTTTTGTTCGTTTTTGTTTTGTTACAAAAATATCCTTTTTGTTATCATTTTATTTTTAGCAGTTTTACAAAGTTTTCTTCATTTTATGAAATAAACATTTTGTAGGCTGTGTACCTCTCAGCAAAGACTTTACATGACTTTATGTCTCACGTGTATGACCGATGAACAAGTGTTACCTAACAATTCTCAAAATTTAAGTAATTTAAGCATTTTTTAAACATATGTCGAACCCCCCTGAACCTTTTCAATTCAATTCAATAAAGTTTATATATCCCGCTAAGGGCAATTAAAGTGGTCCGACAGGCTCAGTGACCTCTGCGATAGATCGACTAAATTAGTATGCATAGAAATGTCTTGCCATTAGCAACCTTCACGCCAAATTTGATTGATAAGTTTGCCATCAGGTATCTCTGTACCAAGTTTGGGTTTGAAGTTGAAAATAGCATTTAAGAAAGAAAGGGGGAAAAGTGTTTATATCTTGTGTCAATTAGATCGGCACAAGACAGCAAAAAGTGTCGAACAGAAAACTGCTCGTCACGGGCAAAACACCATGGACGCTCATCCTGTTTTAGCAAGTAAGAGTGCGTAACATACGTGTGCCCGATGTGGAGCCGAGTAAGAACAGTCTCCTCACGGCGGCCGCCGCAGCGGTAAGGTAGACTGTCGGACACCGTAGGAAGAGCTTCATGCAGCTTGTTCGCTTCCTCTTTGTCCCACTCGGACAACCACTGGCGGGCTGGTACTCTCGGCTTCCGAGGGAGTGATGTGGAAGTTCTAGGGATGGTTTCACCTGCTACGTCCAACAAAATAGAAGTAAAACAAGAAACAGGTTCTTCAGCTGACATGACCACTTCCTCTGTAATACGAGACTGACAGAGGGAGGCGAACAGAGGCCAGTTCGCTTTCCTGAGATTCCAGCGTCCCACCGGCGAATCCTCCTCACAGCTGACCGATGACAGGACTACTGGGAAATGGTCACTACCACACAGGTCGTCGTGAACCTTCCAGTCAAAGTCCAGCATGAGAGAAGGATCACACACAGTGAGGTCTAGAACAGAACTAGAGCCTGAACCTGAGTTCGAGTACGTAGGTGAGCCATCGTTAAAGACACAAAGGTTAAGTTGAGAAAAATCTTCTAACATCTGACCTCTGCCATCATAGTGGTCACTACCCCAAAGGTGAGCGTGACCGTTAAAATCCCCCATGAGAATAAAGTAGCAGTGGTGCGAATTTTCCTCCTATCTTTGCCTGAAAGGCTTCCGCTACCTCTGGGTCTTTCAGCTTCTCGAGGTCAAACTTGATTCTGGTGGGACCCTGCTTGTTGACCTTCTTTAGGCGGAGTCGGAAGGTCATCATCACTACGTCATGGTCGCTTCCAATGTCTGCTCCTTGAAAACTTCTTGTCTTGGCAATGTTCACACTGGTTTGGAAGCGTCTCTTCACCATGATGTAGTCAATTTGGTTATGGTGCTCTCCGTTCGGGCTGTGCCATGTCCACCTTCTGGATGCTTTGTGCGGGCCAAACGTGTTCATCAGCGTTAGATCATTCGAAGTGGCAAATTCCAGGAGCCTTAAACCTCTGTCGTTGGTCTCTGCATTGCAGTAGCGTCCGCATGTGCCTTTCCAGTTCCTAGCAGCATCCTAATCCTATTTTGGCATTCCAGTCTCCCTGCACCACAAGAATGTCTTTCTTGGGGGTCTGGTCCAGAACTTCTTGCAGTTGGTCATAGAAGTCTTCTATTTCCTCATCGCCATAGTCAGAAGACATGGACGTGGACACACTGATTGACACATTTAACACTGTTGTAACCCAAACAGCCAGTGAGATCATTGGCAAACACCGACAAGCAAAGAAACCTTGGGTTACAGCTGACATCTTTGTTCTATGTGACAAGCGTTGAGAATTAAAGAAAAAGAAATCAGAGGTAGAAGGCGCTAAACAATACAGGGAAATTAACCAGTATATCAAGAAAAGCATGAAAAAGGCAAAGAATAAGTGGATTGAAGATCAGTGTAAACACGTAGAATAAAATCTGAACAAAAATAATTGCAAAAAAGCATACCAGCTGGTGAAAGACCTGACCAGTGTAAAACAAGGACGCTCCTCGATCATTCAAGATAGTGAAGGGAACTGTCTTACGGAAGACCAAGACATACTGAAGAGATGGACAGAGTACTGCTCAGATTTGTACAACCACACAGCTGCAGGGGACCCAGGCATACTTGTCAACCCACCCGTGACCAACAATGGCAACTATCCCATCCTCCGAGAAGAAGTAGAGGCTGCAGTGAAGTTGCTGAAAAAAGGGAAGGCAGCAGGAGCAGACAACATCCCTGCAGAGCTAGTCCAAGAAGGGGGAGAAGACACGATAAGCGCCTTACTAACAATCTGCAATAAGATCTGGCAGTCAGGGGATTGGCCCACACCATGGACCCAATCACTTATAATAACTCTCAAAAAAAAGGCAACTTACATCAATGCCAGAACTATCGCACGATCGGTCTTATATCTCACCCAAGCAAAGTCATGTTAAAGATCCTACTGAACAGGCTGAAGCCACAGGCAGAGGAAATCATAGATGAGGAACAGGCAGGCTTCAGACCAGGGCGCAGCACAACTGAGCAGATCTTCAACCTGAGAGTTCTATGTGAGAGATACCTCCAGCACCAGCAGGACCTCTATCATGTCTTTGTGTATTTTAAGAAAGCGTTTGACAGGGTGTGGCATGTAGCCCTTTGGTCCACCATGAAGCTATACATCATCAATGCCAACCTGATCAAAGTCATAGCAAAGCTTTACAACAAGGCCACTAGCGCAGTCTGCTTCAACGGCAAAATAGGAAACTGGTTTAGGACTACAGCTGGAGTCAGACAAGGCTGCTTGCTCTCACCTACTCTGTTCAACATCTTCCTGGAAAGAATCATGACGGACGCTCTGAAAGATCATGAAGGAACTGTCAGTATTGGAGGCAGAACAATCACGAACTTGCGCTTTGCGGACGACATTGATGGCCTTGCAGGAACAGAGAAGGAGCTAGCTCAGCTGGTGGAAAAGCTGGATAGTACAGCCATTGCATATGGGACGGAAATCAGTGCAGAGAAAACCAAACTGATGACCAATAACGCCAGTGGCATTGGCACTTAAATCATGGTTGGAGGCCAAAAACTGGAAACAGTTAAGAAATTCAAATACTTAGGAGCCATTGTGACAGATGAGGGATCAAAACCAGAAATACTGTCCAGGATTGCGCAGACAAAAACAGCACTGACAAGATTGAAGACCATATGGAAGGACAGAAACATCACACTCTGCTCCAAGATCAGACTGATGCGCTCCTTAGTCATCTCAGTGTTCTTGTATGCCTGCGAGTCATGGACCCTCACAGCAGACCTTGAAAGGAGGATACAAGCCACTGAAATGAGATGTTTTCGAAGGCTGCTTGGCATCTCATACAGAGATCACATCACAAACGAGGAAGTGGGAAGCAGTATCAGGCAAGCCATCGGGCCCTATGAAGACTTATTAGCCGTTGTGAGAAAACGCAAACTGAAGTGGTATGGGCATGTCACGCGTTCAGCAGGGCTTGCCAAAACAATCCTGCAAGGAGGACGAAGGAGAGGAAGACAGAGGAAAAGATGGGAGGACAATATCTCAGAGTGGACAGGACTGAAGCTGGGCGATACGCTGAGAATGGCAGAGAACAGAGAGGAATGGAGGGAGCTGGTTGCCAAGTCATCAGTGGTGCCCCAACGGTCGGCAAGACTACGGGATATAGATAGATAGATAGATAGATGAAAATAAAGGAAGGGGGCAGCTGATCTACTAAGTGAAAAATATCAGTACTACAGACCCGCAGAGATGGTGGTATGGTTATTGTCATTTTCAAGGTAACCCGAGCTGCGACAGCCTGAAGACAGGTGTCGATGCTAACGGGGCTACATAAAATTTGGCTACTAATGAAAAGAGCGCCTCTGTGAATCAGAGCCTTTGTGTATAGCGTGAAAACCATTAAAGGACACAGGGTCAGAAGTCTTCAGGTATGTTTCCTGAAGAGATATTACTGAGGGGTTATAGAACTTGACTAAAAGACGTCATTCCTCAAAGATAGCTTAAAAACCACAATTCGACTGAAGCAGAGAGTACATGATTATGTATTATCATGGGGTGAAGAGTTTCCCCCCCCCCCCTTTATCCTTGGAAGGAGGTGAAGAAACAGAAGGGGGGGGGGGGGGGGGCGGCTCCCGGGCTTCCTCTGGTTCTTCGGAGATGAAGAGGGTGAAACTGCCACCTCATCAGCAACGACAACTTCCATTCCCTCCATCCGCTGCTCCAATGCAGCATATTTGTTTTGAAGGGAGACATCAGTGTTCTCCTTCTGGGCCCGTGCGCACAACGGTCCCATAGATTTCTTAGACTTCTAGTCCTGGGCAGCGTTCCTGCCGCTAGAGTTAACGGCCTTAGAAGGCTGACCAGAGCCAGAAGCCTTTGGATTAGACAGACTAACAGGTTTGCGTGGGGGCTGAGGCTTAGGGGCAACAGAAGGCGGCACTACCGGACTGGCAGTGTCTGCCTTCTGCGTTCCCTTGCTTCTCGTCACCACCGGAGGAGGGTTACTCTCCAGGGGCGAGAGGAGCCGATGCTCCGCCCCCAGCCAAGAAGTTAGGGTTTGACATGCGAAGTCTTTGGTGGTGCGCTTGCCTGCCACCGCTGCACTGAATGTATACACAGATGTGTTAAGAGGATGGGGCAGCCGCAGCTGCACCAGGGCCTTCAACCAGCTTTTTGGCGTCCAAAAAGGACAGCCCCTTCTCCACACGCACTTGCTGAATCCTGCACTCGGATATCCAACGAGGGCATTTCTTGCCCGAAGCCATATGCGCCCCCTGGCAATTCACACACAGGGGGGTGGCTGTGCAGGACTCAGCAGAGTGTCCGGGCTTAGTGCAACGGGCGCATGAAGCCTCTGCCTGACGGCAGGTCTTTTGCCCATGGCCATACTTTTGGCACTTAAAGCACCGGAGGGGGAGAAGGACGTACTTTTTCACTTTCAAGGAGTAGTACCTCCCCAGATTGTAGTAGGAGGGGTTGGGGTGCCAAACGTCAGGATGATGGTAGGGAGACGGATCTCCACACCACCTCGCTTGGAAGCGAAGCGCCTGACGTAAGTCACCCCCTGAGACTTAAGCATCCGTACAAGTTCATCTTCTGACAGTTCTGCCAAAACTTGATATTTGATTACGCCTCTTGACGAATTCATAGTTTTGTGGGGTGTCACCTCCACTGGAGTGTCTCCAATGGAAGAGAGCGTCAGCAGCCCGTTGGAGTGTGCCCGGGTACGGCACTCCACCAGCAAGTCACCAGACCTGAGGCGCTGGGCCTCAGGCCTGCCAACACGGCTCCTGAGGGTCTCCCCCACCAGAAATGGATTCATCTTGGAAACAGGTTTGTCTGTCATCTTGCAATGAACAATGAGGAAGCGAGGTCATACAGCTGACGCCTGAGGCGTCGCCTCCTCACAGTCTGAGTGACTGTCATGTTCAATGTCGGTGGCTATGTGCCGCTTCTGTGCAAGTTTTTTTTTTGTTGTTGTTTTTTTGTTTTTTCCATATTATAATAGTAGAGATATTCATCCCCCGGGGGTCCCCGCCCGCCACCGAGCCCAACAAGGGAAAGTGCAACTGTCGGCGGGTCTCCAGCCGACGCACAATGGAGACTGCCCAAAAGATGTACTCAAGGGGGTAAGCCCGATTGAACCGATGCAGGGGAATACTGGCGTAAAGCACCTAACCAGCAGCTGAGGCTATAGCATTGTGCTCGTATCTCAACCCGCATGTCAACAGTGGGATAGGGCTCAACGTGACAAGAGCCGATGGACTAGGCCGGTACGACTAGCCTCCCGTTTAGGTAGAAGTCAAGGCCAAAGTGGAGTGTTTCAGCCACCAGGATCTTCTTCTCCACCGACACGGGTCTCCAAGCAGGGCAAACACTTGGGATCCAAAGGACCAAAAGCTCACGTTTATTTTTAAGGACCAATCCAACATGGTAAGACCTGAGTTAGCACAGCTCCTCAAAAACCGGACCAGTGAAAAAGACTGAACAACATATCTGCTGACATCAAGTCCTAAGCCTGGACAAAGATGGCACCCCTCTGCTAGCCCACTCAGTCAGTGACTGAGGAGACTACCCACCCACGAAACGTGGAGACCGGTGCCGAGTGGGCCGTGAACCTTCCAGTCATCCTCCTCTCAGGTGACCGATGACAGGACTACTGAGAAGTGGTCACTACCACATAGGTCGTCGTGAACCTTCCAATAAAGTCCAGCATGGGAGAAGGATCACACACAGTGAGGTCTAGAACAGAACTAGATCCTGAACTTGGGTTAGAGTACGTAGGTGAGCCATCGTTAAAGACACATAGGTTAAGGTGAGGAAAAAACATCTTCTAACATCTGACCTCTGCCATCATAGTGGTCACTACCCCAAAGGTGAGAGTGACCGTTAAAATCCCCCATGAGAATAAAGGGAGGGGGCAGCTGATCTACCAAGATAAAAATATCATTACTACAGACCCGCAGGGATGGTGGCAGGTAAACACTGCATATGGTTATGGTTTTCTTCAAGGAAACCTGAGATGCGACAGCATGAAGACAGTTGTCGATGCTAACGGGGCTACATAAAATTTGGCTACTAATGAGAAGAGCCACTCAACCCGAGCGCCTCTCCGAATCAGAGCCTTTATGTATAGAGTTAAAACCATTAAAGGACACAGGGTCAGAAGTCTTCAGGTAAGTCTCCTGAAGAGATATTACTGAGGGGTTATAGGACTTGACTAAAAGACGTAATTCCTCAAAGTTAGCTTGAAAACCACGACAATACCACTGAAGCAGAGAGTACATGATTATGTCTTATCTGGGGGTGAAGAGTTCCACCCCGCACCCCCCCACCCCCCGCTTTTCCTTTGCCTTGGAAGAAGTTGAAGGAACAGAGGGGGCCGGCTCCCGGGCCTCCTCTGGTTCTTCGGAGATGAAGGGAGTGGAGCTGCCGCAGCACCAGTAACTTTCACTCCCTCCATCCGCTGCTCCAATGCAGCATATTTGTTTTGAAGGGGGACATCACTGTTCCCCTTCTGGGGCCGTGCGCACAGCGGTACCATAGCTTTTTTAGACTTCTGGTCCTGGGCAGCGTTCCTGCCGATAGAGTTAGCGGCCTTAGAAGGCTGACCAGAGCCAGAAGCCTTTGGAAGAGACAAACTGACAGGCTTAGGTGGGGGCTGAGGAGGCTTAGGGGCAACAGGAGGCGGTACTACCGGACTGGCAGTGTCCGCCTTCTGCGTTCCCTGGCTCCTCGTCACCACCGTAGGAGGGTTACTCTCCAGGGGCGAGAGAAGCCGAGGCTCCGCCCCGAACCAAGAAGTTGGGGTTTGACATGCGAAGTCTTTGGTGGGGCGCTTGCCTGCCACCGCAACACTGAAAGTATACACAGAGGCGTTAGAGTTTGGGGAAGCCGCAGCTGCGCCAGTGCCGTCAACCAGCTTTTTTGCGTCCGCAAAAGATAGCCCTTTCTCCACGCGCACCTGCTGAATCCTGCACTCGGATATCCAACAAGGGCACTTCTTGTCCGAAGCCATATGCGCCCCCTGGCAATTCACACACAGGGGGGTGGCTGTGCAGGACTCAGCAGAGTGTCCGGGCTTAGTGCGACGGGCGCATGAAGCCTCTGACTGGCGGCATATCTTCTGCCCATGGCCATACTTCTGGCATTGAAAGCACCGGAGGGGGAGAGGGACGTACTTCTTAACATTCAAGGAGTAGTAACCTCCCCAGATGGTAGTAGGAGGGGTGGGGGTGCCAAACGTCAGGATGATGGTAGGGAGACGGATCTCCCCCACCACCTCGCTTGGAAGCGAAGCACCTGACGTAAGTCACCCCATGCGACTTAAGGTTCCGTACAAGTTCATCTTCTGACAGTTCTGCCAAAGCTTGATCTTAAATCACGCCTCTTGACGAATTCATAGTTTTGTGGGGTGCGACTTCCACTGGAGTGTCTCCGATGGAAGAGAGCCTCAGTAGACCGCTGGATTGTGCCCGGGTACGGCACTCCACCAGCAAGTCACCAGACCTGAGGCGCTGGGCATCAGGCCTGCCAACACGGCTACTGAGGGTCTCCCCCACCAGAAAAGGATGTACCTTGGAAACAGGTTTCTCCTTCACCTTGCTATGGACAATGAGGAAGCGAGGCCATACGGCTGACGCCTGAGGCGTCGCTTCCTCACAGTCCGAGTCACTGTCATGTTCAATGTCGGTGGCTATGTGCCGCTTCTGTGCCAGTTTAGATTTTTTTCCATATTATAATAGTAGAGATATTCATCCCCCGGGGGTTCTCGCCCGCCACCGAGCCCAACAAGGGAAAAGTGCAACTGTCGGCGGGTCTCCAGCCGACGCGCAATGGAGACTGCCCGAAAGATATACTCAAGGGGGTAAGCCCGATTGAACCGTCTGAGCCACCGCCTTCTATCACACTGTTGAATGCAGGGGAATACTGACGTAAAGCATGGTGCTCCGTATATCAACCCGCATGTCAACAGTGGGATAGGGCTCAACGTGACAAGAGCCGATTGACTAGGCCGGTACGACTAGCCTCCCGTTTAGATAGAATTCAAGGCCAAAGTGGAGTGTTGGCACCAGTGTGCCGCAACCCAAAGGGAACCTCAGCCACCAGGATCCTCTTCTCCCCCGACACGGGTCTCCAAGCACGGCAAACACTTGTGATCCAAAGGACCAAAAACTCACGAGTATTTTTAAGGACCAATCCAACATGGTAGGACCTGGGTTAGCACAGCTCCTTAAAAACCGGACCAATGAAAAAGACTGAGCAACATATCTGCTGACATCAAGTCCTAATCCTGGACAAGATGGCACCCCTGTGCTAGCCCACTCAGTCAGGGAATGAGGGGACTACCCACCCACGCCACGTGGAGGCCGGTGCCGAGTGGGCTGCAGATCAGAGAGCTCTACGTAGACTTGATAAAGGAATATTACGACATCATTTTTATTTGGGTCCCAGGGCATGTGGGCATCGAGGGCAACAGGATCGCAGATTCTGCTACCAACAATGCCCGCAACGAACCTGTCCCTGACGCACAGACTGTTCATAGTGATTTAAGACCTGTGATTAGTGCGTACATCGCCGGTGAGTGGCAGTCCGAGTGGGACAGAGGAAGCTAACAAGCTGCATGAAGCTGTCCGACAGTGTACCTTATCGCTGCGGCAATCGCCGTGAGGAGACTGTCCTTGCTCGGCTCCACATCGGGCACACGTATGTTACGCACTCATGTTTACTAAAACAGGAGGATTGATTGATTGATTGTACATTGCTTAACGTCCCGACAGCAACAAGACTTTCTCAGGACGTGTCTGCACTGCTTGTGAAAAAAACTAAACAGAACATTGAATGTATGTCGCCAGCCGGTCCAATACGTTAAATAAACCTAACACATGGGGCCTAAATAAAGCTAAGACCATTTAGCAACACACATCCAATATCAAGAGCTACAGGCAGTGCGGACTGTAGGGAGAGTTTTAAAAAGGCAAATACAGGTGAATGGACAAAGGGTAGACAGAAATATATGCCCCAGAATAGAGAGGAAAACCCACCTTGTGGGGCTGACCAGGGTGACCCTTGGAACTAAAAAGTAGTTAACCCCACCCAAGTCCCCCAGGGCAGACCCGGGTGGGGGTAAAACGGGAGGAGCGTCCATGGGGTTATGCCTGCGACGAGCAGTATTCTGTTAAACACTTTTTGTTGTCTTGTGCCGATCTAATTGACGCAAGGTATAAACACTTTACAGCAGACTCCTTGAAGGTTTTGTTTCGGGACAAAATCTTCAGTTTTCTGAGAGAGTGCAATATTTTTTAATAAGATTTGAGCATTCATAGACCATGACAATTCTATTATTTTGACCTTTTTGTCTGTAGACGTTTCCTTTAAAGACCTGTGCGACGTTTTAGCTTGAAATATTTTAAAGATATATTTACATCTTGTCTTAAGACCTTTCTTTTAGTCTGGCTGGCCAGATTTTTACTCATCCCGCCGTGAGATGGCCTTAGTTGGCTGCTCGGCGTTAAACCCAAATAACTAATTCTTCACGTGCTTTAAACAGCAACAGGTATAAACAGTACTTGGAAAGAAAGTGATTCGCCGGGCCGTATCGCAATCACTTAGAATGTTGACATCAAACTCTTAAATGCATCTTGTCAATGTCTGTCTCGGTGACAGTTTGGTAAAATTTGTTACGAAAGCCAGGTTGCTGTCTTCTACACACGTACTACCAGGCAACGAATACAAAAATCTTGCACACGCTGTGGGTTTCATTCTGACACGTTTAGTCACTATCTGAATGGATGCAGGAAAAACAAAAACTCGATTAAGAAAAGACACAACCGGCTTGTCGACATTGTGGCAAATATGATCACTTAAATGCATCCAGAAGCTGTCTGCAAGATCAAATTATGAAACTGAAACATTTTGACCAGCACGTTGCCGCTCAGTCCTTTGGCATGCGTAAAGCTAGGCCTGACGTGTGTTATCGATCATAAAGAGAGGTCTTGTATATTGGTAGAACTGTTCACACTTTCATAACTTACCAGCATAAATTTGACAAATACTTTCCCCTGTGCCAAAGAATCAGTGATATGAGCTATCAGTGTAGAATCATAGTACTTGTTGTTGGGCCTGTTGGCAGAGTGCACAAAATGTTTGTCAGTGGGTTGAAGAACCCTGGTGTTCATGTCGGTAGAGCTAAAGCCATAGTTAAATGCTATTCTGTAAGTGCCATGATCGCATCAAAGGTCAACTGAAACAGCCCTTCTACATATCTTAAACGACCTGCTTCTCCCCACCGACTCGGGCAACATCTCCCTTCTTACGCTACTCGACCACTCTGCCACCTTCGACACTATAGACCACTCTTATGTTGCAAAGACATAACTGATTCTCCATAATTATAGTGAGCAATCAAAAAGCCGGAGAGTGAGTGATGTGCAATGCGACAGGTTGGCAAGGCTATACAAGCCATGTCCTGTTGTTGCATGCGCAGTCTCTAATTGTTCTGGAGTATGTAATCAACTCATTCGCGACGTGCCGCTTTCGGATGCGCGGCTTATGCCGCGCATCCGGAGGCGGCACGTCTCGAATGAGATCATATCTTTGTGCGCGTGTGTTTAATAATAATAATAATAATTACGGTATTTATAATGCGCTTATCTTATAATAATTATAACTCTAAGCGCGCACTCACAACTCGCGCACGCATGCGCACGCTTTAGACAACGACTCACGTACCACAAATAGTGAAATACATTACGACAGTCTGCTTAGGGTGGGAAGTGTGGCGGTATAGTGCTAGAACTGTTGAAAGAGGTGAGTTTTGAGGGCGGACTGGAAGGAGGAGAGAGAGTGTTTCTGACGGAGAGAGAGTGGGAGAGTGTTCTAGGTGGATGGACCGTATACTGAGAAGGAGCGGGGGCCGAAAGTGTTGTTTGGTGCGGGGGATGTGGAGGCGGAGAGGGTCGGAGGCGAAGCGGAGGGAGCGGGGAGGAGTGTAAGGGTGAAGTAAGTTGGAGAGTAGGCGGGAGCGCAGTTGTTCAGGGATTTGTAGCAGAGAGACAGAATCTTGTATTGGATGCGTTGGGGGATGGGAAGCCAGTGAAGGAGTTTGAGCAGGGGAGTGATGTTGTCGGATTTTTTCTTTCTGAGGACGAGGCGGGCAGCATTGTTCTGGACGCGCTGGAGAGTAAAAGTGCTGGAGTGAGGGAGGCCGGAAAGGAGAGAGTTGCAGTAGTCGATGCGAGATAGGATGAGAGAGACAGCAAGTTTGGTGGCAGCTTCGGTAGTGAGGTATTTTCTGATCTGACTGATGCGGTGGAGGTGGAAGTAGCATGCCTGGGCCGTGGCGGAGACGAAGCTGGTCATGGAGAGAGAGGAATCGAGGATAACGCCGAGGTTTTGGGCCGTCAGAGAGGGAGATGGGGGTGCTGTCGAGTTGAAGGTGGAGGGAGGGAGGGAGCTTGGAAAGTTTCTGGCGAGTGCCTACCAGCATGGCTTCCGTTTTGTCGTCATTCAGTTGAAGCTTGTTTGCTGCCATCCAGTTTTTCACGTCTTCGTAGCAGTCAGCCGTGCGAGTCAGTAGTGACTGAGTGTTGTCAAGTTTGTCTTTGTCTAGTAGTTGTGAGTCGTCAGCGTAGAGGTGGTGGTGTATGTGGTGTGATGTTGGACAGGGGAGAGGTGTAGAGTGTGAAAAGGACCGGGCCCAGGACGGACCCCTGTGGAACTCCGCAGGAGAGCGTTACTGGGTTAGAGGAGACGCCGTCGATGGTGACGGACTGCTGTCTGTCGGAGAGGTAGGAGAGAAACCAGGAGTGAGCAGAGTCAGTGATGCCAAAGGAGTGGTGAAGGCGGTGGAGGAGGATAGAGTGGTCTATAGTGTCGAAGGTGGCAGAGAGGTCGAGTAGCGTAAGAAGGGAGATGTTGCCCGAGTCGGTGGGGAGAAGCAGGTCGTTTAAGATATGTAGAAGGGCTGTTTCAGTGCTGTGATGTTTGCGATAGGCAGACTGGAAGGGACTGAGGAGGTTGTTGTCGGCGAGGTGGAGGTTGAGCTGGTTGAGAACGACCTTCTCAAGAAGCTGGACAGGAAAGAGAGATTGGAGATAGTGTTTGAGTTCGTTTAGGTCGAGGTTGTGTTTTTTGAGGAGACGGACGATGGCGGACTTGAAGATATCAGGGACGGAGCCGTTTTCTAGAGATGTGTTGATGATGTCGGTAATGAATGGCAGAAGTTTTGGAAGGCCGTCCCGGTAGAGAGAAGCTGGGAGAGGGTCTAGTTCGCAGGTTTTGAGAGGCATGAACTTTATGATCTTGAGGACTTCGTCCTGAGAGACGGGCCGGAAGGACGAGAGGGGGGTGCCGGAAAAGGGGGTGTCGGGAGGGCAAGGCGGAGAAGGCAGAGTGTCTAGTGTGTTGCGCAGAGTTTGGATTTTGTCGGAAAAATAGGTGGAAAAAGCGGGCGGGAGTTCTTCTTTGCTGTGTGTGTTGGGGAGAGGAGAGTCTTTAGAAATGCCTAGGAGTGTGTTCATGGTAGCGTAGAGGGTTTTGGAAGAAGTGGATTCCAGGATTTTGTTTTGAAGGTGTTTACGTTTGGACCCGGAGATCATTCTGCAGACTTTGAATCTAGTTGTTTGGAAGATCTGTCTGTGAACGGTGAGGTCGGATGAGCGCCAGCAGCGTTCCGCTTGTCGGCGCTCACGATTGGCCTCAGCTATGTCGTCAGTGAGCCAGGGGGAGGGGGGTCGGTTGGGTATGGAGCAGGTGGTGACAGGTGCATGGGTGTCTAGAAGTTTTCGAAGGGAGGAGTCGAAATGGGATGATCCAGTCGAGGGTGTGGCCGAGTCGGTGGGTGGGTTTGGTGATGTGTTGTGTAAGATTGTGGTTTGAAAGTGATGTGCAAAGGCGTTTTGTGTCAGGGTGGTCGGGTTTGTCGAAGTGGAAGTTAAAGTCGCCAAGAATGATGTGTTTTCCGGGTCGTGTGCTGTAGTGGTCGAGGAGGAGGTCGAACTCGGTGAGGAACATGGAGTTTGTGAGTTTGTTTTGAGAGCTTGGAGGGGGGCGATAGATACATGAGAAGATGAGGGACTGGCCAGGGAGTGTTGCTACGGCCTCGACAGATTCAAAGGAGGGATGAGCAAAAGGTAGAGACTGAGAGAAGGAGAGGTGAGCGGAGAGACAGTCCCTCTAGAGGATGGCAATGCCACCCCCTCTAGAAGCGCGCGGGAAGGAGGCCAGGCGGTAGCCACTCGGAGTGACGCTGGCGATGATGGGTTCATCGCCAGCTGAGCGGAGACACGTTTCGGTGGTCACGACAACATCTAGGTCATTGTCTAGAATGAAATCTGAAATCACGTCGGCTTTGCCATCCTTGCAGACAGACTGTGCATTGAACAGACACAGTTTTAGGTTGGGTGAGACAGAAGAGGAACAGGAAGAAGAAACGGACGAAAAAGAGGACAAAAGAGGAGGAGGGTGGGGAGGGGGAAAAGAGGAGGGGGGAAAGATGAGGGAGGGGGGAGTAGGGAGGAGGAAAAGACGGGGAAGGAGAACCGGGCAAGAAAGAGGATGCGAGAGGAGGGGGAAGGGGGGAGGGGAAAGGGGGAGGAAGGAGAGTAGGAAAAGATGAGGAAGAGCATGGGGGGGGGGGGGGTGAAGGGGAGGAGAAAGGGGGAGGAGGGGACGAGGAGGAAAAAGCAGGCGGAGGAGGAGAGGGTGAGGGGAGGGAGGGGAGGAGGGTGGGGGAGCAGGCGACCGAGGAGAGCAGGGAGCGGTAGGTGAGGAAGACAGGAGAAGAAATGGGGGAAGAAGAAAGGGATGGGGAGAAGGCGGGGAGGCGGAAGGGGTGCCTATGAAGGGGAAGAAGTGTGCGGGTGTGGTGGTGAGTCGTGCCTTCTGCTAATTCCACTCCTGTGGCCTCTCTTTCGCGACCGGATGCCACGTAAGGCATTTGCAACACTATCGGTGGCACCGGCCGCGCAGTAGGTGGCGTGGCGACGTAGAGATAGCAGTTGTTGGCGTGTGTATCTGATGAGCATGATTGTTTGTGAGGACAGGAAAAAGAAAGACGGGACGAGGGTGCAGTAGGGTGTGTGTGAGTGTGTGTGTGTGTGTGTGAGTGTGTGTGTGTGAGTGTGTGTGTGTGTGAGTGTGTGTGTGTGTGTGTGTGTGTGTGTGTGTGTGTGTGTGTGTGTGTGTGTGTGTGTGTGTGTGTGTGTCGGTGTGTGTGTGAGCGGTGTGGTAGGGGAGCGACCTGATAATACGCAAGGGAGAAAAAGTACAGTGTGTGTGTGTGTGTGTGTGTGTGTGTGTGTGTGTGTGTGTGTGTGTGTGTGTCTGTGCGTGTGCGTGTGTGAGTGTGGTAGGGGAGCGACGCTGATAATACGCAAAAACCAACACTGAAATGGCAGAAGGGATACAGGGGAAAAAAATTACAAGCGGACAAACACGGTCGGTCAGCGGAGGGATCACAAGTGGAGAGGGCGAGATGTCGACGGGAAATAACAAATTTAGGGCAGAACACGTAAAAGCTATAGGACGGTAGGAACATGAACAACAACCAGCAACAGGTGCGGGTAGCGAACAGACTCACACAGTAAACACTTAGCACATAGCGAGTAAAAACAGGGCAGCGGTAAAGGCCCGCAAACGACCACGCTGCGGGGGAGGCAAAATGGCGATGTAAACAAAGTTCAAACTGTTCAGTCCTGTTTATGAATGTGTGTGTGTGTGTGTGTGTGTGTGTGTGTGTGTGTGTGTGTGTGTGTGTGTGTGTGTGTGTGTGTGTGTGTACAAAACCCCAAAATGGGTGACTTTCTTTACCATCCTTATGGAAAATGGGTGTGTGTAAAATTCTTGGTGCTCAAGTCAGACACTCATTTTTTCTGAGGTTGTTTCTGCATTGTCTTGTGGTCAAAATTTATAAAAAGTAAAAGAAATCAGTTTCTCTCTTTTTAAGTTGTTTATATCATGTTTTGTGTTTGCGACGCACTCGTGTTGTGTGTTGCCACGGAAGCGTGGGCCCCTGTGTGACGTCAGCTTTCTTAGTTATGTTTGGCATCCTGTCTCGAAAGACAATGGAGTATGCGCTTGCTGGGTCAGTCACTGGAGTGACCTCTCCAGTGCGCAAGCCTGGGCGAAGTGTATGGAGATCCTGGGATGCCCAGTCGTCAAGGTCGCCGTCTCGGCCTCGCTGATGTATCCAAAGGAATGCAAAGCAGTACGTTTGGCACCAGTTTGGCTGCAGGAGCTGCCAGAACAGTGCCTGAATACAGGCAGCTGTCTGCCTTTGGGGCTCCACTCCTGATTTGAAGGGTTTACTCCCCCACATTTGGCCGTTGGATCCAACCTGATCTCCTCCGTCCTCTAGCCATTGGCTGTCAGAAACAGCTCATCCGCCTAGTGGTGCAATGTGAACACCACCCCCTCACTTGGTTTAGCCCACCAGCTGAGGTGGTTTGCCAGGGTGTGGCGCTTGGAGCCAGCACGTGAGAGATTAAGGAGATGGATGAGGACCAGTGATGCCCGTCCATCCTATGTAGGACGCAGCTGCCGAACAGCAAAGGTACTACCTCTATCCAGAGCCCCCTACACTCTTAGTTATACATCAGCTTGATACTGATTGGTCGACTATGCAGTGACATGAACTGAGTTGTTTCCCCTTATCGCCTTACTGACTCAGCAACACTGACACCATTGTCTTTTGTCCCGCACCGCTGTTTTGTTTGCAAAGTTAAATGTTATGCAATTTTTTTTTTAACAGCACGCCCAAGTGTACTTATTCAGCGCAGGTATTTGACTGAGATGCTCCCAATCCAATACAACTGCACCATCAGCCGATACCGACCCGTTAAGGCCTTCCAAACCAAAGCATGCCAGACCTGTGGCAATGCTAGCTCCTTCAAGACCAACTCCGATTATACTACCGATTCCAGTTGTTATCAAAACAATACCACTAGCAGATAAACCAGCTGAAACCGCACCCACAGCCATTGAAGTGTTTTGTACAGAATTGAAAACTGTTTTATACCGTCTTTTACACCTGGAGTATTTTGCCTCTTCACCTTCCAAATACTTTAACGCGTCTGTAATATTTGTTAATCGGAATGAATTTGCTTGTAATGTTTTATCAGATGCAACTGGCTCAGTTGGCGCATGCGGATCAGTCGGTAGTTGTGGATACAGTGGTGGCATTTTTTTTATGGCAAATATTTTTTAAAAATTTAATCATCGAATTTATTTTGCAACTCTTCAAAGGTATACAATTTGCTAGTGTAATAAAATGAAACAAGATCTATGTGTTCCAGTTTTATGTAACTTAGACGAACAAAAGTTGTTTTATCGACCACTATTTTTACAGCTGGAATACTACTCAAAACTTCTATATCAACACCTTTTCTAATAGCAATAATAACTTGTGTTGTCTCTGCTACTGTGTCATCTCACATAAGTTTGATTCCCTGTCCGATATCTGCTTCTTTGACAGAAGCTACAGATCTCATGATAATTTCAAATACTATTGTCGCTTCTTTTGCTATGGTAAAGTTTGCTGGCATAAACACAACAGAAGTATCCAATCTGCCCCTTCTATTTGTAAGAAGATACCGTTGTTTTTCATACTCTTGCACTTTTAGTTTATCTCTGCTATTGTTGTCTAGTGCAAAGCTCGGAACAAGACTCACAATCAACGGCCCAGAGTTAACAACTTTTCTAAATACTAAGGCTCCTTCATCATCAGTATATACATAAGGACTAATAAATTCAAACTTTATGTCCCAGTCAATTGCTGGTGTATGCGCAAGCGGCACAGGCGAAACTACCAACTTATTACCCATATGTTTTAAGTTGTAGGGCACATTATTTACAGGAGGAGTAGGTACAGTAACATCACGAAGCTGACCAAGTTTAGGAATCGGTCTCTTGGTGCCGTCTTTCATGTCATCAATTACTTTCATGCCAAAAGAATCAAGTTCAAAACCATACACTTCTCCCACCTCTCCTTCTTTCTCAAAATCCTGTACATCAGCCAAATCTTTCAACTCTGTTACCAGACACGCAACTGGAATAATTTTTGGTTTTGGACCAACACTCATTTTTATTTAGTAAAAATAAAATTATTTAACTTCTAATACAACACTAAAATCATGCATCAGAACCAGTTTATTATCTTGATTAGTTACAGATAAACACAGTGATTCAAAGAAACTGGAACCTAATTTCTTAAACTGCAAATTAGGAAATCTAACAGCCACGCTTTCGCAATAGGGTGCAGTTCCAGTCAGCAAGCATCTTAACAAAGTTGATGGTTTTCCATTGTGAACATTCTCAGTCGTGTTCAGTTCATTCAAATGAACATTTAGTACTGTGTGTACTGAGAAATGGACAGGATATCTTTCAGTTATTTATTTATTTATTTTTTGGCCTTATATATCCTTTATCTAATGCCAATCTTCATCATTAACTGTATCTAAAAATATGTCATCTTCATTTAAAAAACCAAGTAGCATTATAAGTCTTCCTGTTAATACAAACTGACTATCTTTTGGAAATTCCAATGTAACAAGTAAGTTAGCTGGATTTAAAGTTAATTTAATTTTATATTCATTTTGAAAAAAATTCAGCTAAAGTACAAAAGTTGTAATACCCAGGCTGTAAATGAGCAAAGCCAATACTTGTACCACCTATAGTTCCATGTACAGCATATTCACTATCATCTGTTACATTAAACCACTTTACAGTGTAGAACATTTCATGGATAGCTACAGCCTTGTTACCATCTCGATTATCAATCCCATTAGTTAACCACACTGGTTTGCTTGTGTCAAGATTTGTTAAGGTAATAAACATTTTTATTATCTCATAAAAAAAAATGATGGAATTTAAATCACCAACAATTGTTACTACAAACGCATTTCAATTTAATGTAGATGCCAAGTTTAATGTTGCGCCGACTTATGATAAAAAAAATAATTCAACTAAATCAGCTCGATATAGCTGTAAACGAACAAAATTTATTTCAAGTCAAAATACCAAATCCCTTTGATCAATATCAAATTACAGACGATGTAACTGCAAGAAAGTGGTCCTCAAGACCACTGCAGATGTATCAAAACCAGCTAAACTTTGCTATACTATGATCAACTACAGGCTGCGGTGTTTCTTTTACAGACCACTTGAATCACTCAAACAAACTGATAAGGTCTGTGTATCGTTTCCACACATATTATCAGCTTAGAAGAATACTGCCAGAACTCCATGCCCCACTGCCCACTGAATCTAGTTTCAACAGGTATAACAACCCCATGGATATGAAAGCGTTTGAATGCATTTGTAATGAATTTAACATTAACACAAAGTATGACTTTATGCAAAAACTTGATGATCACCACAGCATGGGAACATTGTATTATGCCATGAGTCACAGAAAATACCCTCAAGATTACTACCCAGGTTACACCTCATTCTCTTCAAAATCACAAGTCTGGCTAGGTTCAATAGAACAGAAACAGTCTAATGCCTGGACCACATTTGTTTTAGATAAAACTGACGGGTTTACACAAGCAGGATTTGAACGCATAAATGAATCTATCAGAACGTATGTGTGGTGTATACTAGGAGCACAATCACTAACAAAATCAAACATTTAAATGGGAGTGGAACATTGAAGCACAAAAACAATTTCTTGCAAACCTAGAAGACTCAGTAAACTCAGTAGTAGGTCTCCCATCAAGCATACAACACTATCAAGACAATCTCAGATATGCCAGATCAAAAGTTGACTTTGTAGTTGGCATTGGGTTATACATGTTTCCATCTGACCTGCAACTTCAAATGGGGACAATAACAAATTATAATAATGAAATAATTGTTGCAGGTGTTGGTCAAAAATTAGGACTCAATCAATCAGTAAACTTGGGCCCAGCACCCACACATTTACAGTCATTAAAACCATTAATAACACCAGCCCCGGCTCCGCCAACACCAAACACACATGCGTCAGAGAGAACTGCATTGGTAATAGGCCTTACTGGATTAGGGATATTACTTCTTTACCTGTTTCATTAAATAACCCACTATTAATCCTCCTACTGTTACCGAAAAGACCCTCACATGCTCCGCCATAAACCCAACTACTTTTGATGCAGTATTGAACTTCCAACTGACAACACTCCCTATTATGCCAGGCAAAGCATCCATTGCTTTCACAGCCAATTTTTTAAGCAAGTCTGATATGTGTGAGAGTTGTTTTTTTTATCCACGACTGCAAGTCTTTTGGGTCTGAAGGAACCGGAGGTGCCGGAGGACCTGGAGGCGGTAGACCACCACCACCCCCTGGTCCTCCGGTTACAGCCATTACAACAGTACTGATAATAAACCCAAGAGCAGTAATTAAACTCGCAATTGCGATACCCTGCTCTCTAAAAAGTGTTTTTAATCTCTCAGCCAATGTTGTGTCTTCGTGAAGTATATTCTGGATAGTTTCTCTAATCCTGTTGTCCTGTGTTTTCAGTTTTTCTCTTCCAATACTAATCACTTCTAATCACCCTGATCTTTCTATCTGCAAATCATTTAATCTGTGTTGTATTCTTTGTTTTATTTCTGTGTCATAATTTTCCTCGTCTGCTGTAGCTAGTTTTTCCTTTTCTCTTTTTATTTGATTATCAAGCTCACCTAGTATGGCTACATTATTTACCATCTCACCTCTGATTGTCTGCAGTGATTTATCCAAGCCCACAATCTCCCGCATTGACAAAGGAGAGTCTTTTATTGTTTTCATAGCCTTATTTATTTGACCTTCTGAAAATGAGGTTTCTTGTATCACATTGTTTGCTATTTCTGGCAGGCTTTTAATTTCTGTCATTTCAATTTCTTTTCCTGTTGGCAACCTTGTTTGCACGTCATGAAGAGCGCTAACAAGTCTAGGTGGCAACTTTTTATCTCCAATACCAAGTTGACGCAAGGTGCCAACACCTCCTTCACCTTTGATTGTACTTAAAGCTCTAAACTTACAGGGTCTCTTTTGTTAGTCAATTGTATTTTTCCTTTGTCAACAGTAATTAAATATAAATGACCCTTGCCATCAAGTTCAAACTGATAAGGATCTATGTTGTCTGGGTGGTCACCAACATGATCATAAAACGCATTCACTTTGCTTTCTAAAAGTTTGTGGCATAAACTAAGTATTTCTTGTACCAGCCATATCTGTTGTACTAGTATCAAAATCATACATGACATCCATTTCAAAATCATCATGGTCAAATCCTCCTGCTGCCATTGTTTTTATTAATTAATTAATTTTTAATTTTTGCATAATAAAATGTCCTACGGATCAAAGTTAGACCCATACAGAAAACTATGTGAGCTTCTTGGTGTTAAGGGCATTAGGCAATCAATTGTCATCACAAACAATCCTAGTACTATCGATCAAAACCAAACTCTTACCGTCAAGTTTCCAAACCTAGGTCCCAATGACGTTATTGTTCCTGGTACTGCACGCCTTGCTTTTAATATCAAACTTTCATCAGAATCAGATGTAAACAGAACACTAGTTGACAATCTTGGCAGAGCAATTGTTAAAACTATTAAAGTTAAACTTGAAGGACAAGAAGTGTTTAGTCTGGATGATGCTGATGTATTTTATGGCTTACACGAAAAGAGAGAGAAGATCATATTTACCAAGGCATACAGTCTGCTAACGTTGCTAAACTTAGAATCGACGCAGGCGATAAATCAACAACAGCAATTGAGAACGTTATATTAGCAGATACATACGGTAATAGATTTTTCATTCCACTTGAATTTGAAATCCTCACAGCACATTTGCCTTATTACCAAGGAGCACTAAATGACTGTCTAAGCTTTGAACTAACTTTTAATGAATGTGCAAAAGTTATTAGAACAACTGACACAGATGCAACATATAAGATTTCTAACATTTCCTTGGAATACGAAATTGTCACACATGCTCATCTAGCTACTCTCATTCAAAATCAGTACCAGTCAAAACTTCCAATTTATTACAACCGTATTATACGACACAGTACAATATCCAAAGACAAAGGTGATACAATGTGGAATATCAACCTAAATACACCTGCCAGGTCACTAAAAGGTATACGTATGTTGTTTATTGAACCAAAAAATCCATTCAAAATTGAGTCAGAAAAAATTTACAATCCAAAGATTACACATTTGTCTTGTATGATTGAAGGTCATCCTAATCAAGTATACGCATCAGGAATGTTACCATAACCAACACTATGACGAGATCACAAAATGGGAGGGTGGAAGACCAGCAAACATGGCATGCAAAGATCTACATCTGTATGACGTAAGGATCGGACAATACCTGACAGAAAAATATGCACTTTGGTTAGACCTGCGTAGTACAGACGACGACTACCTACATGGGTCAGGGCGTACTGTTCAAAATGGCAGTGACGGAATTACAATTCAAATCCCAAAAAAGGCTGAAACAGGAGGAGCCATAAATATATATTTGTATCTGATTTATGACGCAAAACTCAATATTGCAGAAAGCAGACTAAGTGGTCATGTGTATTAACATTATAATTAGTATTAAAATAAACTAGATGACACTCAACCCACACTGTGGTTTATTTTGTGGTGCCACAGGCTGTGGGAAAACTGAATTTGTTCTTGACCTCTTACAAACAAGATACATCCATCATTTTGAAAACATTGTGCTATTCTGTCCAACGATCAAACACAACAAAGCTTATCACAACCATTCATTTATTTGGACTGACAACAACATCTATTTAGTCGACCCTGAAAAAAATCTAAATGATTGTTTGCTGTCTTTTTACAAGCAATTTGAAGGGCAGCCAACTTTGTTATAGTTGATGACTACTCTTGTGAAAAAGACATTGTTAAAAAGAGAAACACATTAGCAGAACTTGCTTTTAGTGGCAGACACGCAAATGTCAGTGTATGGATTCTCACTCAAAAATATAATGCTGTACTGAAAGATATTCAAGTGCAACAAGTTTATCTGTTTGTTGTACTGTAAAGATCATGGCAGCTTTGAAGACTGCCTCAGAGAAAACAATGTAATACCAAACAAGCATGAACGAGACATTGTGAAAAACAAACTGAAATCACTTTGGTATCAGTTTCAGCCAACTTAATAAAATTTCAAATACAAAACGATTTCCAAATACTGTCAGTAGCTCGCTTGAGCTTGCCCTTAGCACCATGTAAATGTTCTGTGTTTACGTACAGTGTGTGAGTGAATGCGTGTGATTCACGTGAGCGTGCTTGTTGGGTTAAGTTCGCGGCTACATTCTGCGCATTGAGTTATATTATAAATATGAGAAATGCGCCATATAAATACCATGTAATAAATCAACTAAGCATCTAAAGCTTATCTTAAAAACAGATCAGCCCACAGGGTATGGATTAGTAAATTAATTTATACTTTTTGTTTTGTCCAATAAAAATGACAGACAAACCATGCAAAATTGGTCTAATGGTCAAATCATAGATATTACATACTACTTTAAAGACGTTCAATATGTAAACCAGCTTAATAAAAAAAAAAAAGAGACACCTGGAAATTTATTTATAACACCAGCAACACTGTACATGACAGGTAATATAACTTTGGGTGCCAATCATCCATTTAGTCCATCAATAATACAAAAATAACTGTTAATATTAAGACACAAACTTTTACTGTTAATAAATATTGCAGTGACTGGTTTAAGGCAGTGTGTATTGATATAGTGAAAGAACTATACCAAATAAATTTGTATTTTACCAGTATTACAGTTAGTAAAATGGTAATACACATGCAGCGCCAGTGGTAATTTTTTTCTATTATTATTTTGTCGGACAAATAAAAATGACGGACAATGCTCAAAGCTCATCAAGCCCTGGCTTAAGAAACGTGTTTCACACAACAGATTTGCCTATATCAAACACTTACAATGTCTATGAATCGATAGAAAACTCTTTTTCTGTCATACAAGATAATCTTCTTTCAGGAAGTGTAAAGATTCAGGTTGTTGCTAAAATAGAATTTAACAGGGTAGATGGTGAAGTGATTATATCATATATCTCGACAAGACAACACACAGTTAATTCAAAATGGGAATTGAAAAACGTGCTTAGAGAAAGACTGTTGCCAGACTTTCTTGAAGCAATTGACAGCTAGAATGAAGGGGTCTGGTTGGCATGAAGGTTATGTACATGAACTACAACTGAAGCAGTCGAGATATCATCCTATATTAGGCAAATCATGGTTGCCACTGCCAACAGAGTTTACAAACAAAAAGGCTGTTGTTAATATTCAGAACAAAGATAATTTTTGTTTCATGTGGTGTGTGCTTGCTGAACTACACCATTTAAAAACAAAATCTGATCGCGTATCTAACTACACAAAGTTGTAAACGAACTCAACTTCAGTAGTATAGATTTTCCTGTTAAGGTAGAAGACATAGATTTGTTTGAAGAAGTAAATCCTGGTATTTCTGTGAATGTGGATGAATGCAGAGCTGCCAACCCACCATCATGCCAAAGAGTAGCATCCAGAGCTTTTTGGAGTAGCATTTAAGAAAAAGGAGTAGCACACATGCTTTTCCGCTGCGTTCCTCTTGTGTGTGGCAGTACCCACATGTTTCTCGATGTCAAACCGCCCCCTGTGAGCAATCGAAAAATCGGAAGCACAGTACGTGCATCTTGCTGAGCAGTTATTTGCAGATCTGACGATGCAAGGAAAGTCCTTGGTGTAGTCTGCTTTGAATTGCTTACAACTGGGTCGAGACTTTGGTGCCTTCTTTGGGGGAGTAGCAGCAGGATCGCTAGTTTCTGCAGGTGCCTTTCGCTTCATCGCCATTTCACGGTAAAACAACGACGCTTCGGGTGCTTCCGGCACTTCCGCCCCGGAGTTGAAACGCAACGCGATTGGTCAACTACAGCACACAATTCTACGTGAAGGTCAAAGGTTTATTTTCAGTTCAGTTCGTAGCTGGCCCGCGAGTCGCTCGCTTTTTTATGAATGGACTTTTTTTTAAAGATCTTAAAAGAAAATCACACGTCAATGTTTTCAAAAATTGGAGTTTTTCCGGCTGATCATAGCATCATAGCAAGCATGTCGAAATTGTAGCATGCTACGCCTAAATCGTAGTACTTGGCAGGTCTGTGTATGGGATAATGAGTCTCTTAACAAGTTACAACCAATTAGAGTATCCCCATTTGCCCCAACCTACGGGCAGTCAGAAGATAAACATGTTGACATGTTATTAATAAGCTCCGGTGATAATGATAACTTTCACTACACAATTATCAGGAGTATGTCATGACTAATTCATGATCATGTATCAAAACACAATGGTAAACAGGAAGTGTGTAAGAGATGTTTACAAGATTTTCTTCTATTAAAGTAGCACATAATGATGTCCAGCACTGTAGGTCAGCTGATGACATTCAAACAATACTTAAGTATCCAGATCCTGGTAGTCAGGTATATTTTAAAAACTATGGGAATCAGCAAAAGCTGCCATTTGTAGTGTATGCTGATTTTGAATCACTGTTTGTACCTTATGACGGTCCTTAATTGATTGTACATTATTTAACATCCTGACAGCAACAAGGCTTTCTCAGGACGTGCCTGCACTGCTTGTGAAAAAAAAACCAACGGAATATTGAATGTGTTGCCAACCAGTCCAATACATTAAATAAACCTACGCCATGGGGCCTAAATAAAGCTAGGACCATTTAGCAACACACATCTAATATCAAGATCTATATGCTTTGCAGACAGTTGGGACAGTTTTAAAAAGGCAAATACAGGTGAATGGACCAAGGGTAGACAGAAACACATGCCCCAGAATAGAGGGGAAAAAACTCACCCTGTGGGGCTGACCAGAGTGACCCTGGGAACTAAAAAGTAGTTAACCCCACCCAAGTCCCCCAGGGCAGACCCGGGTGGGGGTTATGATGGTCCTGTTCCAGAATCATTACCAAAGACTGTTAAACTAAGTGACCAAGTGGTGTGTTCTTTTGGATACATTCTTGTCAGGTCAGACGGTGAGCATACAGAACCTGTTATCTACAGAGGTGAAAATGCAGCATGTCTGTTTTTAACAGAAATGAAACAACTGCATAGTAGTGTAGTAAAGTATCTCACAACATGTCAGATGCCTTTGGTGATGACAGAAGAAGACAAACTAAATTTTGATACAGCAGAGACTTGTTGGATTTGTGAACAACCCCTACCTGATAAAGTTTCTGACCATGACCACATAACTGGACGTTACAGAGGTGCTGCACATGGTGCATGTAACTTGAAATTAAAAATAGACCCTAAGACATATAAGTTGCCTATCTTTTTTTCACAATCTCAAAGGATATGATTCACACATTATCATGCGTGCTGTAGATGAGTCTTACAAAAAAAATTAGTTGTATTGCTCAGACAACTGAAAAATATGTGACTTTTAGGCTAGACAACAAATTAGTGTTTTATGACTCAATGTAACATTTGTCTCTAGGGCTTGCTAGTCTGGCAGAAGGACTGTCTTCGTTTTCAATAACAAGTAAATATTTTGAGCCAGAGTTAATCAAGAAAGGAGTCTACCCCTATGAATACATTGATCACTGGGTTGTGTTTGAGGAAAAGAGGCATTTTATTCAACACTAAATGGAAAAGGTATTTCTGACTCTGAATAAAAGCACGCTCTTGATGCATGGGATAAACTAGGGTGTCAGACAATTGGTGACTATCACGATCAGTACTTGAAAGCTGACGCTTGTTTGCTAGCAGACGTATTTGAAAGTTATCGTGAAAAGGGTTTGTTACACTACGGTCTTGACCCTGCTTGCTACATAACTAGTCCTGGCATGCATTTTTAAAATCTAGTAAGATATATATACATATATATATATATATATATATATATATATATATATATATATATATATATATATATATATATATATATATATATATATATATATATATATATATATATATATATATATATATATATAGACCTGTTGTATGATCACACGATGGGTGAAATGGTGGAACGCGGATTGAGGGGAGGTATTAGTATAGCCGCAAACAACTATGCCAAAGACAACAACAAATATCTTGACAGTCATGGTGACCTTCACCAGGGCTTTGACCCCTCAAGGTCATCTAATTATATCCTAGATGCTAACAATTTGTACGGATTTGCGATGTGTGAGTTATTGCCCTTGAAAAACTTTCAACTGCACGATCTGTCACAGTATGACATAACAGAGTTAACAAACTATATTATGAATCATGACCGAAATGACGAGAAGGGCTGGATCTTTGAAGTCGACCTGGAGTACCCACACCATCTACATGATTACTATAATGATTATCCATTGGCTCTTGAGAAAATGAGTTTTACAGGAAAAAAAGAAGACACTAATCTAGTGCCAAATTTGAATGACAAATTTAATTACGTTTGCCACTATCGCTTACTCCAGTTTTACATCAGACATGGGTTAGTACTAAAAGAAAGTTCACAGAGGCATAAGCTTTGACCAGTGTGCTTTTATGAAAGATTACATAATGAAAAACACATCCCTTCATGCAAGAGATGGCAACACTGCATTTGACAAAGACTTCTTTAAGCTTATGAACAATGCCTGTTTTGGCAAGACGATGGAAAATATTCATCACCAAAAAGATGTGAGATTAGTCACAAGTGAATCAGGTGCAATTAAACTTACAGGTAAACCACAGTACACAGGGTATAAAAAGTTTCATTCATCATTGTATGCAGTGACACTCAAAAAAAATTGTTAAACTGGACAAGCCAGTATTCATTGGCATGGCAATACTTGAATTGTCAAAACTGTTGATGCTTGAATTTTACTATGATTACTTCAAACCAAAGTATCCTGAATGTTGACTGTTATACACTGACTCAATGATCACAGGTCACTGAAGACTTTTATGAAGACATGAAAACAGAACTACATATGTATGACACGTCTGATTATCCTAAGGATCATCCGTTGTATAGCACGCAAAACAAAAAAAGCCCGGGCAAGTTTAAAGATGAACTAAATGGAGTGCCAATAGTCGAGTACGTTGGACTGAGGTAAAAAAAATGTATTCTATTTTACACCAAAAAGGCAGTCAGTCGAAAGCCAAAGGAATATAAAAAACAGCGATAAAAAATAAAGACATCCGTCATGAACATTACACGCAAGTATTAGATGGAGAACTAATGCCTGATTATCCAAACAAGACACTGAGGTCAAATAGACATAATCTTGAAATGATCCAAACACATAAGAAATCACTTGCAGTAGGAGACACAAAACGTGTGTTTCATACTAAGGAGAAGGCTTATGCACCTGGACATTACAGACTTAAGTTATCTGAGAAATAGTCGATGAATTAATCGATGAGTTAGTTACTGAAATTACCCAAATGGTCAAAAATGAGTAACAGCGTCTGGGGGAATAATCTGTAATTCTTCTCTGACAAATGCCCTCTGTGGGACAGGCTCATATAGATAATAAATTTACGGGTTACCAGGAACTATTTTTTTATATTGTGGACAGATATAGACCAAATGGGATCAGTTGCGCTGCGCCTGACATCATTTTCAGCCACGCCGGGTTGATATAGGTATCTTACCTGTTTTGTAAACAAGCTTGTGTCAGGCGCCAGCGGTGGTGTTGTTTTTGGCTCTGTCATTGTTTTCAATATAATAACATCAGCGGGTTTTAAATGACCTTTGTTATTCATTGCTTTTATCACAGATGGTAATCTTTTAACCCACTCAGTGTTACGTGCATCATGCATGAGTTCCTTAGAATACTGGTAACTGAAAAGTCTCTCTGATAATTGTTTATTAAAGTTCTCAATAATAGCCCGAGATCTGTGCACGCCTGGTATCCCGCGTCTAACCAGTACATCATGCTTCGCAAATAATTGATTAACTGCGCCTTTGAATTCAGATCCATCATCGACTTGAACAAGTCTGGGAAATTTTAAAGGACCTAATTGATAATGCTGCTGCTACAGTACTAGTGTTCTTGTCAGTTATGGCTTTGGCATCCTTGTACCTTGAAGCAATGTCAACGATAGTTAGTGCATACTTGTATCGTTTCTTTCTTATTGTATTGTGTGGCAGGAACAGGAGGTCGATTTGATGGGTGTCATTTGGCGTGACGTTTTCAAAATGGGGTCTTGATACTCTTTTTGGCGCAGGAAGATATATTGCCAAATTGCCTGTTTCTGCAGCTATTGTTTTATTTAGTCAGGTGTGACATCGCCACCTACAGCAGCATGTAATTTTTCTAATGCAGTTTTTCCTTTCCAGTAGCCAATACGGGAGTAATATATTTTCGATAGTTTAGCTCTGGCCCTGGGGTCGGCTTCGTTCATTTTTTCTAGCAATAAAAACTCCTGTGAAATAAACAAATGTCATTCCCACTAGAACAAAGATTATCTCCCCGTTTCTTTGTTGTGTGCTTTGTTGATAGTAATCGCTAAGTTTTGGCTGTGGGGTGGACATGTCTTTTGCCCGTAACAAGAAAATATTGTTTGATTGCATCATCGACATTAGAAAATGTATGCTGTGCGTGACCTTAAAGTCTGAGTTTTTCATTGATAAAATCGTTTTTCTATTCTTTGCTTCTCATACTCTTGTTGGGCTTGTACGAGTTTTTCAGACGCTGCGTTGCGACATCTCATTTCTTCTGCAGATTCTTCTCTACTTACTTTTGAAAAGAGATAATTTGACCCACTGAAAGTCAGGGCATTGACAACGGCCCCTCCAATTATAACGGCTAAAGTCGCCATACTTTTTTTTATTTACATAGAAACATTTTCAGGAATAATTCCTTGCTTGATGAGAAAGTCTTTTGTAGCAATTGACGCTGTTACAACAACAATTACCTTACTGCTGTCTTCAAAGTCTAATCTACTCAAGTCTGCCGATTTTATTTTGAGAAATTTTTTTTGCAAGCATAGAGTAAGAAACGGCTAGTCCGATTATTATGGCACAGTGATAGACAAAGTTTATTAAGTTTTTTGTTTCGCTCGTTTTCTAATGCAATAAAAATTAAAATAATATTTTTATTCACTGCATGAAAATGGGTCAACGGCTTTGGGTGTTGCTGGTAATGTGACGTCTTTTGGTTTTGATGATGGAGTGTCTGATTTTTTGGACACTGTTTTAGTGTGGGGTTTGTATTTTTTCCATAGCCTGTAGCCTACATAACCAAATCCTACAACAAATCCGCCAACTATATATTTTGTTATTTTGGGTTTAGACTCAGTTGTTAGTCTCTCACTTTGATGAGTGGGAGATGGTCCTGACGGTGTTGGTCCTGACGGTAGTGACCGTGGTGTCGGGGTTGGCGCTGGGGGTGGAGGGTCAGTTACATGAGCCTTTTCTGTTAACGCCTGAAGCTGTAATTTTCTTTGTTTGTTCAAAGCAGCTACCCTTTTTCCAACCTCAACCCTGCCTGGGCTTTTAGCCTTGGTCACAGTTTGAATCTGAGTCAAAACAGGGCTGGGGTTTGGCTGTGGAGTCATCTGTAGGTCGTCCATTTTTTTCTGCAGTAAAATTTAATTTAGAAAAACCAATATGACTCCCAGTAACAAGCAAAGTTACCACAGGTGCAAGGTAACTGCCAAACTTGTAATACATGATGTATGCTAATTTGCCAATTGAACTTGAAACAATATGATTTGATTCCAAATCGCTACTTAGACTTTTTTTTCGACTGGGAGAAAGTGACTGACAGCCTTTGTATAAAGGGATACGAGAGACCGACTCAGATCACAAGTCATTAGTGAAGCGATGTGATTGTCGTACTTGGTGTGTAGCCTAATGATTTCTTCTCTGCTAAGGGATTCAATATCATCTGTGGAATAACATTTTCCGAGATAAGCTTTCAATTTGCCTGAAACAACTACAGACAGAAGATGTTCCTTTTTTGAGTCTAACTGTTTATTTTCAAAGCGCTGATATCACTTAGAAGAAGTAATTCGTCTTGATTCATTTTATAATAAAAAATAAAAAGTGAAACAAAATTCTTGCACTTACTTATGGGTAAGGGCTGTTTCAGATAAATTCTTAACACTTTAATCCTTGCTAGCGAAACACATTTTACAAGAAACACACAAGACATCTTGTGCTTATTCACATTTTTTTTTTAAAATGGCATTGTGTACTAGGGTGGAGTTTATAGAAGACGTTTAAGATTAGAGGACAAACCCAGGCAGTCTAACACACAGAGAGATAAAACACCACTCATGCTGCTTACACCTGTCTATTTGATGCCCACAGCGCTGCAATCAATTACTGTGCCAACATCGAGTTGAAAGCTTTGCAGCCTGGGCCGTGGGAACTTTATTGATTTGCACCCAGCATTAGCTGACGAATAAAACAGGCATGTGATTTTTTGTGCTCAACTAGAATGCATACTAGAAAGGTTAGTATCTTATCCAGCTGTTTCTCGGGTGCCTGTATAGTGCAGAGTGTGGCCACCCATTGATTTTCTGAGGAACTATTTTTCAGAAAACAGCCACCTTTTTACCTTGCCCATGTTGTGTTACGGGTGATTGCTTGTGCATATTAAAGGGTATGTGTGCATATCACTGAAGGCTGGGGAGGTTTTCGTAAATAACCTTATTGATCAGTACATATCCTTGTAGAACTTTACATATTTTAATTCAGTGCAGGCGGGTCGAGTGCTGTTACCAAGGAGCGAGTGAATGTTGATGTATGTCGTCAAGCCTCGCCAGTCTACTCATAATGAGAGCCCAAACAGTACAGTTAACTGAAATCTTGTGAAAACGGAAGCCAGGCCCGGGGATTTTGAGAATCTGACCCTGTGTCAGCTTGTAAGAATCCGGGCTAAACCTGTGGGGCCGGGGGTGCGGGCTCCCGAGGATCTTAGCCTCTTGTAAAACCTCATGTTGTTTATGTACTCAGTACGAGGTAGTCAGATATCATGGGTTTAAAATAGAGGTGGCAGCAGTTAAATAAATAATTACCTGTGTGTGTGGGGTGGGTGAGAGTGGAAAAATCAATCGCCGCATTGATCATGGTCGCATTTTTAAAAAAATCAACAGGGTGTATTGATCATGGTGGGGCAGTGATGGGGCGTCAATGGGGTTATTGTCAAAAATGCCGTGATTTATCGGTTGATGCAGCATTATCGATTTTATTGGTTTTGGAATCTCTAGTTATATATCTCTGGATAGCCCATGCAGTATCTCTGCCGGAGAGGGTGCGTCTGGTAGGAGGGTGCATAGACAACAATTACAAACTGGTAAGTGATTCTATGATCAGTCTCATTTTATTGGCTCGCGTGCAAAGCAAAAGTAAGTTTATGTTCTGGGCCACTGGTCGACCGTCCGTCTGTCGTCCATGGTAAACTTAACGGTGGCATTTTCTCAGAGACTATTCAAGCCACATTCTTCAAGCTTGGCCCAAGAATACTTTGTGGCAAGACCTTTGTAATCATACCAATTTGAGTGACCTCTCACAAAGGGTCACGCTGGGTTGACAGATGTGTGAAAAATGCTTACATTTTCAGAAAACATGGATTTTGCTGCTGCTGCAGAAGCCAGCCCTTGTCACCGAGGTCACACATATATGTAAATCGGTCATACACTGGATTACTCTTTTATTCTTCTGCAAGGCCCCTTAAACCAAAATTGGGCTATTTCTGTCCCAATACAGTTTTTTTTTTCTTTTACCAGTTGGCAAATAGAGCCTGGGATGGACCTGAGAGTGCAAGCTCATCGCAATACAAGGACAGTGGTGACAAGGAGTTTGTTCCTGGCTGGAGCTCACAGGGTTCAGACTGTGGGTCGCTGGGAACTCCGACACAGTATTGTATTGACTATGTTAGATTTCAAAGTGGCAGGTTCAGGGTGGGCAGGTGTCAGTGAAGCAAGTACCAGCAAGGTGCAGTGTGCGGAACCTGGTGAATTAGGGGGTGGCAATGAGAATGTGTATAGGCAGAAGGAACATGACGTTGGGGGCGGGGAAAGAGCGCTTACAGAAGAAACAGGAGTGCACATGTCACAGAGAGGGAAAGGAAAGTACAAATGGGACAAGAAACATGTGTGCAAATTCTGTAGTAAGCTTGTCTTGAAAATGAGCACGGAAGATGTCCATGCAGATGAGGCAGGAGTTGCTAAAATTTTATCGATGAATAGGGACGAAACAAAGACGTCAAGCATGGATCAGAATACAAGATGAGGGTGATTACATGCATAACGTTGCCGTTCTTGAAAAGAAATCAGGATTTTGATTCCTAAGTATCGCACCAACAGTTGTAACGTTGAAGACCTTCCCGCCTCTTGCCATGGCAAAGGACTCTATCAAAGAAAGCTGATCTCTGTACACTCAAAACATTGCTGTCAGAAACCAGGAGAGTTTCAGTTCGCTAAAATAGGTGATGCGGCACGACGTGGGAGGCTAACGTTTCCAATACCTTTAGACGTTGCCTCTTCCTTCTATCTTAAGGTATTAGCCAGACAGAGAGATGATGAGATAAGCCGTCTCATCACAACTGACCCCTTGCTTCTTGAGTATGGAAAGAGATTATTTGACCACAGGGACATTGAAGAACAAATCAGCTCCAGGATGCAGTAGTTAGGGAGTTAGTTAGTTATTTGGGTTTAACGCCGAGCAGGCGACTAAGGCCATTGTGATGAAGCTCTATGCTTGTGCATAGTGCTCGCACAGTAGGATTAGTACGGTACGGTTTTTGTTAACGAGTAGGATTAGTACGGTACGGTTTCTGTTAACGGTTTGTTGGTGCCAATAGTCCGTGTGGCACTCGACGCACGGGAAATATGTAAGACATGGTTAGCACGGGATTTTTAGTGAGTTCTGTTTAGTGAGTTGTAGGCGGAAGCTGTGACTGTCAGAGGTCTAGATCGGTAGTGCGGGCTGTTTTGTCGTATGGAACGGTTGTGTTTGAGTTACCTAGCCCGCATTCCAAGACTCTGAAGCCTAGATTTCAGGTATGTTTCTATAAACGTAGTATTGATAGTTGTTTAGTTAAAGACAGTATGCGTGGTAAGATTAATGTGGTTGTATAGCGGTGTTCCGGTTTGGTTTAGTATAGTATGTTTAGAATTCGGTGAAGTAACCGGTGTTTTTGTATACAGTTGTTTACCGAGTTAGATGACTAAAGGAATATGAAGTGTGTATGTCTAAGCCGCTATGAAGATAGTACGTGGTTGGGTAAGCATAGTCTTTTCCAGGGTATAGAGTAAGGTATAGCAAGAGTGTCAGTTAGGCTATAGTCTGTTTCAAGATAGTGACAGAGATATGGGGGTGATACGAAAATAGTTTATGAAGCACGTGTGTGTGTGTGTGTGAATGAACGTGTGAGTTATTTGTATCAGCCAGGTTACGTGACGTTTCTCATTGATCCAATATGTTGTGTGTTTAGCAAGTGTTACGTTGGGACTTTTGTTGTCTATTCAGAGTTCTTGTAACAAGAGTGGAAAGACGGACGCCGAGACGTCGAGTCGCAGGTGGGACCTACGTGAGGTCATCCCTCCAGCTCTTCTGAGAGTGAGTCTGACTGGGGACCAAGACACCCAAGTCCAAGCGAGAACTGAGTACCGTACGAGAACAAGGACGTCCGTGCCCAGAGAGACAGGACGGCAATAAGCGTACGACGAATGACTTTCACGCCTAGACGTGAGAAGGACCAACGTAACCAGGCAACAACATCAAACAGGTTGGAGGCAATGTGAGACTAAGACCTAACCTGGCAAAGATAGTGTGATACGTGTGTGGTGTGATAATAGAACAGTGTATATAGTTGATAGTCATTTAAGTCGTTCTTTTTCATTTATAGTGTATAAAGGTTACTTTAGAAAGGGAGCCCGTGTGTTGTGTTTTACCGCATGAATGCGCCCGTCTGAGTCAGTGGCGGTGTATGCGTCTGTTGCGTGAGAGTCTGTGCGTACGACTGTGGGCAAGTCTGCGTGCGTTACAGTGGTGACCCTGTTTTAGCGGTAGGTTAGAAGTATCTGCGGGCGATAGTGAGTAGCGATTTTAGGGTATGTCACTATTTTCTGCGTAAGTTGATATTGTGCGATTTCATTAAGTTTTTTTTTCCGTCATTTGGTTGTGGTATTTGTATATTTACGTTTTCAAGTTTTGGGAAGTTGTTGTAGCACATATGGAGGTAGACCCGGTAGAGGCTTACATTAAACAGGGTGAAAGGTTAGGACTTAAGGATGAGAAGCTTTTTGATTACGTAGAGAAATGTAGGGATAGAGAGGATAGAGCGAGAGAAAGAGCTAGATATTCAGAGAGAGAGAGAGAGAAGAGAAAGACAATACTTAAGAAAGAGGAAAGGGAGCTAAAGGAGAAAGAGTTAGAAGGTCAGAGAGAGAGAGAGAAGAGAAAGAAAGAGCTCTTAAGAAAGAAGAATTAGCGTTTCAGAGAGAGAAGGACGAGAGGGAACATGCGTTAAGAGAGAAGGAACTAGAGTATCGGAGGGAAGAAAAGGAGAGAGATAGAGAGGTACAAATACAGTTAGCTCGAGATGCGGGATCTAGACCAGATAGTGATTCAGTAGGCCGAGGCATACGCAATTTTCCTAAACTGCCGATGTTTAAAGAGTCCGTGGACTCTATTGACGCTTTTTTGTGCCGTTTTGAGTCTCATGCGCAGGCGTTGAGTTGGCCTCCTGCCAACTGGCCCGTTTTGCTTTCATCTGTGCTTGAGGGACAGGCCTTGAGTCTTTACCATAGTTTGACCGTTTCGGGGAACATAGAGTACGAGACTTTGAAGGAGTGTCTCTTGCAGAAGTTCCAGTGTAATGCGGAAGGTTTTAGGGAACTCTTGAGAGCTTGTCAGCCAGAGACAGGGGAATTGTTTATGTCGTTTGGCAAACGGTTGTCCCATTTGCTCGTACGTTGGGTCGAACTGTCAAAGATCGACCACACGTACGAAGCATTGTTCGATCTCATGTTGGCTGAACAGTTCTTTGGTAGCGTTTCCAAGGATCTAGCGGTATTCTTGAGAGAGCGTAACCTCAAGACTACGGACGAGTTAGTGCAGAACGCGGAGGCTTTTCGGATGGCGCATCCTACGAAAAACCTCGCGCGTAGGACCGAGACACCGCCAGTCGGGTTGGTCGCTGCTGACACGTCTGAGGGTTACCGGGGCATCAATACTTTACGTGGAGCCCAGCGGATTAACGGTAGAGGTACTTTGCGTTTTCGACGCGGTGATCGAGGTAACAGCAATGGCGGTAGCGATCCGTGCACACGTGGAGGGACTTCTTTGCGTGGGTATGGTCGTGGTCGTGTTGCGAGTTCGGACACGCAGTGTTTTTCTTGTAGTGGGTACGGGCACTTCAGTCGGAGCTGTCCGTACTACAGTGCAGGCGCGCAGTATGCTGGTTATCAAGAGCACGGCCATCTGGCTCATCAAGGTCCTAATAATCCTGGTATGGTGGATGGGGCGGTGCAGCCCACTCACGTAGCCAGTTTTGCGGTCCCAGTCGGGGAGGAACCACAGCTGGGCGCAGTGTGTTCAGATGACGGAGGTGGTTGCCTACCGCTGGTAGACGGGGTTGTAAACGGATGTCTTGCTTCTGTTCTCCGTGACTCCGGTACAACGACCGCGGGGGTCAGACGTAGTCTAGTTAGGGAAGATCAGTTCATAGGTCGGACACAGGAGGTAGTTTCGTTCGGAGGGAAAGTTTTTCCTCTGGCGAAGATAGAGATTGACACAGAGTTTTTTACAGGTAGTCTGGTTTCGTGTGTCATCGACGAGCCAGTAGTTGATTTAGTTCTGGGTAACATGAAGGGTGTGCAGCCAGTCATCGCTAAAGTTGGAGCGATTAAGCGAGCTCATGTTCCTAGCGGTGCAGTCGCGACGAGAGCTCAGAGCAAGCGTGCTCGTGGGCAGAGGGAACGTGTTATTTCCGTCCAGAAACAGGGAATCGGTCTGCGGGTGTGGCCCAACAGTCGGGTTGGTCTGAGACGGCATACTTCTGTTGCGGACAGAAATGCCGCTCAGCACGCAATATTTAGGTAGATCGGAGACTAGGATCTCGCGATTGTAGGTAGGTCGGAGACTGGGATCTCGCGATCGTGTGGGCAGTCGTTGGATCTTTTTCATTTCTGGAGGTTTAACGCGTTAGTTCTGTTTTGCTGTCGCTGTGCGATCTTAAGTTGTGCGTTGAGGCGTAAGGCTGTATTTTTTTTTCTTGTATTCTAGGTAGTAAAAGTTAGTCCTTTCCTGTTTTCGGATAATATTACGTCGAGTAGTCTTAAAAAGAAACTCGGTCGTTTCTTTTTTTCCCGAGAAAGGGGGAATTGTGATGAAGCTCTATGCCTGTGCATAGTGCTCGCACAGTAGGATTAGTACGGTACGGTTTTTGTTAACGAGTAGGATTAGTACGGTACGGTTTCTGTTAACGGTTTGTTGGTGCCAATAGTCCGTGTGGCACTCGACGCACGGGAAATCTGTAAGACATGGTTAGCACGGGATTTTTAGTGAGTTCTGTTTAGTGAGTTCTAGGCGGAAGCTGTGACTGTCAGAGGTCTAGATCGGTAGTGCGGGCTGTTTTGTCGTATGGAACGGTTGTGTTTGAGTTACCTAGCCCGCATTCCAAGACTCTGAAGCCTAGATTTCAGGTATGTTTCTATAAACGTAGTATTGATAGTTGTTTAGTTAAAGACAGTATGCGTGGTAAGATTAATGTGGTTGTATAGCGGTGTTCCGGTTTGGTTTAGTATAGTATGTTTAGAATTCGGTGAAGTAACCGGTGTTTTTGTATACAGTTGTTTACCGAGTTAGATGACTAAAGGAATATGAAGTGTGTATGTCTAAGCCGCTATGAAGATAGTACGTGGTTGGGTAAGCATAGTCTTTTCCAGGGTATAGAGTAAGGTATAGCAAGAGTGTCAGTTAGGCTATAGTCTGTTTCAAGATAGTGACAGAGATATGGGGGTGATACGAAAATAGTTTATGAAGCACGTGTGTGTGTGTGTGTGTGTGAATGAACGTGTGAGTTATTTGTATCAGCCAGGTTACGTGACGTTTCTCATTGATCCAATATGTTGTGTGTTTAGCAAGTGTTACGTTGGGACTTTTGTTGTCTATTCAGAGTTCTTGTAACAAGAGTGGAAAGACGGACGCCGAGACGTCGAGTCGCAGGTGGGACCTACGTGAGGTCATCCCTCCAGCTCTTCTGAGAGTGAGTCTGACTGGGGACCAAGACACCCAAGTCCAAGCGAGAACTGAGTACCGTACGAGAACAAGGACGTCCGTGCCCAGAGAGACAGGACGGCAATCGTACTTTCACGCCTAGACGTGAGAAGGACCAACGTAACCAGGCAACAACATCAAACAGGTTGGAGGCAATGTGAGACTAAGACCTAACCTGGTAAAGATATTGTGATACGTGTGTGGTGTGATAATAGAACAGTGTATATAGTTGATAGTCATTTAAGTCGTTCTTTTTCATTTATAGTGTATAAAGGTTACTTTAGAAAGGGAGCCCGTGTGTTGTGTTTTACCGCATGAATGCGCCCGTCTGAGTCAGTGGCGGTGTATGCCTCTGTTGCGTGAGAGTCTGTGCGTACGACTGTGGGCGAGTCTGCGTGCGTTACAGCCATCTTACGGCGGGATGGGTAAAAATCCGGTCAGCCAGACTAAAAGCAAGGTCTTAAGACAAGATGTAAATAAAGCTTTAAAATGTCAGGCTAAAATGTCGCACGTCTTTAAAAGAAAGGTCTACAGACTCTCAAAAAGGGCAAATAAAAAATTCACATAGTCTATGAATGCTCAGATCTTGTTAAAAATATTGCATTCTCTCAACAAATTGAAGATTTTGTCCGGGGAAACATCCTGGAACAAACCCTTCAAGGAGTCTGCTGTGAAGTGTTTATATCTCGTGTCAATTAGATCAGCACAATACAGCAAAAAGTGTCGAACAGAAAACTGCTTATCACAGGTAAAACACCATGGACGCTCATCCTGTTTAAGTAAGTAAGAGTGTGTAACATTGTGTGCCCGATGTGGAGCCGAGTAAGGACAGTCTCCTCACGGCGGCTGCCGCAGAGGAAAGGTAGACTGTCGGACATCGTAGGAAGAGATTCATGCAGCTTGTTCCCTTCCTCTTTGTCCCACTCGGACTGCCACTCGCGGGCTATGTACGCACTAATCACAGGTTTAAAATCACTAGAAACAGTCTGTGTGTCAGGGACAGGGTCACTGCGGGCACTGTTGGCAGCAGAATCTGCGATTCTGTTGCCATCGATGCCCACATGGCCAGGGACCCAAATAAAAATGATGTCATAATATTCCTTCATCAAGTATGCGTAGAGCTCTCTAATCTGCACCAGCAGTGGGTGGTCTGTTCCTGCACCCTGAAGGGCCTGCAGGGCAGAAAGAGAGTCAGACAAAATCAGGAAGTTCCTTTCCCGAGACTGATAGGCATGCTTGAGTGCCAGCAGAATTGCGTGCAGTTCTGCACTAAATACAGAGGAATGGTCAGGGAGGCGGAGCTTAAATGGGCGTAAGTCTCCTGAAGAGATATTACTGAGGGGTTATAGAACTTGACTAAAAGACGTAATTCCTCAAAGTTAGCTTGAAAACCACGACAATTCCGATGAAGCAGAGAGTACTTGATTATGTCTTATCTGGGGGTAAGGAGTTTTTTCTCCTTTTTCCTTTGCCTTGGAAGGAGTTGAAGAAACAGAGGGGGGCCGGCTCCCGGGCCCCCTCTGGTTCTTCGGAGATGAAGGGGGTGGAGCTGCCGCAGCATCAGCAACGACAACGTCCACCCCCTCCATCCGCTCCTCCAATGCAGCATATTTGTTTGAAGGGGGACATCAGTGTTCCTCTTCTGGGCCCTCGCGCACAGCGGTCCCATAGATTTCTTAGACCTCTGGTCCTGGACAGTGTTCCTGCCCCTAGAGTTAGCGGCCTTAGAAGGCTGACCGGAGCCAGAAGCCTTTGGAGTTGACCGACTAACAGGTTTGTATGGGAGCTGAGGCTTAGGGGCAACAGAAGGCGGCATTACCGGACCGGCAGTGTCCGCCTTCTGCGTTCCCTGGCTCCTCGTCACCATCGGAGGAGGGTTACTCTCCAGGGGCGAGAGGAGCCGAGGCTCCGCCCCCAACCAAGAAGTTGGGGTTTGACATGACAAGTCTTTGGTGGGGCGCTTGCCTGCCACCGCTGCACTGAAAGTATACACAGAGGTGTTAGAGGTTGGGGCAGCCGCAGCTACACCAGGGCCTTCAACCAGTTTTTGGGCATCCAGAAAGGACAGCCCCTTCTCCACACGCACCTGCTGAATCTTGCACTCGGATATCCAACGAGGGCATTTCTTATCCGAAACCATATGCGCCCCCTGGTAATTCACACACAGGGGGGTGGCTGTGCAGGACTCAGTAGAGTGTCCTCTGCCTGGCGGCATGTCTTCTGCCCATAGCCATACTTTTGGCAAAGCACCGGAGGAGGAGAGGGACGTACTTTTTCATTCTCAGGGAGTAGTAACCTCCCCAGATGGTAGTTGGAGGGGTGGGGGTGCCAAACGTCAGGATGATGGTAGGGAGACGGATCTCCCCACTACCTCGCTTGGAAGCGATACGCCTGAGGTAAGTCACAACCTGAGACTTAAGGTTCCGTACAAGTTCATCTTCTGCCAAAGCTTGATCTTTGATTACGCCTCTTGACGAATTCATAGTTTTGTAGGGTGTGACTTCCACAGGAGTGTCTCCGATGGAAGAGAGCCCCAGTAGCCCGCTGGAGTGTGCCCGGGTACGGCACTCCACCAGCAAGTCACCAGACCGGAGGCGCTCGGCATCAGGCCTGCCAACACGGCTCCTGAGGGTCTCCCCCACCAGAAAAGGATGCAGCTTGTATACAGGTTTCTCCTTCACCTTGCTATGGACAATGAGGAAGCGAGGCCATACGGCCGACGCCTGAGGCGTCGCTTCCTCACAGTCCGAATCACCGTCATGTTCAATGTCGGTGGCTATGTGCCGTTTCTGTGCCAGATTTTTTTTTCTCCTCCATATTATATTAGTAGAGATATTCATCCCCCGGGGGTCCCCGCCCGCCACCGAGCCCAACAAGGGAAAGTGCAATTGTCGGCGGGCCTCCAGCCGACGCACAATGGAGACTGCCCGAAAGATATACTCAAGGGGGTAAGCCCGATTGAACCGTTTGAGCCACCGCCTCCTATCACACCGTTGAACGCAGGGGAATACTGGGGTAAAGCACCTTATCAGCAGCTGAGGCTATAGCATGGTGCTCCGTATAGCAACCCGCACGTCAACAGTGGGATAGGGCTCAACGTGACAAGAGCCGATTGACTAGGCCGGTACGACTAGCCTCCCGTTTAGGCAGAAGTCAAGGCCAAAGTGGAGTGTTTCAGCCACCAGGATCCTCTTCTCCCCCGACACGGGTCTCCAAGCACGGCAAACACTTGGGATCCAAAGGACCAAAAGGACTCACGACTATTTTTAAGGACCAATCCAACATGGTACGACTTGGGTTAGCACAGTTCCTTAAAAACTGGACCAGTGAAAAATTAGTTTGTTAGTTATTTGGGTTTAACGCCGAGCAGGCAACTAAGGCCATCTCACGGCGGGAAGGGTAAAAATCTGGTCAGCCAGACTAAAAGAAAGGTCTTAAGACATGATGTAAATATACCTTAAAAATATATCAGGCTAAAATGTCGCACAGGTCTTTAAAGAGAACGTCGAAAGACTCTCAAAAAGGTCAAAATAATAGAAACATCATAATCTATAAGCGCTCAAATCTTATTAAAAATATGGCACTCTCTCAGAAAACTGAAGATCTTGTCCGGGGGCACATCCCGGAACAAAACCTTCAAGGAGTCTGCCGTGAAATGTTTATACCTTGTGGCGATTAGATCAGCACAAGACAACAAAAAGTGTTGAACAGAGTACTGCTCGTCGCAGGCATAACACCATGGACTCTCCTCCTGTTTAAGTAAATAAGAGTGCGTAACATACGTGTGGCCGATGTGGATCCGAGCCAGGACAGTCTCATCACGGCGGCTGCCGCAGCGATAAGGTAGACCGTCGGACAACTTAGGAAGGGCTTCATGCAGCTTGTTAGCTTCCTCTTTGTCCCACTCGGACTGCCACTCACGGGCTATGTACGCACTAGCCACATGTCTAAAATCACTATAAAGTCTGTGTGTCAGGGACAGGGTCATTGCGGGCATCGTTGGCAGCAGAATCTGCGATCCTGTTGCCTTCGATGCCCACATGCCCTGGCACCCAAATAAAATGATGTCATAATATTCCTTCATCAAGTCCGCGTGGAGCTCTCTGATCTGCACCAGCAGTGGATGGTCATTTCCCGTGCCCTGAAGGGCCTAAAGGGCAGAAAGAGAGTCAGACAGAATCAGGAAGTTCCTTTCTCTAGATCGATAAGCATGCCTGAGTGCCAGCAGAACCGCCTGCAGTTCCGCACTAAATACAGATGAGTGGTCTGGGAGGCGGTGCTTAAATGGGCGTCTAGGATGGCGAGAGGACACTGCGGCCGCAGCCACTCTCCCATCCTCAGACTTTGACCCATCGATATAGATACGACAATAGCCAGGAAAAACTGAAAGCAGTTCATTGAGGCTCTGTTGGTATATGGCTGGTGGAGTAGAGTCTTTCTTGTGGGCAGGAACTGTCAAGATGTCAGGAACTGGTAAGAGCCAAGGTGGAGAGATGTGTTGCAGGGATTCCGAAACTCTGTCCAGGTCCAATCCGGCCGCCTGCAGATGAGGTCGGACACGGAAAGAAAGTGGACGGACAGCTCCCGGATGGGTATCGTAAATCTCTGCAAACGATGGTTTAAAAACACAATCATAGGCAGGATTGTCTGGATGGGCCTTCAGTTTCAGAACGTAGCTGAGCACGAGGCGGATGCGGCGGAGCTTGAGAGAAGGCTCCCCTGCCTCGGCATACAGACTAGGAACTGGAGACGTCCTGAAGGCCCCAAGACATATCCGCAGACCCTGATGGTGAATTGTGTTCAGACGCTGTAGCACAGACTTGGAAGCTGAGCCATACACCACAATGCCGTAATCCAGTTTGGACCGAACAAGGGCCCGGTACAGACGAAGTAAGACAGTACGGTCCGCACCCCAGTCAGTACGACCGACGACACGAAGAATGTCGAGAGCCTTCTGACAAGAGGTTCTAAGGTAATTAATATGGTTGCGGAAGGTAAGTCTTTTGTCAAAAATGACCCCCAGAAACTTTGCCTCCTCGGCCACCTTAATTGGCACTCCAGCAATGCTCAGGCTAGGTTCTGGAAAAAATTTCGTCTGGTTAGTAAAATGCACACAGACAGTCTTGGAGGGCGAGAACTTGAATCCATTGAGAGACACCCACCGCTGGATGCGATCAACGCACAGCTACAAGCGCCTCTCAAGGGACGCAAGTCCTCGACCACGTGCGCACAAAGCAAAGTCGTCAACAAACAAAGAGCATTCAGAATCATCCTTGACGACCTTTACAATGTTATTAATTTTAATACTAAATAAAACAGGAGATAGAATGCTGCCCTGTGGGACACCCATCTCCTGTTCAAAGGAGTCGGAGAGGGTGGAGCCCACACGGACATGGAACGACCGGTTAGTAAAAAAATTGTGAATAAAAACGGGCAGGTGCCCTTTAAAACCCATGTCCAACAAGTCAGACATTATGCCATACTTCCAGGTAGTGTCATATACCTTCTGAAGATCGAAGAAAATTGCATAGACATAATGCTTGTTGACAAAAGCATCTCGAATAAATGATTCAAAGCGGACTAGATGGTCAGTTGTACTACGGAAGTGCCGGAAACCGCCTTTATGTACAACGTTAAAACCATTAAAGGACACAGGGTGAGAAGTCTTTAGGTAAGTCTCCTGAAGAGATATTACTGAGGGGTTATAGCACTTGACTAAAAGACGTAATTCCTCAAAGTTAGCTTGAAAACCACGACAATTCCACTGAAGCAGAGTCCATGATTATGTCTTATCTGGGGGTGCGGAGTTTTTCCCCCCTTTTTCCTTTGCCTTGGAAGGAGTTGGAGAAACAGAGGGGGGCCGGCTCCCGGGCCTCCTATGGTTCTTAGGAGATGAAGGGGGTGGAGCTGCCGCAGCATCGGCAACGACAACTTCCACTCCCTCCATCTGCTCCTCCAATGCAGCATATTTGTTTTGAAGGTTCAGTGTTCCCCTTCTGGGCCCGTGCGCACGGCGGTCCCATAGATTTCTTAGACTTCTGGTCATGGGCAGCGGTCCTGCCGCTAGAGTTAGCGGCCTTAGAAGGCTGACCAGAGCCAGAACCCCTTGGCGTTGACAAATTAGCAGGTTTGGGTGGGGGCTGAGGCTTAGGGGCAGCAGAAGGCCGGAGGAGGGTTACTCTCCAGGGGCGAGAGGATCCGAGGCTCCGCCCGCAACCAAGAAGCTGGGGTTTGACAAGAGAAGTCTTTGGTGGGACGCTTGCCTGCCACCGCAGCACTGAAAGTATACACAAAGTTGTTATTTGAGTTTGGCGCAGCCTCAGCTGCACCAGGGCCATCAACCAGTTTTTTTGCGTCCGCAAAGGACAGCCCATTCTCCACACGCACCTGCTGAATCCTGCACTCGGAGATCCAACGAATGCACTTCTTGTCCGAAGCCATATGCGCCCCCTTGCAATTCACACCCAGGGGGATGGCTGTGCAGGACTCAGCAGAGTGTCCGGGCTTAGTGCAACGGGCGCATAGAGCCTCTGCCTGGCGGCATGTCTTCTTCCCATGGCCATACTTTTGGCACTTAAAGCACCGGAGGGACGTACTTTTTCACTTTTAGGGAGTAGTAACCTCCCCAGATGGTAGTAGGAGCTGTGGTGGTCCCAAACGTCAGGATGATGGTAGGGAGACGGATCTCCCTACCACTTCGTTTGGAAATGAAGCGCCTGACGTAGGTCACCCCCTGTGACTTAAGGTTCCGTACAAGTTCATCTTCAGACAGTTCGGCCAGTGCTTGATCTTTAATCACTCCTCTAGAGGAATTCATTGTTTTGTGGGGAGTGACCGCCCCTGGAGTGTCTCCGATGGAGGAGAACCTCAATAACCCATTGGAGTGTGCCCGGGTACGGCACTCTACCAGCAAGTCACCAGACCTGAGGCGCTGGGCCTCAGGCCTGCCAACACGGCTCCTGAGGGTCTCCCCTACCAGGAAAGGGTGCAGCTTGGAAACAGGCTTCTCTTTAACTTTGCTGTGCATAATGAGAAAGCGAGGCCAGGCGGCCGACGCCTGAGGCGTCGCTTCCTCACAGTCAAAGTCACTATCGTTCTCAATGACAATGTCGGCGGCTATGTGCCGCTTTGGTGCCAGTTTTGGTTTTTTGATATTTTCCATATTATAGTATGATAGATATTCATCCCCCGGGGGTCCCCGCCCGCCACCGAGCCCAACAAGGGAAAGTGCAATTGTCGGCGGGTCTAAAGCCGTCGCACAATGGAGACTGCCCGAAAGATATACTCAAGGGGGTAAGCCGATTGAACCGTTTGAGCCACCGCCTTCTATCACACTGTTGAATGCAGGGGAATACTGGCGTAAAGCACCTAGTCAGCATCAGAGGCTATAGCATGGTGCTCCGTATAACAACCCGCATGTCAACAGGGGGATAGGGCTCGACGTGACAAGAGCCGATTGACTAGGCCGGTACGACTAGCCTCCCGTTTAGGCAGAAGTCAAGGCCAAAGTGGAGTGTTTCAGCCACCAGGATCCTCTTCTCCCCCGACTCGGGTCTCCAAGCACGGCAAACACTTGGGATCCAAAGGACCAAAAGCTCACGCGTATTTTTAAGGACCAATCCAACATGGTAGGACCTGGGTAAGCACAGCTCCTTAAAAACCGGACCAGTGAAAAAGACTGAACAACATATCTGCTGACATCAAGTCCTAATCCTGGACAAAGATGGCACCCCTCTGCTAGCCCACTCAGTCAAGGACTGAGGAGACTACCCACCCACGCCACGTGGAGGCCGGTGCCCAGTGGGCGGACCAGTGAAAAATACTGAACAACATATCTGCTGACATCAAGTCCTAATCCTGGACAAAGATGGCACCCCTCTGCTAGCCCACTCAGTCAGGGGCTGAGGGGACTACCCACCCACGTGGAGGCTGGTGCCCAGTGGGCAGGAGTTAGGGAGACTATTAAAGATTCTCAGAGTGAGGTCAGAAATGAAAATCGCAAGTTTAAATGCTGTGATCAATTCAGCTAGCTTTGGATCATGTTGTACTGGCTGTAAAAGAGCTAGCAGAATTTGATGAGGACACACATCAGTTCAAAAAAGGCAATCTCGCAATGCGCATAGGTCATGCCTTGAAAACATGTTCACAGATCAAACAGTCGTAGGCATCCAAACAGCTTGGGCATGGTTCAGATGACAGGTGGCGACAGGAGCTCTCTGAGGCGCAGCGGTTTAACTCTGTCTTTACTGGGGACTGGTATGATTGTGTGTCAGCTACAGCAGCCCAGTCGGTCGGGAAAATGACCTTGAACAAACCCAAGCTGATCCCATCATGTGAAGATGTGTGGAAGGTCCAAGAGCTTCTTGAAACAAGGATGTTTTCAGAAGATTATCCGACAGTGGTTAGAGCAACACTTTGCGATATATCACTTTTCAATCGAAAACAAGAGAGAGAACTTCAGAGAATGAAGGTATCAGACTTCCAGAATGCTAAGATTGGATCGATCACCAATCAAGATATCTTGAAAGGTCTCACAGAGGTTGAGAAGAAAATGGTGAATCATTTTCAGCAAGTGGAAATCATAGGCAAGTTTAATAGGAGTGTTCCCATTTTGCTGACGAAGAAGATGATGACAATTGTGGACAGAATCCTTCAAATGAGGCAATCTGTGCCAGCTCTCGCTGGTTCCCAGTACATCTTTGCCACACATGGTCAGAGGCCTTACAGAGGCCATGATGTTCTGAAGGCACACGCGCTGCAAGTAAACGTGTCAAACCCAGCCATGTTCACATTTACTCAGTTACGGAAGCAGGTTGCAACTTTGGCTCAGTGAATGGCCATCTCAGAGTTGGACCAGGATAAGCTGGCAGATTTCCTTGGTCATGATATTCGGATACATTGCCATATCTACCGACAACCTCAAGACCTCCTTCAAAAGGCAAAAGTGGCAAAGATTCTTCTGTCAGTTAACAATGGGATGACAGATTTTTAGAGTTGCATTAGAGCAAAGCTGGGCGATGAAGAGATTGACTGACTTTGACAATGAAGACACATCAGAAACTTGCAGAGAGGTCTTGGGGAAAACAACACCTGTGAATGATGCATGTACCAAGTCAACAACACAGGAATCAATGAGCATGACAAAGAAAAGACGCCCAGAGCCTGATGAAAATCTAGATAATTTTGATGATGACAGTACTGCGTCAGCCCCTTTTCGAAAAAAAACCTAGATTTTCAAGGAAACCATGGGGCTGATGAGAAAGCTGTTCAAACTCATTTCAATACACACCTCGTTGTGAACAAACTTCCTGGAAAGGCCGAGATACAGCAGGCAATCGCAGAAGAGCCCGCACTTAGACATAGGCGCTGGACAAACATTAAGGATTACATCCGCAACAGACTGAAAAAGTTACACAAGAAATGAATTGAGATTTTCCGAGATAGCACACTCGCGGCATTTTTGTTTTCATAAAGATTTATTACAAGAGTGTTATTATTGGGTTGGTTTCAGCGTGTATAGCTTGTTTTTATCTCATGGATGGCTGGATCATTTTGTATACTGTATAACATGTGACTTTGCAAACGAAACAGTGGCTGGGGACGAAAGACAATAATAAGATAAGAAAACCATTGTCAACATAAAGATTTATTACAAGAGTGTTACTGTGATGAAGCTCTATGCTTGTGCATAGTGCTCGTACATTAGGATTAGTACGGTACGGTTTTTGTTAACGAGTAGGATTAGTACGGTACGGGTTTTGTTAACGGTTTGTTTGTGGTGGCATTAGACGCATGTGGGAATCTGTAAGACATGGTTAGCACGGGATTTTTTAGTGAGTTCTGTTTAGTGAGTTCTAGGCGGAAGCTGTGACTGTCAGAGGTCTAGATCGGTAGTGCGGGCTGTCTTGTCGTATGGAACGGTTGTGTTTGAGTTACCTAGCCCGCATTCCAAGACTCTGAAGCCTAGATTTCAGGTATGTTTCTATAAACGTAGTATTGATAGTTGTTTAGTTAAAGACAGTATGCGTGGTAAGATTAATGTGGTTGTATAGCGGTGTTCCAGTTTGGTTTAGTTATAGTATGTTTAGAATTCGGTGAAGTAACCGGTGTTTCTGTATACAGTTGTTTACCGAGTTAGATGACTAAAGGAATATGAAGTGTATATGGTTGATAATCATTTAAGTCGTTCTTTTCATTCATAGTGTATAAAGGTTACTTTAGAAAGGGAGCCCGTGTGTTGTGTTTTACCGCATGAATGCGCCCATCTGAGTCAGTGGCGGTGTATGCGTCTGTTGCGTGAGAGTCTGTGTGTACGGCTGTGGGCAAGTCTGCGTGCGTTACAGTTACTATGGGGTTGGTCTGCCTGGATCATTTTGTATACTGTATAACATTATGACTTTTGAAACGAAACAGAGGCTTGGGACGAAAGACAATAATAAGATAAGAAAACCATTGTCAACATAAAGATTTATTACAAGAGTGTTATTATTCAGTTGTTTTTAGCGTGTATAGCTTTGTTTTTATCTGATGTACACATGAATCATTGTGTATACTGTATAACATTAACCTTACTTTGCAACTAAACATTGGCCCCCACCTGGCTCCGCCCTGGGGGACTTGGGTGGGGTTAACTACTTTTTAGTTGCCAGGGTCACCCTGGTCAGCCCCACAGGGTGGGTTTTCCTCTCAGTTCTGAGGCATGTGTTTCTGTCTACCCTTGGTCCATTCACTTGTATTTTTCTTTTTTAATCTCCCCCTACTGTCTGTGCTGCCTGTATCTCTTGAAAAGAAGTACCCAACAGAGAAAGAAACACGTTTAGAAAAGACGGTTACAACACAATTTATTAATATTTCAGGTAAATCGTCTTTGTCAAAATAGACAAACAAACAGAAAGATCAGTCGCTACTTATCTTCATTCGCAGAAGGAATGTGCCACATTCCTTCTGTGAATGAAGAAAAGTAGCGAATGATCTCTGAATGTAGCGAATGACCTCTTCAGCACACCATCGGCAATACTGGAGGAGGCAGGAAATTCTGCCTACCTGCAAAGACAACCACATTTTACTGTGGTGTCTGCAGGGGCATACATTCCATGCCACCACCACCACGACTGCAACCCCTTTCCCCCTTTTGGTATGTTCTCTTTTAGGGTGCATGGTAATTTAACTCTAGGTGGTGGCATGGAATGTATGCCCCTGCAGACACCACAGTAAAATGTGGTTGTCTTTGCAGGTAGGCAGAATTTCCTGCCTCCTCCAGTATTGCCGATGGTGTGCTGAAGAGGTCGCCAAAACCGAAACAGCTGTCCACACCGGCTAAATATCTGGACCCCCCTTGGGGGACCTAGATTTAAATTTCCATGCACTGAGTGGCTGGAACAGTGGATATGTGATACGCCCCCCTTCGGGGGGTTGGGGGGGGGCTTCCATATGCATTGCTTTCAGTCACTTTCTTAGCGCCCCCTCTCTTTCCTATCTTTTCTTTTTGTGTGCTTTGGCCACAGTAGATCTATGATCACTGGTCGATCATGCACATTTCTCTCCCCTGACAGTGCTATAACCTACCTTACTTTGTAATCTTCCTAAAATATTAGCACTGGCAGTCTCCCCTTTTCTTTTCATAGTCTTAGGTTAATTTAGCGTATTAGACTGGCTGGTGACATAAATTCAATATTCTGTTCTTTTTTTTTTCACAAGCAGTGTTGGCACGTCCTGAGAAAGTCTTGTTGCTGTCAGGACGTTCAGCAATGTACAACCAATCGGGATGAAAGACAATAAAAATGATTGATTGATTGATTGTACATTGCTTAACGTCCTGACAGCAAAAAGACTTTCTCAGGACGTGCCTGCACAGCTTGTGAAAAAAACCCAACTAAACAGAATATTGAATGTATGTTACCAACCAGTCCAATACGTTAAATAAACCTAAGACATGGGGCCTAAAAAAAAGAGCTAAGACCATTTAGCAACACACATCCAATATCAAGAGCTACAGGCAGCGCAGACAGTAGGGATTGATTGATTGATTGTACATTGCTTAACGTCCCGACAGCAACAAGACTTTCCCAGGACGTGCCTGCACTGCTTGTGAAAAAAAACTAAACAGAATATTGAATGTATGTCGCCAGCCGGTCCAATACGTTAAACCTAACACATGGGGCCTAAATAAATCTAAGATCATTTAGCAACACACATCCAATATCAAGAGCTACAGGCAGTGCATAAAGTAGGGGGAGATTTAAAAAGGCAAATACAGGTGAGTGGACAAAGGGTAGACAGAAAAACATGCCCCAGAATAGAGAGGAAAACCCACCCTGTGGGGCTGACCAGGGTGACCCTGGGAACTAAAAAGTAGTTAACCCCATCTAAGTCACCCAGGGCAGACCCTGGTGGGGGCAGACAGTAGGGAGAGTTTACAAAAGGAAAATACAGGTGAATGGACCAAGGGTAGACAGAAACACATGCCCCAGAATAGAGGGGAAAACCCACCCTGTGGGGCTGACCAGGGTGACCCTGGGAACTAAAAAGTAGTTAACCCCACCCAAGTCCCCCAGGGCAGACCCGGGTAGGGGACAGTAATAAGATAAGAAAACCATTGTCAACATAAAGATTTATTACAAGAGTGTTACTATGGGGTTGGTCCGCCTTGATCATTTTGTATACTGTATAACATGTGACTTTACAAACGAAACAGCGGCGGGGGATGAAAGACAATAATAAGATAAGAAACCCATAAAGATTTATTACAAAGCTGTTACTATGGCTGAATCATTTTGTATACTGTATAACATGTTCCTTTGCAAACTTTGCAAACGAAACAGCGGCTGGGGATGAAAGTCAATAATAAGATAAGAAAAACATTGTCAACATAAAGATTTATTACAAGAGTGTTATTATTTCAGTGTGTATAGCTTGTTTTTATCCGATGTACGCCTGGATCATTTTGGAAATGTCTGTAACTTTTTTGTTACTATAAATGAAACTTTGCATACTGTGCATTGTTTCAAAGTCACAGGGAGCATAAACCTTAGCTGAGTTGGTATACCTCGCCCTCTACCTAGGTTAAACGCACCAGCGGTGCCATTGTTGCTATTTTTGCACCAGACCAGTCACTCGGACCTGTCATGTGAACCAGAACTGCGCGCGCAGGTTGGCTTCTGCACTTGTAGTGTGGTCTCGTACGGTCACGCGGAAGATTGTGATCGCAGTCGGAAAAAAGGTTCGTTTGCAGTTTTAACTTTTAGCCGCGCCTTCTACCTCCCCTAACACACGCCAGTTTTGTGTAGAGATGGCGGAGGCTTGTGTCATGCCCCACGCCACTGAATGCAGTCCATTGTACTTGTAGTGCACTCATCTCTTGAACTTCAGCTATGACGGTGCTTTCTGCCGCAAACGACGCAGATGTCGCAAAATCAACTCCATTGAGGGGGAAAAAAGCTATTTTTCAAATCTGCCAAATCGCGTATCGTGGTGCTAGCATAAGGATGGATTCATTATTGCCGGATTGCATATGGGAAATGGTTTATTCTTTATTCATGTTATTTTGCAGCAATCAAATGACGGTCACGTGACTCTTTCTCCGAGGTTGCCCATTACAGGTGCAGAAAGCACACGCTGTAAACCAATTGGGTGCACCACACCGGTCCAAGCAACCGGTCTAGTGCCAAAATAGCAACATTGGCACCGCTGGTGCGTTTAACCTAGGCACAGGACAAGGTTTACCAACTCGGCTAAACTTTCTTGTCGCACTTGCAAGAACTCAATATATTTCTCTCTCCATTTTATGAATAGAGGCTGAAACCCTTTAGTGCCGAAGGCAAGAACTTTTTTTCCTCATCACAAAGTTGCCAGAAAAAAAAAATTGACTGCTCTAGACTGTTTGATCTGAAGTGTTTACAAACAATTACTGTTTTTTTTTATGCATGCACCTTTGATGTGATTAATAAAGGCTGAAGTTTCAAGTGATTTCTTATGTTGTCAGTTAATTAATTAATGTCAGTGTTCTGTTTTGTCATTTTAACTCATTCTACCCCAAGACCGAAATCCCCAAATTTTGAAGTCGTTCTCTGAAGACTGCGTTGCAGTGCAGGACACAGATCGACCATGATAGTTCAAGTGTGATGCCAGAATAGCTTGGCGCCCATAAGCGCCAGGCTATTCTGGCATCAGCCGTGAACTATCACGGTCGATGTTTGTTTTACTGTGGTGTGACTGGGGTAGAATGAGTTAAGTGTTAGTTTCTTCGTCTGGGTCTTTTTCTATCTTTCATATTTTTCCACACTTTTTAACCCGAATCATACTGAGGCTGAAAGCTTCAAATTTGTACACTGCCATATATGCAAGCTACATTACAGTACTTTTCAGGTGAGGACATAGACCAATGGCTTTAGTTCAAGGGTGGTGCCACAATAGCTTGGTGCCTAGAGGCGCTAAGCTATTCTGGCACTACCCTTGGACTATTTTAGTCACACTTGTTGCACACACTGGTGTATTCCGAATGATAAGGGTTAATATTCAAAATGCTCTGTTGCTGTTTGTCTGAAACTCCAGAGTAATAATAAAAAATAATAATTACGGTATTTATAATGCGCTTATCTTATAACAATTAAAACTCTAAGTGCGCACTCACAACTCGCGCATGCATGCGCTCGCTTTAGACAACGACTCACGTACCACAAATAGTGAAATACATTACGACAGTATGCTTAGGGTGGGGAGTGTGGTGGTATAGTGCTAGAACTGTTGAAAGAGGTGAGTTTTGAGGGCGGACTGGAAGGAGGAGAGAGAGTGTTTCTGACGGAGAGAGAGTGGGAGAGTGTTCCAGGTGGATGGACCGTATACTGAGAAGGAGCGGGGGCCGAAAGTGCTGAGTTTGGTGCGGGGGACGTGGAGGCGGAGAGGGTCGGAGGCGGAGCGGAGGGAGCGGGGAGGAGTGTAGGGGTGAAGTAAGTTTGAGAGATGGGTGGGAGCGCAGTTGTTCAGGGATTTGTAGCAGAGAGACAGAATCTTGTATTGGATGCGTTGGGGGATGGGAAGCCAGTGAAGGAGTTTGAGCAAGGTGTGGTCGGATTTTTTCTTTCTGAGGACGAGGCGGGCAGCATTGTTCTGGACGCGCAGGAGAGTGAAAGTGGTGGAGTAAGGGAGGCCGGAAAGGAGAGAGTTGCAGTAGTCGATGCAAAACAAGATGAGAGAGACAGCAAGTTTGGTGGCAGCTTCGGTAGTGAGGTATTTTCTGATCTGACTGATGCGGCGGAGGTGGAAGTAGCATGCCTGGGCCGTGGCGGAGACGAAGCTGGTCATGGAAAGAGAGGAATCGAGGATAGCGCCGAGGTTTTTGGCCGAGTCAGAGAGGGAGATGGGGGTGCTGTCGAGTTGAAGGTAGAGGGAGGGAGGGAGCTGGAAAGTTTCTGGCGAGTGCCTACCAGCATGGCTTCCGTTTTGTCGTCATTCAGTTTAAGCTTGTTTGCTGTCATCCATTTTTTCACGTCTTCGTAGCAGTCAGCCGTGCGAGTCAGTAGTGACTGAGTGTTGTCGAGTTTGTCTTTGTCTAGTAGTTGTGAGTCGTCAGCGTAGAGGTGGTGGTGTATGTGGTGAGACTGGATGATGTTGGACAGGGGAGAGGTGTAGAGTGTGAAAAGGACCGGGCCCAGGACGGACCCCTGTGGAACTCTGCAGGAGAGCGTGACTGGGTTGGAGGAGACGCCGTCGATGGTGACGGACTGCTGTCTGTCGGTGAGGTAGGCGAGAAACCAGGAGTGAGCAGAGTCAGTGATGCCAAAGGAGTGGTGAAGCCGGTGGAGGAGGATAGAGTGGTCTATAGTGTCGAAGGCGGCAGAGAGGTCGAATAGCGTAAGAAGGGAGATGTTGCCCGAGTCGGTGGAGAGAAGCAGGTCGTTTAAGATATGTAGAAGGGCCGTTTCAGTGCTGTGATGTTTGCGATAGGCAGACTAGAAGGGACTGAGGAAGTTGTTGTCGGCGAGGTGGAGGTTGAGCTGGTTGAGAACGACCTTCTCAAGAAGCTTGGACAGGAAAGAGAGATTGGAGACTGGGCGATAGTTTTTTAGTTCGTTTGGGTCGAGGTTGTGTTTTTTGAGGAGAGGACGGACGATGGCGGACTTGAAGATATCAGGGACGGAGCCGTTTTCTAGAGATGTATATGTAGAGTACATAAAAAAAGGTCCCTTAATTTCCAGAATACATTATTTTGATTCTCACATAAATGCCATGAAACAATGTTTTGCTTTGTTTAAATGTTTAAAAGATTTCCGCTGTGAAAATCATAATCTAAAGGTTAGGGGCCAGTGTTCATTCAATTTTGCTCCATACAATGTTAAAAATGTTAATGTATACATACACATTAAGTTGAAAAAAAAATGAATGTGAAAAAGAAGTAACCCATGAACTTGACCTTATTACAGACGCCTAATGTTGTGAAGACACCCATTTTGACTGTAATACCAGGTTTTGTGTGAGAGGCACCCACTTTATTGGTAGAAACCCATTTTTTTCTCCATCCAGTGGCTCCGTTTCTAGAAAATGGCCATTTTATTTTAAGTTATAGAGCTTATTTATAAGGTGAGTTCTAAACAGTCACATCAATTTCATAGCCCTAGAATAAATAGAAATATGGGAACCCATTTTCACATAAAATGGTAGGTAACCCACTCTGAGGCTTTCGTCTCCATGTGTGTGTGTGTGTGTGTGTGTGTGTGTGTGTGTGTGTGTGTGTGTGTGTGTGTGTGTGTGTGTGTGTGTGTGTGTGTATGTTTCATTGGCGGTTATAGCACAACCAGTTCTTTGAATCTAATGCACACAGTCCTTTGTTTGATTGAATTAGAGTGACGGAGGTGATTTTCTGTGAGCGCAAAAGGTGACCATATTGCAACATTTTCTGTAGCACATCTTTGTGCATCTATTACGAGAATAAAGTCCTGTTGAAATGTATATATTTACCCACTCCATATTTTTCCCCTTCTTTGACACATGTACTGATATATTGTATAACAAGCAAATTAATTATTCATAAGCTTGCTCGATATACTTTCCTTGCGGCTCTGGCAAAGTTGTTGGATTCTCGAGCAAGTGTCTTACGAAATACAACATAAAATACTGTTCTGCTGCAACACTAATGCATCCTTTTCAACTATGACAACGTTAACACTTTGCTTAATTTTAAACTTGCCGTTCTTCACCAATGCCGAAGATATTTCTCGTCCGTGTACGTGCCATCGTGTGCTTCGGCACTCGGCGATACAAAGAGTACAAAAAGCTAAAGACACTATACCTATAACTTGAAACCTTCATTGTTGTAGATATGTAACGCAAACTAGATACTCGAAAAGCAACATTCCAAGCTTTTAAAAAAAAAAAAAAAAAAAAAAAATAAAAAAAAACACCTGTATTAGCGTAGGAGGTAGACGGATCAGCCAAATGCTCAAAATCACTCAACACAGCTCCTTTGCGTCAACAAAACTGTCATCTGCTTCACATAGTACCTATGGTGGAGTCATGTTTTTTTGATTGTTCACTACTATTTCTTTTCTTTTTCAAGTTATTATCCACATTGCCGCTATGGGTGTTTCATTGCTAAACTTTGCTTATGAATTAAACTGAATTAAAATCAGTTTGTGAATATGCATATGTTTTATTTCGGTGCGCATAATAGTCTCGGTCTCGTTTTGCAAACCTAAAATGGTCTCAAAGACTGGAGGGCACGGAGCGAAGGTAAAGTTTTGTTTTGGACTGGGTACATAAATTATATTGAGCAGTAATTTGATTGATATAGTGACGAAAACAGACAGATGTGATTACTTGACCCGATCAAAATGTCCTCGTCGTACGACTCGGACATTTGATTCGGGTCTCGTAAATACATCGGCCTGTTATCGGCACTGTATCAAGCAAAATGATGCTCAATATAATATAGTGTGTGTATGTGTGTGTGTGTGTGTGTGTGTGTGTGTGTGTGTGTGTGTGCGTGTGTGTGTGTGTGCGTGTGTGTGATGGTGTGTGTGATGGTGTGCGATGGTGTGTGTGTGTGTGTGTGTGTGTGTGTGTGTGTGAGTGAGTGAGTGAGTGAGTGAGAGAGAGAGAGAGAGAGAGAGAGAGAGAGAGAGAGAGAGAGAGAGAGAGAGAGAGAGAGAGAGAGAGAGAGAGAGAGAGAGAGAGAGAGAGAGAGAGAGAGAGAGGAAGCGTACCTAGGAGGTTTTGTGGTCGGTAGTTGTCGACGGGTGACGTTGACTTGTAGCCGTCAGCCTCCGTGTTTACGTGCGGCCATTTGCCCTGCACAGTAATGGGTCACGTATACATTTGTAGCTCGGTATTAAGGTCTGGCCTGGCTTGGCTGGGCCAGGTCATGCTCTAAATGTTTACACTCACATTAAGGGACGGGGGCTTTATGTGTATCACCCGCCCTTCTTCTTAGCATTCTCACCCCGGAGACCCGATTGGCAGCAGCTTGGCACTGGTAGTACTGGTTGCTTGATTTTCACGCCCCGAGCGAAACACATACATGATGAGTGTATCCACGAAATTGGCTCTAGCATCTTTTTGAAACCATATTTTCTGATGATGTTTGCTTTTGTGGTAGTGTAAGATGTTGTGTTTTTTTTTTTTTTTTTTTTTTTTTTTTTGTCTACCGTATTGAAAATACGCTAGACTTTGAATGGGGCTGGTCGGAGCACATTCCGGAGCATGCACATGACGTTTTTAGCGTGCGGGTAAGAAATTCTGGCAAAGAAGTAACAAGATAAAAATGACGTCACGTCTAGCTACGTAAACCTTGCTAGAGAACGTCTTTTTGGCGCCAAAGCGCTGCATGTATGTGTGTGTGTGTGTGTGTGTGTGTGTGGGGGGGGGGGGAGTGACAGCGACTAGAGCCCGGGTGTGAGGACGGACAAGCTTGAAATTTTAGGATATTGTCCCTAAACGAATTGTCTCCACAACTTTTTTTCAGTTTTTTTTAATTTTTTTATTAAGATGCTCATTGGCGAGAAAACGACCCTTTCACAAAAACCGGTTGATCCACACTGGAGTCCGTACTTTTTCTTATTTTTACTAGATATTTTGCATATAGCTAGATAAAAGAGAGATATTGAATGAGTTCATAAACCAGCATTGTTCCTAAAGAACGTTTTGAGTGATAATTAAATAATTTTTGAAAAAAATATATCACGTTATGGGATTAATTTAATGAATTATATAGGTTATCTTAAAACAACTGAATCTTTTTTACGAAAAAAACAACAACAATCTTCTCATTAGTAACCGCATGATTTTTTTATATACGGTATTTACATAAGCCTACAGTTTGTCTCGGCTGTCGGGTACGATTAGGTCAATTGTGACCTGTAGGCCCTAGGTGTGAAAATCAGACAATTTTCTGCAGCACTTTTTCGGAGTCATTTGTAAAACAGCTAACTTAACTTAAATTTTTCTTTTACGAAAAGGGCTATCTTCTCATTAATCTCTCTTGGCTTGACTTCGCGAACGAAGATTTTATAGGAGTTGCCCACGACGTCTGCAGGCTTGTTCGTGGCTGCGGAGGCCAATCCGAGACAGGCAGGTTCGACCGCAGTGGCTGCAGGGGAAGGTATGGCCAGGGTTCTGAGCTGCGGCATCTCTGTTTTTTCTCCTGAGCCGCTTGTCCTTAAGGCTAGCTCTGTGAGAGTCCTCAAAGGAGACAGCTGCCTTGTAAATGGTGGAGCGCCAGGTGTCACGGTCCGCAGCAAGCGAAGACCACTGGTGGTGGTCGATTTGGCAGGCACTAAGTGACTTCTTGAGACAGTCTTTGTATCTCTTCTTTGGTGCCCCTCTGTCACGGTGTCCAGTAGCAAGCTCGCCGAACAGGGTGATCTTTGGTAGGCGATGATCCTCCATCCTGGAGACATGCCCCGCCCAGCGGAGCTGTGTCCGCAGCAGCAAAGCCTCGATGCTCACAGTTTCAGCCTGTTCAAGGACCTCGACGTTGGTGACATAGTCACTCCAGTGAATGCCCAGGATGGTACGCAGGCAGCGCTGGTGGAAGCGTTCGAGGAGTCGTAGTTGGCTGCGGTAGAGGGCCCAGGACTCGGAACCATACAGCAGGGTGGTACCGCATGATATTTCGTAAACGGTGTTTGCATAAGCCTGTTATTTGCCCTGGCCCTGGGATAGGATTACGTCAAATTGTGGCCTGTAAGCTCTAGGCATGAAAATCAGCAAGAAAATTGCAAAGCTGATCTGATACGTCAAATGTTAGTACTGCGACGAGTGACGTACAACATCGAGCCGTCACTATAAACACGGCGTCGAGGAACTAATGACGCCATGACGAGAAGCTTGAAGTGACGTCATTTCGCTGCTCGTGCTATTCTTCTTCTTCTGAATAGCTATACTACGCCAGACCACAGAGCTTACGAATGGCGGGAATCGCCGTGTGTCCGTCATTTATTTATGTGTGCCTGTGTGTGTGGATCAGAGCCGGGGTGGGTTAGAGTAGAAGGAGATGGATTCCTGTCGCTACACGAGCCCACAGAGCGTGCTAATGGCGGGAAGCATCGAGTGTCCGTCTTTATTTGTGTGCACCGACGTGTGTGTTGATCAGAGGTTGGCTTACAGAGGAGGGAAATGGATCAGCATTATAAGCCTAAAACTATGAACAACTCTGAATGTTCCTAAAAGATAAACGTATCTGAGCTCCAAACAATACAGTAGACTTTGGGATGAAATCCTCATCTTGTTTTTCAATTTATGCTTGAATTTTTATTTTGTGTTGTAACGCCCAAGCGCACAGACTTTCAGTCGTGTATCTTGCACAAAATTCAACTTTACAACTTAATTGAAGATGAACACATTCAACAAAATGTTTTCCAATTGTCACAATGCAATCAACTACTAATGAAACTGTAACTGTCTTTTGAAAGCGTGTTTCTTTCTCCGTTGGGTTCTTCTCTGAAAGATAATGCGTTTGCACAGAATTTATATTTCAGTGTTAACGCCTATTGGTTGACAGGTTGCGCGCTGCGACGAAACTGATTTTCTTTCAATGGCTGCTCGCCTCGAGACTAGGCGGTTGCGCGCTGCGTAAAATCGATTTTGCAGAAATGACTTATTTTCTTGCCAAGATATGCATTTATATATATATACATATATATAAACCATTCTTTCTCCGGGTACTCCGGTTCTTCAACCCCCCCCCCCACCCACCCACCCACCGCCCCACCCCCCACACCTTGGTACCGGTTTCAGGCCACTTTACAAATTTCAAATCTCACTAAGGCATCCAGGGTTGGTTCAAGGTAGCTTGATCAAATACAAGCGATCAAAAATCTCTGTAACTTCAGTAGCTGAACTGGCCCTTCGTTTGTCTTGTACTGTGTTTGTCTTAAATGGCATAAATCCGTGTCTGTTACGTGAGTGTGCGTGTTGGGTTTCAGTTCGCGGCGCTTTGAGTCGATTTGCCCAAAAATTGAGAAAAAGCGCCTATATAATAACGGTATTATTATTATTACATACATAATTACATTACAAATCAAGTTACACAATCACAGACCAAAAGGTATAGAAAGAATATTAGCACATAAATATGTACCTCCCTCCCCACCCCACTCACGATCCTATTTACCCCCCCCCCCCCTCTCACTCCCCTTTCCCCGCCCCATTCTCTTAGAACACACACCGCTCGAACACACAACAAATGACAGGCAAAGTTTAGGTCTGAACAGTCGTGCTGGACAGACAAATGTGACCGCCTGGGCATGCTTTCCTCAGTGCTATAGATAGCACTGATGGATACATGCACAAGGGAATCCAGCTAGGCCACCCTTGCTACCTTGAACCAACCCTGGATGCCTTAGTGAGATGTCTGGCAGTGCCGGAAGCCGTCTGCACACTACCGCCAATGGTGAGGCTGCAGCCAGTGCCTCTAAGACTATAACAGCATTACAATTCGCCAAAAAGTGTAGCATAATGATACCACAAATGACAAAACTCATTGCTCTGACCAGTAATTCCAAATCGGTACTTCTCACATAGGTAGCGACTCTTCATAATTCTAACAAAGTGCCTTAAATTAGGCAGGGTTTCTTTTAATCTACATCTGTAAACATAGAACTTAGCAACTAATATTATGATACTAATATTAAGCTGGGCCAAAGACAATAAGACTTGTTGTGAACTCAAAATTAGTGCAGTGCAGTTTACACAGTTGTCACGCAACCATTGTCCCATGTCAGACCAAAATATCTGTACATACAAGCAGTCCCAGAACAGGTGGGAAAGAGTTTCGTCCTCATTCTTAAGGCCCCGCCACACATGCCCGATTTTGAGGCCGATTCTTGAGCAGTTTCGAATCGGAGTGTGATCGGACCGGACTGCAAAAACGTGTGCACTGCCACACATTCCGCCCGACTTTATTTAGCCGACCGGTTTGAATCGAAGATCAAGGTCGTACCTGTTCAGCGAAATGGCTGCTAGTTTGGACAGTGATGATGATGTGCTTGCATTATCAGCAGTTTTGCATCATATGCGGGAAGACTGAGGCGGGCGAAACATCGGCAACGAAGGTGGTTGACTGATCCTCCGCCATTTGCAAACTGAAACGACGTGCTTTGCGAGACGCGCTCTGATTGGTTGAAGCTTACAATCGGGGCCGATTCGGATCGGAAAAATAGAGCAGTTTCTAAACACCCGATTCCCAGCCGATTGCGATCGGATCGGATATATGACGCCATCCGATCGCAATCGGATCGGAATCGGCTTCAAAATCGGGGCACAATCGGCAAGTGTGGCGGGCCTTTACAAAAGGTGCAAATTGCAGATTCAGACAATTTACGCAGAAATAGAAATCGCTTTGTGGGCAACAACCGATGCAATAACCTTAGCTGGAACCATTTTAGTTGGGAGTCTGGTGTGGTTTTGAAGGGTTTTGAAAAAATACATTTCCAGCTTGGTACGTTATCAATTTCAAAGCATTGAGACCACTTTTGAATACAAATAGGCCTTGACTTTGATTTGACCAATGTTAAATATATGGTTTTACAACTCTGCAAGATAATGTTCTAGGCCTTATTGCCGGTACTATTTCCTTCTTTAACTGGCTCTACTGCTAATGAGGTTAAGTAGGCCCCGACAGCATTGGCTATACCAGAGTACATCAAGAAATGTGTAGACACATCAGGGAACAGCAACTTAAATGACTCGAAAGACAACAGAGAGCCATTCTCATCAAGCAGATCCCCAATAACCAAAATTCCTTTTTCTCTCCATCCATTGATATGAACCGTTTTCCTGTCTCTAATAATGTTCTTGTTATAATGAATACGTTCTGAGAGCATTTAAATCAGAATTTTCAGGTACACACTTGTTACAAACAATCTTGTAATGTTTGGCAACATCGGCCCAGAAGCTGTATTACCACAATGATCACCCGCACAGCACACCCATGCCGGGTAGATGCGTATGATACGCATCCACCCGGCACAAATGCACCTGCAAGCACACACACATACCAAAGCATACCAAAGCATGTACAAATCATTCGGCACATCTGCACAAGCAGACATGCATACCCATGCACATGCACGTGCACATGTAAGCGTACACACATGCAAGCATGTATGCAGGCACACTTGTGAACACACTTAGTGAAAAATAAACAGCATAACAACATACATAAGTACCCAGCAGAAAGTACCTGGACATACATGCACACGCCCGTACACATGTATGCAGACGTTGTTATATATATATATATATACATAATTATACACACCTGACCTGTGGCACATGCTGCATAAATGATGCCCAAAACAACTTGAAGCCACATGACACACTACAATGTTTCTTCATTCATCACAAAACCACTGTAAAATATTGCAGAAAGGACGTACATTTTGAGACATGTCGCTGCTCGAGGCATGGACATTCCGGGCCGACCCGGCACACGGATTAACACACACAAAGTGATACCTGTGAATGTGCGTTTGCATGACAAAACGATTCGGACTGCCCATGCCGAGAATAAAATGTACGTACCGTGCCTCTCCAAGAAGATCTAAGATGGCTAACAACGACGGCCTCAGCCAAAATTCTGTTATAACTGTGCGTGGTCTTTGTTGGCCACATATGCACCAACCCACACTCCTTACATACACAATGATTATAACAGCGAAATCATAAAAACACCACATACCACCTCTCCTTCCCCCCCCCCCCCCCGATAAATGATATTATATTATAATTATTAACTATGTTTTATCATATAATCATAATAATCTACCTGTCTCCAATCACCTCGTTAAACCATCGTGACCACACGAGTCTGGCTCACAACACACTTCAACAGAATCATCCTGCCTCACACTAAGGAACAGACCTCGTGCGAACTTACTGACCTATTGGCCAGAGTAGCCACTCTTACCCAGTTCGTGTCACGCGTAAGGTTACAGGTCAAAGGTGAAAAAAACACATGTAAACAGAAGGTGGTCACCAAGATTGCAAATCATCCTCTGCCCACATGTAGCCAGCTCCACGATCGGGTGAACATCGAAACTTAAGCAGTTTAGGCAAAGAGTCCATATACAGCCGATCGCCGAGCTAGCTCAGCGCTGAAGCCTACGCCGTCTTCTCTCCCGTGGTGTTGTTGTGATTGGGTCACTTCCAATAGACACTCCCACGTTTTGTCCACGCATCCTGCGCTGCAGGGTGGTCCCAGCACTGGGACAGCAAAGTGTAGTTGCTGTCCTCGGTTATGATGTAGGAGGTGTTCTTTAGTTTCCGCCTATGAAAAAAGCACTAATTCTGCACAACAAACCAAGGGGAATTACTCAGCGCTGGACAACACTTAGATCCCCTGCCCCCGCCTATCAGGCACCCAATCGCCAGCCCACAGAGAAATACGCAGGTATAGAATAAGACGATCATTTGCATCTTCAAATAAGATGCATCAGGTCTCTTATATAACCCATGTCTTTCTCCGGAACTTAGGAAGTAGGCAGGGGAAACATACATACACAAACACGAAGGTGCATTACTATATGTGGTCGGGTAAATACCATGTATTCCCACAGTAGATGCACAGAACATTACACAACAATGTAACGATACAAATTTGCCTCGAGTTATACTGAGATACTCACAAACCAGACAGGTGAGGCTAGCGCTGGCAGAATTGTACAACAAACCAAGGGGAATTACTCAGCGCTGGACAACACTTAGATCCCCTGCCCCCGCCTATCAGGCACCCAATCGCCACCAGCCCACAGAGAAATACGCAGGTATAGAATAAGACGATCATTTGCATCTTCAAATAAGATGCATCAGGTCTCTTATATAACCCATGTCTTTCTCCGGAACTTAGGAAGTTGATCGTCTTATTCTATACCTGCGTATTTCTCTGTGGGCTGGCGATTGGGTGCCTGATAGGCGGGGGCAGGGGATCTAAGTGTTGTCCAGCGCTGAGTAATTCCCCTTGGTTTGTTGTACAATTCTGCCAGCGCTAGCCTCACCTATCTGGTTTGTGAGTATCTCAGTATAACTCGAGGCAAATTTGTATCGTTACATTGTTGTGTAATGTTCTGTGCATCTACTGTGGGAATACATGGTATTTACCCGACCACATATAGTAATGCACCTTCTTGTGTGTGTATGTATGTTTCCCCTGCCTACTTCCTAAATTCCGGAGAAAGACATGGGTTATATAAGAGACCTGATGCATCTTATTTGAAGATGCAAATGATCGTCTTATTCTATACCTGCGTATTTCTCTGTGGGCTGGCGATTGGGTGCCTGATAGGCGGGGGCAGGGGATCTAAGTGTTGTCCAGCGCTGAGTAATTCCCCTTGGTTTGTTGTACAATTCTGCCAGCGCTAGCCTCACCTATCTGGTTTGTGAGTATCTCAGTATAACTCGAGGCAAATTTGTATCGTTACATTGTTGTGTAATGTTCTGTGCATCTACTGTGGGAATACATGGTATTTACCCGACCACATATAGTAATGCACCTTCGTGTTTGTGTATGTATGTTTCCCCTGCCTACTTCCTAAGTTCCGGAGAAAGACATGGGTTATATAAGAGACCTGATGCATCTTATTTGAAGATGCAAATGATCGTCTTATTCTATACCTGCGTATTTCTCTGTGGGCTGGCGATTGGGTGCCTGATAGGCGGGGGCAGGGGATCTAAGTGTTGTCCAGCGCTGCGTAATTCCCCTTGGTTTGTTGTACAATTCCGGGCTGCCAGCGCTAGCCTCACCTATCTGGTTTGTGACTAATTCTGCACATTTTCTCGACATGAATCGCACGATCACAGGTCTCGGCCCTCGATGTTGTTGCCCACTTCCCTGTGATCGCTGCTGTAGTTGACCTATGCAATGGCAGGCCTCAATATCTCCTGGCTGTAGACCGGGCAGCTGTAGCTTGTCCGCTTTGAAGATCAGAAGGACTTTCTTTTCGCACTCCTCCATGGTCTCTCTCTCTCTCTGCCTCTGGTACCCCCAGTATGCGAACGTCGATTCTTCGAGTGTACCGTTCCACATCGCTCGAACGCTTCACTGCTACGGAGGCTAAAAACTTCGCATCCGTCAGACTGGTTGCCTCCTCTATCTTTTTTCTACACTGCTCCAATTCAACCTTCAGTGTCTGACTGCATTTTCCACTCTTAACTCCGTATCTCGCCTCTCAACTCCTCGAATTGCTCATTCACTTTATCTAGCTTTGTAGACATTTCACGTAGCAGTCTCATTAGAAGGGTCACTGACCTGTACGTCGTCACCAGTGGATACGAAGACCGTGGCAGACGCGGTAGCAGACGACGCATTCTTGTCCGCACTGAGTCTCCGCCATGCTCAGTGTTTCGCCGCGTAGTTTGAAAGTGACACTTGATCGATGCCCTGCTGGCCGATGCTTGCTCCTCCTTGCTTTTCTTTTCCTGGCTTTCTTTAGAAGTGCCGCTTTCTTTAGAAGTGCCGCTTTTCTCTGTCTGGCAGCATGGCTTGGTGTAGACTGATCAAAACTTGAGTCAGTCGTAGTAGATTCAGCCTGGTCGAGCGGCATGCCTGTAGGGCCGACCATCAGCATTTTCAGTGTCAGAGATTTACGGTCCAAGATGTCACATTTCAGAGGTAAAAATGATATCCTCCGGATGGTTGAGAAGGCAGGGAATCCATTAGCACATCCTCGTTGTTGTAATTGCTTCGAGAATGAAGTAATTAAAGAGGATCTGCATAAATCAGGAACCCCTGAAAAAATTCAACCTGCCTGTGGCCTGAGCAGTGCTCACCCCATAAAAATATATTTCAAATAAGACTGGTTTGTTGAGCTAGCGCCGTTTACGTCTACTTCTACATGATGCCACCCTCGTTTACTTTGTCCTCAGTCAAATACATTTACATCTGTTTGATGGTTTTCAGATGCAGACATAGATTTTCAGTGTCCTTATTGTGTACGTTAACTATGTGATCAATTTATCCAGTCAAAATCTTCAGACTCGTTTTGCATCTCTCAATCCCAGCACTGGGAAGAGGTCATACGTAAAGAATAGTTAGTTATTGGGGTTTAACGCCGAGCAGGCGACTAAGGCCATCTCACGGCGGGATGGGCTAGCCAGACTAAAAGAAAGGTCTTAAGACAAGATGTAAATATATCTTAAAAATACGTCAAGCTAAAATGTCGCACGAGTCTAAAAAAGAAAAAAAAGAAACGTCTACACTCACTAAAAAGGTCCAAATAATGAAATTCACATAGTCTATGAATGCTCAGATCTTGTTAAAAAAATATTGCACTCTCTTAGAAAACTGAAGATTTTGTCCGTGGGAACATCCCGGAACAAAACCTACAAGGAGTATGCTGTGAAGTGTTTATATCTTGTGTCGATTAGATCGGCACAAGACAGCAAAAAGTGTCTAACAGCAAACTGCTTGTCACAGGCATAACACCATGGACGCTCATCCTGTTTTAGTAAGTAAGAGTGCGTAACATACGTGTGCCCGATGTGGAGCCGAGTAAGGACAGTCTCCTCACAGCGGCTGCCGCAGGGGATAAGGTAGACTGTCGGACACCGTAGAAAGAGCTTCAAGCAGCTTTTGTTTGCTTCCTCTTTGTCTCACTCGGACTGCCACTCGCGGGCTATGTACGCACTAATCACAGGTTTAACATCACTATGAACAGTCTGTGTGTCAGGGACAGCGTCGTTGCGGGCATCGTCGGCAGCAGAATCTGCGATCCTGTTGCCTCGATGCCCACATGCACTGTGACCCAAATAAAAACGATGTCATAATATTCTTTCAAGTCTGCGTGGAGCTCTCTAATCAGCACCAGCAGGGGTGGTCTGTTCCTGCTCCCTAAAGGACCTGCAGGGCAGAAAGAGAGTCAGACAGAATCAGGAAGTTCCTTTCCCTAGACCGATAGGCATGCCTGCATGCAGTTATGACCTAAATACAGATAAATGGTCGGGGAGGCGGAGCTTAAATGGGCGTCTAGGATGGTTGATTGATTGATTGTACATTGCTTAACGTCCCGACAGCAACAAGGCTTTCTCAGGACGTGCCTGCACTGCTTGTGAAAAAAAATATTGAATGTATGTCGCCAGCTGGTCCAATACGTTAAATAAACCTACCACATGGGGCCTAAATAAAGCTAAGACCATTTAGCAACACACATCCAATATCAAGAGCTACAGGCAGCGCAGACAGTAGGGAGAGTTTAAAAAAGGTAAATACAGGTGAATGGACCAAGGGTAGACAGAAACACATGCCCCAGAATAGAGAAGAAAACCCACCCTGTGGGGCTGACCAGGGTGACCCTGGGAACTAAAAAGTAGTTAACCCCACCCAAGTCCCCCAGGGCAGACCCGGGTGGGGTGGCGTCTAGGATGGCGAGAGGACACTGCGGCCGCAGCCACTCTAGAGTTAGAAAAACTGACAGTTGATAGACACCACTCCCCTAATCAATACATTTATTATAATCAACTAGCCATTCAGACAAACGAACTCCAACACTTACCGCCAATGCCTCTATTACCTAGCCGTACTAATTCCACCCCAGAAATCATTCAAGCTACGTTTTTTGATCAGCTGCCAACCCGTGATCATTAAGGCAGATCCCCACCCCACCTAAATAATTAATGCTGCCATTGACTTTTTTAAACAAAGGCTAAGATGAAAACCTTGTGAAGCAAGGGAAATAACTTTTTGTCTTACCAAAATTTTCACAAAATTACTTCCCTTGTATAAACCTATATTCAACAAAGGGAAGTAATCTAAAATTTTGTTACTAAACAGGTGGTGATTCCTTCCCTTTACTAAACAAAGGGAAATAATCTGTTATTATTTCTTATGCTGATACTCAAAAGAGCAAATTCTCTCCCATGTTGTTACTGAGTCTAGATTATTTTCTGGTGCTCAAGTCATGGGTAACATTATCAAGTTACTGTCTATGTTACTGTCTGGATGTTTCTAAGTAAATTACAAGTACTTAATAAGGTGATTTATAAACCAGCTTGAAGTCAATTGTCATAAGTTCTTTGAAATGACTTAAAACAAGTTCTTATAAGTGTCTTAAAATAAAATCTTATAATTTCTTGACCCAAGTCAACAACTTACTCAGACAGATTTTCCAAGTTACAAGGACAACAAGAAAACTTTTTTTCTCAATAATAATCTGGTGGTGGAGCTGATGGCGTCAAATAGGCAGGCGTGAAAGGCGTGACATCTCTTTGCGAAGAGTATGACAAAAATAATGGATTACCAAAACCTATCGTTACTTGCTGATAAGTCCTTGAACTTTTTTCATAGTTTCTTCCACCCCTATCTTTTTCCCTTGTTCTAAAAAAGATTTCTTTAGCTCTTCAGCATTCACGGGTTGACTACGCATCTTATTCTGTATTTCAGATTTCTGTTGTTTGTAACTGACCAAATCATCCTGCACTCTTTTAAATTCATGATCGTCAATTTTATTATTGTTTAAAGCCTTACTGATGATAAGTTTCATACTGCTCAGCTTAGCTGCTGTGAGCGTACTCAAGGCTTCATGCTTTTGCAACTTTGTATAAAATCTTTTGTTAAGGGCTTCCATACCAAAGCATGCCAGGCTTGTGGCAAGGCCAACACCTTCAATAGCAATTCCTATGACACTTCCCACTCCCGTAGCAAACAGAGCTATACCTCCTACAGATAATCCGGCTGAAACCACACCCACGGCCATTGAAGTGTTGTGTACAGAATTGAAAACCGTTTTGTAACGTCGTTTGCACCTTGAGTATTTTGCTTGTTCTTCTTCTAAATACTTCAACGCTTCTGTAATATTCATTAAACGGAATGAGTCTGCCTGTAATGATCTATCTGGAACAATAGGCTCAAGCTGTTCAGGTGGTATTTGTGGATACAGTGGTGGCATTTTTTATGGCAAATATTTTTTATATTTAATCTTCTAATTTATTTTGCAACTCTTCAAAGGTATACAATTTGCTAGCGTAATAAAATGAAACAAGATCTATGTGTTCCAGGTTTATGAAACTTAGACGAACAAAAATTTGTTTATCGATCACTACCTTAACAGCAGGGACACTACTGGAAACTTCAAAATATGTATTGATTTTTCTAATAGCAATAACAACCTTTGTTGACTCTGCTACTGAGCTATCCCACGTAAGTTTGATTCCCTGTGCGATATCTGCTTCTTTCACAGCTTCCACAGATCTCATGAGAATTTCAAAAAACTATTGTCGCTTCTCTATCTATGGTAAAATTTGCTGGTATGAATGAAATAGAAGTATCTGTTCTACCCTTTCTATCTGTAAGAAGATATCTTCGTTTTTCATACTCTAGAAGTTTTAGTTTTCTCTGCTATTGGTTTCTGAGAAATAGCTTGGCACAAGACTTACAAGCATTGGCTCAGAGTTAACAACTTTTCTAAATACTAAGGCACCTTCATCAGTAAAATAAACATAAGGACTGATAAAAACAAACTTTATGTCCCATACAATGGGGATAGGTGCAAGCGGAACAGGGGTAGGAATAATTACCCACTTATTACCCACATGTTTTAAGCTGTAGAGCACATTACTTACAGGAGTAGGAACAGTAACATCACGAAGTTGACTAAGTTTAGGAAACTGTCTCTCAGCGCCATCTTTTACATCATCAATTACCTTTCGTTTGTACAATCCAACGGAAACAAGTTCAAGGCCATACACCTCTCCTACCTCACCTTCTTTATCAAAATCTTGCACGTCAGCCAAATCTTTCAACTCTATTGACGGACATGTAACTGGAATAATTCTCGGCTTTGGACCAAGACCGCTCATTTTTATAAAACAAAAATAAAATTTATTTCACTTCCAACACAACATAAAAATCATGCATCACAACTGGTTTGTCATCCTGATTAGTTACATATAAGCACAATGATTCAAAGAAACTGGAGCCTAATTTTTTAAACTGTGAATTAGGAAATCTAACAACTACATTTTCGCAATAAGGAGCAGTTCCAGCTGACACACATTTCATCAATGTCAAAGGCTTTCCATTGTGAAGATTATCAGTAGTGCTTAGTTCTTTCAAATGAACATTTAGCACTGTGTGTACTGACAAATGAACGGGATATCTGCCAGTTATTTATTTTATTTATTTTTTTTTTTGGTGAAAGTAGACGCCCGACTCATGATGACCAATCTTCATCTGGATGTATTAATTTTACCTAAAAATCCAAGTAATAATAAAAGACTAATTGATAAAGAAAAGTTTCCACTTTTCGGAAATGCAATTGTAACAAGTAAATTAGCTGGGTTTAAAGTTGCCTTAATTTTAAATTCATTTTGAAGCCAATCAGCTAAAGTACAAAAGTCATAATACCCAGCTCGTAAAATATCGCCCTTCTCAATACCATCAAGAGTTCCACTTACAGAATAATTTTTATCATCTGTTACATTAAACCACTTTACTGTATAGAACATTTCATGGATAGCTACAGCTTTGCTACCATCACGATTATCAATTCCATTAGTTAACCACACTGGTTTGCTTGCATCAAGATTTGATAAAGTTATAAACATTTTTATTATCACATAAAAAAAGCATAATGGAATTTAAATCACTAACAATTACCACATGGATGTCAAGTACAATGTTGCACCAACTTATGACCAGAAAATAATTCAGCTAAATGAGCTTGATATAGCTTTGTCTGAAGGAGATTTATTTCAAGTGAAAGTGCCGAATCTGTATGATCATTAAGTAAACCCTCCAATTACAGATGATGCAACTGCAAGAAAGTGGTCCTCAAGCCCACTACAGATGTTCCAAAACTAACTTAACTTTGCTATACTATGCTCAACTACTGGCTGTGGCATTTGTTTTACAGACCATTTGAATCATCCAAACAAACTGATTAAGTCTGTCTATTGTTTCCACACATATTACCAGCTTAGAAGAATACTGTCAGAACTCCATACCCCACTGCCCACTGAATCCAGTTTTAACCAGTTTAATAATCCCATGGATATGAAAGCATTTGAACGCATCTGTAATGAATTTAACATCAGTACAAAGTATGACTTTACACAAAAACTTGATGATCACAAAAGCATGGGAACATTATATTATGCTATGAGTCACAGACAATACCTACAAGATTACTGGCCTCCCTACTCTTCATTCTCATCAAAATCTGAAGTGTGGTTAGGCTCAATAGTCTAATGCCTGGACCACATTTGTCTTAGACAGGAGTGACGGGTTTACTCAAGCAGAGTTGAACGCATTAATGAGTCTATCACAACGTATGTGTGGTGTATACTAGGAGCACAAGCTCAAACAAAATCAAACATTTTAAATGGGAGTGGGAAATTTGAAGCACAAAAACAGTTTCTTGCAAACCTTGAAGATTCAATTAATTCAGTAGTAGATCTCCCATCAAGCATACAACACTACCAAGACATTCTCAGATATGCCAGATCTAAAGTTGACTTTGTAGTTGGCATTGGGTTATACATGTTACCATCTGACCTTCAACTCCAAATGGGGACAATAACAAATTGTAATAATGAAATAATTGTTGCAGGGCATGATCAGAAATTAGGCCTCAATCAATCTGTAAACTTGAGTCCAACAACCACACACCTACAACCATTAAAACCATTAATAACGCCAGTAACATCATCATCACCTGTACAGACAGTAACGCCAGTAATGTCAGCCCCAGCATCGGCACCGACACCTGCACCAGTACCAGCACAGCCAGTAACACCAGCACCAAACAAACATGAGTCAGAGAGAACTGCATTGGTAATTGGCCTTACTGGATTAGGAATATTACTTCTTTACCTGTTTCATTAAATATCCTATAATTAACCCTCCTACTGTCACCAAAAAGACCCATACATGCTCTGCCATAAACCCTACTACCTTTGCTGCTGTACTAATCAGCCAACTGACAACACTCCCTATTATATCAGGCAAAGCATCCATTGCTTTCACTGCCAATTTTTGAAGCAAGTCTGATATATGAGACAACTGTTTTTTAAACTCCAGTCACTCTCATGCCCCCCCCCTCTCCCTCCCCTTTCCCCCGATCTCACTCTCCCCTTCCCACCAGTGCGCCCCTGTTCTGACATCATCGCCCCTCTCGGCCAATTAATGGATGGCCAGAGTTCCGGACCAGAACTAGGGCGAGGTTTTGTCAGAACAGCGCGCACGGCCACACGCTCTCACTATCACACCTCGGTCTCACGCTCAGCTCCACACTACTTCCTCACGCTTATACACTGAACCACACTTTTCTGTCAGTTGGGCAAAAATAACGGAGGCGTTTTATTCCCGTGACTCTCACTTGTCAAACATGTAAGACAACATCTAACCCAACCAGTAGATTTACTGGTTGTTTCCTGCCCCCCCCCCCCTTTTCCTGCAACAATACACACAAACTAAAAAACAAAACAACAAATCCGAACACAAAAAAAGAACCTCCATAAAACACCCTGCGTACAACTCAGCCGAGGCAATTCAGTTCATGTATAGTACTATCTCATAATAAAACAACAACAAACAAAGAAAATGTAAGTCAGTTGCAAGACTTGTCATGTGCTACAGAGAACATGCTTATCAAAAACAAAGAAAAAAGAATTATAGACACTTTATATGCAGCAGATTACAAAGGTGGTTGCTTGGGGTTGGATGGTGGGTTTTCAAATTCTAGCTGTCCTCTGACTGCTGCGCTGCTGACTGGCGCACTATTCCGTATCGTCCCCTAGTCACTACTATAACCGCCCACGCATCCACCTCCCACTCACTCTCACGCCTCTCATACTCGCCTACGCACTCACCCCCTCCAGACTTTCCCACCCTTTATCTCTCTCACAATCTCCATCTCTCATCATAGCATTCCACAGTCGGGAAATTCCCCCGCCTACTCAGTACTTGGTACTACTGGACACTGCCCCCCACCCACGCATTCAGTGCTTTTTCCCTCCGTTTAAATTATGTTTATCACTCCTCCCTCGCCTAAACACCACTTAAACTCCAGTCACTCTCATGCCCCCCCCCCCCCCTCTCCCTCCCCTTTCCCCCGATCTCACTCTCCCCTTCCCACCAGTGCGCCCCTGTTCTGACATCATCGCCCCTCTCGGCCAATTAATGGATGGCCAGAGTTCCGGACCAGAACTAGGGCGAGGTTTTGTCAGAACAGCGCGCACGGCCACACGTTCTCACTATCACACCTCGGTCTCACGCTCAACTCCACACTACTTCCTCACGCTTATACACTGAACCACACTTTTCTGTCAGTTGGGCAAAAATAACGGAGGCGTTTTATTCCCGTGACTCTCACTTGTCAAACATGTAAGACAACATCTAACCCAACCAGTAGATTTACTGGTTGTTTCCTGCCCCCCCCCCCCCCCCCTTTTTCCTGCAACAATACACACAAACTAAAAAACAAAACAACAAATCCGAACACAAAAAAGAACCTCCATAAAACACCCTGCGTACAACTCAGCCGAGGCAATTCAGTTCATGTATAGTACTATCTCATAATAAAACAACAACAAACAAAGAAAATGTAAGTCAGTTGCAAGACTTGTCATGTGCTACAGAGAACATGCTTATCAAAAACAAAGAAAAAAGAATTATAGACACTTTATATGCAGCAGATTACAAAGGTGGTTGCTTGGGGTTGGATGGTGGGTTTTCAAATTCTAGCTGTCCTCTGACTGCTGCGCTGCTGACTGGCGCACTATTCCGTATCGTCCCCTAGTCACTACCGTAACCGCCCACGCATCCACCTCCCACTCACTCTCACGCCTCTCATACTCGCCTACGCACTCACCCCCTCCAGACTTTCCCACCCTTTATCTCTCTCACAATCTCCATCTCTCATCATAGCATTCCACAGTCGGGAAATTCCCCCGCCTACTCAGTACTTGGTACTACTGGACACCGCCCCCCACCCACGCATTCAGTGCTTTTTCCCTCCGTTTAAATTATGTTTATCACTCCTCCCTCGCCTAAACACCACTTAAACTCCAGTCACTCTCATGCCCCCCCCCCCTCTCCCTCCCCTTTCCCCCGATCTCACTCTCCCCTTCCCACCAGTGCGCCCCTGTTCTGACATCATCGCCCCTCTCGGCCAATTAATGGATGGCCAGAGTTCCGGACCAGAACTAGGGCGAGGTTTTGTCAGAACAGCGCGCACGGCCACACGTTCTCACTATCACACCTCGGTCTCACGCTCAACTCCACACTACTTCCTCACGCTTATACACTGAACCACACTTTTCTGTCAGTTGGGCAAAAATAACGGAGGCGTTTTATTCCCGTGACTCTCACTTGTCAAACATGTAAGACAACATCTAACCCAACCAGTAGATTTACTGGTTGTTTCCTGCCCAAACCTAACGGGAAAAACGCCAGTTTTTTCACCCAATTGAGAGAAAAGTTGAGTGTTCAAGGTGTCGGTATTTTCTGAATAAGTACGCTTCTGTAGAAATCTTGAATATCTTGAGGTATTTGGTCCAAGTATGGTAGGTATGCAGTTCTTTCCCAGTCCCCCAAACACTTCACCACCTCGCCAGGCACTCCACAAGACGGCCCAGGCAGCCCCGCTGTGGCCTGTATAAACCCCTTCAGCAGCAGAGGTCAGTTCAAGCAACAGTTTGTTGAACTCTGATCCCCGAATGTGGGAGGCCGGTGCCTTAGGCGGCGCTGGGCCTAGCGCTCTAAACATACTGATGATCACTGCCGTCACGGGACACAGAGGGTGACGCAACATGACCGGTAACGCGATCACTAGTCACTGTTCTCTCCCACACCGGTACCGGCTGGATGTTCATTAATGGTAACGGCAAAATCTGAGATAAGAGCGCAAGTGAGTCTGATATGTTCTCTTGGTGTTCAGTGTCGGCAAAACTTGAAACACTGGCACGATATCCTGCCACCTAGTCCTGCAGTAGCTGGTGTCTGAGCCTAGACCCGGCACCTAGACAGCACAAAGGCAAGAGCTGGCTGTGACATATGATTCAGAAGGTAGGTGTCAGGCGGTCGGCCCCGGTGCCAATTCGTTAGAAATTGTCCTAGCATGGGCAGCCGTCCTTCGTGCAGGCGGGAAATAGTATCGGCAAACACATTCACACTGCCAGCCACGTGCATTGCTGACACGCTGCAATTCATTCTCACACACTCCCATGCCATCTTCCTCAACAGACTATTGACATAGCGGTCTTTTGAGCGCCCTTTATTAATGATAGCCTTTGTCACCGTGCTGTCCGTATGAATGACCACCTGTTTCCCTTGCCACGAGGGGGCCCACCGGTTGACTGCCTGCACCACCGCGCACACCTCTTTATAATTAATATGCAAGTCCTTGGCTGCCGGCATGTCTGAAGAGAACAGTGTATAATTCCAATCTCCTTTCCAGAACGCGCCTGCCGCCAGGTTGCATGCATCAACATGGACATGTTCCTTGCTTTGTGAGTCATAATACACAGTGCCATTAAAAACATGCATGTAAGATAGCCACCACTGTAAGTCTGCATGAAACTCCCGTGAGAGTCTCGATTTATGCCTTTGCTGCTGAAGGGGTTTAATCGTATCAAGAATCCGCCTGAGAAAAAATTTTCCTCCCTTGACGGCTTGACACGCCCAGTTAAGGGACCCTGCTAGTGACTGCAAGCTTTGCTTTGTCGCGCGTGTTTTGCCTTGAAACTGCTGCAAGCGTTTGTGAAGTTGCTGTAGCTTGTCGTCGCCCAATGACAAGGTGCTTGTGCGGGTGCAGATCTGGATCCCGAGAAAAGTAATGGTTTGTGTAGGCCCCACCACCTTAGGCCAGCTAATATTGAAACCTAATCTACGTAAAAGGGCAATGAGCGTCATCATCATTTGAGTGCATTCCTCTTTGGACTTAGCTGCTATGAAGAAATCGTCAATATACGCTACTATCCCTGTCATGCCGCGCCGTAACATACATCTGCGAACTGCCTGCGAGAGTCTGTGAAAGTGCGAAGGGCCCACATTACTACCAAAGGGTAGCCTACTATCGAACAGGTATGTGGGCTTCTGCTCGCCGGTAAAAATCCATTTTAGGCCTGTGACTTGGTAATTATCTGGATGGATACACACAGATCGGTATGCCGCCTTAAGGTCAACTTTCGCGCACCAGTAGCCGGACTTGGCTAGTCCGCACGCGTCCGCTAGAGTCTGGAATTTTACTGTCTCAGGTACTGAGTAATCGTTCATTGCATGTCCTACAGGCTTGCTGCCGTCGTGTATCAGGCGTATGCTATTGTCGTCTTTTGGGATCGCAGCCAAAGCGCTAATTAAGGTTGGTTTTTGAGATGCTACGACTTATAATGACCTTTGTTTATCTGATCGATGAGCTCCTTTTCTACCGCTACTCTGTTTTTTAAGGCAGATGTGTGATTTTTCTGCTCTACAGATCTAACAGTCTGATGCTTGTCCGTGATATAAAACCCATGTTCGATACCTTCAAGGAGAAAGTTTTTGTCTTTATCAGAAGCTAATTCGTCTTGCCACACTAAAAGCTTAGAACTAATGGACGCTCCAGAACCTAACAATTGACAGTTGTATGGACTTAGTGCAGGATACGGGCTATGGTAAGAAGTGCTAAAATGGGTGGGGCCTACCTCGCCTTGTGCAACCTGCTGCGCTGTGTCCTAGGCTGTCCCGTGTTTGTCCCCTGCCGCTGCTGCAGGTGTGTCACGATGTTCCCGCGCCGGGTGATCTCTTCCGCAGGTGGCACACACATGGTCCAGCTTGCAGCGTGCGCCGTAGGTGCAGTACCCTCTGTTGTACTGCAGGCACACTTCCCTGCCAGAGGGGCCGATGGGGCGTTGTGGGCGCGGTCCGGCCGCCCCTCCTCCTGTTCTGCGAGCAGGTGAGCCAGCGGGGATCGCAGATTGCGCAGTACGGTCGCGCAGCACCACTGTGGACAGGTGTGGGGCATCCGTGCCCCACTGGAATGCTTCGGCCGCTTGCCGCTGACGATACTCATCGTCGAACAGCAGGACACTTTGCCAGGTGTATCTGGCCGCCAGCTCCCCCACCATCGCCGAGTACTTGAGGTAGGCGTGCGGCGTGAAACCCGGTGTGGGTTTGTCCATAAGGGCCGCCATAATACGGCTGTTTGCCACTATCCAGTGTGCGGGGGAAACCTTGTCCAACTTCGGTTTGCTGTTCACCTTTATAGTGACACCACCCCCAAGTGCCACTTCTTCCTCTGCCACTGCCGCTGAAGACAGAAAATCTACTATACGTAACGGGGTCCGGCCACTTTTTGCTACACCCCCGCTACTGTTGCCACTGACGCACAGGCTGTCGCGCAACAGTTCACCCAGCCCGGCACCGCTGTGGTGTGTACTGCAAGGTCTGTGACGCTCTACTGCCGCTGTTGTCCGACACTCCTCCCAGTCCGCCGCACAGTGGGCCACCGCCGTTGTCCACTTGGAATTTGGCCACCGCTGCACGGAGCACTACTCTGTCCCCACGTTTCAGCGAAAGAGCGTCAATGTCTTCGTCAGACATTAGCAGTAGTGCTTGCCTAGAGATGAATTTTTCTCTGATCAGGGCACTCTGCACCTCTTCGTCGAGGCCCCAGTCACGGAAAATATGGTCCATCTCACTATTTTTCAGTAGAGCCTTCTTTCTCGCTGATTTGAGAGCCATTTCAAATTCTAGCTGTCCTCTGACTGCTGCGCTGCTGACTGGCGCACTATTCCGTATCGTCCCCTAGTCACTACTGTAACCGCCCACGCATCCACCTCCCACTCACTCTCACGCCTCTCATACTCGCCTACGCACTCACCCCCTCCAGACTTTCCCACCCTTTATCTCTCTCACAATCTCCATCTCTCATCATAGCATTCCACAGTCGGGAAATTCCCCCGCCTACTCAGTACTTGGTACTACTGGACACCGCCCCCCACCCACGCATTCAGTGCTTTTTCCCTCCGTTTAAATTATGTTTATCACTCCTCCCTCGCCTAAACACCACTTTACCCATGCCTGTAAATCTTTTGGGTCAGTTGGAGCTGGAGGTGCTGGTGGAGGAGGGCTGCTACCACCACCTGTTACAGCTAACACAACAGTACTGATAATAAATCCAAGAGCAGTAATTAAACTTGCAATAGTGATACCCTGCTCTCTGAAAAGTGTTTTCAATCTCTCAGCCAAAGTTGTGTCTTCGTGAAGTATTTTTTGAATAGTTTCTCTAATCCTGTTGACCTGTGTTTTCAGTTTTTATTTCCCAATTTCAATCACTTCTAGTCATGCTGATCTTTCTATCTTCAAATCATTTAATCTGTGTTGTATTCTTTCTTTCATTTCTGTGTCATAATTCTCATCCTCAGCTTTAGCTAATTTTTCTTTTTCTCTTTCAATGTGATTATCAAGCTCACCTAGTTTGGCTACATTATTCACCAGCTCACCTCTGATTGACTGCAGTGTTTTATCCAAGCCCACTAACTCCCGCATTGTCAAAGGAGAGTCTTCTATTGTTTTCATAGCCTCATTTATTTGCCCTTCTGTAAATGAAGTTTCTTGTATTACTGTGTTGGCTAATTCTGGCAGTCTAGTTACTTCAGTCATTTCAATTTCTTGTCCAGTTGGCAACCTTGTTTGTACATCATGAAGGGTACTAGCAAGACGAGGTGGTAACTTTTTTATCTCCAATACCAAGTTGACGCATGGCACCAACACCACCTTCACCTTTGATTGTACTTAAATCTCTAAACTTACCAGGGTCTTTTTTGTTAGTTAATTGTACTTTTCCTTTGTCAACAGTGTTTAAATATAAATGGCCCTTGTCATCAAGTTCAAACTGATTAGGATCTATATTGTCTGGGCGGTCACCAACATGATCATAAAACGAGTTCACTTTGCTTTCTAAAAGTTTGTGGCGTAAACTGAAAGTATTCTTTGTACCAGTCATATCTGTCATATCTGTTGCACTAGCATCATTAATGACATCCATTTCAATATCATCATGGTTAAATCTCCCGCTGCCATTGTTTTATTAATTTAATATTTTTGATTTTTGCATAATAAAATGACACAGTCCTACGGATCAAAGTTAGACCCATACAGAAAACTACGTGAACCTTTTGGTGTTAAGGGCATTAGACAATCAATTGTCGTCACTAACAATCCTAGCTCCATAGATCAAAACCAAATTCTTACTGTTAAGTTTCCAAACCTAGGCCCCAGTGACGTTATTGCATTTAATATTGAACTTTCATCAGACACAGATGACAAAAGAACACTAGTTGACAACCTAGGTAGAGCAATTATTAAGAATATTAAAGTTAAACTTGAAGGACAGGAAGTGTTTAGTCTTGACGATTCCGATGTGTTCTACTGTTACGAAGATTTGTGGCTTACAAGTGAAGAAAGAGAAGACCGTATTTACCAAGGCATACAGGCTGATAATGTTGCCAAACTCAGAATCAATGCATCAGATAAATCAACAACAGAAGCCAAGGACGTTATTGTGGCAGAAACATATGGAAATAGATTTTGCATTCCACTTGAATTTGAAATCCTAACAGCACATTTGCCTTATTACCAAGGAGCACTGAATGATTGCCTGAGCTTTGAACTAATCTTTAATGACTACTCCAAAGTTATTAAATCAACTGACACAGATGCAACATACAAGATCTCTAACATCTCTTTGGAATATGAAATTGTCACACATGCTCATTTAGCTACTCTCATACAAAATCAGTACCAGTCAAGACTACCGATTTATTATGACCGTGTGATAAGACACAGTACAATACCCAAAGACAAAGCTGATACAATGTGGAACATAAACCTTAACACACCAGCCAGGTCACTGAAAGGTATACTGATGTTGTTTATTGAACCTAAAAATCCATTGAAAAGAGATTCAGGAAAATTCTATAATCCGAAAATTACACATTTATCCTGCACTATCGAAGGACACCCAAATCAAGTCTTCGCGTCGGGAATGCAGGCATACCAGCACTATGATGAGATCACAAAATATTTTGCAGGCGGAAGGCTTAGAGAAAAACCAGCAAACATAGCATCTAAAGATCTGCATTTGTATGACGTAAGAATCGCTCAATACCTGACAGACAAGTATGCACTATGGCTAGACCTGCGTAGTACAGACGATGATTATCTACATGGGTCAGGTCATACTGTTGAAAACGGTAGTGACGGAATTACAATCCAAATACAAAAAAAGACTGAAACAGCTGGAGCAATAAATATATATTTGTATCTGATTTTTGACTCTCAACTCAATATTGCAGAAAGCAGGCTAAGTGGACATTTGTATTAAAATAATATTGTGTTTTAAAATGAACTTGATGACACTTGACCCACACTGTGGCTTGTTTTGTGGCGCCACAGGCTGTGGAAAAACTGAATTTGTTCTTAACCTCTTACAAACAAGATACATCTGTCATTTCGAAAACATTGTAATATTTTGTCCTACGATCAAACACAACAAAGCTTATCACAACCGTTCATTCATTTGGACTGACAGCAACATTCACTTAGTTGACCCTGAGAAAAAACTGAAAGACTACCTGCAGTATTATTACAAGAAATTTGAAGGACAGCCAACCCTGTTCATAGTCGATGACTGCTCTGCAGATAAGGATATTGTTAAGAAGAGAAACACATTAGCAGAACTTGCTTTTAGTGGCAGGCATGCAAACATTAGTGTATGGATTCTCACTCAAAAATATAATGCTGTACTAAAAGATTTTCATGAGAAGTTAAAGTTCATCTGTTTGTTTTACTGTAAAGATCGTGACAGCTTTGAAGACTGTCTCAGAGAGAACGATGTCATCCCCAACAAACATGAACGAGACATTGTGAAAAAGAAACTGAAATTGACTAAGCATCTAAAGCTTATTTTAAAGACAGATCAGCCTACAGGGTATGGGTTAGTGAATTAATTTAACCTTTTGTTTTTGTCCATAAAAAATGATGGACAGACAAAGCGGGCGAGCGTTTGATATCACAGAGAGCTTCAGAGGCGTTGAGCATTTTTGTGACTTAAAAACACAAGTTAAACACACCGTTTGAGCCTATGATAAAACTCTCAACACCAACGAAGATATATATGGCATATAATGTAACTTTTGGGTATTCTAATAGTCCACCACGTTATGATTACAAGACTGTTGATCTAAAGACACAAGATTTTATAGTTTATGATGCTAACTGTGACTGGTTTGAGAGTATGTGTTTACACATATTCTACCATCTAAGAAAACAACATGATTATATTGAATTTGTTACTGTCAATAAAGTGATATTACACCTGCAGCATGAGCACAAGACCTTAAGACACATACCAGGGAAGTGGTTGATTTGTTGGTGAGTGAACTATATGGGGTGTAGGGGGGCTCTGGATAGAGGTAGCACCTTTGCTGTTCGGCAGCTGCGTCCTACATAGGACGGACGGGCATCACTGGTCCTCATCCATCTCCTTAATCTCTCTCGTGTTGGCTCCAAGCGCCACACCCTGGCAAACCACCTCAGCTGGTGGGCTAAACCACGTGAGGGGGTGGTGTTCACATTGCACCACTAGGTGGATGAGCTGTTTCTGACAGCCAACGGCTAGAGGACGGAGGAGATCAGGTTGGATCCAACGGCCAAATATGGGGGAGTAAACCCTTCAAATCAGGAGTGGAGCCCCAAAGGCAGACAGTTGCCTGTATTCACGCACTGTTCTGGCAGCTCCTGCAGCCAAACTGGTGCCAAACGTACTGCTTTGCATTCCTTTGGATACATCAGCAAGGCCGAGAGGGGGATCTTGACGACTGGGCACCCCATGATCTCCATACACTTTGCCCAGGCTTGTGACCTGGAGAGGTCACTCCAGTGACTGACCCAGCAAGCGCATATACTCCATTGTCTTCCGAGACAGGATGCCAAACGAACTATATAAACTGAATCTGTTTATTGTAGGTGTTACAGTCAATAAAGTGGTATTACACAAGGTGTAATTTTTCTATTTATTATTTTGTTGGACAAATAAAAATGACAGACAATGTCCAAAGCCCATCAAGCTTAAGAAACGTGTTTCACACAACAGACTTGCCTATATCCAACACTTACAGTGTCTATGAATCGATAGAAAGGTCTTTTTATGTCATACAAGATAACCTTCTTTCTGGCAGTGTAAAGATTCAGATTGTTGCGAAAATAGAATTTACAAGGGTAGATGGTGAAGTGATTGTATCGTATATCTCGACAAGACAACACACAGTTAATTTGAGAAGAGAATTGGAAAAAGTGTTTAGAGAAAGACTGTTGTCTGACTTCCTTGAAGCGATTGACAGAGCAAAATGCAGGGATCTGGTTGGCATGAAGGCCGTGTACATGAACTGCAACTGAAGCAGTCAAGATATCATCCTATATTAGGTAAATCATGGCTGCCTCTACCAAAAGAGGTTGCAGACAAAAAGGCTGTAGTCAATATTCAGAACAATGATAATTTCTGTTTTATGTGGTGTGTTCTTGCCAAACTACACTTTGTAAAAACAAGACCTGAACGTGTATCTAACTATACCAAATTTGAAAACGATCTCAACTTCAGTGGCATAGATTTTCCTGTTAAGGTAGAGGATATAGATCTGTTTCAAAAACTAAATCCTGGTATATCTGTGAATGTGTATGTATGGGATAATGAGTCTGAGAACAAATTACAACCAATTAGAGTATCACCAATTGCCCCCACCTACGGACAGTCAGAAGATAAGCATGTTGACCTTTTATTAATAAGCTCTGGTGATAACTTTCACTACACAATTATTAGGAGTATGTCAAGACTAATTCATCATACAACAAAACATGATGGTAAACAGGAATTTTGTAAAAAATGTTTACAGAGGTTTTTCTCTATTGACCTAGCACACAAACATGTTAAACATTGTAGGTCACCTGATGACATTCAAACAGTACTTAGGTATCCAGATCCTGGTAGCAAGGTTTATTTTAAAAACCATGGGAATCAGCAAAAGCTGCCGTTTGTAGTGTATGCTGATTTTGAATCACTGGTTGTTCCATATGATGGTCCTGTTCCAGAATCATTACCAAAGACAATAAAGTTGAGTGATCAAGTGGTGTGTTCTTTTGGATATATTCTTGTTAGGTCTGACGGCCAGCATACAAAACCTGTTATCTACAGAGGTGAAAATGCAGCAGCTGAGTTTTTAACAGAAATGAGACAACTGTATAGTCAAGTAGTACAGTATCTGGAAAACTGTCAGATGCCTTTGTTGATGACAGAAGAAGATAAACTAAATTTTGATGCAGCAGTGATGTGTTGGATTTGTGAACAAGCCCTTGATGGTGATAAAGTTCACGATCATGACCACATAACTGGACGTTACAGAGGTGCTGCACATAACAATTGTAACTTGTTATTAAAAACAGATCCTAAGACATATAAGTTACCAATCTTTTTTCACAATCTCAAAGGATATGATTCGCATATTATCATGCAGGCTGTGGACGAGTCTTACAAAAAAAAATAGTTGCATTGCCCAGACAACTGAGAAATACTTGACTTTTAGGTTGGATAAATTAGCATTTTATGACTCCATGCAACATTTGTCTTTAGGGCTTGCTAGTCTGGCAGATGGACTGACATCGTTTCCAATAACAAGTAAATATTTTGAGCCAGACTTGATTAAGAAAGGAGTGTATCCGTACGAGTACATCAGTGACTGGGTTGTGTTTGAGGAAAGGAGACTGCCACCAAAAGAGAAATTTTATTCTACACTAAATGGTAAAGGTATTTCTGACTCTGATTATCAACATGCATTTGATGCGTGGGATAAATTAGGGTGTCCAACAATTGGTGACTACCACGATCAGTACTTAAAGGCTGACATTTGTTTGCTAGCAGACGTATTTGAAAGTTACCATGAAAAGGGTTTGTTACACTACAGTCTTGACCCTGCTTGCTACATAACTAGTCCTGGCATGACATGGGATGCATTTTTGAAATCCAGCAAGATATTTATAGACCTGTTGTCTGATTGTACGATGGGTGAAATGGTGGAATGTGGTTTGAGGGGAGGTATTAGTATAGCCGCAAACAACTATGCCAAAGCCAACAACAAATATCTTGATGACTTTGACCCCTCAAGGCCAAGGTCATTCATTACGTACCTTGACGCTAATAATAATAATAATACCGTTATTATATAGGCGCTTTTTCTCAATTTTGGGGAAATCGACTCAAAGCGCCGCGCCTGAAACCCAACACACACACTCACGAAACAGACACGGATTTACGCCATTTAAGACAAACACAGTACAAGACAAACGAAGGGCCAGTCAGCTACTGAAGTTACAGAGATTTTTTATCGCTTGTATTTGAAATTTGTAAAGTGGCCTGAGACCGGTACCAAAGTGTGGGGAGTGGGGGGGGGGGGTGGAAGAACCGGAGTACCCGGAGAAAGAACCCCTGACGGTCCGCCCGAATTAACGGTGACACTTACCAGAGGAGAAAAGTCCAACGCCGGAACCCGGTATCGAACCGCGCACCTTTGGCATTGGTGGCAGGCGCCTTAACCACTGCGCCACGGACCGCCCCATAACCTTTATGGATTTGCAATGTGTGAGTTATTACCCTTGAAAAACTTTTCTCTGTATGATTTGTCACAGTGTGATATAACAGAGTTAACAAACAATATTATGACTCATGACCGGAATGATGCAAAGGGTTGGATCTTTGAAGTCGACCTGGAGTACCCACACCACCTACATGATTACCACAATGATTATCCGTTGGCTGTTGAGTAAATGAGTTTGACGGGGAAAAAAGAAGACAACAAACTTGTGCCAAATTTGAGTGACAAATTCAATTACGTATGTCACTATCGATTGCTGCAATTTTACATCAGGCATGGGTTAGTACTAAAAAAAGTTCACAGAGGCATTCAAGTTGACCAAAGTGCTTTTATGAAAGATTACATAATGAAAAACACAACTCTTCGTGCCAGAGATGGCAACACTGCATTTGACAAAGACTTCTTTAAGCTTATGAACAATGCCTGTTTTGGCAAGACGATGGAAAATCCTCATCACCGCAAAGATGTGAGACTGGTCACAACTGAATTGGGTGCAATTAAACTTACAGGCAAGCCACAGTACACAGGGTACAAAGAGTTTCATCCATCATTGTATGCAGTTTCACTCAAAAAAAAGATTGTTAAACTGGACAAGCCAGTATTCATTGGTATGGCAATACTTGAGTTATCAAAATTGCTGATGCTTGAATTCTACTATGATTACTTCAAACCAAAGTATCCCGAGTGCCGTCTGTTATACACTGACACTGACTCTATGATCATAGATGTGCCTACTGAAGACTTTTATGAAGACATGAAAACAGAACTGCATATGTATGACACGTCTGACTACCCTAAGGATCATCCACTGTTTAGCACACAAAACAAGAAAGTGCCTGGTAAGTTTAAAGATGAACTAAATGGTGTGCCGATAGTTGAGTACGTTGGACTGAGATCAAAAATGTATTGTATACTGCACCAAAAAGGCAGTCAGTCCAAAGCCAAAGGTATCAAGAAAACAGCGATAAAAAATAAAGACATTCGCCATGAACATTACAAGCAAGTATTAGATGGAGAACTGATGCCTGATTATCCAAACAAGACACTGAGGTCAAATAGACACAATATTGAAATGATCCAAACACATAAAAAGTCACTTGCAGTAGGAGACACAAAACGAGTGTTTCACACCAAGGAAAAGGCTTATGCACCTGGGCATTACAGGCTCAAGTTATCTGAAGAAATAGCTGATGAACTGGTTGATGAACTAATTGATGAATTAGTTGATGAAATGATTAAAAATGCGTAACAGTGTCTGGGAGAATAATCTGTAATTCTTCTCTAACAAATGCCCTCTTTGGGGCGGGCTCATATAGATAATAAATCGATGCATTAGTGCCAGGAACTATTTTTTTTTATATTGTGGACAGACGTAGACCAAATCGGATCAGTTGCCCTGCGCCTGACGTCATTCTCGGCCTCGCCAGGTTGATACAAATATCTTACCTGTTTTGTAAACAAGCTTGTGTCTGGAGGTGTTTTTATTTCTGACCTTGATGACATTGTTTTTAATTTAATAGCATCCGCAGGTTTAGGGTGACCTTCATTATTCATTGCTTTTATCATCTCTTAACCCACTCAGTGTTACGTGCGTCATGCATGAGTTCCTTAGAATACTGATAGCTGAAAAGTCTCTCTGATAATTGTTTGTTAGAGTTCTCAACAATAGCCTGTGATCTATGCATGCCCGGTATGCCTCGCCGCACTAGCACTGCATGCTTTGCAAATAATTGATTAACAGCACCTTTAAATTCAGATCCATCATCGACTTGAACAAGCCTGGGAAACTTTAAATGGCCTCGACTATATATTTTTGTTAATGCAGTGGCTACTGTGGTAGCATTCTTGTCAGTTATGGGTTCGGCATTCTTGTACCTTGAAGCTATGTCAACAACAGTTAATGAATACTTGTATCGTTTCTTTCTTATTGTATCGTGTGGTAGAAACAGAAGATCCATTTGATGGGTGTCATTAGGGATAGTATTTACAAAATGAGGTCTTGTTATTTTTCTTGGAGCAGGTAAATAAATTTGCCAAATTGCTTGTTTTTGTAGCCACTGTTTTATTTGTTCAAGTGTGACATCCCCACCCACAGCAGCATGTAATTTTTCTATTGCGATTTTTCCTTTCCAGTAACCAATAGGGGAGTAATATATTTTTGATAGTTTAGCTCCGACGTCTGTCATTTCTTCTAGCAATAAAAACTCCTGTAAAATATACTAATGTCATTCCTACTAGAACAAATAATCTTTCTCCATTTTTTTGTTCTGGACTTGGTTGATAGTAGTCGCTAAGTTTTGGTTGTGGGATGGTCATGGCTTCGCCAGTAACAAGAAAATATTCTTTGATCGCATTGTCGACGTTTGAAAATGTATGCTGTGCATGACCTTCAAGTCTGAGTTTTTCATTGATAAAATCAAGTTTGTCTATTCTTTGTTTCTCATAATCCTGTTGAGCTTGAGCTAGTTTTTCAGATGCTTCATTGTGACGCTTCATTTCCTCTGCTGATTCCTCTCTACCCATTTTTGAAAAGAGGTAGTTTGATCCACTAAATGCCAATGCATTAACAACGGCCCCACCAATTATAATAGCTATTGTTGCCATAGTTTTTATTTACTTAGAAACATTTTCTGGAATAATTCCTTGCTTGACTAGAAAGTCTTTTGTGGCAATCGATGCTGTGACAACTGCTACTAGCTTAGCACTGTCTTCAAAGTCTAATCTACTCAAGTCTGCCGATTTCATTTTGAGGAGACTTTTTCCCAGCATAGAATAAGCAACTGTTAGCCCGCTTATTGTCTATAGTGTCTATTCTACTCTACGGCTGTGAGACTTGGACACTGCTTGCAGACTCAGAAAAGAAAATCCAGGCCTTTGAGAACAAGTGCCTGAGGAAGTTGCTCCGCATCTCGTACCGCGAGCACAAGACCAACGAATATGTACGGAGCATCGTCACTTCCCTGGTGGGCCCACATGAACCCCTTCTGGCAACCATGAAACGGCGCAAGCTTGCTTGGTTTGGCCACGTGACCCGACACAACACCTTGTCCAAGACTATCCTCCAAGGCACTCTCGAAGGAAGTCGTCGGCGAGGTCGTCAGAGAAAGAGTTGGGTCGCAAACATAAAAGAATGGACCGAACTCGAGATGCCAGACTTGCTTGCCACCGCCCAAAATAGAACTCAGTGGAGAGCACTGTCTGTTGCTGCTGCCTTTCAGTCCCCCCAACGCCCAGTTCGGGCAAGGGACTGATGATGATGATGATGATGAGCCCGCTTATTACAGCAGAGTGATAGACAAGGTTCATTATGTTCTTTGTGTCACTCATTTTCTTATACCACAAAAATTAAATAATAAATTTATTTACTGCGTGAAAAATGGGTCCACGGCTTTGGGTGTTGCTGGTAATGTGGCGACTACTTCTTTTATTTTTGGAGTGCTTGATTTTTTGGACACTGTTTGAGTCTGTGGTTTGTATTTTTTGTATAATTGGTAACCTAGGTAACCAAATCCGAGAACAAATCCAGCAACTATATATTTTGTTGTTTCAGGTTTAGACTCAGTTGTCTCTCACTTTTTGGGGGGTGTGAGTGTGTTGGTTCTGATGGTAGTGACACTGGCGCTGTTGATGGTGTGTCAGTCTTTTCTGTTAATGCTTGAAGCAGTAATTTTTTTTTGTCTGTTATACTCAGCTAATCTTTTTCCAGCCTCTATTCGACCTGGACTTTTAGTCTTAGTCACCGTTTGAACTTGTGTCAAGATAGGACTCTGATGTGGAGTCGTCTGGGTCTCGTCCATTTTCTTCTAATTTAAAATTTATTTTAGAAAAATCAATATGACTACTAGTAACAAGTAAGGTTACCACAGGTGCAAGGTAATTCCCAAACTTGTAAAACATAAGGCATGCTAATTTGCCTATTGAACTTTAAACTATGGGGTTGCTTTCAAGGTCGTGTGAAAGGCTGTCACTATCAACAGGTAGGAAGTGACTCACAGCTTTTGTGTATAGGCAGACATGAGATCGACTCAAATCACGTGTCATTAGTGAACTAATGTGATTTTCATATTTTGAATGTAGTTTGATTAGCTCGTCAGCGGTGAGAGATTCTATGTCTTCTTACCAAGAAAAGCTTTTGATTTTCCAGAAACAACAACAGAGAGAAGGCGTTGTTTTTTAGAGTCTAAATCTTTGTTTTCTACAGCACAGATATCGTTTAAAAGTAGCAATTCGTCTTGATTCATTTTATAATATAATAATTTTGTTTAAAAAAGTCAATGGCAGCATTAATTATTTAGGTGGGGTGGGGATCTGCCTTAATAATCACGGGTTGGCAGCTGATAAAAAATCGTTGCTTGAATGATTTCTGGGGTGGAACTAGTATGGCTAGGTAATAGAGGCATTGGCGGTAAGTGTTGGAGTTCGTTTGTCTGAATGGCTAGTTGATTATAATAAATGTATTGATTAGGGGAGGGGTGTCCATCAACTGTCAGTTTTTCTATCTCTATTCTCCCATCCTCAGACTTTGACCCATCCGTATAAATACGACAATAGCCAGAAAAACTTAAAAAGGAGTTCATTGAAGCTCTGTTGGTATATGGCTGGTGGAGTAGAGTCCTTCATGCGGGCGGTCAAGTCCAGCAAGATGTGAGGAACTGGTAATAACCAGGATGGAGTGATGTGATGCAGAGATTCCGAAACTTTGTCCAGGTCCACTCCGGCCGCCTGCAGATGAGGTCGGACACGGAAGTAAAGTGGACGGACAGCTCCCGGATGGGTATCGTAAATCTCTGCAAACGGCGGTTTAAGAACACAATCATAAGCAGGATTATCTGGATGGGCATTCAGTTTCAGAACGTAGCTGAGCATGAGGCGGATGCGGCGGAGCTCAGCATACAGACTAGGAACTGGAGACGTCCTGAAGGCCCCCAGACATATTCGCAGACCTTGATGGTGAATTGTGTTCAGACGTTGTAGAACAGATTTGGAAGCCGAGCCATATACCACAGAGCCGTAATCCACTTTGGACCGAGCAAGGGCCCGGTACAGTCGAAGTAAGACAATGTGGTCTGCATCCGTCAGAACGACCAATGACACGAAGAACGTCGAGGGCCTTCTGTCAAGAGGTTTTAAGGTAATTAATATGGTTTCGGAAGGTCAGTCATTTGTCCAAGATGACCCCTAGAAACTTTGCCTCCTCCGCCACCTTAATTGGCACTCCAGCAATGCTCAGGCTAGGTTCTGGAAAAAAAATTTTCGTCCGGTTAGTAAAATGCACACAGACTGTCTGGAGGGCGAGAACTTGAATCCGTTGAGAGACACGCACAGTTGCAAGCGCCTCTCAAGGCGCACAAAGCAAAGTCGTCCAGAAACAAAGAGCATTCACATCAGGACCATCCTTGACGGCCTTTACAATGTTATTAATTTTAAATACTAAATAAAACAGGAGATATAATGCTTCCCTGCGGGACACCCATCTCCTGTTCAAAGGAGTCGGAGAGGGTGCAGCCCACACGGACATGGAACGACCGGTTAGACAAAAAATTGTGAACAAAGACGGGCAGGTGCCCTTTAAAACCCATGTCCAACAAGTCAGACATTATACCATACTTCCAGGTAGTGCAAAGAAAATTGCAAAGACATGCTGCTTGTTGACAAAAGCATCTCGGATAAACGACTCAAAGCGGACTAGATGGTCAGTTGTACTACGGAAGTGCCGGAAACAGCACTGGAGGTCTGTGATGAGACTTAAGATGCCACAGCAGGCGAGCGTTGACCAGGCGTTCCATAGTTTTACATAAACACGATGTCAAAGCGATTAGCCGGTAGTTACCCGGGTCGGAAGGATCCTTACCCGGCTTAGGGATAGGCACAACCACAGCCTGGTGCTAAGATGGCGGAAAATGACCTGTTATCCAGATATAGCCTTGAGAAGTACAAGGAGTGACTTCTCAGACAGATGCGTTACGAGCTGATAGTGGATGGTATCTAGTCCAGCAGCAGAGTCATTACATTTTTGCAGGGCTTGCTGCAATTCTGAAAATGTTAAAGCGGCATTATAGTCTTCCGAGTTACCCGATTAAAAATCACAAGTACAAGACTCTCGCTTCACTTTCTCTCTCTGGAAGAAGGGTGAATAATGCTCTGTTGAAGAATTATGGGCAATGGTGGAGGCAAGCAAACTGGCCACAGCCTTTTCATCCGTGACCAAACTGGCACCATCTCTAAGATGGCCGAAAGAAGCCGAGCCACCCCTGCTCCTAATTCTTCGAACAGCCTTCCATAATTTCTGGGACGGAGCCCTAGAAGATAAAGATGAGAGGAAACGTCTCCAGGAAGCACGGCGTTCACGTTTAAAAATGTAACGGCCTTTCGCTCTCTGTCTTTTAAAGGTTAAAATATTCGATTGCGACGATGTCGCTGGAGCAGATTTGCGCGTTGTTTGTTTGTTTGTTTGGTTTTTTTTTTTTTTTTTTTTTTTTTTTTTTTTTTTTTTTTTTTTGGGGGGGGGGGGGGGGGGGGGGGGCCTTGCGCACTCTTCGTTGAACCACGGTACTCTCGGCTTCCGAGGGACTGATGTGGAAGTTTTAGGGATGGTTTCACCTGCCACGTGCAACTAAATAGAAGTAAAACAAGAACCAGGTTCATCAGCTGACATGACCACATCCTCTGTAATCCGAGACTGACAGAGGGAGGTGAACAGAGGCCAGTTAGCTTCTTCTTCTTCTTCTCGAACGCCGTAACACTTGGAGTTTTGCTCTCAAAATGAAATCTGTGGTCTTCTGTTGCGCCACCACAGGCCCGTACGATTTCTTTTGTAGAGTGGCGGGCTTCGGCCATATCTTCTCCCTCAGCAGCTGGTGATTCCCCAGTCCTGGAGGATGTGGTCTGCTCTGCTTCTCCACAAAGGCACAGGGGAGATGGCACGAGGTGGAAGCGTCTGTGCAGGTGGAAATTGAGTCGGTTGTGCCGGTCCTCAGACGAAAGATGATCACCTGCTCTTGTATGGACAGCTGATGGTAACTGTCTAGGGTCCGTTGTGGTGGTCTGTACACAGACTTAATGATGGTCTTCATCTCTGTGAAGCTGACTCCATTTTTGTCTTGTTCATACTCTACGCCCACTTTTGACATTCTGTCAGCTTCTTCATTGCCGTAGATGCCACAGTGTGAAGGGATCCACTCCAGCACCAGTCTGGTGCACTTGGTGTTTTGCAGTGCATCTTGTAGACGTGGCAGTTGTCTTGCTGTTGCTGCCTCACGGACAGACATGGCATCAGTCAGGAAGACAATCTGGGCATCAGGGTCTGCAGTGCCACTAAGGGTGTTTGCAGCGCGGACCAGGGCTTCCACCTCAGCTCTGTAATTGTGCAGTGAATGCGTGTTGGTACTGCCTCTGCCTGCCATTTTCCGTTTGGGTACTGAATGTACACCCCAGCCCCTCCATTTTGAACTGTGTCTGTGGCTGATCCATCGGTGTATGCCCCTATCCATGCTTCCTGGGGATATTTTTCTTCGAGCATGGCCAGTGCCAGTTAACTTTCTTGAGATTCAAGTGCCACACTGGTGGATCCTCCTCACAGCTGACCGATGAGAGGACTACTGGGAAGTGGTCACTACCACACAGGTCGTCGTGAACCTTCAAAGTCCAGCATGAGAGAAGGATCACACACAGTGAGGTCTAGAACAGAACTAGATCCTGAACCTGGGTTAGAGTAGGTAGGTGAGCCATCGTTGTAGAGTAGGTAGGTGAGACACACAAGTTGAGAAAAAAATATCTAGCATCTCACCTCTGCCGTGGTCACTACCCCACAGGTGAGCGTGACCGTTAAAATCTCCCATGAGAATAAAGCAAGGGGGCAGCTGATCTACTAAATTAAAAATATTATTACTAAAGACCCGCAGGGATGGTGGCAGGTAAACACTGCATATGGTTGTGGTCTTCTTTAAGGTAACCCGAGATGCGACAACCTGAAGACAGGTGTCGATGCTAACGGGGCTACATACAATTTGGCTACTAATGAGAAGAGCCACTCCACCCGAGCGCCTCTTCGAACCAGAGCCTTTATGGATAGCGTTAAAACCATTGAAAGACACAGGGTCAGAAGTCTTCAGGTAAGTCTCCTGAAGAGATATTACTGAGGGGTTATAGGACTTGACTAAAAGACGTAATTCCTCAAAGTTAGCGTGAAAACCACGACAATTCCACTGAAGCAGAGAGTACATGATTATGTCTTATGTAGGGGTACAGAGTTCCTTCTCCCCTTTTCATTTCCTTTGGAAGGAGTCGAAGAAACAGAGGGGGGGGGGGGGGGGGCCGGGGCTCCTCTGGTTCTTCGGAGATGAGGGAAGTGGAGCTGCCGCAGCACCAGCTACGACAACTTCCACTCCCTCCATTTGCTCCTCCAATGCAGCATATTTGTTTTGAAGTGGGACCTCAGCGTCCACCTTCTGGGCCCGTGCGCACAGCGGCCTGTAGTTTTTTTTTTAGACTTCTGGTTCTGGGCAGCGTTCCTGCCGCTAGAGTTAGCGGCCTTAGAAGGCTGACCAGAGCCAGAAGCCTTTGGAGTAGACAAACTGACAGGCTTGGGTGGGGGCTGAGGCTAGGGGCAACAGAAGGCGGTGGTACCGGACCTGTAGTGTCCGCCTTCTGCGTTCCATGACTCCTCGTCACCACTGGAGGGTTACTCTTCAGGGGCGAGAGGAGCCGAGGCTCCGCCCCCAACCAAGAAGTTGGGGTTTGACATGAGAAATCTTTGGTGGGGCGCTTGCCTGCAGGACTGAAAGTAAAGACAGAGGTGCTACTGTTTGAGGCAGCCTCGGCTGCACCAGGGCCTTCAAAAAGTTTTTTTGCATCTGCAAAGGAGAGCCATTTTCCACACGCACGTGCTGAATCTTGCACTCGGATATCCAACGAGGGCATTTCTTATCCGAAGCCATATGCGCCCCCTGGCAATTCACACACATCACACACAAAGGGGTGGGGGGGGGGGGAGGGGGGTGGCTGTGCAGGAATCGGCAGTGTCCGGGCTTAGTGCAACGGGCGCATGAAGCCTCTGCCTGGCGGCACGTCTTCTGCCAATGGCCGCACTTTTGACATTTAAAGCACCGGAAGGGGAGAGGGACGTACTTCTTGACTTTCAAGGAGTAATAACCTCCCCAGATGGTACTAGAAGGGGTGGGGTGCAAAACATCAGGATGATGGTGGGGAGACGGATCTCCCTACCACCTCGCTTGGAAGCGAAGCGCCTGACGTAAGTCAACCCCTCCGACCTAAGGTTCCGTACAAGTTCATCTTCTGACAGTTCTGCCAATGCTTGGTCTTTAATCACGCCTCTAGAAGAATTCATGGTTTTGAGGGGTGTGACCTCCACTGGAGTGTCTCCGATGGAAGAGAGCCTCAGTAGCCCGCTGGAGTGTGCCCGGGAGCGGCACTCTATCAGCAAGTCACCAGACTTGAGGCGCTGAGCATCAGGCCTGCCAACACGGCTCCTGAGGGTCTCCCGCACCAGGAAAGGATGCAGCTTGGCAACAGGCTTCTCTTTCACCGTGCTATGGACAATGAGGAAGAGAGGTCAGATGTCCGACGCCTGAGCCGTCGCTTCCGCACAGTCGGAGTCGCTATCAATGACAAAATCGGCGGCAATGTGCCGCTTTGGTGCTAGTTTTTTTGTTTGTTTATTTGTTTGTTTTTGTTTTGTTTCCATATTACAGTATGATAGATATTCATCCCCCGCGGATCACCGCCCACCACCGAGCCCAACAAGGGAAAGTACATCTGTCGGCGGGTCTGCAGCCGACGCACAATGGAGACTGCCCGAAAGATATACTCAGGGGGTTAAGCCCGATTGAACCGTCTGAGCTGGTGGCCTTCTATCACACGGTTGAATGCAGGGGAATACTGGCGTAAAGCACCTAATCTTCAGCAGAGGCTATAGCATGGTGCTCCGTATACGAACCTGCATGTCAACAGGGCTCAACGTGACAAGAGCCGATTGACTGGGCCGGTACTCCTAGCCTCCCGTTTAAGTAGATGTCAAGGCCAAGTGGAGCGTTTCAGCCACCAGGATCCTCTTCTCCGCCGACACGGGTCTCCAAGCACGGCAAACACTCGGGATCCAAAGGATCAAACATTAATGAGTATTTTTAAGGACCAATCCAACATAGCACAGCTCCTAAAAAACCGGACCAGTGAAAAATACTGAACAACATATCTTCTGACGTCAAGTCCTATCCTGGACAAAGATGGCACCCTTTCGCTAGCCCACTCAGTCAGTGATTGAGGAAACTTCCCACCCACGCCACGTGGAGGCCGGTGCCGAGTGGGCCATACGTAAAGAAACAGTTTCCTGTAGTTCCAACAAAGTACACAACAGGGTCGAAATATAGTTGTTTCAGACAACGAAAAGCTAAAACTTGTTGAAGTGCACGAGGAACTAAACAAAAGAAATCTGAATTTGATAGTGAGATCGTTTATACTTGTAACCCGGGTTCAACCCAAGTAGAATTCAACCCGGATTGGTGCATTTACACTAGCAGTCAAAGCCGGGGTTGACGCGCCAACATGAGGTGACAAAGCATTTTAGGAATGCAACATGGCGCCTGCCAGAAGACAGTTGTACAGTTGGTTGGTGACCAGTCGTTGTTTGTTAGCGGTAGTTTTTTTAATTTAAAAATAATATTTATTATATTCTATTCATTGCGGCACAGAGTTAGTTATTTGGGTTTAACGCCAAGCAGGCGACTAGGGCCATCTCACGGCGGGATGGGTAAAAATCTGGTCAGCCAGACTAAAAGCAAGGTCATAAGACAAGATGTAAATATAGCTTTAAAATGTCAGGCTAAAATGTCGCACGTGTCTTTAAAAGAAACATCTACAGACTCTTAAAAAGGGAAAATTTAAAAATTCACATAGTCTATGAATGCTCAGATCTTGTTACAAATATTGCATTCTCTCAACAAATTGAAGATTTTGTCCGGGGGAACATCCCCCAACAAAACCTTCAAGGAGTCTGCTGTGAAGTGTTTATATCTCGTGTCAATTAGATCAGCACAATACAGCAAAAAGTGTCTAACAGAAAACTGCTCATCACAGGCAAAACACCATGGACGCTCATCCTGTTTAAGTAAGTAAGAGTGCGTAACATACGTGTGCCCGATGTGTACCCACTGCAAATGGGGCTCGGTGTCCAAATGCATCATCACTCCGGATCAAGATTTTTTTGTGGAATCACTGCGTCGCCATGGCTTTTCATGTTCCTACAAGGAAGCGCGAACTGAAGGTATCTACCAGGAATCACACAAGATCACTTCGTTTAGTGCTTGGCTGATAACGTCGAAAATGATATATATTTCGGTACTTTCCATGGATTGGGTTTAATTGCCGCAGTTACCCCAGTCACCAGATGTCAGAAGCCTGTTCCACGTGTCACTCAAGGACATCACTGCAATTGGCAAAGTAGGCATGCATTTCTTCAGCTAAGCCAACGATTATCATCTTTTATTTATGTATGAGGAACTGTCAAGCATGAATTACGACGACCCTGACCCACTCCTAGACACAGGCTGGAAGGTTTCATGGCCCTTGCGATCTCCAAGACATGTAGGCTGTAAATCAAAGAGAGCATCGAGGCTTGTTATCAACGTGGCTTTTACCAATGAACGACATGAATCTAACGGACACCGAGGTGGAAAGGACAGATTATTCTTTCGAGCGAGAAAAATTACAACGATCATTAGTCCATAGTTCTCCGTATGCAACAAACACCGCTGGGCACATGATGACAGGAAAAGCGGTGGCAAGAGCTGTTAGAGGCCATCTCCTTGTGGACGCGGCACTCAGCACTATGATAACCGCCAAAGTAGTCGGTATTCAGCTACCAGCTCTAAGTTCAAGGAAGTCACGCAACGAAGACATTTTCACCTCAGAAGATGGTCAGTCCAATGACCAACTGCAAAATGTGACTCCGAAATCTGGCAGCGCTGAAAAAGATATAATTATGGAATGCGAACAGCAAGAGGAAGTCATCCCTGCGGATCTTGCCCTGGTGCTCACAGCCTTCGACGGTGTCATGGATGGAGACGAAGCACTAGACATAGCAGACACCAAACAAGAAATAGAAAGGGTCCGGCAGAAGCTAGCAGATACAAAACGTGAATTGGTCAAGCACCTCACTGCACAAGTATGCCTTCAGTGTATGGACTTAATCGTCGAATTTAGAATTGTGCACTCTCGGTGGACAGCTTTAACTGACTATAACTCGATGCAACTCTGACATTTTTCTCAAAAATAAAAAGTAAACAGGTTTCAGACATGGGTAGGTCAGATTGGAAAAAGTGAAAGGCATCTTGGATGTTGATGCCTACCAGGAATCACGTTATCCTATCATAAGGGTGCACGCTAGAAGTATCATGGAAAAATGAAGGTATCTAATTAGTCCAAAGCAACTTGCTCCCAGGGTAGAGTGTCTATGCAAGAAAGAAATGCATTTTCCAGTCCGTTGTTTCTTACCATACATTTGATCATAGTTACCGAAGTGGTGAGTTTACAGAAAGTCCCATTCTGATGCGTCGTAGCCTTGTGTTCTTTTTCCAGTCTTGAAATATTCTTTTATCAGATCAACTCTGAACGGATTTAGAATTTTGCACGGCCTGTTTCTTTCCGTGTCATGTAACATTTATAGTGTCAAAATATGCCTTCAATGGAAGTGTCCAGGAACAGTTTCGGACAAACACTACTGAATTACTTCAAAATAATGGGCATCAAACAACCCTATCCTCTTTCGACTTGACGTCACTGTGATGAGGTCACCCTTGTTAAGTTTAGTGTTCACCTCTCACGTATCTGACTTGGATCATGTCTGCTCTTCCCGACTGGATCCTAAGGCATTACGGTATCTCACAAAACACATTTCAAATTTCTGGTTAGTTCCCTCTTTTAAAGGGCAGTGGCCTTAAATGAGTTAACAATAATAATAAGCGTATCACTTTGAAGCCCCTGCCTACCCGTTTTCAATACAATGAATCCATTCAACGTTTTAGCATTAGAGAAGGCTCATGCGTCCCTACACAAAACAAGATGAGGATTTAATCCCAAAGTCTACCGTATTGTTTGGAGCTCACAGGCCTTTTTCTTTTAAGAACGTTCAGATTTGTTCATATTTTTAAGCTTATCGTTCTGATCCATGTCCCTCTCCCTAAGCCAAAGTATGATCTTATAAACAGTTAAATCCCCTGCCCCCTCTTATCAGGCACCCAATCGCCAGCCCACAGAAAAATACACAGGTAAAGAACAAGACTATTTTATACATCCCTAAAAGATGCATCAGGTCAAGCCGTTAACCCATGTCTTTTTCTGGAACTTAAGAAGTTGGCAGGACAAACACATACACAAGCAAGAAGGTGCACTAGTAAATGTGATCCGATAAATACCCTGAAATGCGACAGCAATTCACAAGACAACACACAACACCACCACAAAACAAATTGTTGTATATCGACAATATCACGATGTTGTGTGCACATGTTGTCGTGTGTATCCCATCGTTATAGAAACAGCTGTATGTCGTAGGCGTTTAAAATTGTGTTCGGTTAGCAATATAATCATGCTGTTTATGTAGACATTCCATTTGAAGACTATTCCTTCAGGTGGAGAGCAATCCGACACACATCGAGCGCTCCTCGTGTAAACAAATATGATCATAATTTTCCATACGGTGTGATCTTTTTACCTTGACTTTGAAAAGAGGTCAAATCAAAACACACTATTATAAATGATACACCACATCCCGTCTTTGTGCCAAGTTTTATGTCGCTGGTCATAATAGACTCTGAAAAAATGGTACGTCTATTAGGCGAATGATTGGCAGACAGGTGAGCCGCACGCACAGGTGTCTTACGCAATATGACCCGTTTTTAGGGTGTTTGCCTGGAGGAAATCTTGCTCATGTTTTCTTACAGACTCTAGAGACACTACCCTTCGCGTTGCAACAGAAAACGCTCGTGACGCAAGGATGTCTAGTTTGGCCGTGTTTGGCAGTATTTGCCCTAACCTTTTTGTACCAAGTTTGGGTTTGTAGTGGTGAATAGTATTTGAGAACAAATCAATTTTATCAAAATATGGCTATTTTTGACATATTTCCTCACCCCCTGTGACATTGACCCTCAAGAGAGCTTAAATTGGTATTGTACCAAGTTTGGGTTTGTAGTGGTGAATAGTATTTGAGAACAAATCAATTTTATCAAAATATGGCTATTTTTGACATATTTCCTCACCCCCTGTGACATTGACCCTCAAGAGAGCTTAAATTGGTATGTTTTGAAGGGTCTTGCCACAAAGTATCCTTGGGTCAAGTTTGAATAATCTCCGAAAAAAAATGCGAACGTTAAAGTTTACTGCGGACGGACAACTGACGACGGACGGACGATCACTGGCCCAGAAAATAGACTCACTTTTGCTTCGCACGTGAGCCAAAAATTGCTTTTATACACAGACCACTCAATGCATAGTTTCAAATCAATCCATCCGAAATAATTTCCTTTTGTTGAGATGTTTTCTTTCTAGCGCTGACGTCAAATCTTCAAAAGACGTCAACACTATACTCAAGAGAAAAAAAAAGATTTCCAGCCTTCTTGCGTCTTTTGTGCATGGTGACTAAGCAAAGTTAAAAGTAGGTGTAATTTGTTGCTGTGAAGATGATTCATATTTTAACCAGGAAAGACATAGTTCAAATCTACATTTTGTCGTTAAAAACACAGCGCCAATTGATGAGAAGCGTGTGTAGGTGATCGGGAGTCGGACATTAAAAGATCGCGAGACGTACAGGGGGGGGGGGGGGGGGGGTGATTGGGTCTCGGACACTCAATTTTTTATCTCTAGAAACTGCCAGCAAACAAATGCACCACTCTGAAGTGCACGTTAAAAGAAGTGCACATGCAAAAACTCAGAACTTAATGTTGATTGGCTTCCGAGATATGTGCATTTGAATATGACCTAAATTGGCATCCTTTTGCATTTTTAAGAAAGTGCTATGTTTAGACACCTATAAAATCATAACGTGAAGGTAGAATTGTGTGGTTTTTACTGTCGCGAATCAAAACATGCAGATCCCACAGATTGATACGTTTGTAATTAAAGAACGCCTAAAATGACCAAAAATGCCAGACCACAGAGCTTAAAAATGGCTGGAATCGCCGTGTGTCCGTCTTTATTTATGTGGGTGTGGATCAGAGGGTGGGTTACAGTAGAAGGAGATGGATTCCTGTCGCTACACGAGCCCACTGAGCATACTAATGGCGGGATGCGCTCTGTGTCCGTCTTTATTTGTGTGCGCCGACGTGTGTGTTGATCATTGGTTGGCTTAGAGAGGAGGGAAATCGATCAGCATTATAAGCCTAAAAATATGAACAACTCTGAATGTTCCTGAAAGATAAACGCATCTGTGAGCTCCAAACAATACGGTAGACTTTGGGATGAAATCCTCATCTTGTTTCTTTTAGGAACATTCAGAGTTGTTCATATTTTTAAGCTTAGCATTATCTATTTCCCGCCTCTCTAAAACCCCAACCCCCCCCCCCTCCCACCCCCAACCCGGCGCACACAAATAAAGACGGACTCACGGCGCTTCCTGCTATTAGTACGCTTTGTGGGCTGGAGTAGCAACAGGAATTCTGAAGAAGAAGAATAGCAGCGAAATGACGTCACTATAAGCTTCACGTCATGGCATCGCTAGTTCCACGATGCCGTCCGTGTACACAGTGACAAATCTGATGTTTCACGTCACTCGCTCATTCAAACGGCATGCGGCCTCTTCCAGGGCCAACTGTTTTCTTCCACACAGCCTCTTCCATGGCTGAATGATGTGGCTCCAAAACTTGCACAAATGAATTAATTATTATTCCGAAAGTTGAAGAGGTACAAAGCTGGCTAACAAACTTATCCAGTTTCTTTCTTCAAACTAGCTATATCCAAAATTTCAAGTGCATATAAATAAAATTACGGACCTAAATGTGGGTCAACTGACTTTCTATAAACGGTCATTTAACTCTTTAGTGAGACATTTAATTTGAATATGCTCAAAAGAGCTTCTAGACACCTCTTGCATGAAGCATTTCCTTCATTTTCAAGCTTGTACATAGGCAAACGTCGGAAATTTTCGTATTCACGCACGCACGCACGCGCGCACACACACACACACACACACACACACACACACACACACGCACGCGCGCACGCACGCACGCACGCACACACACACACACACACACACACACACAGAGAGAGAGAGAGAGAGAGAGAGAGAGAGAGAGAGAGAGAGAGAGAGAGAGAGAGAGAGAGAGAGAGAGAGAGGTCGCCAAAACGACGTTTAACAGCAAGGTTAGAGTAGCTAGACGTGACGTCAGTTTTATCTTATTACTTCCCTTTGCAAACTATGAGGCCCGCCCGCCCGCCCGCCTGTTATGTCATTTGCTACTGAACGGGCTCCGATCAGCCCCATCTCAAAGTCTACCGTATTTTTAATACGGTAGACAGCAAGATAAGGATTTCATCCCAAAGTCTACCTTATTGTTTTGAACTCTTGTGCGGTTTTTTTCTTTTAGGAACATTCGGAGTTTCTGTTTTTAAGTTTATCCTTCTGATTCATCTCTTTCCACCTTAACTCTTCCACCACTCCCCAACCCAACCCCCCCCCCTCCTTATCCGCACGGCAATGGCACACACAAACACAGAGGCAGACACATGGCGCTTCCTATCAGCTATACGTTTTGTGGGCTGGCGTAGCAACAGCCATTTTGAAGAACAAGGTGGGATGGCTGTTGCTACGCCACACATCTCTCACATAAACGTCTTTTATGAACTGAACTGAGCGGCACTTATACGTTCACACCCGCCTCTACACATGCATCCATAGTACGCGTGTTTCAACCTAATCCTAACCCTCACTACTTTTTATACAAAAATCTCAATACAGTATTACACATTATTACACAAGCTGCGTAATTAAAACCTACCTTAGTAAAATAATTAGTGGGTAAGCACTCTGTAACAACAATCTCAATATGTCCATGTTCACCACCAAATAAAACACAATATTCACTTCTCTAAAAATCAACAAGCTCCATTCCTACTGATTGCACGGGTAAAGGATGATAGGGGGAGGAGTTAGGTTTGGGTATGCGTGGATGTACCTACAGATTGCTTAGAGTGATGGATTTGGGGATGAAACTGTGCTGTAGTCTGAGTGTCCTAGCTTTGTTCGTGTGGAGTCTGCGGCCAGAGGGGAGGAGTTCATAGAGGTGGGCAAGGACATGGAATCTGTCTGAAGCTATCCGCCTACCCTTTCTCACCAAACGCTGTTCATGCAGGGACTCCACACTGGCTTGCTGACTGCCAATCACTTTGCTGCAGATGTTTACCATTCGTGCCAGGGTCCTACCAGAGCCTCGATTTGCTATTTCGAAGCATGAATGTTACGCAGAAAAAAATTGCTTTGTAAAATTTCCTCGAGTTGTGTGATGCTCTGGGTTTTTTTAATTTATGTGTGTAATGTTGAACTTTTCTTTCCCTCACTCCATTCTCCTAAATATTTTTAATTGATTTTTTCCCTATAAACAAAGCATGCATTGTGAATATTAAACATCTTTGAAAGAAATTTGTGGACGATTTGTTAATTTAGCACAATTCTGTGACTCTTGAGCATGATTCATGCCAACTATGGCAGCATTCCAATGACAGGCTTTATTTATAACTAAATAATGCACCTAAATTAAATTCTTATGGGTATTACTTCTGTATGTTAGCATTAAACCACTTTTTATTTTCTGACGGCATCCTAGTTTGGCTTAGCACATCATGCAGGTTATTTTGCATTATTTTATTTATTGAGCTATGCACTGGATCAATACAGTGTACTTTATCTGACTCATCTCTATACAGAGAATATAACCAGATTATTAAAACTTAACTGTGACAATTAAGTACACCAGAAAAAAGTTTTGTTTTGAGGTAACCTGCAAATGGCGTCACAGGTTTATGCCGTTCCCACGCACTACATATTGGACTAAAGAATTTCTAAAGTCATATAAACAGAGTGTAATTGGTGTGTTTTAATTGGATTTAACATTGGAAATCACACAACTAGTTTCTAGGTTTGACAAAATATCATGTCGCGTCACTGCGTGTGCAGGTTACCCTTTTAGCACCCCCCCCCCCCCACCCCCGACACACACACACACACACACACACACACTCACACTCACACACACACACAAATGAAATCGCTCTGACGCCCGAACCACCACAGCTACTGATTTTTTGTTTTTTATTTCTGGGAATGGACATCAACTTCAGAAAGTATATATTTAATTAGTCTTAGATAGAGTTTTAGAATGTGGCTGGTTTTCCACCCGTACGGAACGCGCTCCGACCAGCCCCATCCAAAAGTCTACCGTATCTTCAATACGGTAGACAAAAAGCGCATGCGAACGTTGCATTGCGTTATGTTGTTATATTGGGACATTATTTTCGTCATGCCGCAAAAAGGTATAGTTACTATGTGTAACGCATGCAGACTTTCAAGCGGTCGCACGAACAGACTCACAAGCGCAACGGGCACACACGCAAACAATGCTAACTTTTAGTCGGACGCATTCGTGCAGTATAAACGCAAAACATTTCTTTTTTGTGGCCCAGCGTATAATCCTAAATAACAAAACATACTCTTCACAAGATACACAATGCTCAACACTAAAACGTCACACTCACATCCACACACAATATAATAAAAGCCAGGTTAAACTGTCCTCATTATCCAACCTGCTCAACTGGCGTTATCGTTCTGTGTCGTTCGCACGTTCCTCCACGTCTAGGTGTGTAGTTTCTTTCGTCACGAAGCTGTCCCACGCTCCCCGAGCTGTGGACGTCTTCTCGACATGCTCCTCTATCTCTGCCTCTGTTGACTGTGATGGCTCGGCACAAGGTCTCTCGCGCCCCCTGCTGTGGATGTCCTCTCGACACGTTTCTCCAGCGGCAGCTTCTGTTGGCTTTGAGGTCTCGGCGTCAAGTCCCTCGCTCCTCACAAGAACTCTGTACAATAAAGTTCTAATGTCATAACACTTGCTTAACATACACATATTGGATGATATGATGTGCATTACGTCACCTGGCTGATAAAATAAATCTACACGTTCATTCACACACTCGTGATTCATAAAAAAGACTAGATTCGCAAAACACCATAACTCAGTCACTACACTGAAAAAGACTATACGCGCTATACACTGGTTCGTACATAGGAAAAGATTATGCTTAACACACTCATGTACTACCTTCGTAAACAACCTAGACATACCAAACCACACCACATTCCTTAGTTATCCATCCCGGTAAATAACTATCTAGAAAATCCGCCGGTTATATCAACAAGTTCTAAACCGCCATAACTGAACCAAATCAACGCTACACATCCAAACTAAATCTTACTAAAGCATACTACCTTTAACTCACTAGCTGTCGATACATATATAAAAAAAAAACGTACCTGAAATCTCGGTTTCAGTCAGTCTTGGAATACGGCTAGTGTATCCGATATACGTCCGTCCTCTATGACAGAATAGCACGTACTAACTACTCTTGAGCTCTGTTAGGCTGAGAGATGTGCAAATGAAAGAGTACATCGACTCTAAATCAATAATGCCGTATCGATAGTTCTAAATCAGGGTAAAGTACATACGTAATTACGTTACGGTCCAGAATTTCCAATCTCCCGTTATCACAGTTGGCGTTCCTGAGAAATTGCGACTACACAGAAGAGTGTAGCCGATTCACTACAGGTAATATTATATGTCGGCAGCTAAAAAGCTTCCGTGTTTAACTGCGTCATTGACTTGAAACGGTTAGAACACACACACCCCCCCCCCTCTCCCCCCCCCCTCCCACACACATCCTGTACACGCCGTCTCACCATCCACCCCTTACCCTATACACTCCCCTACATCCTGTACACGCCACCCCACCACCCACCCTTTACCCTATACCCCCCCCCCCCCACACACACACACACATATACACCTCACCCAGCCCCCTACCCCCACACCCCACCCCACCCCACCCTACAAAGCCCGACACACTCACACGTCACTTACCCCACTCCCCACACAGGCAACCATCTCGCACACACAACATGTCAGGCCAAACAAATCCGTTCTGTGTCAACCCTTCACATTTATGTCACTAAGGCACTAGAACAGATTTTCTCGTTCTGTGTCAACCCTTCACATTTATGTCACTATGTCACTAGTACAAACTTTTTATGTGGGACAAATCTTGAATATAGGTTTTTCTCCAAATATAGATCACCAGGCCATTCCTAAATAATTAGGACACGCAACGTTAGTAGTAGAATGGAGAAAAATAATTTTGTTTTTGTGTCTGATAAAGTGTGGAGAAAATGTTGTTGTTTTCATTCCAACCACACATCAGCACATCCGGGCAGACCAACCTAAGACGCATTTGAAATTGAAAGGCAAAACCCAATACTCTACTCTTAGTGAGGGACCTCAGTGATTCAAAATCACGCATACACACACCCTGTTTACGAGTGTCATTTTAGATCAACAACTCACGCGAGGAGAGAATTGGGCGGTAGCATATTACAGGCACACGATAATCTACTTACAAAAGATTGAATACATTTTTTCTAGTGAAAAGTATGATCATGAAATCGGGTGCCTGTATTGGCTGACTTCGTTTGAAACCTGATCTTAGCAAAAGGGTGTGTTTATTAGATTGTCCCTTTCATGACCAGGAAGGTTTTATTGAAATCGGTTGTGAAACAGATATCATGCCCAAGCTTTTGCCTGCCATGTGTGTGTGTGTGTGTGTGTGTGTGTGTGTGTGTGTGTGTGTGTGTGTGTGTGTGTGTGTGTGTGTGTGTGTGTGTGGGTGGGTGATTTTATTAGAATGTACCCACCCCTTCCATGACCAGATAGGCAGATAAACTGTACACACAGTTTATATATTGTGTATTAAAATGAACTTAATGACCTTTGACCCCCATTGTGGATTATTTTGTGGCACCACAGGCTGTGGAAAAACTGAATTTGTTCTTAACCTCTTTCAAACAAGATACATCTGTCATTTCGAAAACATTGTGATATTCTGTCCTACAATAAAACACAATAAAGCATATCACAACCGTTTATTTATTTGGACTGACAGCAATATCTATTTAGTTGATCCTGAAAAGAAACTGAATGATTACCTACAATATTTTACAAAGCAATTTGAAGGACAGCCAACCCTGTTCATTGTTGATGACTGTTCTGCAGAGAAGGATATTGTTAAGAAGAGAAACACTCTAGCAGAACTGGCCTTCAGTGGCAGGCATGCAAACATCAGTGTATGGATTCTCACTCAGAAATATAATGCTGTACTGAAAGATTTTCGTGAGCAGTTAAAGTTTATCTGTTTGTTTTACTGTAAAGATCGTGACAGCTTTGAAGACTGTCTTAGAGAGAACGATGTCATCCCCAACAAACACGAACGAGACTGTGAAAAACAAACTGAAATTGACTAAGCATCTAAAGCTTATTTTAAAGACAGATCAGCCCACAGGGTATGGATTAGTGAATTAATTTAGCCTTATGGTTTGTCCATAAAAATGACAGACAGACAAACCATTGATATCACAGACTGCTTCAAAGATTTATGACTTTAAAACGCATGTTAAAACGCCGTTTGAGCTCGGTATAAAACTCTCAACACCGGCACTGATAAGCATGGCATATAATGTGACTTTGGGGTATTCTGAATGTTTTCCATGTTATGAGTACGAGACTGTATTCAGTCAACTATGTAAACTACATGATTATATTGAAGACGTTACAGTCAATAAAGTGGTATTACACCTACAGCGCAAGCAGTAATATTTTTATATTATTATTTTGTCGGACAAATAAAAATGACGCTCAACACAATTGATGTTACAGACTGCTTTAGTTATATCCAGCACTTTGATCAGTTAAGAACAGATTTCAAACAACCGGACATAACACCAGTATCAACACAGGAGATGATTTATGTGTGTCATATCAAATGACTTTAGAAATATTTGAGGAGTTACCATTTGTAGAGTACATGCCTGTTGATCTTAAGACATATACCTTTGAAGTTGATGATGACTGGTTTGAGTCGGTGTGTGAGCAAATATTCAGACAACTATGTAAACTGAATCTGTTTATTGTAGGTGTTACAGTCAATAAAGTGGTATTACACATGGTGTAATGTTTTCTATTTATTATTTTGTAAGACAAATAAAAATGACGGACAATTCCCAAAGCTCGTCAAGCTTAAGAAACGTGTTTCACACAACAGACTTGCCTATATCTAACACTTACAGTGTCTATGAATCGATAGAAAGGTCTTTTTTGGTCATACAAGATAATCTTCTTTCAGGTAGTGTAAAGATTCAGATTGTTGCTAAAATAGAATTTACCAGGGTAGATGGTGAAGTGATTGTTTCGTATATCTCAACAAGACAACACACAGTTAATTCAAGAAGGGAATTGGAAAATGTGTTTAGAGAAAGACAAAATGCAGGGATCTGGCTGGCATGAAGGCCGTGTACATGAACTGCAACTGAAGCAGTCAAGATATCATCCTATATTAGGCAAATCATGGTTGCCCCTACCAACTGAGGTTGCAGACAAAAAGGCTGTCGTCAATGTTCAGAACAAAGATAATTTCTGTTTCATGTGGTGTGTGCTTGCCAAACTGCATTTTGTAAAAACAAAACCTGAACGTGTATCTAACTATACCAAATTTGTAAATGAACTCAACTTCAGTGGCATAGATTTTCCTGTTAAGGTGGAGGATATAGATCTGTTTGAAAAACTAAATCCTGGGATATCTGTGAATGTGTATGTATGGGATAATGAGTCTGAGAACAAGTTACAACCAATTAGAGTGTCACCAATTGCCCCAACCTACGGTCAGTCAGAAGATAAGCATGTTGATATGTTACTAATAAGCTCAGGTGATAACTTTCACTACACAATTATTAGGAATATGTCACGACTAATTCATAATTATGTAACAAAACACAATGGCAAACAGGAAGTGTGTAAAAGATGTTTACAAAGGTTCTCCTCTATAAAAGTGGCACATAAACATACCCTGCACTGTAGGTCAGCTGATGACATTCAAACAATACTTAGGTATCCAGATCCTGGTAGCAAGGTATATTTCACTCTTCTTCTCTTTGGCTTGACTTCGCGAACGAAGATTTTATAGGAGTTGCCCACGACGTCTGCAGGCTTGTTCGTGGCTGTGGAGGCCAATCCGAGACAGGCAGGTTCGACCGCAGTGGCTGCAGGGGAAGGTATGGCCAGGGTTCTGAGCTGCGGCATCTCTGTTTTTTCTCCTGAGCCGCTTGTCCTTAAGGCTAGCTCTGCGAGAGTCCTCAAAGGAGACAGCTGCCTTGTAAATGGTGGAGCGCCAGGTGTCACGGTCCGCAGCAAGCGAAGACCACTGGTGGTGGTCGATTTGGCAGGCACTAAGTGACTTCTTGAGACAGTCTTTGTATCTCTTCTTTGGTGCCCCTCTGTCACGGTGTCCAGTAGCAAGCTCGCCGAACAGGGTGACCTTTGGTAGGCGATGATCCTCCATCCTGGAGACATGCCCCGCCCAGCGGAGCTGTGTCCGCAGCAGCAAAGCCTCGATGCTCACAGTTTCAGCCTGTTCAAGGACCTCGACGTTGGTGACATAGTCACTCCAGTGAATGCCCAGGATGGTTCGCAGGCAGCGCTGGTGGAAGCGTTCGAGGAGTCGTAGTTGGCTGCGGTAGAGGGCCCAGGACTCGGAACCATACAGCAGGGTGGTGAGGACCACAGCTCTGTACACGCTGATCTTGGTGCCTGTTTTCAGCTGTTGATTGTGCCACACCCGCTTGAAAAGTCGCCCGAAAGCGCTGTTCGCTTTTGCCAGCCTGCTGTCAAGCTCCTTGTCCAGCTTGGCGTCCGACGTGATAATGCAGCCAAGGTAAGTAAACTGGTGCACTGACTTTAGTTCAGACTCGCCGATGGTGATGTGAGGAGGGCGGTACACTGTCTTGGGTGCCGGCTGATGGAGGACCTCTGTCTTTTTAAGACTGACCTCGAGTCCAAAGAGCTGGGCAGCATCTGCGAAGCAAGACGTGATGCGCTGCAGGGCTCTCTCTGTGTGTGCAACGAGGGCAGCATCATCAGCAAAAAGCAGCTCACGAATCAGTTGGTCTAGGGTTTTCGTGTGGGCTTGCAGTCGTCTGAGGTTGAACAGGCTGCCATCGAGACGATACCTGATGTACACTGCATCGTCATCATCGAGGTCCACTGTGGCCTGCTTCAACATCATGCTAAAAAAGATGGTGAAGAGGGTCGGTGCCAGCACGCAGCCCTGCTTTACACCGTTGAGAATAGGGAATGGTTCTGAGAGGTCATTGTTGAGTCTGACCTGGCCTTGCTGGTCCTCGTGTAGCTGGACAATCATGTTGAGGAACTTTGGGGGACAGCCAAGTCGCTCCAGGATCTGCCACATGCCTTGCCTGCTCACAGTGTCGAACGCTTTTGTTAAGTCGACAAATGTTACATACAGCCCTTTGTTCTGCTCGCGGCACTTCTCCTGTAGCTGTCTCAGCACAAAGACCATATCGGTGGTGCTCCTGTTTGCTCTGAAGCCACACTGGCCCTCTGGGAGTTGGTCTTCAGCGATGGCAGGTACCAGCCGATTCAGGAGCAGCCTTGCAAGGATTTTCCCAGCAATGGACAGCAGGGTAATTCCCCGATAGTTGGAACAGTCAGACTTCTCGCCTTTGTTCTTGTACAGGGTGATAACGACTGCATCACGGAGATCTTTTGGTAGTGTTCCTTCCTCCCAGCAGCAGAGAAAGAGGTCATGGAGCTTGTTGTGCAGTGCTGTGCCTCCATGTTTCCAGATCTCTGGCGGTATTCCATCAATGCCTGCTGCTTTGCCACTCTTGAGCTGGTGGATGGCTGTGAGGGTCTCTTCAGCGGTGGGCGGTTCGTCCAATTCAACCTTTACTGGGAGGTGTGGGATTTGTAGGACGACTGCTTCTTGAACAGTGCGCTCAGCGCTGAAGAGGCTCTGAAAGTATTCCGACCAGCGGTTCAAGATGGAGGTATTATCTGTGAGGAGTGCCTGGCCGTTCGCGCTTCGCAGGGGACTTTGTACCAGGTGCCTGGGGCCATACACTGCTTTCAGTGCTTCGTAGAAACCCCTGTAGTCACCATTGTCAGCGCAAAGCTGGGTCCTCTGTGCAAGTCTGGTCCACCACTCATTCTGGAGATCTCTGAGCTTGCGCTGGAGACTGCTGCAGACGAGGCGGAAGGCAGACTTCTTCACAGGGCAGGAAGGCTGGGCTAGGTGAGCCTGATGGGCGGCTCTTTTTTTTGCTAGGTGTTCCTGGATCTCTACATCGTTTTCGTCAAACCAGTCTTTGTTCTTCTTTCTGGCGAAACCCAAGACTTCTGCAGAGGATTTTGCAATAGCAGTTTTTAGTTGTTCCCAAAGTGTTTCAGGGGAGGAGTCTACTGGGTCTGCTGTGTCTTTGAGCCTGCGCTGTAAATCTGTCTGAAAGGCAGCTTTCACATCGTCACGCTGAAGTCTGGCAACATCAAGCTTTTTCTTGGGGGGCCCCCATTTCTTGGGTTTTGGCTTGAAGTGGAGCCTGAGTTTGCAGCGGACAAGGCGGTGGTCAGTGTGGCACTCTGCGCTGGGCATCACTCTGGTGAGGAGGACGTCACTGCGGTCCCTCTGCCGCACTAGGACATAGTCGATAAGGTGCCAGTGTTTGGAGCGAGGATGCATCCAGGTGGTCTTTCGACTGTCCTTTTGCTGAAAAGTAGTGTTGGTGATGACCAGTTGCTGCTCCGCACAGAACTCCAACAGTAGGCGGCCATTGTCATTGCAGTTTCCCACGCCATGCTTGCCGAGGACTCCTTTCCAGGCTTCAGAGTCCTGGCCCACTCTGGCGTTGAAGTCGCCAAGGATGATGACTTTGTCGTCTGCTGGGGTACTCTGTAGGAGGCTGCGCAGGTCAGTGTAAAACTTGTCCTTTTCAGCAGGCTCTGCCAGGAGGGTTGGGGAGTACACACTGAGAAGGGTGACGTGTTGCTGGTGTCTCAGTGGGAGGCGCATGGACATGATGCGGTCTGAGTGGCCCGTTGGTAGGTTTTCCAGCTTAGTCGCAATGGATGTCTTGACCATGAAACCCACGCCTGAGAGCCGTCTTTCTGATGCAGGCCTGCCTGACCAGTAGAGGGTGTACCCAGCACCAAGTTCTTGGAGGCTGCCTTCGTCCGGAAGGCGTACTTCGCTGAGTGCGGCGATGTCGATGTTTAACCTCCGCAATTCATGGGCAATGAGGGCGGAGCGACGTTCAGGGCGTCCGCTGTCTGCTTTGTCGAGCATGGTTCGGACGTTCCAGCATGCTACGTTGAGTCCGGTCGTGGTCGTCATGAGAGTAGATCCGTTATTCTTTCTTGTTTTTTGACCGCAGGAGAAGATGCCCGTTGACCGCGGCTAGCCAACTGGGGTTGCGAGGGGACGAGCTTTGGTTAGGCCACCTTTTCTAGGCCCCTCTCCGTATGGAGCAAGCAGTGCTGTCCCTAGAGAAGGCTGCTTGGTCGTTCAGGGTGTGCCGAGTGATGTTGTCATCCCCAGGTCAACATCAGGCGACCAATATCCTGAACCGCCTGCATGCAGGTTTGAGACTGCGGCTTCCAGTGACATCTTTCACCTGCCGTTTCGCCCCTCGCCCATCGCTACAGGACTTGGAATGGTCAGTGTCATGGTCCGTGGACGTTTCCTAAAGCCTGCGCGGTGGAGCTTTTTGGTGGAGTGCAGTGTGCGCAGTACTGGCCCCACCCTTTAAACCCTTGGTTCTTCTGCCATGGCCTAGCAAGCTGGGACGATGGCATCGAGGTCCTCGGGTCGTAGGTTTTATATCAGACTGTCCTTGTCCTAGTCTCTGGCTCAAAAGCCTTCCCCGGAGACACGGGGGCTTTGATGTCAGGGGTTTCCTCCCTTAGCCTTTCCGCAGCCAAGCGGCCAGGCCTGCAAGGCAGCAGGCGACTCGTGGAGGGCGGGGTATATTTCAAGAACTATGTTAATCAGCAAAAGCTGCCATTTGTAGTGTATGCTGATTTTGAATCACTGGTTGTGCCATATGAGAGTCCTGTTCCAGAATCATTACCAAAGACTGTAAAATTGAGTGATCAAGTGGTGTGTTCTTTTGGATATATTCTTGTTAGGTCTGACGGCCGGCATACAGAACCTGTTATCTACAGAGGTGAAAATGCAGCAGCTGAGTTTTTAACAGAAATGAGACAACTGTATAGTCAGGTAGTACATTATTTGGAAAAGTGTCAGATGCCTTTGGTGATGACAGAAGAAGACAAACAGAATTTTGATACAGCAGTGATGTGTTGGATTTGTGAACAACCTTTAGGAGGTTGTGATCAACCTCTGGGTGGTGATAAAGTTTGTGACCATGACCACATAACTGGGCGTTACAGAGGTGCTGCCCATGGTGATTGTAACTTGAAATTAAAAATAGATCCCAAGGCATATAAGTTGCATATCTTTTTTCACAATCTCAAAGGGTATGATTCACATATTATCATGCAGGCTGTGGATGAGTCTTACAAAAAAATTAGTTGTATTGCCCAGACAACTGAAAAATACTTGACTTTTAGGCTGGACAACAAATTAGCATTTTATGACTCTATGCAACATTTGTCCTTAGGGCTTGCTAGTCTCGCAGAAGGACTGACTGAGTTTCCAATAACAAGTAAATATTTTGAGCCAGAATTGATTAAGAAAGGAGTCTATCCCTACGAGTACACCAGTGACTGGGTAGTGTTTGAAGAAAGGAGACTGCCTCCAAAAGAGAAATTTTATTCTACACTAACTGGCAAAGGTATTTCTGACTCCGATTACCAGCACGCACTTGATGCATGGGGTAAACTAGGGTGTGAAACGATTGGTGACTACCATGACCAGTACTTGAAAGCTGATGTTTGCTTGCTAGCAGATGTATTTGAAAGTTATCGTGAAAAGGGTTTGTTACACTACAGTCTTGACCCAGCTTGCTACATAACTAGTCCTGGCATGACATGGGATGCATTTTTGAAATCCAGTAAGATTTCTATAGACCTGTTGTCTGATCGTACGATGGGTGAAATGGTGGAACGTGGATTGAGGGGAGGCATTAGTATTGCTGCGAACAATTACGCCAGAGCCAACAACAAATATCTGGACGACCTTGATTTTGACCCCTCAAGGTCAAGGTCATTCATTACGTACCTTGACGCTAATAACCTTTACGGATTTGCGATGTGTGAATTATTGCCATTGAAAAACTTTTGTCTCTATGATTTGTCACAGTATGACATAACAGAGTTAACAAACAATATTATGAGTCATGGCCGGAATGATGCAAAGGGTTGGATCTTTGAAGTAGATTTGGAGTACCCACACCACCTACATGATTACCACAATGATTATCCGTTGGCTGTTGAGAAAATGAGTATGACGGGTAAAAAAGAAGACACCAAACTTGTACCAAATCTGAATGACAAATTCAATTACGTTTGCCACTACCGCATGTTACAGTTTTACATCAGACATGGGTTAGTATTAAAGAAAGTTCATAGGGGTATTCAATTTGAGGAGAGTGCTTTCATGAAAGATTACATAATGAAGAACACAACATTGCGTGCGAGAGATGGCAACACTGCATTTGACAAAGACTTCTTTAAGCTCATGAACAATGCCTGTTTTGGCAAGACAATGGAAAATCCTCATCACCGCAAAGATGTGAGACTGGTCACAACTGAATCAGGTGCAATTAAACTTACAGGCAAGCCACAGTACACAGGGTACAAAGAGTTTCATTCATCATTGTATGCAGTGTCACTCAAAAAAAAGATTGTTAAACTGGACAAGCCAGTATTCATTGGTATGGCAATTCTTGAGTTGTCAAAACTGTTGATGCTTGAATTTTATTATGATTACTTCAAACCAAAGTATCCTGAGTGTCGTCTGCTATACACTGACACTGACTCTATGATCATAGACGTGCCTACTGAAGACTTTTATGAAGACATGAAAACAGAGTTACACATGTATGACACGTCTGATTACCCTAAGGATCACCCGCTGTACAGCACACAAAACAAGAAAGTGCCTGGTAAGTTTAAAGATGAACTGAATGGTGTGCCTATAGTTGAGTACGTTGGACTGAGATCAAAAATGTATTCTATACTGCACCAGAAGGGCAGTCAGTCCAAAGCCAAAGGTATCAAGAAAACAGCCATAAAAAATAAAGACATCCGTCATGAACATTATAAGCAAGTATTAGATGGAGAACTGATGCCTGATTATCCAAACAAGTCACTGAGATCAAACAAACACAATCTTGAAATGATCCAAACACATAAAAAGTCACTTGCACTAGGGGACACAAAACGAGTGTTTCACACTAAGGAAAAGGCTTATGCACCTGGACATTATGCGCTTAAGTTATCTGAAGAAATAGCTGATGAACTAATCGATGAATTAGTTGATGAAATGGTTAAAAATGCGTAACAGTGTCTGGGGGAATAATCTGTAATTCTTCTCTGACAAATGCCCTCTGAGGCGCAGGCTCATACAGATAATAAATCGATGCATTAGCACCAGGAACTATTTTTTTTATATTGTGAATGGACGTAGACCATATTGGATCAGTTGCCCTACGTCTGACGTCATTCTCGGCCTCGCCAGGTTGATACAAATATCTTACCTGTTTTGTAAACAAGCTTGTGTCTGGAGGTGTTGTTTTTATTTCTGACCCTCATTGTTTTTAATTTAATAGCATCAACAGGTTTAGGATGACCCTCATTATTCATTGCTTTTATCACAGATGGTAATCTCTTAACCCATTCAGTGTTACGTGCGTCATGCATGAGTTCCTTAGAATACTGATAGCTGAAAAGTCTCTCCGATAATTGCTTGTTAAAGTTTTCAACAATTGCCTGTGATCTGTGCACACGTGGTATGCCTCTCCGCACTAGCACTCCATGCTTTACAAATAATTGATTAACAGCGCCTTTAAACTCACTCCCATTATCGACTTGCACAAGCCTAGGAAATTTTAAAGGGCCTCGACTATATATCTTTGTTAACGCAGTGGCCACTGTTACAGCATTCTTGTCAGTTATGGGTTCGGCATCCTTATACCTTGAAGCTATGTCAACAACAGTTAATGCATACTTGTATGTCTCTTTCTTATTGTATCTTGTGGTAGGAACAAGAGATCCATTTGATGGGTGTCATTAGGGATAGTGTTTACAAAATAAGGTCTTGTTATTTTTCTTGGAGCAGGAAGATATATTTGCCAAATTGCTTGTTTTTGTAGCCACTGTTTTATTTGGTCGAGTGTAACATCCCCACCCACAGCAGCATGCAATTTTTCTATTGCAGTTTTTCCTTTCCAGTAGCCAATAGGGGAGTAATATATTTTTGATAGTTTAGCTCCAACGTCTGTCATTTCTTCTAGCAATAAAAACTCCTGTAAAATATACTAATGTCATTCCTACTAGAACAAATATTATTTCTCCATTTCTTTGTTCTGGGCTTGGTTGATAGTAGTCCCTAAGTTTTGGTCGTGGGATGGTCATGTCTTCGCCAGTTACAAGAAAGTATTCTTTGATCGCGTCATCAACATTAGAAAATGTATGCTGTGCGTGACCTTCAAGCCTGAGTTTTTCATTGATGAAATCAAGTTTCTCTATTCTTTGCTTCTCGTAATCTTGTTGGGCTTGAGATAGTTTTTCAGACGCCTCATTGTGAGGCTTCATTTCTTCTGCAGATTCCTCTCTACCCATTTTTGAAAAGAGATAGTTTGATCCACTAAATGCCAATGCATTAACAACGGCCCCACCAATCATAATAGCTATAGTTGCCATATTTTGTATTTACATAGAAACATTTTCTGGAATAATTCCTTGCTTGACAAGAAGGTCTTTTGTGGCAATCGATGCTGTGACAACAGCTACTAGCTTAGCGCTGTCTTCGAAGTCTAGTCTACTCAAGTCTGCTGATTTCATTTTGAGAAGACTTTTCCCCAGCATAGAATACGCTACTGCTAGTCCGCTTATCATGGCAGAGTGATAGACGAGGTTCATGATGTTCTTTGCGTCGCTCATTTTCTTATGCCACAAAAAATAAAATAATAAATTTATTTACTGCATGTAAAATGGGTCCAAAGGTTTTGACACTGCTGGTAATGTGGAGACTTCTTTTATTTTTGGAGTGTTTGATTTTTTGGACACTGTTTGAGTGTTTGGTTTGTATTTTTTGTATAATTGGTAACCTACGTAACAAAATCCTACAGCAAATCCAGCAACTATATATTTTGTTGTTTTAGGTTTAGACTCAGCTGTTTGTCTCTCACTTTGTTGGGGGTGTGAGGGTGTTGGTCCTGACGGTAGTAACACTGGTGCTGTTGATGGTGTGTCAGTTACATGAGCCTTTTGTGTTAATGCCTGAAGCTGTTATTTTTTTGGTCTGTTATATTCAGCTAATTTTTTTCCCGCCTCTATTCGACCTGGACTTTTAGCCTTCGTCACTGTTTGAACCTGTGTCAAGACAGGACTCTGATGTGGAGTCATCTGGGTCTCGTCCATTTTCTTCTAATTTAAAATTTATTTTAGAAAAGTCAATATGACTCCCAGTTACAAGCAAGGTTACCACAGGTGCAAGGTAATTGCCAAACTTGTAAAACATGAGGCATGCTAATTTGCCTATTGAACTTGAAACTATGGGGTTGCTTTCTAAATCGTCTGACAGACTGTCAGTGTCTACAGGTAGAAAGTGACTCACAGCTTTTGTGTATAGGCAGACAAGAGATCGACTCAAATCACGAGTCATTAGTGAAGCAATGTGATTTTCATATTTAGCATGAAGTTTGATTAGCTCATCAGCGGTGAGGGATTCTATGTCTTCTGTCATGTATTGTTTACCGAGAAAAGCTTTTGATTTTCCAGAAACAACTACAGAGAGAAGACGTTTTTTTTCGAGTCTAAGTCTTTGTTTTCTACAGCGCAGATATCGCTTAGAAGAAGTAATTCATCTTGGTTCATTTCATAATGAAAAATAAAAAAAAAAATAACACAGCTTTGCTTGGACCTGTGAATAACTTATGAAGTTACTGTTCATGTAACTTTCTAGAATAACGTGATCTTACTTGATAACTAATTTCAAAGTTACCTACACTTACAAGTAACTTTGACGTTAACTTTGAAGTTAGTTGTCACAAGTTCTTATAAGTGACTTAAAATAAGAACTTATAAGTGTCTTATCATAAGTTCTTATAAGTTCTTGACTCCAGACAATAAGACACTCGGACAGATTTCTCAAGTTACAAGGACAACAAGAAAACTTTTTTTCAGTAGTACTCTGGTGGTGGAGCTGATGGCGTCAAATGAGCAGCCATAAAAGGCATGACATCTCTTTGCGAAGAGTATTTCAGAATTAATGAATGATTACCAAAACTGATTTTTACTTGCTTAAAAGTCCTTGAAATTTTTTCATAGTTTCTTCCACCCCTATTTTTTTTCCTTCCTCTAAAAAAGATTGCTTTAGCTCTTCAACATTCATGGGTTGACTACGCATCTTATTCTGTATTTCAGATTTCTGTTGTTTGTAATTGGCCAAATCATCCTGGACTTTCTTAAATTCATGATCGTCAATTTTATTATCCTCTAAAGCCTTACTGATAATAAGTTTCATACTGCTCAGCTTAGCTCCAGCAAGCGTACTCAAGGCTTCATGCTTCTGCAACTTTGTATGAAATCTTTTGTTAAGGGCTTCCATACCAAAGCATCCTCGCGCCGGGACCATACGGCGTTGAGGCGCGTCCCCTGGGTGGTGGATAGGGGGTCCCTCGTGAGAGGGGTGCACCGAATGAAATAAGGTGCCGTGAACCAACATGGTCTAAGGGAAGGTGACCCCGACAGAAAACCCCTGGTCCTCCTAGTAAGGGGGTTGGGCGTGGGGGTAGCTTCCCCACCCTGCAAAAAAGGAAATAGCTACAAAAACGCCGACGAAAAGACTAACAGTAATTCCTTTCCTGGAGGAGGAAGGTTCTTCTACTAGAAGACTTATGACGTCCTGTGGTGAAAGCCGGAAGTCTTCGGAAGCCACAGGACCGAGCTGCCTCTCTCTATCCAGGGATACAACCATGGGCACATGGAACGTCAAGACCATGTACCAGAGCGGCAAGGCCGCCCAGATAGCAGCGGAAATGCAAAAGTACAACCTTTCCCTGCTAGGCATCAGTGAAGCCAGATGGACACAGTCTGGCCAGAAAAGGCTGTTAAGTGGGGAGATGATTCTGTATTCAGGTCATGAAGAGGAGAATGCCCCCCATACAGAAGGAGTAGCACTCATGCTGTCACCAGTGGCACAGAGAGCGCTGATGGGCTGGGAACCTCTTGGGCCAAGAATTATAACAGCAGCCTTTAGAACCAAGAAAAAGTTCAAGCTGAACGTCATCCAGTGTTATGCGCCCACCAATGACAGTGACGAGGAAGAGAAACAAGAGTTCTACGACCGACTCCAGAGTGCCGTGGACAAATGTGCGGAGCGAGACATCACCATCGTCATGGGCGATTTTAATGCCAAAATAGGGGAGGACAACACCGGATACGAAGGGGTGATGGGGAGACAGGGACTAGGCTCGGAGATGAGTGAGAACGGGGAGAGGTTTGTAGACTTTTGTGCTCTAAACCGACTTGTCATTGGAGGCAGCATCTTCCCACACAGAAGAATACACAAAGCAACTTGGGTCTCACCTGACCATACAAAAGAGAACCAAATAGACCATATCTGCATTAGCAAGAAATTTAGAAGATCCCTTCAAGATGTTCGAGTGAGGAGGGGAGCAGATGTCGCCTCAGACCACCATCTGCTTACCTTAAGAATGAAGCTCAAGCTAAAGAAAAGCCGCACAGAGACAACAAGAAGACAGCGCTATAATGTAGGCCTCCTGAGAGAAACTGGAGTTAGAGAAGAGTTCAAACTGGTGCTGTCCAACCGGTTTCAAGCGCTACAGGAGCTAGTAAATGAAGAGGAGGCGGTCACCACAGAGCAGCAGTGGAAGGCAGTTAGAGAGGCGCTGAACTCAACCTGCAAAGACACTGTAGGGTTCAGGAAACACCACCACAAGGACTGGCTGTCGGCACAGACCTTGAAGAAGATAGAAGCGAGGAAGCAGAAGAAAGCAGCGGTCAACAACAGTCGCACGAGAGCAGCCAAAGTAAGGGCACAGGGGGAATACTGGGAAGCCAACCGCGAGGTGAAGAGGAGTATCAGGGCAGACAAGAGGGCCTACACAGACAGCCTGGCAGCAGAGGCAGAAAAGGCAGCAGGCAGCGGCAACATGAAACAGCTCTACGACATTACCAGAAGATTGTCAGGTAAGTATGGCCATACAGAAAGACCAGTAAAAGACAAAGAAGGCAAGCCTATTGCAGACAGAGCAGACCAACTCGACAGATGGGCCGAGTATTTTGAAGAGTTACTGAACAGACCTAGCCCACCCGACCCCCCCGACATCCAGCCAGCAGAGACCGACCTACCCATCAGCTGTGACAGACCCAGCCGGGAAGAGATCAGAAAAGCAGTGGCATTTTTGAAGAATGGCAAAGCAGCAGGGCCAGATGGCATCCCAGCGGAGTCTCTGAAAGCAGACCTAGAGACAACAGTTGAGATGCTGTACCCACTGTTTGGAAAGATCTGGGAAGAGGAGGTGATGCCAGCTGACTGGAAGGAGGGGTACCTAATCAAGCTTCCCAAGAAAGGCGACCTCAGCAAGTGTTCCAACTACAGAGGAATCACCTTGCTGTCAGTACCAGGAAAGGTCTTCAACAGGATCATCCTAGAGAGAATGAAGAGCTCCGTTGACCCCCAGCTGAGAGACCAGCAAGCAGGATTCAGGAAGAACCGATCATGTACAGACCAGATCGCCACTCTCCGCATCATCGTGGAACAGTCTCTGGAGTGGAGCTCCCCGCTGTACGTCAACTTTGTGGATTATGAGAAAGCATTTGACAGCGTGGATCGAGAGACTCTGTGGAAACTCCTACGACACTACGGTGTACCCACAAAGCTCGTCTGCCTGATCAAGAGCAGCTATGATGGCATGACATGTCGCGTGATCCACGAAGGGCAGTTCACCAGAGAGCTCCAGGTCAGAACTGGTGTCAGGCAGGGGTGTCTGCTGTCTCCGTTCCTCTTCCTACTGGCCATAGACTGGGTCATGAAGATGACCACAGAGCACAGACGAAGTGGAATACAGTGGACACTGTGGACACAGCTTGACGACCTCGATTTTGCAGATGACTTGGCATTACTGTCCCACACTCATCAACAAATGCAGGACAAGACCACGAGGCTTGCTGACATCTCGTCCCAAGTGGGCCTCACCATTCACAAACAGAAAACAAAGACAATGAGGCTGAACGCAACCAGGGAAGAACCAGTCTTGCTTGCTGGCACCCCGTTGGAGGAGGTGGAGTCCTTCACCTATCTCGGGAGCATCATAGACAAAAAAGGCGGCACTGATGCAGATGTCCGAGCACGAATCGGTAAAGCCAGAGCAGCCTTTCTCCAGTTGAAAAAAGTGTGGAGTTCCAGAGAGCTGTCACAACACACCAAAGTCCGGATTTTCAACTCCAATGTAAAAGCAGTTCTCCTATATGGAGCAGAGACATGGAGATTGACAAAAACCACAGTCAACAGAGTACAGACCTTCATGAACAGTTGCCTTAGAAGAATTTTGAAAATCCACTGGCCAGAGAAGATCAGCAACGTCAGACTCTGGGAGAGAACAGAGCAGATAACAGCAGAGAATGAAATTGGGCGAAGAAGATGGGGATGGATTGGTCACAGTCTGAGAAAGCCAGCTTCCAGTATCACTAGGCAGGCATTGTCATGGAACCCCCAGGGAAAGAGGAAAAGAGGTAGGCCGAGAAACTCCTGGCATCGAGAATTCCAAGCAGACATCAAGAGACTGGGAACCACCTGGAGTAGAATCGAAGGAGAAGCACAGGACAGGAGTTGCTGGAGGTCTCTCGTCGACGGCCTATACCCGGGTAGGGGTGACAGGCGTAAGTAAGTAAGTAAGTATACCAAAGCATACCAGACCTGCGGCAGCACCAACTCCTTCAATAGCAATTCCTATGACACTTCCAACTCCAGTGGCAAACAGAGCTAAACTAGTGACAGATAATCTGGCTGAAACCACACCCACGGCCATTGATGTGTTGTGTACAGAATTGAAAACCGTTTTGTAACGGCGTTTGCACTGAGAGTATTTTGCTTGTTCTCCTTCCAAATACTTCAACGCTTCTGTAATATTCATTAAATGGAATGAGTCTGCCTGTAATGTTTTATCACGCTCAATAGGCTCAAGCGGCTCAGGTGGTATTTGTGGATACAGTGGAGTCATTTTTTTTGACAAATATTTTTTTTATTTTATTTAATCTTCTAATTAATTTTGCAACTCTTCAAAGGTATACAATTTGCTAGCGTAATAAATGAAACAAGATCTATGTGTTCCAGGTTTATGAAACTTAGATAAACTAGAGTTGTTTTATCAATCACTACCTTAACAGCAGGGACACTACTCGAAACTTCAAAATCTGTATTGATTTTTCTAATAGCAATAACAACCTTTGTTGACTCTGCTACTGTGCTATCCCAGGTAAGTTTGATTCCCTGTGCGATATCTGCTTCTTTCACAGCTTCCACAGATCTCATGAGAATTTCAAAAACTATTGTCGCTTCTTTATCTATGGTAAAATTTGCTGGTACGAAAGAAATAGAAGTATCTGTTCTACCCTTTCTATTTGTAAGAAAATACCTTCGTTTCCCATACTCTTGAAGTTTTAGTTTTTCTCTGCTATTGGTTTCGGAATAGCTTGGCACAAGACTTACAAGCGTTGGCTCAGAGTTAACAACTTTTCTAAATACTAAGGCACCTTCATCAGTAAAATGAACATAAGGACTGATAAAAACAAACTTTACGTCCCATACAATGGGAATAGGTGCAAGCGGAACAGGGGTAGGAATAATTACCCACTTATTACCCACATGTTTTAAGCTGTAGAGCACATTACTTACAGGAGTAGGAACAGTAACATCACGAAGTTGACTAAGTTTAGGAAACTGTCTCTCAGCGCCATCTTTTACATCATCAATTACCTTTTGTTTGTACAATCCAACGGACACAAGTTCAAGGCCATACACCTCTCCTACCTCACCTTCTTTATCAAAATCTTGCACGTCAGCCAAATCTTTCAACTCTATTGACGGACATGCAACTGGTACAATTCGCGGCTTTGGACCAAGACCGCTCATTTTTTTATTTTAGCAAAAATAAAATTTATTTCACTTCCAACACAACATAAAAATCATGCATGACAACCGGTTTGTCATCCTGATTAGTTACATATAAGCACAATGATTCAAAGAAACTGCAGCCCAATTTTTTAAACTGAGAATTAGGAAATCTAACAACTACATTTTCGCAATAAGGAGCAGTTTTAGGCGACACACATTTCAACAAAGATGAAGGCTTTCCATTGTGAGGATTATCAGTAGTGCTTAGTTCTTTCAAATGAACATTTAGCACTGTGTGTACTGACAAATGAACAGGATATCTGCCAGTTATTCTTGGTTTTTTTGGTGATAGTAGACGTCCGTCTGATTGTGACCAATCTTCATCTGGATGTGTTATTTTTTTACCTAAAAAACCAAGTAATAATAAAAGACTAATTGATAAAGAAAACTGACCACTTTTCGGAAATTTAATTGTGACAAGTAAATTAGCTGTGTTTAAAGTTGCTTTAATTTTAAATTCATTTTGAAGCCATTCAGCTAAAGTACAAAAGTCATAATACCCAGCTCGTAAAATATCACCCTTCTCAATACCATCGAGAGTTCCACTTACAGAATAATTTTTATCATCTGTTACATTAAACCACTTTACTGTATAGAACATTTCATGGATAGCTACAGCCTTACTACCATCACGATTATCAATCCCATTAGTTAAACACACTGGTTTGCTGTGTCAATATTTGTTAAGGTTATAAACATTTTTTATTATCACATAAAAAAGAACAATGGAATTTAAATCACCAACAATTGCCACTGTAAATGCATTTCAATTTAACGTGGATGCCAAATACAATGTCGCACCAACTTATGACCAGAAAATAATTCAGCTAAATGAGCTCGATATAGCTTTGTCTGAAGGTGATTTATTTCAAGTGAAAGTGCCGAATCCATATGATCATTACCTAAACCCTCTAATTACAGATGATGCAACTGCAAGAAAGTGGTCTTCAAGCCCACTACAGATGTTTCAAAACCAGCTTAACTTTGCCATACTATGCTCAACTACAGGCTGTGGCGTTTCTTTTACAGACCATTTGAATCACTCAAACAAACTGATTAAGTCTGTCTATCGTTTCCACACATATTACCAGCTTAGAAGAATACTGTCAGAACTCCATACCCCACTGCCCACTGAATCTAGTTTCAACAGGTATAACAATCCCATGGATTTAAAAGCATTTGAACGCATCTGTAATGAATTTAACATCAGTACAAAGTATGACTTTACACAAAAACTTGATGATCACAAAGGCATGGGTACATTGTATTATGCTATGAGTCACAGACAATACCCTCAAGATTATTGGCCTCCCTACTCTTCATTCTCATCAAATCTGAAGTCTGGTTAGGCTCAATAGAACAGAAACAGTCTAATGCCTGGACCACATTTGTCTTAGATAAGAGTGACGGGTTTACTCAAGCAGGAGTCGAACGCATTAATGAGTCTATCAGAACATATGTGTGGTGTATACTAGGAGCACAAGCTCAAACAAAATCAAACATCTTGAATGGAAGTGGAAAGTTTGAATCTCAAAAACAGTTTCTCACAAACCTAGAAGATTCAATCAACTCAACAGTTGATCTCCCGTCAAGCATACAACACTACCAAGACGTTCTCAGATATGCCAGATCAAAAGTTGACTTTGTAGTTGGCATTGGGTTATACATGTTACCATCTGACCTTCAACTCCAAATGGGAACAATAACAAATTATAATAACGAAATAATTGTTGCTGGTGTTGGTCAGAAATTAGGACTCAATCAATCTGTAAACTTGGGGGCCACAACCACGCATGTACAGTCATTAAAATCATTACAGACACCAACACCAGCCGCAGTAACATCATCACCTGTACCTGTACAGACAGTAACAGCCCTGGCCCCGGATCCAACACCAACCCTTGACACACATGAGTCAGAGAGAACTGCATTGGTAATAGGCCTAACGGGATTAGGGGTTTTACTTCTTTACCTGTTTCATTAAACACCCTGTGATTAGCCCTCCTACTGTCACCAAAAAGACCCACACATGCTCTGCCATAAAACCAACTACCTTCGCTGCTGTACTGATAATCCAACTGACAACTGTGCCTATAATACCAGGCAAAGCATCCATTGCTTTTACAGCCAATTTCTGAAGTAAGTCTGATATATGAGACAGCTGTTTTTTTTTTTACCCATGACTGTAAATCTTTTGGGTCTGATGGAACTGGAGGTGCTGGAGGGGCAGGTGGAGCTGGACTGCTACCACCTGGTCCACCCGTTACAGCTAACACTACAGTACTAATAATAAATCCAAGAGCAGTAATTAAACTTGCAATAGTGATACCCTGCTCTCTGAAAAGTGTTTTCAATCTCTCAGCCAAAGTTGTGTCTTCGTGAAGTATTTTCTGAATAGTTTCTCTAATTCTGTTAATCTGTGTTTTCAGTTTGTTTGTTTTTTTACCAATTTCAATCACTTCTAGTCATGCGGATCTTTCTATCTGCAAATCATTTAATCTGTGTTGTATTCTTTCTTTCATTTCTGTGTCATAATTCTCATCATCAGCTGTAGCCAGTTTTTCTTTTTCCCTTTCTATGTGATTATCAAGCTCACCTAGTTTGGCTACATTATTCACAGCTCACCTCTTATTGACTGCAGTGTTTTATCCAACCCCACTAACTCCTGCATTGTCAAAGGAGAGTCACCCACTGTTTTCATAGCCTCATTTATTTGCCCTTCTGTAAATGATGTTTCGTGTATTACTGTGTTTGCTAATTCTGGCAGTCTTGTTACTTCAGTCATTTCAATTTCGCACTGATTGTACTTAAAGCTCTAAACTTGCCGGGGTCTCTTTTGTTAGTCAATTGTACTTTTCCTCCGTCAACAGTGTTTAAATATAAATGACCTTTTTCATATTCAAACTGATTAGGATCTATTTCATTTGGGCGGTCACCAACACTATCATAAAACGAGTTCACTTTGTCCTTTAACAGTTCATGATACATACTAGAAGTATTTCCCATTCCAGTTACATCTGTTGCACCAGTATCATAGTCATTCATGTCATCCATTTCAAAGTCTTCATGGTTAAATCCTCCAGCTGCCATTGTTTTTATTAATTAATTTTTTTTTGATTTTTGCATAATAAAATGACACAGTCCTACGGATCAAAGTTAGACCCATACAGAAAACTGCGTGAACCTCTTGGTGTTAAGGGCATTAGGCAATCAATTGCCGTCACTAACAATCCTAGCTCCATAGACCAAAACCAAATTCTTACTGTTAAGTTTCCTAACCTAGGTCCCAGTGACGTTATTGTTCCTGGTACTGCACGCCTAGCATTTAATATTGAACTATCATCAGACACAGATGACAAAAGAACACTAGTTAACAACCTAGTCAGAGCAATTATTAAGACTATTAAAGTTAAACTTGAAGGACAGGAAGTGTTTAGTCTTGACGATGCTGATGTGTTCTACTGTTACAAAGATTTGTGGCTTACACGGAAAGAACGAGAGGATCGTATTTATCAAGGCATACAGTCAGATAGCATTATGAAAATTTGAATCAACGCAAGTGATAAATCAACAGCAGAAGCCAAGGACGTTATAGTGGCAGAAACATATGGAAATAGGTTTTGCATTCCACTTGAGTTTGAAATCCTAACAGCGCATTTGCCTTATTACCAAGGAGCACTAAATGACCGCCTGAGCTTTGAACTAATCTTTAATGACTACTCCAAAGTTATCAAATCAATGGGCACAGACGCAACATATAAGATCTCTAACATCTCTTTGGAATATGAGATTGTCACGCATACTCATCTAGCTTCTCTCATACAAAATCAGTACCAGTCAAGACTGCCGATGTATTATGACCGTGTGATAAGACACAGTTTAATTAATAAAAACAAAAGCGACCAGATTTGGAACATCAACCTAAACACGCCTGCTAGGTCACTGAAAGGCATACTCATGTTATTTGTTGAACCAAAAAGTCCTTACCAAGGAGATTCAGAAAAATTCTACAATCCAAAGATTACACATTTATCCTGTACAATCGAAGGCCGCCCTAATCAAGTTTTTGCGTCCGGAATGCAGGGATATCAGCACTATGATGAGATCACAAAGTATTTTGCAGGGGGGAGACTTAGAGATAAATCAGCAAACATGGCTTGTAAGGATCTGCATTTGTATGATGTAAGAATCGGTGAATACCTGACAAACAAGTACGCACTGTGGCTAGATCTGCGTTCTACGGACGATGACTTTCTTCATGGCTCTGGCCGTACTATCGAAAACGGCAGTGACGGGATTACAATTCAGATACAGAAAAAAACTGAAAAAGCCAAAGCAATAAATATATATCTATATCTGATTTATGATGCACAACTAAACATTTCTGAGAGCAGGCTAAGCGCTCACGTGTATTAAAAAATCACTTAGCTTTTGAGTTGTTTTGGTTTTAATCCTTTACAGCCCATTTTGAATCAGAAATGCACCAAATCACGATAAAATCCGAACGTGTTAGCAGGCACGTCACGCTTGTGCGGTAAACTCAAACTAAACTGGGAATAAAAGGCCTATTATAGTACAGGGTAGTCCCCACTGAGAATAAAAAGGTATCCGTTTCACTACCGATTTCAACCTTCCTGGTCATGAAAGGGACGCAATCTAATAAACTCACACACACGTCAGGTGTTATATTGACTACACAAAAGCTTGTCTGGCTATATTCTCTTCCTGCTTTGGTCTAGGTGTTTATCCCTGCTAAGATCCGGTTTCAAACTCAGTACAATACAGGCACCCGATTTTATCATTATACTATTCACTGAAAAAGTATTCAACCTTTTTGTAACTGGATTATCATGTGCCTGTAAATCAAACTAGGCATTGTGTCATGAAATACGAAACCACTCAGGCATACCCATTCTCCTCGCGTGATTTGTTGATCTAAAACACTCGTAAACAGGGTGCGTGTATATTGGCTTTTGAAATCAGGTCCCTCACTGGGGGTAGAGTGATGGGGTTTGTCTTTCAATTTCAAATGCGTCGTAGGTTGGTCCGCCCGGATGTGCTGATGTGTGGTTGGAATGAAAACAACATTTTCTCCACACTTTATCAGACAAAAAAAACAAAATTATTTTCTCTCTATTCTACTACTAACGTTGCGTGTCCTAATTATTTAGGAATGGCCTGGTGATCTATATTTGGAGAAAAACCTATATTCAAGATTTGTCCCACATAAAAAGTTTGTACTAGTGACATAGTGACATAAATGTGAAGGGTTGACACAGAACGAGAAAATCTGTTCTAGTGCCTTAGTGACATAAATGTGAAGGGTTGACACAAAACGGATTTGTTTGGCCTGACGTGATGTGTGTGCGAGATGGTTGCCTGTGTGGGGAGTGGGGTAAGTGACGTGTGAGTGTGTCGGGCTTTGTAGGGTGGGGTGGGGTGGGGTGTGGGGGTAGGGGGCTGGGTGAGGTGTATATGTGTGTGTGTGTGGGGGGGGGGGTGGGGGGGGTATAGGGTAAAGGGTGGGTGGTGGGGTGGCGTGTACAGGATGTAGGGGAGTGTGTAGGGTAAGGGGTGGATGGTGAGACGGCGTGTACAGGATGTGTGTGTGAGGGAGGGGGGGGGGGGTGTGTGTTCTAACCGTTTCAAGTCAATGACGCAGTTAAACATGGAATCTTTTTAGCTGCCGACATATAATATTACCTGTAGTGAATCGGCTACACTCTTCTGTGTAGTCGCAATTTCTCAGGAACGCCAACTGTGATAACGGGAGATTGGAAATTCTGGACCGTAACGTAATTACGTATGTACTTTACCCTGATTTAGAACTATCGATACGGCATTATTGATTTAGAGTCGATGTACTCTCTCATTTGCACATCTCTGGCTGAGCTGCGCCACTAAAACTCCGTGCAAATCGCTAACCTCCCGACTGCATGAAACTCGTGAATACACGGAATATTTGACACGCGAAAACCACTGACACGACAGCACAATGCAGAATCCATGTGTGGACTTTATGCGTGGGCATAGAGCTTCTTCACACTATGTATTATAGACGCTGGCACCATGCATATAACGAAACCCGCACCAAAGGGAAAGTGTTACATACCTGCCAGGTGTTGGCCCGCATGCGTTCCCACCTATCTCCCCACGGGTATTCTTCCGCTGCAAATAAAACGGCAAAGTCAAGATCGGACATTCAATATTGAATCGAGAGATTTATGTTCATTTATTTGTTTTTAAAGGACGGGGGTGTTGAGGCATATGCGGGTGGTGAGGGAAAGAGGACAATTGCTGTTATATTGCGCCGTCGAGAAGACGGGCGTTGGATCGACCGTTGTTATAAGTTGTATTACGAGTTAGGTCCTAGCTGCTTCTAGGCTCCGACCAGGGAGTTTATTTTGAAGATAAAAATCGACGGCTTTGGCCCGAGACTTTTAATAATAATAATAATAATAATAATAATAATAATAATAATAATAATAATAATAATAATAATAATAATAAAAATGAGTATTTATATAGCGGAGTCGGCACAGTCCAAGACCCGCACCCTATTTCCCTTATTTGTTTGAGGGGGGTTGATTATTACTAACCCCCCTATACTCGTTTCTTTTCTTTTTTTTTCTCTGGAGGGGGGGGGGGGGGGGTGTTGTACCCTCCATTGCCCAGGGAGTGCATGGACGAAGGATGCTAAACCTCCCTGGGTACCCTATTTATTTTGATGGGTGGTGACCGTACGCAGGCGAGCGGGGAGTCACGCGGTGTCGGAGTGCCATCTAGGTTACCTCGCCCCCCTGGGTTGTCTAACCCCCCTGTCCCGCAGAGTGGACCTTTCAGGAGTGTCCTCCTCTACGGCCCAATACGGAGAAAGCGACCCCCGGGCGCGCCCCACCGAGGATCTCGGCGGGGGGGGGGGGGGGTGGGGGGGGGGGGCTCAGGTGCCCGCCGCCCGGCCCCCGAGGCCGCTCTTCCACTAGGAGGGGGGGGGGGGGGAGGGGTGGTCAAAAAGCCTCCCGGTACGACACCTTTGAGCGGGCTTTCCCTCGAACTCCGGAAGGGGGGAGGGGGGGGGGGGGCTATCTTAACGTACCGGGGGCGGAAAAATAAAGGAAAGTAACCTAGCGCAAATCCACCCACGCGTGAATATATACAGTTAGACTGGTCTGCGATACCGAAATTCTGTCTGATTATATTTAGATGTAAACTTAATCTACATATAACTTGCAACAGAACGTGAATCAATACTGGCTTAAAATCCATCCAACTTAAAAGTCTAGGTGGAATTGCCGCGGCAGAAATATACACTGAGCAGAATCACGCCTGGGTGGATTCAAGCTGGGCAGATTTTCATTGGCTACTTTCACGATGGGTAGATTTAGTCAAGTTGACCCCTTCAGCGTTGGTGTTCCCAGTATGTCATCTCTAACAGTGTTTATGATACTTCCTGTATAAATCTAATACGATCTCGTTATTATTTTCGGGTTCATGTCATTTAAGCTGTATTTATACAACTCGCATTCTTTTCCCTACCATGCGTTAAACGGCTGTTCCGTCTCCGCTGCACTGCTGATCGTTTTGTTGCAATGTCACATAACGATCGGTCACCGAGGCGGGATAAAGAGACCCAGCTGTGGTACCACACTACTTCGAGCTGAAAATCGTGTCTATTTTATGGTTAAAACCCTTTGAAAAGAAAAATCGCTGTATATACAAAAATAAAATGTTCGTTAAAACTCGTATGTTATTGCTCGTATGTTAAAACGGCAGAGGATTAAAGATTTGACTTCATGTGTCGGCGTTTCTTTGGTTTCGAGGCATTGCAATGTCGAGTGCATGATCCGTGAAAGCTCTTTCTGTCACATGTCGGGTAGTGCTGATTACAGACACGGACTGATAGTGGGAGGGGGTGGGGGGATGGGGGGGGGGGGGCTCCTTAGGGAGGATATTTGAGGGTATCCTGCACATCTTGTCAGAAACAAACTCTGTGTTGTATATTACAGTTTGGACATCAGGGCCGATTTATTTCAGCGTGGGAAACACGGTGTCACTAAACCGGAAGTGGGTGTGGTGGGCTCTGAAAGTAGGTCATTCTGCAATATTTTATTAATTTTCTGGGTGCTGGAATGTTAGTGGTTTTTAACAATTAAACCATAAACAAATTACATTGTTACGTGCTGAGTCGTGGTCGTAGTATGATATCAAACCAGACGGCACGCACGTAAGGTTCTTTTAAAGAAACTTCATTCAGCTGCAACCTGTCACACGTGGCTTAAGGTTGTAGACAACACTGGAGTAACAGTTCCAACAATATTTTATTGCAGCGATGCGATCTCCACACAATGCGTTCATAAATGCACCAACACTGATACTGTGTCTTCTCTGCAAAATGTCCACAGTGCGTCTCTCATACAATGCGTCTTCTCTGCAAAATGTCCACACTTTGACACAATGCGTCTCTCATACAATGTACATCACCATTCACTGCATAACTCCGTCACTGACAATGAAGCACGATACCTTGCTTAGCTCTCTCAATGTCAATGTGCTTACGATACACTGCAATTATACAACTGAACAATGTACCGACGCTGTTACATCGCAATTCTACAACTCAACTGAACAATGTACACACGTGCTTCCTAGCACTCTCTTTAATAGTGGTATGCTTTCCAGAATAATCGAGCAACTTCGTACAACACAATCAGAACAAAATACGTAACTAAAACTCATAAATATTAATGAAAAAGAATTCACTAGAATGGTCTCCAAAAATCTGGCTGCTATTTCCAGCCCCTATTTTGGGAAATCCCGACGCGTTATAACGTCACACAAAAGTATGGTAGACAGAACACGACCTTGCTTACACTTTCTGGAAGTTACACGAGTTTTCGTAATACATACTGACCGCTAACTTCACGCTCACAGAAAACAGTGGTGATTACTCGAGCGGTTTTAATACTGTGTTGCAAAATGTTGCCGACACTTTGATGTTTACAAAGTAAGGTCACTAGACAGAGCGCGACTTCGCTCGAACGTTCTAGTCTATTCTCAGTGAATCTACGCATTACAAAGATGGACCGCTATTCTCCGTGCGACTTTGCTAGAAACTTCCGGACTAATCTTAGCGTATCATAACAAAGCCGATTCCACTCTCTGCGCGAACGATAGCGAAACTTACTGAAAAGGTACGTGATTCGTAACCATGATAGCTCAAATAAATATCAAATCGTTTCCTATGATTAATACATGCATGCTCTCACAGAACAACACAACCACAATCGTGACATACATAAACTAATATTTGTTTCATTCCTACATACTTGAAATTACTAGCGATGTAATCAGTACCTGAAAGCAAAAGTAAATTGATACAAATTAACTAATTAGATCACCGTGTCCTACTTTTTAATAGACATTTTCGTCTGCACAGTTTCATACCCACAATATGTCTTGAAATGTGTCTGTTTGTTGTATACAAGTATGGTTTTTTTGGTGTAGTGAACATTTACTTAATGAAGCTCAAGTCACGACAGAAGCGGATGCATATTGGGTTAGAGTCCAGCTTTATCAAAGTGGAATTTCTACTATCTTTTCCATGAGACAGATTTTAACATTTATAGAAATGTACTTGACATATATTATTGCTCCAAATATTAATTGGATATTAATATTAGATTTTGTTATGAGAAAATAACAATCATCAAAGAATTTAAAATCCAGGTCATTGACTAATGAGGCCATCTTTACCTGATTGGTTTCCTCTTGAAGTAAACAACTACTGTAATATTAAGCTGCGGACAGAATTGCGCTTGATGGTTTTTAATTAAACTGAAATACTAGATGAATGTATCATATTAAAAGATACAAATCACAAAATACACTCTAAGATTAAGAAAACTATAATATGTGTGGAAGGGGTCAAGTTACGTTCCAGTCAAAATATGTACAACTCGTGCCCAGGAAAAACCTGGCCATATATTTCAGTTTTGTGACACTTCTGTTGCACTTTTTTTACTCTAATTAAATTGTTTGAAAAATACTACTACCACTACTACTACTAGAACTACTAATGTTAATAATAATAATAACAATAATAATAACAATCGCCAGATCCAGATCATAAATGCACTATTATTCTCAAAAGACTCATTTAAATACATTATTCATGTGTACCTGATTGTCTTGACGGTCTTTTACAGTGACAAAAAGCATCCTATGAAAAATCAGATGCGGATCCAGTGTGAGGTTGGGGGGAATGCAGGAATCTATTTATGTATAGCGCTGTGTCGTATCGTATGTTTCAAAAATCTCTTCCACAACTGCACAATGCTGTAACACTAGGCTAGCTTTCCTATATTTACATCCTCCACAATAAAAGATATCCTTGTTTCTAAGAACAATTGATCAGTTCATATCACGACTATTGAGTGTGTGGCAATGGTGTCGTTACAGGGTACACATCATTCAAGTTCCGTAGTGCTGTCCTTTATTGCAGCTCCAGTTTGTTTGAAGTGTTTTTTCTTGACATTCTTGTGTCACCCCCATTCAGCGGGACTTGGCAGGCACGGCGTTTTCTCCCAGCAATGTCTCCGCGTGTCTCTCTCTTGATACGTTGCGTGGACAACGCGAAAATCAGTGCATCCGATCCGCCGTTAGCGATATGGCCTCCAGATACATCTGTACTGTCTGTCAAATAGAGCCGGCCTTGCTGCTTTGACTTAAATTACAGATGGTTTGTTTTGCCGTACATAAGGACAACAAAACCTTCAACTGACTCCATCCAATTCCCTATCAAAGCAATAAAAACGTCTGTGACTTGAAGATTTGACTGCCACACGTTGCAGGCTCTCTTCGCACCTTATCTACACACAAGCGATTTTTCCAGTAAAGAATGAGATAGTGTCACAACTTGTGATTGCATGAAAAAAACCGCAAGAGCGGTTTCCCCCCCCCCCCCTAAAATGCCAGATAATGTGGTTGATGCAGATGTACTTGAACTGCTTTCAGCACTGGCTGCAGCCAGAACGATGTCACTGGTGTCTGCCAGTTTTGTCATTCCCCTCGTGAAAGCATTCTGGACACTCGTTTAAGAGCAAGAGACTCGATCCATCAACCATTTCTCTAATTTCTTGCATGTACACGGCCGCAGTGAAGACGTTTGAAAGCCTGGCCAGACAATCAAATGATTTGTGTGGTGCTGATTACATTTTTCTCGTGTGATGTTGACAGTGAAGTAACACGATAAAAATTACGTCATGCTACGCTAACCGCGCTGTTGAACGTACATATTCTTTAAGTTGAATACTGCTGCTCAAAATTTAATTTTTCTGCGTTCATGTGTGTGTGAGCGTGTGTGTGTCCGCGCGCTTGTCTGTGTGTGTGTGTGTATGTGTGTGTGTGTGTGTGTGTGTGTGTGTGTGTGTGTGTGTGTGTGTGTGTGTGTGTGTGTGTGTGTGTGTGTGTAGACACGAGTATCTCCGGAGTTTGTGTACGTACTGGCCTGAAACTTTAGGAAATGCTTTGATCAAGGTGTATTTCGGAGAGCTTCCGAGCATACTTTAAATGGTCGACTCGTTAAAGAGAACAAGATGGGATGAACCATAACCCACAAAGTCCCTTCTATATGAGAGCTGTCCTCACTGTCAATGGTCTCTGCCCGCTTTTGTCTTTGACCTGATTCTGATGTTTAAATTATCTCCTATCTGCAGATCTGCCAATGCGTCAGTGAGTTCTGTAAGGGGCGCAGGACATACGCGTCACTGATTTGTCAAACGTCATTTGTCATGACGTAAGTTTTAGTTTTTACGTAATTTTATATTTTACGTGATATGAGTTTCACTTTTGCTTCATAGGCTTGAGAAAATGGTGACAAAACTAGAACTTCACGGTACAGTTTCAGTCTTGCTATAATTTGTGTGAAAGCAGGTTGACTTTACCTAGCTACATGATACACTAAATACACGGGTCACCTGCATGCTCTTCTGAAAGCGCGTCGATGTGTGTGTGTGCGTGTTAGTGCGTGCATGCGCGCGCTCTCCAAACATCTCCAAGAGATCTCCTTCAGGCGCATGAGGATCTATGCCTCTTGGAGATGCGCGCATGTTTGTATGTATGTATGTATGTGTGTGTGTGTGTGTGTGTGTGTGTGTGTGTGTGTGTGTGTGTGTGTGTGAGCGAGCGAGAGAGAGAGAGAGAGAGAGAGAGAGAGAGAGAGAGAGAGAGAGAGAGAGAGAGAGAGAGAGAGAGAGAGAGAGAGAGCCGCGCGCGAGAGAATGACGTCATATTTAGAGTATTATGTCAGTGTCTGCGTGGTAACGGAGTTGCCTCTTTTCCGTCACCGCCATTGTCTGACTTTCTCTAGAAGAAAAGGTTTTTTAATGTTTTAATTATTTTCTGAAAAGAATTACGTTTTACTAGAGAAGTTGAAAGGACACAAAGCTGGCTAACGAACTCTTCCAATGTCTTTCTCCAAACTAGCTATATGAAAAAGTTCAAGTAAAGATGACAAAAATTACGGACTCTAATCTGGGTCAACCGACTTCCTATAAACGGATGTTTATGTCTTCAATGAGACATTCAATTACAATATGCTCGGAGGCTCTCTTGGCACTTAAGAAAATATTTCGCCAAGTTTCAAGCTTGTGTGTACAGAAATATCGGAGATTCTCTTGTTTACATACATACGCACACACATACATACATACGCACATACATACATACGCACATACGGCGCTTGAGGTTAGCGTATCTAGACATGACGCAATTTTTATCTTGTTACTTCAATTGTTAGAGATTTAGCCTGCCCGCCTTTGACATCATGGACATGCTATTAAATTCGCCCCACCGCGACCCGTCCTATAAAGTCCCTTTTATCATAGAAGGGACATAAAAATTGCCCTTGACCCGCATTTGAGTCCGTAATTTTTGTTCTATTCACTCGAATTTTTTTTATATAGATAGCTTGCAGATAGACATTGGACGAGTTCGTTAGGCAACTTTGTAGCTTTTCAACTGGAAAAAAAAAATAAAAAAATAAGAATTCTCGACTTTTAGATAAGGATCAGACAGAGACGGTGACGTTAAGGCGCCAAACACGTCAATGTTACACAATGTTCCTAAATTGTCGCAAAGCACCAGATGTCAGTGTCATACAATGTTTCTGAATCGACATTAAATTCGTCACTGTGTACACGGCGTCATGGGACTAGCGATGCCATGACGTGAAGCTTATGGTGACGTCATTTTACTGCTCGTGCATTTTACTGCTCATTTTACTTCCTCTTTAGCATTCCTGTCGCTACACAAGCCCACAGAGCGTACTAATGGCGGGAAGCGCCGTGTGTCTGTCTTTATTTGTGCCGGCGTGTGCGTTGATCAGAGGTTGGGTTAGAGAGGAGGGAATTTGATCAGAAGGATAAGCTTACAAATATGAACATAACTGAACTCTAAATGTTCCTAAAAGAAAAACGCAAGCGAGCCCCAAACAGTACGGTAGACTTTGGGATGAAATCCTCATCTTGTCTCTTTTTGTTGTGAAAGTTTGTATGCTTTGATATCACCTGTGAGTAAACAGACATTAAACAAACAGTTTAAATCTAAATTACGTGTTGTCTTTACGAAGTGGAAATAGAATACAATGTGCTGAACATTATTATATCATCAAAAGTATTGTACGTAATGTTGGAAAATCGAACATATTGGGAAACATGATTTGCATAGAGGACGAATCTACATCAGGCGAAACAGCCTGCCGTTGAGTACATGTACATGGTGTCACAGTTAGGTGTGACACCATGTACCATGTACTCAATGGTGACCAACTATGTAATGTATATAGTTGTTATGCCGGACATGATTGAGAGTGGTAAATTAACATTGGTAAGTACAATTATCTATCTCAGCTCTGATAATACACACTACTGAAACGGATACTGCGGACGGAACACAAAATCGACAACCGCACAGCTTGATTTAATGTTTGTGGCCTTCTGCAAATCTATAACACATGTACAATAAGGAAAATCTTTAGCTATTCTAACATTTCCGGCTTACCGTACATAACCACCTTACTATCACAAAGGGGGCGGGAACCCAAGCGCAGCGTATGAAAATCCGCTTTAGTCAGAACATTATGATGTCATTAGTTTAATTACTTTTGTGGCTTATTTAAGATGTAGTGAACGTGGTTCCCACACTTTAAAACATGTATTATATGTTTACAACACTATGTGGTGATTAGTGTGTTTCTAACATTCAGTGCAGGGTTTAGACCCCCCACTATGCGAGATTGTCAGCTCTCAAACTACGTATTGTTCTGTACGTGATGCTGTACCCACCCACAAGTCCGGAGCGTGCGGCGTACTCCCACTCCTGTTCTGTAGGCAGGCGCTTGCCATGGAACTCACAGTAGCGCTTGGCGTCCTCCCAACTCACGTGAACCACCGGGTGTGTCCACCGCTCGTCCAGCCCACTGTCCGGCCCCTCGGGCTGTCACACACACACACACACACACACACACACACACACACACACACACACACACACACACACACACACACACACACACACACACACACACACACACACACACACAAGCGCACCGGGACGCACACGCTCGCACACACATGAACGCAGAAAAATTAAATTTTGAGCAGCAGTATTCAGCTCAAAAAATAAAGTCCACAGTGTTTCTACATTTTGCAGCCAATATCCGTTACCGAAGACCAGCCGCACGAAATTGCCCTTTTGGCTTATTCCATAGTGAAGTTTGCAGGAAGAGGCAAGAGAAAAGCGAAAACAATAGAAAAATATTTTTACAAGATAATTTTAACAAAACATTTTATAATTGCTGTGTACAGAAAATCATAAAAACAATCAAACATCACAGACATGTGCATCTTTACGTCTTTCTGATACAAAATGGCGTCATTCTACCAACATTTAAAAAGACAAACACTGTCAATAGCGTGTATGTCCACCTCGGGTGTTGATCACAGCTCTACATCTCCGGTACACAGACCTCACAAGAGTTTTTATTTGTGAATGCGGGATCATGTACCAGACGCGGCCAAAGGCGGCACATAGCTGGACAGCTGTTTGAAGCCTTGACGCCAACGTGACCAGCTTTCTCTGCAGAGCATCCCAAAAATGGTCAGTTGGCTTAAGGCCAGGCGAGCGAGCTGGATGGGGCAGCAGATTTATGTTGTGTTGCAGGAAGGCTTGTATGGCACGAGCTGTGTGGCCGTGCATCATCTTGCAGGTACAGGTGGTTTGGTGGTTTGGATGACGCTGGAAAAACGGCACTACATGAAGTCTCAGGACTAGATTGATGTACCACTCACCATTGACGCCATTTCCTCGTCCTCGGCCGACATTTTGGAAGGCAGCAGGTTCCATTTGCTGGTTAACCCTGATTGCACCTCAAATCGTCACGCTTTCACCTCCCCATCTGCTCCGCTGCACGATGTTAGCAGCTCAAAACCGCTGTCCATGTCTTCGCCAGATCCTGATACGGCCATCAAACGGATCAATGCAGAACCTGCTTTCGTCAGTGAAGAGGTCCCTGTGCCAGTCACGATGACGCCAGTTGATGTGGTTTTGCGCGCACTAAAGACGGTTTCGGCGTTGTCAGGCAGTCGATGGGTCGTCGAGCTGCACGCATGCAATGGAGCTCTCCTGAAATCAGCCTTCAACGTACGGTGTGGGCACTAATCGGTCTCCCGTACCTGACAAGTGTGTTTCTGGCCGTGTTGGCAGCGGTCTCATAGAGATCCCTCATATGCTGACATCAAATATGGCGGTCTTGTGCTTCCGTCGTTGCCGTCGGCCTGTCGCTCTTCGGACGATCATTAGTGGTGCTGGTTGTCTGGAAACGGCTCTGAAGGCGTTAAACAGTGGAGACATGCACGCCCAGAGTGATAGCGACCTGCTATGGTGACTCTCCGTCGTCCAGACGTCCCAGTTTTCTTCCACGATCTTGGGCTGAAAGTCATGGTATCTGGTTGTAGCGGCAGATTTAGAATGTTTTAAACATTATCTAGGCGGAGTATTTATAGCCTGGGTTCACAGTGAGAGCTGATGTTCACATTTCTGCACCCGGTGCAAGTGGGTCACATGCATGCTGATCCCGTGCAGAGAAGGTTGACTCGGCTCTAATCGCGCAGTGCGTTGTGGTAAAAACGGCTAGTACTGTAAGAACTAGGCTTCCTGCACGTGCTGACAACATTCATTCCGATCTGTCATCACATTAGCAACGTTTCAACGGTTCCTCTATTTTTCGCGTTTTTTATGCCTCATAGTTTACTCGAGAGCGCATGCCGAAATAGTCATACTTTAACGCTGTTAATTAACCCTTTGGCTGTCGGAGTTTTTGTCGCGACAATTCCTGCAGGAAACGTCGAATAAAAATCGATACCGACAATTAATGGGTTAAATAATCTTTAATTGACATGTATTGTTGCGTAACCGAGAGGATTTCTTTCAGTCTTTCACACTGTTTCAATGAAATTATCTCCCTTTGACCACAAGATTCACTTGGGGCGGTCCGTGGCGCAGTGGTTAAGGCGCCTGCCACCAATGCCAAAGGTGCGCGGTTCGATACCGGGTTCCGGCGTTGGACTTTTCTCCTCTGGTAAGTGTCACCGTTAATTCGGGCGGACCGTCGGGGGTTCTTTCTCCGGGTACTCCGGTTCTTCCACCCCCCCCACTTTGGTACCGGTCTCAGGCCACTTTACAAATTTCAAATACAAGCGATCAAAATTCTCTGTAACTTCAGTAGCTGACTGGCCCTTTGTTTGTCTTGTACTGTGTTTGTCTTAAATGGCGTAAATCCGTGTCTGTTTCGTGAGTGTGCGTGTTGGGTTTCAGGCGCGGCGCTTTGAGTCGATTTCCCCAAAAATTGAGAAAAAGCGCCTATATAATAACGGTATTATTATTTTTTTTTTGTAGCTTGCATTGTTTTCTTGTCTTTTTAATGGGAAAGGAACAAATTTGGAAATGCATATCAGTCAAACAAAACAAAAATAAAAATAAACAAGAGAGAATTTCATCCCAAAGTCTACCGTATTGTCTGGAGTTCACATGCGTTTATCGTTTATGAACATTCAGAGTTGTTCATATTTTTAAGCTTATCCTTCTGATCCTTTTTCCTTCTCTCTAAGCCAATCTCTGATCAACACACATGCCGGCGCACACAAAAAAGACGACACATGGCGCTTCCCGCCATTTGTACGCTCTGTAGGCTCGTGTAGCGACAGGAATTCTGAAGAATAATAGCACGATCAGCAAAATGACGTCA
>BTPG01000001.1:216641120-216963620 GCA_036245525.1 Semisulcospira habei | reverse complement strand
TTTTTCAATAAATTCTGAGAATGCTGTGCTAATGCCATGGAAATCCAGGCTGGTAAGCTAGCATTGTGTCATCAGGACATCAGCTGTCCTTTTGTGACTGCATCGCTTATTAGATCTTTTGAGCCTTCCACTGAACACCTACTACATAAAGTAATAGGGACTACCCCCAGGCGCCCCGCAACCCGCTGGAGAATATCCAGTCCTCCCCCCTAGAGAGGGAAGGCTAGTGCATGAATATTCCCAAACAGATCTTGGACCTGCTGGATAGATTTAAGATTTTGCCGCCTACGACCGGTTTCGACCCAAGGTGGGTCTCATCAGGTAGGCATACGGCGTAACCTGAAATTGCAAACACAACGCATATACCAGAAGCCGCCTCCAGAATTTGACTGGTAGCAACCACTAGTCCAGCGTGGATTGCATCCCTAAAGCTTTATGGGGTGCTGCAGTGGAAGAAGACTGACTAATTTTGAAAAGGCAACACCGCCTAGGCAATTTTGTGGTACAATTATTCATTACTTATAACAAAGGCGTCGCCCAAGCCAAAAAATGCACTCAATCAGAGTAGCTCCAAGGGACATAATTTTTCAATAAATTCTGAGAATGCTGTGCTAATGCCATGGAAATCCAGGCTGGTAAGCTTGCATTGTGTCATCAGGACATCAACTGTCCTTTTGTGACTGCATCGCTTATTAGATCTTTTGAGCCTTCCACTGAACACCTACTACATAAAGTAATAGGGACTACCCCCAGGCGCCCCGCAACCCGCTGGAGAATATCCAGTCCTCCCCCCTAGAGAGGGAAGGCTAGTGCATGAATATTCCCAAACAGATCTTGGACCTGCTGGATAGATTTAAGATTTTGCCGCCTACGACCGGTTTCGACCCAAGGTGGGTCTCATCAGGTAGGCATACGGCGTAACCTGAAATTGCAAACACAACGCATATACCAGAAGCCGCCTCCAGAATATATATATATATGTGTGTGTGTGTGTGTGTGTGTGTGTGTGTGTGTGTGTGTGTGTGTGTGTGTGTGTGTGTGTGTGTGTGTGTGTGTGTGTGTGTGTGTAATTGTATTATGAACGGCTCAGGTTTCCCATATTTGTTCCCAGAATATAATATATATGTAATTGTCTCTTGGCTTGGCTTCGCGGACGAAGATTCTATAGGGCTTGCCCACGTCGTCTGCAGGCATTTTCGTGGCTGCGGAGGCCAATCCGGGACAGGCAGGTTCGACCGCAGTGGCTGCAGGGGAAGGTCTGGTCAGGGTTCTGAGTTACGACAACTTTGTTTTTTTCTCCTGAGGCGCTTGTCCTTAAGGTTAGCTCTGCGAGAGTCCTCAAAGGAGACGGCTGCCTTGTAAATGGTGGAGCACCAGGTGTCACGGTCAGCAGCAAGCGAAGACCACTGGCGGTGGTCGATTTGACAGGCACTAAGTGACTTCTTGAGACCATCTTTGTATCTCTTCTTTGGTGCCCCTCTGTCTCGGTGTCCAGTGGCGAGCTCGCCGAACAGAGTGATCTTGGGTACGCGGTGATCCTCCATCCTGGAGACGTGCCCCGCCCAGCGAAGCTGTGTACGCAGCAGCAAAGCCTCGATGCTCACAGTTTCCGCCTGTTCAAGGACCTCGACGTTGGTGACATAGTCACTCCAGTGAATGCTGAGGATGGTACGCAGGCAGCGCTGGTGGAAGCGTTCGAGGAGTCGTAGTTGGCTGCGGTAGAGGGCCCAGGACTCGGAACCGTACAGCAGAGTGGTGAGGACGACAGCTCTGTACACGCTGATCTTGGTGCCTTTTTTCAGCTGTTGATTGTGCCACACCCGCTTGAATAGTCGCCCGAAAGCACTGCTTTTGCCAGCCTGTTGTCCAGCTCCTTGTCCAGCTTGGCGTCTGACGTGATGATGCAGCCAAGGTAGGTGAACTGGTGTACAGACTTCAGTTCGGACTCGCCGATGGTGATGTGGGGAGGGCGATGATCTTCCTTGGGTGCCGGCTGATGAAGGACCTCCGTCTTTTTCAGACTGACCTCAGGACCAAAGAGCTGGGCAGCATCTGCGAAGCAGGACGTGATGCGCTGCAAGGCTCTCTCTGTGTGTGCAACGAGGGCAGCGTCATCAGCAAAGAGCAGCTCACGAATCAGTCGGTCTAGGGTTTTGGTGTGGGCCTGCAGTCGTCTGAGGTTGAACAGGCCGCCATCGAGACGATACCTGATGTACACTGCGTCGTCATCGTCGAGGTCCACTGTGGCCTGCTTCAACATCATGCTAAAGAAGATGGTGAAGAGGGTCGGTGCCAGCATGCAGCCCTGCTTCACACCGTTGAGAATGGGGAATGGTTCTGAGAGGTCACTGTTGAGTCTGACCTCGCCTTGCTGGTCCTCGTGGAGCTGGACGATCATGCTGAGGAACTTTGGGGGACAGCCTAGTCGCTCCAGGATCTGCCACATGCCTTGCCTGCTCACCGTGTCACCGCTTTTGTTAGGTCGACAAACGTTACGTACAGCCCTCTGTTCTGCTCGCGGCACTTCTCCTGAAGCTGTCTCAGCACAAAGACCATGTCGGTGGTACTCCTGTTGGCTCTGAAGCCACACTGGCCCTCTGGGAGGTGGTCTTCAGCGATGGCAGGTACCAGCCGATTCAGGAGCAGCTTTGCGAGAATTTTCCCAGCAATGGACAGCTGGGTAATTCCACGATAATTAGAGCAGGCAGACTTCTCTCCTTTGTTCTTGTACAGGTTGATGATGACTGCATCACGGAGATCCTTTGGTAGTGTTCCTTTCTCCCAGCAGCAGAGAAAAAGGTCATGGAGCTTGTTGTGCAGTGCTGGGCCTCCATGTTTCCAGATCTCTGGCGGGATTCCGTCAATGCCTGCTGCTTTGCCACTCTTGAGCTGGTGGATGGCTGCGAGGGTCTCTTCGGCGGTGGGCGGTTCGTCCAATTCAACCTTTAGTGGGAGGTGTGGGATTTGGAGGATGACTGTTTCTTGAACAGTGCGCTCAGCGCCGAAGAGGTCCTGAAAGTATTCCGACCAGCGGTTCAAGATGGAGGTATTATCTGTGAGGAGTGCCTGTCCATCAGCGCTTCGCAGAGAACTTTGTACCAGGTGCCTAGGGCCATACACTGCTTTCAGTGCTTCGTAGAAGCCCTTGTAGTCACCGTCGTCAGCGCAAAGCTGGATCCTCTGTGCGAGTCTGGACCACCACTCATTTTGGAACTCTCTAAGCTTGAGCTGGAGACTGCTGCAGATGAGGCGAAAGGCAGACTTCTTCACAGGGCAGGAAGGCTGGGCTAGGTGGGCCTGGTGGGCAGCTCTTTTTTTTTTTGCTAGAAGTTCCTGGATCTCTACGTCGTTTTCGTCAAACCAGTCTTTGTTCCTCTTTCTAACAAAGCCCAAGACTTCCACAGAAGATTTTACAATAGCAGTTTTCAGTTGTTCCCAGAGTGTTTCAGGGGAGGGGTCTGCTGGATCAACTGTGTCTTTGAGCATGCGCTGTAAGTCTGTCTAAAGGGCAGCTTTCTTGTCGTCACGCTGACGGCTGGCAACATCAAGCTTTTTCTTTGGGGGGGGGGGGGGGCCCTTTCTTGGGTCTCAGCTTGAGGCGGAGCCTAAGTTTGCAGCGGACAAGGCGGTGGTCAGTGTGGCACTCTGCGCTGGGCATCACTCTGGTGAGGAGGACGTCACTGCGGTCCCTCTGACGCACTAGGACATAGTCGATAAGGTGCCAGTGCTTGGAGCGGGGATGTATCCAGGTGGTTTTTCGACTGTCCTTTTGCTGGAAAGTAGTGTTGGTGATGACAACTTGCTGCTCTGCACAGAACTCCAACAGTAGGCGGCCATTGTCATTGCAGTTTCCAACGCCATGCTTGCCGAGGACTCCTTTCCAGGCTTCAGAGTCCTGGCCCACTCTGGCGTTGAAGTCGCCAAGGATGATGTCTTTGTCGTCTGCAGGGGTGCTCTGCAGGAGGCTGCGCAGGTCAGAGTAAAACTTGTCTTTTTCTGCAGGCTCTGCCAGGAGGGTTGGGGAGTACACACTGAGAAGGGTGACGTATTGCTGGTGTCTCAGTGGGAGGCGCATGAACATGATGCGGTCGGAGTGACCCGTTGGTAGGTTTTCCAACTTAGTCGCAATAGGGGTTTTCACCATGAAGCCCACGCCTGAGAGCCGTCTTTCTGATGCAGGCCTGCCTGACCAGTAGAGGGTGTAGCCAGCGCCAAGTTCTTGGAGGCTGCCTTCCTCCGGGAGGCGTACTTCGCTGAGCGCGGCGATGTCGATGTTTAACCTCCGCAATTCATGAGCAATGAGGGCGGAACGACGTTCAGGGCGTCCGCTGTCTGCTGTGTCGAGCATGGTTCGGATGTTCCAGCATGCTACGTTGAGTCCGGTCGTGGTCGTCATGAGAGTGGATCCGTTGCTTTTTCTTGTTTTCTGACCGCATGAGAAGATGCCCGTTGACCGCGGCTAGCCAAATGGGGTTACGAGGGGATGAGCTTTGGTTAGGCCACCTTTTGTAGGCCCCTTCTCCGTGTGGAGCAAGCAGTGCTGTCCCTAGAGAAGGCTGCTTGGTCGTTCAGGGTGTGCCGAGTGATGTTGTCATCCCCAGGTCAACATCAGGCGACCAATATCCTGAACCGCCTGCATGCAGGTTTGAGACTGCGGCTTCCGGTGACATCTTTCACCTGCCGTTTTGCCCCTTGCCCATCGCTACAGGACTTGGAAAGGTCAGTGTCATGGTCCGTGGGCGTTTCCTAAAGCCTTTTGGAGCTTTTTGGTGGAGTGCAGTGTGCGCAGTACTGGCCCCACCCTTTAAACCCTTGGTTCGTCTGCCATGGCCTAGCAAGCTGGGACGGTGGCATCGAGGTCCTCGGGGCGTAGGTTTTATATCAGACTGTCCTTGTCCTAGTCTCTGGCTCAAAAGCCTTCCCCGGAGACACGGGGGCTTTGATGTCAGGGTTTTCCTCCCTTAGCCTTTCCGCAGCCAAGCGGCCAGGCCTGCAAGGCAGCAGGGGACTCGTGGAGGGCAGGGTCGTCTATGTCCCGTGCAGATGTAAACATCTGCCCACTGCCTATATATGTAATTGTATCATGAACGGATATATATATATATATATATATATATATATATATATATATATATATATATATATATATATATATATATATATATATATATATATATATATATATATATATATATATATATTCTGTACCTACAGTTTGTTGGTGTGTAAAATGGTCAATACCACAAGTCAATTGAAAATATGTACTTTTAATGTGAACGGCTTAGATCAGCATCAAAAAAGGAAAGATGTACTGAATTTCCGCAGACAGAAAAAGGCCAGCATTTTTACTTTCTGCAAGAAATTCATCTCAAGACATCTAGTGAAAACATGATGAGGGCTATGTGGGGGTTTGAATGTTTTTTGAGTGGCAATGACACAAATAGTAAAGGTGTTGCCATACTGTTTAATAACAATTTTGCTTTTAAACTGCATGAAGTGTGTAGAAGTGATAACAGAATGTACATAGTATTAGACATTGAAATATCAGATAAACGGATGACTGTCGTAAATGTTTATGGTCCTCGTAATGTGGACTGCCCCTCCTTTTTTAACACTGTATTTAAGGAAATAGAAAGACTAGACATAGAGTATGTCATCATAAGGGGTTTTTGGAATGTTGTTTCGAAAAACAACCCACGCTCAATGAAAAAATTGCTTGATATTATGACTGTATTTGATCTAGTGGATACGGACACTTTTAGGTATAGAAATACTAATCGCCCACGCTCAATGAAAAAATTGCTTGATATTATGACTGTATTTGATCTAGTGGATGCATGAAGAGACCTTCACCCTGTAACCAGGCAGTATACGTGGCGTTGGTTTAATTCTACCCATCAGCGGAGGCTGGATTACTTCTTGATTTCAGAATGTTTAATGTTGGATGTCATGTCTGCAAGGATTGAATCAGGTTATCGCTCGATCACTCATTGGTGTCCATGGAATTTTTTGCAAAACCTCACATTAAAAGAAGAACTTACTGGAAATTCAATAACTCCTTACTTAAAGATAAGTCATATGTTGAAGTTGTTAAAAAAAAGTTGTTTTAGAGTTAAAGAGACAGTATAGCATTGTATTGTATAATATGCATAATATTGATAATGTTAAGAATAATGACTTACAGTTCAGCATTAATGACCAGACCTTTTCTTAAATGATTCTCTTAAGAGGTTCAGGGCCAAACCATCTCCTATGCAAGTCACAAGAAAAAAAAAGATAATAGGAAAGAGGATGCCTTGAAAAAGGAAATAAGTGACATGGAACTTAATATTCATGATGATGATATCCCACTCTTGGAAGCGAAAAAAAAAATGAGCTTGTTGAACTAAGAAGAAGAAAAAAAACAGACGGTGTGATTGTTCGGTCCCGAGCTAAATGGGTGCAGGAGGGGGAGAAGGTTTCAAAAACATTTTGCAACTGAGAAAATAGAAATTATGTTAGCAAAGCTATGAATTATTTAGAGAAGGAAAATGGTGATGTAAATTCTAATGGAAACCCAAGGTTTTTTTTATGAACAGTTGTATGCTTCTAGAGAGGCAGAACTGGTGGACATTGCCCTACCTGCTACTGTTGTCAGTCCCTCGTTGTCTGAGGAGTCGATTGAAGGGCCTATCTCATTGGATGAAGCACTTAGTGCTCTGAAACGAATGAGTAATAACAAATCTCCTGGTTCGGATGGCTTTACCTCTGAATTTTACACAAAACAAAAATTGGGTGGACATTGGTTGCTTCCTTGTCAGATCTGTTAATCATGGTTTTCAGTCTGGTCAGATGTCAGTCACTCAGAGGCAGGGAATGATCACCTGTATACCGAAGGAAGGTAAACATAAAAAGTTTCTAAAAAGACTGGAGGCCCATTACTCCTGAACACTAGTTATAAAATCGCATCAACCTGTATATCTGAGCGGTTGAAAAAGGTACTGCCCTCCATTATTCATCAGGACCAAAAAGTTTTTCGTCTCCTATATGATGTACTTTTTTATACACATGTCAATCATATGCCTGGGCAGCTTCTCCTTGTAGACTTCGAGAGGGCGTTTGATTCAGTTGCCTTGTGTTTTATAAACAAATGTCTGGACATTTTAAATTTTGATCCCGACATTAAGAGTTGGATCAGAACTTTATACAATCAGATGAATGCTTGCGTATCAGTCAATGGTCAATATTCTAGATGGTTCTAGGTATACCGGGGCTGTCGGCAAGGTGATCCAAGCTCGCCATATATCTACCTACTTTGTGCAGAAATTTTGGCTTCTATTCTACGTCAGAACACAAATATTAAGGGTATAAAGATTAGGAACATCGAGCTACTTCTATCGCAGTTTGCAAATGATACGTCAGTGTTCCTGGATGGTAGCAGAAAATCATTTGAGGAAAGCATTCATACTTTACGTTACTTTGCATCCTTTTCTGGTTTGAAAATTAATCTAGGCAAAACGCAAGTGATTTGGCTTAGATCCATGAAAAGTTCTACCACATGCTACATGCCAGATTCCAGCTTTATCTGGGATCCTGGGATCTTTAAGGTATTTGGCATTAAATTTTCTACGGATGTGATAGTACTGGTGTAACCAATGCCATTAGGGTTTATATTGACTCAACAGCACTTGAACCGGCTGGAGACAATATTTTATAAAGTCTGATAGCAAGGTATGGTCTCTTAATCTTGAATGTGGATCAAAAATGGTTTACGCAACTCTTGTGAAGATAACGTCTAATCTTGTCTGTGTTCGAAAGTGGAATGAAATGTTTGATGACCTACCAGAATGGAAATGTATATTTTTGAAATCACCTAAAACAATCCCTGACTGTCAGCTCAGGTGGTTTCAGTTAAAGCTGATACACAGACTCTTGCCTACAAAACGCTTTTTGTTTTTACATAAACTGTCCAACACGGCAATGTGTACATTCTGTCATCATGAGGAAGAAACTATTACCCACCTTTTTGGGGAGTGTCAGTGTGTGCAGAAGTTTTTGACAGAAATGGTAAAGTGGTTACAGGATGATTGTGCGAACTGTGTAACTCTTAGCTTTTGTAAGGAGTTGGTGCTTTTTGGAACTACCAAATATTTCAAGTCAGACATTGTTATGCACCTAATGATTCTGGTTGCCAAGTTTCATATTTACAAATGCAGGTTACAGGAAACTCAGCTAAGAACTGAACACTTCATTAACTGTATGAAACGTCGTTCTAAAGTGTAAAAGTACAGATATGGGATCCTAGGCCAAACTGAAAAATTTAATGGACTGTGGTTTCCTTACAGAGCACTATTCTGTCAGTAAACACTACCCCATATACACTTCCTTCTTAGTACTTCTTCACCTTTTCGAATCTCTCATAGTATGGCAATCTTCTCCTTTTTTCTCTAATGTTGTGGTTTAGCCTGGTTGTGTGTGTGTGTGGGGGGGGGGGGGGGCGGGGGAAGGGGGAGGTGTAGAGTAATTTTTTCTTGTATTGTACTCCTGCATTGTTTTGTACTACTATGCTTTATATTGTTTTGCAGTGTACTATATTGTAATGTATTCTGTGCTGTATTGTCCATTGTAGTCTTTTTTTGTATCTTGTAATATATGTATATATTGCAAAAACATGAATTTTGTTTTTAAATTGTCGGTGGAAAGGGCTGGATCTGCCTCACTGCCCTACGATGCAAGAAGTTAAGTCTCTTCAAGTGTATGTCACCGCTGCTATCCCATGTTGTGGAGGCATAATCGATGTGGGATTTGACATGGGCGTTGTAGAATAGTTTGCGAGCGTCGACATCAATAAGATATTTTAGCTTAGACAGCATAACAACATTTCTGGACACAGTTTTACAGACAACATTGATGTGAGATTGCCATTGCATCTGGTTATCAACAATAACTCCAAGTAGACGATGTTCAGTTACTTGTGTAATGGTGTGGTCTTAGATTTCCAGGCTGAGCGTACGTGGCTTGAGTTGACGCTTCGGATGGGTTGCTATCGTCATACATTCGGTTTTGGTGGGATTAAGGATCATTGCATTGTTTTCACACCATTTGGAAATTTCGAAACTACCTTTAAAGACACAAGACATTTATCCGGGGTGTGGATTGTTGCGTCATCGGCAAACAAGTCACATGCAATTCTGCCGCTCGTGAAATGTAGTGGCAGGTCATTGATAAATACGCAAAAGAGAAGAGGCCCCAGGACAGAGCCCTGGGGCACTCCTCTTAAAAACCACTTGACGAGTAAGATTCATTTACCATCACGCTCTGATGTCTGTCTGTAAGATAAGAAGCGTAAAACGAAGTTGTTTTCAAGGAATAAATAGATGCCTGAGAACTGGCGTCTGATGTATGAAAACAGTTATTTGAAAATGAACCGTCCAGATATATACTGAGCTTGGAAAGGACAATTTCATGATCTACCAGGTCGAAAGCTTTCCGAGGGTCTATGAAAACAGCACCCGTAAATTTGTCTTGGTTCATTGAACTTAGCCACGCGTCTGTAAGTCGCGTTAAGGCCATATGACAACTATGCTTCGGGCGAAAACCTGACTGGAGGAGGTGGATTAATTTGCGTTTTCCCAGGTATTCTAAAAGATGCTTATGAATGTGTCGTTCAAGGGGTTTACTTAAGACAGACAAAAGTGAAAAGGGGCGATAATTATTTACATCGGGCAGATCTTTTGTTTTAGGTAGGGGAATAACTTTAGCCTTTTTTAGTTCTTTTGGTGAAAGACCTGACCAGTGTAAAACAAGGACGCTCCTCGATCATTCAAGATAGTGAAGGGAACTGTCTTACGGAAGACCAAAACATACTAAAGAGATGGACAGAATACTGCTCAGATTTGTACAACCACCGAGCTGCAGGGGACCCAGGCATACTTGTCAACCCACCCGTGACCCACAATGGCAACTATCCCATCCTCCGAGAAGAAGTAGAGGCTGCAGTGAAGTCGCTGAAAAAAGGGAAGGCAGCAGGAGCAGACAACATCCCTGCAGAGCTAGTCCAAGAAGGGGGAGAAGACACGATAAGCGCCTTACTAACAATCTGCAATAAGATCTGGCAGTCAGGGGATTGGCCCACACCATGGACCCAATCACTTATAATAACTCTCCCCAAAAAAGGCAACTTACATCAATGCCAGAACTATCGTACGATCAGTCTTATATCCCACCCAAGCAAAGTCATGTTAAAGATCCTACTGAACAGGCTGAAGCCACAGGCAGAGGAAATCATAGCTGAGGAACAGGCAGGCTTCAGACCAGGGCGCAGCACAACTGAGCAGATCTTCAACCTGAGAGTTCTATGTGAGAGATACCTCCAGCACCAGCAGGACCTCTATCATGTCTTTGTGGATTTTAAGAAAGCGTTTGACAGGGTGTGGCATGCAGCCCTTTGGTCCACCATGAAGCTATACAACATCAATGCCAACCTGATCAAAGTCATAGCAAACCTTTACAACAAGGCCACTAGCGCAGTCTGCTTCAACGGCAAAATAGGAAACTGGTTTAGGACTACAGTTGGAGTCAGACAAGGCTGCTTGCTCTCACCTACTCTTTTCAACATCTTCCTGGAAAGAATCATGATGGACGCTCTGAAAGATCATGAAGGAACTGTCAGTATTGGAGGCAGAACAATCACGAACCTGCGCTTTGTGGACGACATTCATGGCCTTGCAGGAACAGAGAAGGAGCTAGCTCAGCTGGTGGAAAAGCTGGATAGTACAGCCATTGCATATGGGATGGAAATCAGTGCAGAGAAGACCAAACTGACATTGGCACTGAAATCATGGTTGGAGGCCAACAACTGGAAACAGTTAAGAAATTCAAATACTTAGGAGCCATTGTGACAGATGAGGGATCAAAACCAGAAATACTGTCCAGGATTGCGCAGACAACAACAGCACAGACAAGATTGAAGACCATATGGAAGGACAGAAACATCACACTCTGCTCCAAGATCAGACAGATGCGCTCCTTAGTCATCTCAGTGTTCTTGTATGCCTGCGAGTCATGGACCCTCACAGCAGACCTTGAAAGGAGGATACAAGCCACTGAAATGAGATGTTTTCGAAGGCTGCTTGGCATCTCATACAGAGATCACATCACAAACGAGGAAGTGGGAAGCAGAATCAGGCAAGCCATCGGGCCCTATGAAGATTTATTAGCCATTGTGAGAAAACGCAAACTGAAGTGGTATGGGCATGTCACATGTTCAGCAGGGCTTGCCAAAACAATACTGCAAGGCACTGTGCAAGGAGGACGAAGGAGAGGAAGACAGAGGAAAAGATGGGAGGACAATATCTCAGAGTGGACAGGACTGAATCTGGGCGATACGCTGAGAATGGCAGAGAACAGAGAGGATTGGAGGGAGCTGGTTGCCAAGTCATCAGTGGTGCCCCAACGGTCGGCAAGACTACGGGAGATAGATAGATAGATAGAAAGATAGAAAGATAGAAAGATAGAAAGATAAGATAAGATAAGATAAGATAAGATAAGATAAGATAAGATAAGATAAGATAAGATAAGATAGGATAAGATAGGATAGGATAGGATAGGATAGGATTGGATTGGATTGGATAGGATAGGATAGGATAGGATAGGATAAGATAAGATAAGATAAGATAAGATAAGATAAGATAAGATAGATAGATAGATAGATAGATAGATAGATAGATAGATAGATAGATAGATAGATAGATAGATAGATAGATAGATAGATAGATAGATAGATAGATAGATAGATAGATAGATAGATAGATAGATAGATAGATAGATAGTTCTTGTGGGAAAACATTTTTCTGTATGCATAAATTGTAGACATAAGTTATTGTTTCTACAACATAGGGAAGGGATAGTTTCAGTATATTGGGGGCTTATTTCATCTGGCCCGGAAGATTTTTTATTCTTGGTGGAACTAATTGTCTTACCGACCTCGTGAACTGCCAGAGATGGAATAGCGAATGGATCAAATCTCGCAGTTTGCGTTCTACAGAAATCAATCAGGTTTTCAGGACAGGTTTAGGGCCGATAGTTTATTTTCGAAGGGACCAAGGACTCTGCAATTGAAAGGAAATGATCGTTAACATTATCAGCAGTCAGGGTAGACGGGATTACAGGGGATTTCCTACTCTTGCTTCCAGTCTCTACGGCCATAGCGCGCCAGAGCGTGGATATAGCTTTGTCTTGTTAATCAAGCTATCAATGAAAGATTTTTTTAGCCTGCCGCACTAGACATTTGACACGATTAGGCTCACGTTTACATTCAGCGAAGAGCTTCTGTTTTCTCAGATCATCTAGTCTCACCCTCATGGCCTGAATGATGTATTGAGTCAGCCACAGCGGGAGTGGTGCGTGTTTGACTCGCCTCCGCTGCACAGGCGCGTGTTTATTTAAAATAGTAAGAAAAATGTTATACAAGACAGACAGAGCGCTGTCAGGGACAGTTTCACTAAGCACGTCATCAAAAGGTGCGTTATTAAGGTCACAGAGAGAGAGTGAGAGAGAGAGAGAGAGAGAGAGAGAGAGAGAGAGAGAGAGAGAGAGAGAGAGAGAGAGAGAGAGAGAGAGAGAGAGAGAGAGAGAGAGAGAGAGAGAGAGAGAGAGAGAGAGAGAGATTTTCTGTTCATGTATAACAATGATGTCTCTGGTGCTTTGGGTTAGTTCAGCAAAAATGTATAACAACAGCAACAATGTATAATGTGACTAGCGCTTTTACGTCACTGTCACTGTCTGAAGTCGAGAATCATTCGTTCATTTTTTATGCGATAAATTATTCTTTTTACAAAAACATTGAATAGATAGAAAGCTGGTTAACGAACTCATGCAATATCCTTCTCGAAGCTAGCTGTATTTAAAATTTCAAATGAATATAACACAAATTACCGACTCAAATGCGGGTCAACCAACTTTGTATAAACGGCCATTTTTAAGTCCCTTCTATTTATAGAAGGGACTTTTTATAGGACGGGTCGCGGAGGGGTGAATTTAACAGCATGTCCATTATGTCAAAGGCGGGCAGGCTAAACCTCTAACAATTGAAGCAACAATATAAAAATTACGTCATGTCTAATTACGCTAACCTCGCTGCTGAACGTACATTTGACGCGGAGCGCCGTAAGTGCGTATGTATGTGTGTGCGTATGTATGTAAACAAGAGAATCTCCGACATTTTTGTACACACAAGCTTGAAACTTGGCGAAATGCTTTCTTAAGTGGGTGGCGAAGAGAGACTCGGACCATATTGCAATTGAATGTCTCATTGAAGACAATAACAACCGTTTATATGAAGTCGGTTGACCCAGATTAGAGTCCGTAATGTTTGTCATATTTACTTGAACTTTTGTATATAACTAGTTTGGAGAAAGACAGTGGATGCGTTTGTTAGCCAGTTTTGTATCCTTTTAACTTCTTTAGTAAAAATTAGTTTTTTCAGAAAATAATTAAAACACACACCAAAAAAACTTGACTTATAGCGGCAACTCCGTCACCACGCAGACATAATACTCTAAATATGACGTCATTCTCTCTCTCTCTCTCTCTCTCTCTCTCTCTCTCTCTCTCTCTCTCTCTCTCTCTCTCTCTGCATTATTTGCATTGCTTTTGTTTTGTTTTTTTCAGTTTATTTCTTCATGTTTCGAGTTATTGTGTTATTATGTTTCTCTTACTCTTTGCTGTTAATGTTTCTTTTCTAACAGGTATTATTATAAGCTAAGTCGGCAGCGCCGATGGGGACTGAAAAACAGATTTGTTATATCCGATATATAAGCGGATTACATTGTGTTATTGTGTTTCTCTTAACGCTGTTAATGTTTCTTTTCTAACAGGACAGTTTGTAAGTCTCTCTCTCTCTCTCTCTCTCAGCCCCGTGCTGGTCGGGTACATTTACAGGAACCCAGCATCAACATTTCAATGGTTCGACGACTTTATCGCCATGATGGATAAGGTCAGACAGTCCAGCTCTGAAATTTTGATCCTAGGCGATTTCAATATTAACATGTTTTTGAATAACCCTGCTTGGGAGTGCACCATGTCTATGTTTGGTTTAAAGCAGCTAGTTAAAACAGCAACTCGTGTTAGTCCAACTTCCTCCACCCTTATAGACCACATATATACAACTACTCAATCAAGGGTGATGGCAGTAGACGTGCTTCAGGTAGGGATTAGCGATCACTACCCGGTGTGCTGTTGCTTGGCATTAAAAGCGGATAATTCATTCCGAAAACATCAGCACACGACTATTAGATACAGATCACTTAAACACTTCAACAAGGAAACATTTCTTTGTGATTTAAGTAGCACACACTTTGATACAGTGTACTACCATAATGACCCCAACGATGCTTTGTCTGAGTGGTACGGATTGTTCCTTGGTGTTCTCGATAAACACGCTCCATTCAGAGAGAAACGGGTGAAGAACCCCCAGCTTCCCGCCTGGTTAAGTAAGGAAATCAAGGATGCCATGCAGCTCCGAGATGACTATAAAAGAAAGAAGGATTTTATTGCTTATCGAAGGCAAAGAAACCATGTTAAACATTTAGTGAGGAAAGCTCAAAGGTCACTTTTTCACCGTCTTATGAACGGAAAGAAAGATGTCGTATCTGTGTGGCGAGCGATCAATGCTTTTACGAGGTCCAAAAATACCGCACAATGTACACAGTTATCAGCTGATATCTTGAATCAGCATTTCCTCTCGGCTGCCAGTACGTTGCTAAAAAATACATATTCTGGTCAGTCTTCAGCTGTGTCCGAAAAGCTAAAGACGTTATGTGCAGAACGGCTGGACCCTGACACGTCATTCAGCATTCCGCTGTTAACGATATACGACGTGGGAAAATCCATCTCGTACTTAAAGAACAAACGTACGTCTGGCCATGATGGTATTAGTAGCTCAGTTCTGAAAATGGCCCTACCGTATATTTTAGATACCTTGACATATATATACAACCTTTGCATAAAGCAGGGGATATTTCCATCTTCTCTAAAAACAGCCAAAGTGATCCCACTACCTAAAACGAAAGACCTTGCCGACCCTAACAAGTTCAGGCCCATTTCGCTACTGTCAACACTGTCGAAACCGATAGAAAGACACATTCACACACACTTACAACATTTTCTAGAAAAACACAAACTCATACATCCATTACAATCTGGCTTTCGGCGGAAACACTCCTGTCACACAGCATTGGTACACCTTGTTGACAGATGGCTTACTGCCATAAATAGCAGTCAAATGACTGGAGCAGTATTTTTGGACCTTTCAAAAGCATTTGACCTCGTCAATCATGAAACTTTAGTTCAAAAACTTAATGTCTATCAACTAAGCGCAGACACACTTGCCTTCCTTACGTCATATCTGCATGGGCGTACGCAGTATGTCTACGTGAATGGTAAAAACTCACCTGAAGGGGTGATAGAGCACGGAGTACCACAGGGATCGATTCTTGGTCCATTATTGTTCTCTGTCTTCATAAACGACCTTCCATTACATATATCTGACTCCAGTGTAACTTTCAGTCTTTTTGCAGACGATGGAACACTGGACGTTTCGTCATCAGACGTAACATGTATGGTGAAGATTCTCCAAGACAGTTTAAATGAGGTATCTGAATGGTGCAGAAATAACGCCATGATACCTAATCCCACTAAAACCAAATGCATGCTGATTACCACACGGCAAAAGCATCAGTTGAACCCCCCTCCCCTTCAACTAACACTTAATGGCCAGCCTGTGGAGCAAGTCAGAGAACAGCGCGTGCTTGGAATCAACTTAGACGACAAGTTGTGCTGGCAAGGCCACATTACTAAACTGTGTAAAATAGTATCTAAAAATGTATTCCTCCTGTCGAAATTGAGACATTTTGCTGATGAGCCAACAAGGAAACTCTTCTACTATGCCCATATTCAGTCACATTTGGATTATGCCTCATCTATTTGGGACGGTAGTAGCGATGCTAATTTAAAAAGTCTGAACTCGCTCCACAGAAGAGCCATTAAACTTATTGTTGACAGACCCTCAGAAGTCATTAATACTGACAATAAGTTCAAGCTGTTAGACATTTTGCCACTTGAAAAACAGTTTAAGTATAATAAGTTGGTGCTCATGCGCAAAATCACCCTCTCAGAAACACCAGCCTATCTCAATAGTTTGTTCCACTTTGCTCATACGAGGTCCAGTCGAACACCAGGGAACAATCTTGTTGTACCGATGCCTCGACTAGACATTTATAGGTCGTCGTTGTCCTATTCTGGTGCAAAGTTATGGAACTCCATTCCTGCGGATGTTAGAGCCGCGCCATCGCTTAAAACTTACAAGACCAAGCTGCTCAAACATCTAGACAAAACTTAATTTTTCTTTTATTTTGTATTTTTATTTTTATTTTTACATGTAGCACTCCATGCCTTATGCGGCATTTCCCGGATAGTCTGCATTCTCTTCTAACATTAAAAATTTATGAACGCATGTAATATACCGCTGGCATTCCAGCAAGCCGCATTATGTAATATCCATGACCCCATGGACTCGGCTGGCCAGACGGGATGCCGTCGATAGACACAGCATTGGGCGCTCGCGAGGCGTGGCAGTGCTGTGGTTTCTTCGCGTCGACCCGCGCGCGCGGTGGTTGCGGGATCGCTATACAAGTCTAGTCTAATTCCATGGCAGACTAGCATCTAGCTGTGCGCGGTTTAGTGGCGCGGGGAGGCCGCTATCGCATGTGTGTGTTTATCTGTGTCAGTGTGTGCAAGTGTATGTGTGTGCACGCGCGCATCCCTACGTGCTTGCGCACGCGCGCGCGCGCGCGCGCGTGTGTGTGTGTGTGCGAGTGTGTGTGCGTGTGTGTGTGTGTGTGTGTGTGTGTGTGTGTGTGTGTGTGTGTATGCCTGTTTATGTTTGTTGGAGTGAGCCGCCGTGTTGGTTTTTATGATGAGAACAATAGCGGTTTTATGTACAAAATCCATTATACTTTTTATATTTGCTGTAGTATAGTTTTAAGCGAAAGAATGTATGTGTACATGATATACTGATGTGTGTGTATGTGTGTGTCAGTGTGTGTGTGTGTGTGTGTGTGTGGAGGGTTGTGCAGGCTTGGCTTGGCGCCTGTAGGCTACAAGCTAATCTGGCACAAGCCTGTGCACGCGGCAATTGCACACCGGCGCGCGTGTGTGTGTGTGTACGTTATTTTGTTTTGTAGTGTGTAGCAAGGACAAGAATGAAAACAGGTCTGCGCACCTATTCTTTTATCCTTGGAAAATAAAGTTTCATTTCATTTCATTTCTCTCTCTCTCTCTCTCTCTCTCTCTCTCTCTCTCTCTCTCTCTCACACACACACACACACACACACACACACACACACACACACACACACACACACACACATGCAACATTATTGTCATACCTATGAAGAACATTAATAAGGGAATTATTGTAAATTAAAAAGTGTTATTTCCTGGAGCAGGTAGCTTTAATACAACAACCTAGTTATCGCTGATACATCATACTGATTTTGGGAAGTACTGTTGTCTGGCCCACGAAACTGATATTTCCATTTCAAATTTGTCCCTGTTGAGGGGCGGATCTGGGTGGGGGTTTGGGGGTGGGGGTTCTGGACACCACCCAACCACACACTCCCTCCTCGACCAAAAATTATTTAAAATGCTTTAACAGAGTCCCCTTATGGGGAGTTTGGAACCGCCCCCACCCCCCACCCCCATCCCCCTGCCCCCGTTGTCTGATATTTCGGCGAGTGGTGAGGGTTTTGACACATCCTAAAAAGGTGTCTTCCATAAATAGAAGAGACTTGAAAACACGCACAGTTAAACCTTTGAAACTATATTGTGCATGTGTACACTGCATCCAGAGTTGTTACTGTTGTTTTTGGTTGTCGTGTGTATATGTGTTTATATCCCAGTTTTTTTCACAACTCGATGACTAATAAATTATGCTGATAAGGAACTGAAAATAACAGCGGTAGACAAAATGTATGCGTTTACAGACACAAAAGATCCATAAAAGTCCTTTGGCCGCGGCTCTGTAGACAGACGACGAATGTACGGCAACATGTTCAGCCGGTCTCTGTAAGGGTAAATCTTGGGTCTGCGTCGACCACTGCATGGGCACAAGGAATTAACTTTTTATTACAAAATTTCGCCTTTTTGAACAATCACTTTGCTCACTTAAAAATCCGAATTTCTTGAAGAAAAATGCTTTATCCACAGACCAAATGTTGTTTTAGATATAAAGCAAAGGTAGATTCATCAGTTTGCCAGTCCGCCGATTTTCAAAGTGCTACGCTTTCTATTACCAAGGCTAAAACAAATCACATATGGAAAATGCCAAGTTTTGAGGCAGTGTCCAAAAGCTATATATCGAAAACCGCTGGATAAAAATGTACGATATTTTGCCATAATTTACTTGATATGTTGCTCCTAAGTAAGTGACATAACATAACATTTTCTTTAAATCTTAAATGCCGTGATCGTGACAACGATGAAGCTACTGACCCTGTCCCAGCGCGCCCTTTTGACGGCCAGCCACCCCGCGGGGCCGGGCGTAGAATACAGCTGGCTGGTTTGCGGGCTGACAAAGGCCTCCACCACCCAGCTCCACCCCTTCACTTCCGCCGCACTCCGCACAAACCGCTTCTGGGCGCGAAACGCCCTGCAAACACACACGCACAAACGCACGCACGCACGCACGCACGCACACGCACACACACACACACACACACACACACAGGCAGAGTACAATTTGGTCATGACCTGAGCGACAGGGCCAGGGTTGTACGATGCTGGCGGAAATCCGCACTGGGTCCATAGCAGCTATTCTGGTGCTGAAATGATGCACTATTCCGTGCGGCCCTGTGTCACCGCCTGACGCCCACCCCACACTGGTCATATCAGCTACTCACGATAGAGGGAGGTCACCCGTTGGGTGTGCACCCGGCATGTGAACGAGTGTGAAGCGTCGGTGCCATTCTCAGTGATCCGAGGCCTAAGTTTCCTACATTGTCATTGCAAAGTTGAGAGTGATCAATATGTGTACTGAGTGGCATGGCCTGTTTTTGCTGCAGCCTTGGCCACGAAGATGAAAGTAGTGTTCATACACTGTGCAGGTAGCTGACAAGATAAAGGCGAAATGAATTAGCTTATCTGCTCTGCACAATGTATGCTCAGACTACTTACCAGTAAAAGGCGTTAATGACCGGGTAGATGTCTATGTAGAAACTGCGCACCTGCACTTCCCTCAGCGGGTACTCGCCGGTCTCTGAGCGCGGGTCATTAGTGCCCATCCAGAACCACCCGTGACGAACCAGCTTCATCTTGCGGAACCGCCGGTACGTGTGGTATACTGCACACACACACACACACACACACACACACACACACACACACACACACACACACACACACACACACACACACACACACACACACACACACACACACACACACACTTGGCTGCACATCCAGGACGAATACTGTTTTGAAATCAAATGTGCTGACGGACGATCAACAAAATATGTGGCAGTACAATATTGTATCCTGATTCCATTCATTTTTTTTTTCTTAAGTAAAGACCAACTGCTTGCAGTGGGTTGTGCTTTTGTCTGTGTCTTTCCTGGCCACAAAACACAGACCACCGACATGGTTTTGTTTTTGGACACAAGGGTATGCAACACATTGACTTTGATATTAACGTACTCACCTTTAGCCATTTTGATGACCATTTTAACAGATCTGAACTTATCAGTAAATGTATGTGCAGACACTAATATTGAGTGTCTCGTCTCTGTTTTCTGCATGTTTTCTGCACAGAAAGAGATAGTGTAAGCGGTACCGCCATGAAAAGTGCATTATCCTGCAAATTCAACTTACGGGCACCAAATTTTGGGCACGTCTAGCTTTCATACCCTATTGGTAAAACCAGTAGGATGTCATCGAGATTTTGCCTTGGAACCGTAAAAATAATAATAATAATAAAAAAAAATAAATAAATAATTTAAACGTTTGTGACGTTATCTCTTGAATGACCATTGTATCACCATTACCCTTTAACCGCAGCTAAATATTGTCATTTGGAATTTAGGAACATTTAGTTTTCGCTTTTGATTATTTGGATTATAGTGAAATATGACTGCGATTGCTGACATAAATACCAATGGCGCATATCCGCCATTTTCAAGATGGCGCCCATACACCGTATGTTTTTTTAGAGTTTGGGGGTGGTAAACAATAATAGGGTACCAGGCTGCTGACGTTAACATAAGCGATAAAATAAATTTACATGTATAGCTGGATAGCCAAATAATTGCTCTTTTCCAAATCAGTAGGATTTTTTTAAAAATGTACACGTTTTGCATAAAAATCAATTATTTCTCGTCCTCGTTTAGGTCAGCCTCTTTTTTTAAATTATCAATAATAATAATAATAATAATAATAATAATAATAATAATAATAATAATAATAATAATAATAATAATAATAATAATAATAATAATATATAACTCTTTTATAGCGCAATATCCCCACAAAGAAAGGCTCAGCGCGCTTTACATCTAGATAATGTAACTAATTGAAATTAACTAACAAAGGTACCGACAATGTACAAAAACGCAATCATTCATAGGTCCAAATGCACACTGACACAATACTAAAATAATAAACATAACATTTCAAGAGCCTGATCAGATATATACATGTTGATGGGAAAAAATATTTTTTTCAATCTAACCCTGAAAATGGCCAAAGATGGTGCATGACGAATATCATGGGGAAGACCATTCCACACTTTGGGAGATTGGAAATAAAAGGACCGCTGTCCAAAGGTTTTTAGGGACACTCTGGGGGTAGTCAATATTCTGTCGTCAGTGCTGGAGAGCAATGCTCTGCTTGGTGTATAGACAGGGAGACTGGAGGACAAGTACGCCGGGAGTGTTTTATCAAAGGCCTGAAAAACGAGGGAAGCAATTTTGTATTCAATTCTGATCTTCACAGGCAGGAAGCCAGTGTAACTGCTTAAGCAAGGGAGTGATGTGGTGACGCTTTGATTTTTTTCAGTGCAAGTCTTGCTACGTGGTTTTGAATCTTCTGGAGCCTGTACAGCAGATCGTACGACATACCTGACATTACAGAGTTACAGTAGTCAAGCCTTGACAAAATCTGTGAACATGCGATTTGCTTACAGGCATCGTAAGGCTCAAGATAGCAGCAGCGGGACAGGTGAGACACATGATCGTTCATGGACAGGCCATTGTCAATGTACACACCTAGGTTTTTCACACATTTTTTGAGAGGGATGTCCTGTCCACAAACGATCAAGGATTCGTCATGGGAGACACTCACCCTGGAGCGAGTGCTATATTTGAGAGCACAGTAAAGGAAAGTGTATGAATGTTGCGAGACAAATGTGTGTGGAATAAAAAATAGACTGTAGTATTATTACATAGTATTTATATGGCGCATTTCTCATATTTATAATATAACTCAATGCGCAGAATGTAGCCACGAACTGAACCCAACAAGCACGCTCACGTGAATCACACGCATTCACTCACACACTGTACGTAAACACAGAACATTCACGTGGTGCTAAGGGCAAGCTCAAGCGAGCTACTGACGGTATTTGGAAATCGTTTTGTATTTGAAATTTTATTAAGTTGGCTGAAACTGATACCAAAGTGAAGGGGGAGGAAGAGCCGGAGTACCCAGAGAAAGAACCCCCGACGGTCCGCCCGAATTAACGGTGACATTTACTAGAGGAGAAAAATCCGACGCCGGAACCCGGAATCGAACCTCGCACCTTTAGCATTGGTGGCAGGCGCCTTAACCACTGCGCCACGGACTGCTGTACTGATATAATAACACGAATCTAATTGGATATCGGACAAACATGGCCCTCCTTTTTGAAAATGGCCGCCTATCACACATCCGTAGCCTTAGGAGATGGTTGTTTACATTGTGTAACCAAAATGACTGAGCCAGTTATTTTAAAGAAAAACAACGTGAACATAAACTAGGCGGCCCCTGTTAACTTTTGCGAGTGACACTGTGGCGTAAGAAGGTGTTAACGACAAGCTAGATTCACCTAGGCACCAACAAGGCTGGAATGAAACAAGGGCATACTACCATTACAACACAAGACATAAAAGACATGTTTCATTGTCAACTGATGTATTATTTGTCGCTGTATTGTCAAGCTAGCAGCTGTCTTATAGTTTTGGAAACCAAACACTTCCCGTCTCTCGACTTAACCTGCAGTCTGTTTTACAGTCTGCTGAAATGACAGGTAACGTTCAACCTTTGAACACTGCAAGATTGACAATTACAGCCTCATATACACATTTTTGTTCTAGTTTGTCTTATTACATAACCAAGAACTGCCGTACGATTAATGTAGGTCAAGCTCGCTGCTGCTCCATGTTTCTTTTATTATATTTAATGTATGTCTTAAATCCTTTATCAGAAAAAAACAAACAAACGATAGGACTTAAAGATTAAAAAAGATACGGTACTATCAACTTAAATTGTACATAATGGTACTCTATTTCAAGGCGAAATATTATGTACCTGTGTCATGCTACATCCTCTGAGGTCAAAGTCATAGCTGCCATATTTCCTCTAACTGTTGAGTACGTCATGTCTCTGAAATTACTGAATAATTCGCTACAAATAGTTGATGATGATAATTATTATGCATTTAAACAGAAATATAAGAAACCAACAATTTGTTGCTAACGTAATAAAGGTCAAGATCACAACGACTATTTTTTTTTTTTAATCTAAGTGCACGGGAGAATTTTGAACCTCACAACCAATTTAATCTAAGTTTAAGATGATGATAGTGTTACTCATTGCAGATTGTTTGATGTTAAAATCAGGTTGTCATCCTCAAGGACAAGGTCATGGCTACCATATTCTTTGGCACTTACTGCAGGCGCCTTCTGAGAAACGATTTGACCGATAGGATACGAACTTAAGGCATGATGCTCCAAATAAAACCAAAGTGCCGTGAACGAAAGTTTTTGCTAGAACCTTTGCGCAGTCACTATATATCGAAACACGACGTTTTCCAAATTTTCATACAAAAGAATCGCAGTGGTGTTGCTTCTTTGACATTTTTGTGATGACTATCAACCCTAATCTTCTACTTATTTTATTGTGTCTGCCTCATTTTCTGCCTGTCTGATTTTTGGAGGCACTATTGGATTTGGAAAAATAAAATAAAATAAATAAATTTAAAAAATATATTAAAAATTTTTAAAAACAATATGATTTCATCCCGAAGTATCGTTTGGAGCTCAGATGAGTTTATCTTTTAGGAACATTCAGAGTTGTTCATATTTTTAGGCTTATAATGCTGATAAATTTCCTTCCTCTCTAAGCCAACCTCTGATCAACACACACGTCGGCGCACACAAACAAATACGGACATACGGCACTTCCCGCCATTAGTACGCTCTGTGGGCTCGTGTAGCGACAGGAATCCATCTCCTACTCTAATCCACCCTTTGAACCACACACACTGGCACACATAAACAAGATAGGATGGACCATAACCCACAAAGTTCCTTCTATATGAGAGCTGTCAATGGTTTCTACCTTTTGTCTTTGACCTGATTCTGATGTTGAATTATCTTTTTAGTTCCCAGGGTCACCCTGGTCAGCCCCACAGGGTGAGTTTTTCTCTCTATTCTGGGGCATGTGTTTCTGTCTACCCGAGGTCCATTCACCTGTATTTGCCTTTTTAAAACTCTCCCTACTGTCTGCGCTGCCTGTAGCTCTTGATATTGGATGTGTGTTGCTAAATGGTCTTAGCTTTATTTAGGCCCCATGTGTTAGGTTTATTTAATGTATTTGACCGGCTGGCGACATACATTCAATGTTCTGTTTAGTTGTTTTTTTCACAAGCAGTGCAGGCACGTCCTGAGAAAGCCTTGTTGCTGTCGGGACGTTAAGCAATGTACAATCAATCAATCAATCAATCCTATTGAAAAAGTGTCGCAGATCTGCCTGTAAGCGAGTTCTAAAAGGGGCGAAGGACATACGCGTCATTGATTTGTCAAACGTCATTTGTCATGACGTAAGTTTTAATTTTTACGTAATTTTATATTTTACGTGATATGAGTTACACTTTCGCTTCATAGGCTTAAGAAAATGGTGACAAAACTAAAACTCCACGGTACAATTTTAGTCTTGCAAAAATTTGTGTGAAAGTAGGTTGACTTTACCTAGGATCTATTCCTCCTGGAGATGCGCATATGTTTGTGTGTGTGTGTGTGTGTGTGTGTGTGTGTGTGTGTGTGTGTGTGTGTGTGTGTGTGTGTGTGAGAGAGAGAGAGAGAGAGAGAGAGAGAGAGAGAGAGAGAGAGAGAGAGAGAGAGAGAGAGATGATGATGATGATGGTGATGAAACTTTATTTATCAACGGTAAAAAGTTTTGACAGAAACAAATCGTCATTTTACAAACTTGCCGTTGCCGTTAGAGAGAGAGAGAGAGAGAGAGAGAGAGAGAGAGAGAGAGAGAGAGAGAGAGAGAGAGAGAGAGAGAGAGAGAGAGAGAGAGAGAGAGAGAGAGAGAGAGAGAGAGAGAGAGAATGACATCATATTTAGAGTATTATGTCAGTGTATGCGTGGTGATGGAGTTGCCTCTTTTACGTCATCGCCACTGTCTGACTTTCTCTAGAAGTAAAGTTGTTTTTTTAAATGTTTTAATTCTTTTCTGAAAAGAATTAATTTTTACTAAAGAAGTTGAAAGGATACAAAGCTGGCTAACGAACTCATCCAACGTTTTTCTCCAAACTAGCTTTATGCAAAAGTTCAAGTAAATATGACAAAAATTACGGACTTTAATCTGGGTCAACCGACTACCTATAAATGGTTGTTTATGTCTTCAATGAGACATCTAATTACAATATGCTCGGAGGTTCTCTTAGACACCCACTAAAGAAAGTATTTCGCCAAGTTTCAAGCTTGTGTGTACAGAAGTATCGGAGATTCTCTTGTTTACATACATACGCACACACATACATACATACACACATACGGCGCTTTGCGCCAAATGTAAGTTCAGCAGCGAGGTTAGGGTAACTAGACATGACGTAATTTTTATCTTGTTTCTTCAATTGTTATAGGTTTAGCCTGCCCGCCTTTGACATCATGGACATGCTATTAAATTCGCCCCACTGCGACCCGTCCTAAAAATCCCTTTTATAAATAGAAGGGAATTAATAAAGACGGACACACGGCGATTCCCGCCATTCGTAAGCTCTGTGGTCTGGCGTAGCATAGCTACTCTGAAGAAGAAGAATAGTGTTCATAGTGACGACTCGATGTTATACGTCATCATCACAATACTAACATTTGACATATCAGAGGATCGACTTTGCAATTTTTTTGTCTGATTTTCATGCCTAGAGCTTAAAGAGCTTTGACCTAATCCTACCCCAGGGCCGGGACAAATAGCAGGTTTACGCAAACAATGTTTATGAATAATCATGCGGGTATTAATGAGAAGATAGCTTTTTTTCATAAAAGAAAAATTAAAGTTATGTAACTGTTTTACTGATTTATTATTTGTCGGTGTATTGTCAAGCTAGCAGCGAAAAAGTGGTGCAGAAAATTGTCTGATTTTCACATCTAGGGCATACAAGTCACAATAGACCTAATCGTACCCGATAGACGAGACTGTAGGCTTATGTAAATACCGTATACGAAAAATCATGCGATTATTAATGAGAAAATTGGGTTTTTTTTCGGTAAAAAAGATTCAATTGTTCTAAGATTAACACATATAATTCTTGAAATTAATCCCCACAACGTTAAATTTTATTTAAAAGATAATAATTATCACTCAAAACGTTGTAGAGGTACAATGCTGGTTAACGAACTCATTCAATATCTCCCTTTTATCTAGCTATATGCAAAATATCTAGTAAAAATAAGACAAATTACGGACTCCAGTGTGGATCAACCGGTTTTTGGGAAACGGCCATTTTCTCACCAATGAGCAAATTAATCAAAACATCGAAATAAAGGTCCCGATATAATTCTTTTAGGGCAATATCCTAAAATGTCATGCTTGTCCGTCCTCATACGCGGGCTCTAGTCGCTGTCACATACGCACGCACGCACGCAAACACACACACACACACACACACACACACACACACACACACACACACACACACACACACGCACGCACGCACGCACGCACGCACACACACACACACACACACACACACACACACACACACACACACACACACATACGGCGCTTTGGCGCCCAAAAGACGTTCTCTAGCAATGTTTGCGTAGCTAGGCGTTACGTCATTTTTATCTTGTTACTTCTTTGCCAGAATTTCTGCCCCGCACGCCAAAAACGTCATGTGCATGCTCCAGAATGCGCTCCGACCAGCCCCATTTCAAAGTCTACCGTATTTCTTAAATACGGGAGACAAAATCCAACAAAACGACTACAACAGTGCAGTGTGGTAAGACCTTTAATAAACTGGCAATACTTCATCTTGCAAATTAGGACGACTTCCTAGCGTTGACGGCCTGACCTGTAAAATGTCATTTTAAAAATGCACCATTTTTTTTCTTCTTTTTTTTTCGTTTATAGTTTGTGTGATGGAGAAAATTGTAGTATGATGAACTGTCACAATCAGTCACAACGGTGTCAAGCTCAGCTAAGTATTAGCTGACATTACTGACTAATGTTCACCTCTTGTGACTTTGGAATACAGACTAGTTACATAAATGTGCAATTTAAAAAATATATATATATAAAAGCGCATCAATGGCAGGTATCTTCGAACTAGTCTTGACGTATGCCCATGAAATGGTCTCCCGTGTATATTATTAGTACAACATGATAGACAGACTATAGATGTGTGGTTGGACAGAGAATGCGTTGCCAAGGATGACCTGTTAGTCCGTGGGCCCGAAAGTCATCACATATGTCTAGAGGTGTCTGCCATCTAACTGTCACGATTTACAGCAATAGTGTTCACAGAGTTCTTTCATCAGTAAATACAATATCTGTGAGATTGAACACTTCTGGAACGTTATCTGAGAGTACCTCTTCCGGGGACCCATTCACTTCTGTTCTTTCTGGCATGTCCAGCAACACATCAGCAAGTTCCTGTGGCATCAGAACACCATCCATCCAAGTGAACTTCAACTTACTATCTGTAAATTCCCACCAATGTGTATCTGGCGAACAATGACAATGGGTAGTTTTGTCCACTCTCTTGATGTGCATCCAGAGGGAATTCCTGCAAGGAGACAGCAGACTCCTGTCGACCCATCGTAGATTGTAACAAACTGCCCATTGTTGGCGCGGAAGCGTTTCGTAAACTTCTCGTACTTAAGTTTGTTTATGTTCTTTTGCCGTTTTTTCCAGAAAGTTTGGTCATAAGAAGGCTTTCAAATTTCTTGAAATCTTTGTAGAGGTTCCACTTAGCACGTGAACAGAAGTGGAACCCCTCTTCACTCTCTCAACACCGGGTGGTAAAAATCGGCCACAAAGTCCACTCGTGGTTCCTTTGGAAACTGTTCAAGCAGGATGTCAGTTTCAGGAAGTTCCTTAGGTGTGTTTGGGAGGGCTATCTGTTTGTAGGACAAAGCACTGCCATCAATGATGTTGTTTTTGACTGGGTTTCTCTGTCGTCTGAAGATATACTTTCCAAATAGTGTAAACACTTGGACACGTCAGTCTTTGCAGGTGTTCCATCTCCAACAGCAAGTGGCCAGGGCACTGGACCTAGCTGGAAACTGAGTACTCTCTCTAGACTGATGTGATGATTGACTGCAAGAAGAACAAGCTGACCAAAAACATTTATCTTCGCCGTGACATGTTCCGGTTTCTTTGACTGACCTGTGACTGCATTCTGTCACAAACGTTCTTCCGCATTGGGGTAGCTTTATTTTTCCAAAACAGCTGTATCTGAATGTGCCTTAGAAAACTGACAGTAACCTTATCTTTTGTCAGTAAAGCCATGGTTATTTATTAGGGGAGCCCGTAACGTGGGAATGTTCGCAAAACCCCATTCTCGGTAGTACTACACAAAAACATGCACCACGGCCACATCCAGAGAATGATCACCGGCAGACAACCTGAATCCGATACCACAGAGGTCTAGGATGACAGAAATGAGCACCTCATAAATTCCTTCGCGGGGAGGTGGGGGGGGGGGGGGGGGTTATTGACTGACCCACGGACTATATCTGGTAGTGAATCGAGACAAATTCGTTGTTTAGATCTATGACAAAATTATGGCTTTTGGTCACATCTCGACGTCGCTAGAACTAACCCTGTCCGGGGCCTCAGTTATTTTTTGGGCTCTAGAACCGAGGCCCTGAATCCAACCGCTGAAAATTAGTGGCACATTACCGGATGATTTGACGGTGGCCAGTGGCGGATCCAAAATTTTTGTTGGTGGTTATTTGTGGAAGTTGTGTTTTACTATTCGATGGTTCTTCTTTTCTTGTACGGTGTATTTCACAATTGTCTCACGGGATCGGTGGGTGAGTCTAGTGTGTTCATGGGCTTATAGTCAAATATCTTCGGCACTCCTGATATGCACCTGTCACAATACTTCACCCAGACATACAGTGCCATGTTACCCGCACTCACAGGGGCTCATGTAAATCAGTGCCTCTTGCTGTGCGATACAATCCTCATTGCATCCGCAGACTGAGGCAGCCATCTGGCAATAAGCCGCTGACTGCTGGTCAACCCAGCGGTGGAAAAGTGTCCAGTCATTGCTGAACTGGAACCAAACTCAGTCCATACGACCTGTCCTGACAGCCAAAGCTGCAAATGCTATCGCTGTTGCCCTTGTCCTATCCAGACTGGACTACTCAGTGTAACAGCTGTCTTTGGGGTCTGCCAGAGCAACAACTCAGACGTCTTCAACTGGTTCAGAACACTGCCGCCAGAATTGTCACAAGAACCAAAAGAAGGAAGCATATCACACCAGTCCTTAAGAAGTTCCACTGGCTTCCAGTCAAGCAAAGAATTGATCACAAGATTCTCACTCTGTGCCACAAGTCTGTAAATGACCCAGACTCACCAGAGTACCTCCAGGAAATAATCCCACGCCATAACCCTCCGAGGCAGCTCCGTTCTGCTGTCCGGTCCAAACTCTGTACCTCAAGTGTTTAAAGCTGAGAAACAGTCAAAAAAAAAAAAAAAAAAAAAAAAAAAAAACCCTCGGCCCCGTACGTGTTTTTAAAAAGACTTTATAGGACCTAGCGAAGGCCCTGTCGTGAACAAGCGGCTACCTTGCCCCTAAGTCGGCAAACCGGTTTGCAACTCAGTTGACCGATTTTTCAACTGCGTTTGCCGTGCTGGCAAAACTCCCGTGAAAAGGACAGGCCACTTCCTGTATGCAGCGAGTGGGCACCGCGATCGCTGATGTAAATCAGCAATATTTCTACTGACAGCAACAGTAGCAGACGACACTCGACGGACAGAGCTAGCCATTGTTGTCTGGCCTGGACGCAAACTGGATATGGACCAGGACGAGCTATCCGTAAGTTACACAGTAACAGCCTGTAGCTTTATTTGCTATCGAAAGGGTGAGGAAAGATGGGTTATTTTTCATTTTGTGTTTGTTATTATATCTTTTCTGTTACGATTGTGGTTGTGTTGTCCTGTGAGAGCATACATGTGTTAATCGTAGGAAACGATCCGATATTTATTTGAGCTATCATGGTTATGATTCACGTATCTTTTTAAGTAACATTTTCTTTCGGTCGCGCAGAGCGGAATTCACTTCGTTATGATACGCTAAGTTTAGTCCAGAACGTTCTAGAAAGGTCGCACTGTCTAGTGACCTCGTGTGTGTGACGTCGGTAAATTAGCGACACTTCGCAACAAGTTGTTTACTGTGCGCGTGAAGCCGTCAGCCGTTTTTTTTGTGTGTGTTGTGAAGGATCGTGAATGTTCTCGAATTTTCCGACTAGTTTGTGAACTGTCTTACATACTTTTATCAAGGATTTGGAGCTGACGTGAGCAGCCAAATTTGTGTAGCCTATTGTAGTTTTTCTAGAAAGATTATTTTAATGAGTTTCGGTTGCGTGTTTCGTCCCGATTGGTTGCGTTGTATGATTTTCGTAGATGATTCTGGAAATTGGTAGTATATATAAAGAGGGCGCTAGGAAAGCACGTTCGTACATTGTCTTGCATTGTCGGTAGTAGAGACACGTAATTTATCGTAGGTACGTGGCCCGTATAGGGTGTACATTGTGTGAGACGCTGTGTATGAGAAACTGTGTGTTGCCAGTGTGGACATTGCAGAAGAGACTTTGTATCAGTGTTGATGCATTTGGAAGTGCATTGTGTGGAGATCGCATCGCTGAATTAAAATATTGTTGGAACTGTTACTCCAGCATTGTCTACATCCTTAAGCCATGTGTGACGGATTGCAACTGAATGAAGTTTATTTAAAAGAACCTTACATGGGTGCGTCTGGTGTGTTTATTATACTACGACTACGACTCCACCACGTAACATTTTGGCACCTCCGACGGGACTTCTTCAGTTGGTTCAGTGGAAAGGGTAGCAGGAGAAAACAGCCAACAGTGAAAAGCAGAGATGGCGACATCGGAGATGGAGACATTCCTGAAAATTGGAAAGGAATGTGGACTCGAAGGAGCTCAACTCCTCGAGTTTGTAAAAGAGAGAGAGAAGGAGAGACTAGAGAGAGAAGAAAAGGAGAAACTGGAGAGAGAGGAGAAAGAAGAAAAGACGGGAGAGAGAAGAAAAGGAAAGACTGGAGAGAGAGGAGAAAGAAGAAAAGAGACGAGAGAAAGAAGAAAAGGAGAGACTGGAGAGAGAGGAGAGAGAAGAGAAGAGACGAGAGAAAGAAGAAAAGGAGAGATTTGATAGAGAAGAAAGAGCGAAAGAGCGTGAAATTGGGAAACTCGAAATTCAAGCAGAAGAAGCAGAGAAACAGCGAAGAGAGGCAGAGAAACAACGAGAAGAACAGCGAGAAGAAGCAGAGAAACAACGAGAAGATGCGGAGAGGCAGCAACAACACGAAATTCATTTAAAGCAGATGGAGATTGAGGCACAGAGCCAGAGGGTTTCTGAAGCAACAGCCATAGCCAGCAGAGAGCAAACAGCTCGTGCGCCAAAGCTTCCACCTTTCGTTGAAAACTCAGATAAGAGCGATTACCTAGAGCGATTCGAGCGCTTCGCAAGCAGTAATAACTGGAAACAATTAACTTGGGCTATCAAACTGAGTGCACTTCTAACTGGCAAAGCGCTTGAATTTTACACCCGCTTACCAAGAGAAGAAGCCGAAGATTATACGCAGTTGAAAGCCGCCCTGTTGAGACCGTACGACTTCACTGAAGAAGGTTACAGGCGGCGATTTCGAAATTGCAAGCCTGAAGGAGAAACACCCGGCCTATTCATTGAGAGAATCAGAAGCTACCTGGAGAAATGGATAGAGATGGCTGGCTTAAATAAAGAGTACCAGGACCTGTGTGACCTCATCATCAATGAACAAGTCTTCAACGCATGTTCTAAGGACCTGGCCGCCCACCTCAGAGAGCAAAAAGACCAGTCACTAAAGGCCCTGGCCGACTTCGCTCAAAGATACCTTGACGCCCACAACATAAAGTTCGGGTCCAGTAAGCCGCAGCGTGTGTCTGCACCAGCAGAGGAAATCCACATTGTCAGAGAGACTCCGAAATACAAGCCGGTGGAGAACCTGACATGTTTTCTTTGTGGGAAGAAAGGTCACAGGGCGACACGGTGTCCTTCTAAAGATGTTCCCCGAGGCGACAACATCAGAAGACCCAACCAAGATCGTGGGATAGCAGGCAGAAGCAGTACCACGTCTCAACACAGAGCCGCAGCTGTATTAGCCAATGATGTGACGTCATCCAGTGACTTTGAGTATAGAGAAAGGCAGGCGACACGGGAGCTGATTGAATCTTTCAGAAAGAATGGACGCATCCCAGTAGGAGATGGGGCTACATTCTTACCAGTCTCAAACATCGCACTGTCTGAGAATGAAGTGCCGAACATGCCGGTGGTGTCAGGATTCGTCTGCAAAGCATCAGTGAGAGTATTGAGAGACACTGGGTGTAACTGTATCATCGTGAGAGAGAATTTAGTAGCTGAAGAGCAGAAGCTACATGAGTGGACAACCCTCGTCTTGGCCGATGTAAGTGGGAGAGTCACCCCCCCCCCACCCCACCCCCCTTGCCAAGGTCAGTGTCAATACCCCGTACCTGAGAGGAGAGGTGAAGGCGTTGTGTGTGAAGACACCAGTCTACGACCGTATCATCGGAAATGTAAACGGCGCCAGAAACGTAATGGATCCAGATCCAGAGTGGAGACCTGAAACCTCTGCAATTACTACGAGAGGTCAGGAAGAGAAGAGCCACCAGACGATCCCTCTAAAAGTGACTGACAACATACAAGCAGTAACAATGATTAGAGACACGTTAGAGGACGAGAAGCGCAAGGCGCTGGAGCAACTGCAAAACCAAGTAGACGCGACTGTGGCCAGAGAGCGAGATGAGCGGGAGGCGGAACAGCAAGCAGCCATCGACTACCTGCACCAAAAACAGACGTATACGTTGGACGGTCGGCAATACGTTGCCGAGCGCCGCCACAATGATCAGATTGGGTCCCGAAAAGCCAGGTGATCGAGGGTCGCGAGCGAGACGGAGCTCCTCTGAGACAGATGTCGGAGCTGCAGGAGAAGAAGAATCAGGAGACGTTAAGAGTCCAATTTTCGGAGTTCGAGCATCGAATTCCGCCCGACTCAAAGACTGCGGATATTGTCCAGCATGAGGTTGGTCCGAGATCGAACGAGCCGCTTCGTAACGAGCCATGTCGTCGGTTTCGCAACACGAGAGAGGGACTGATGGAAAGTGTTGGGGGGACGCCGAACGTGGTAGTCGTCGGTGATTCCAGTTCGCCGGTGGGCATCGTAAGGGAACAGGAGAGATCCGGTTTGCGATGTACGGATTGTCATACTTTGCATGGGCCAACGGTGTTTGACCCAGTACCGGTGACCATTGAACTGTGTGAACTGTGAACTGTAACTTGTGATTTAGTGTTGTTCCAGGTGAAATTTTATTTTGACTTTCGTTTTATCAAGGGTTCGCAGAACTTTAGAGCAGATTACCTGAGCAGAGCAGTTTGAATGAACATTTCTGTGTCCAGAACAATTTGAAGAAACATTTTTATGCTCAGGACGGTTTACAAGACTGTGAGACGATTATTTTGATTTCATTTTGATGTGAAATTCTTATTATTTGTGGTTTTGTGTAGGTTAATACAACCACAACCGTAATTTTCAGGTTTAAGAAGAAATTTTTGTGAAATTTAATTCTAAATGAGGGGGTAATGTTACGATCGTGGTTGTGTTGTCCTGTGAGAGCATACATGTGTTAATCGTAGGAAACTATCCGATATTTATTTGAGCTATCATGGTTATGATTCACGTATCTTTTTAAGTAACATTTTCTTTCGGTCGCGCAGAGCAGAATTCACTTCGTTATGATACGCTAAGTTTAGTCCAGAACGTTCTAGAAAGGTCGCACTGTCTAGTGACCTCGTATGTGTGACGTCGGTAAATTAGCGACACTTCGCAACAAGTTGTTTACTGTGCGCGTGAAGCCGTCAGCCGTTTTTTTTTGTGTGTGTTGTGAAGGATCGTGAATGTTCTCGAATTTTCCGACTAGTTTGTGAACTGTCTTACATACTTTTATCAAGGATTTGGAGCTGACGTGAGCAGCCAAATTTGTGTAGCCTATTGTAGTTTTTCTAGAAAGATTATTTTAATGAGTTTCAGTTGCGTGTTTTGTTCGATTGGTTGCGTTGTATGATTTTCGTAGATGATTCTGGAAATTGGTAGTATATATAAAGAGGGCGCTAGGAAAGCACGTTCGTACATGGTCTTGCATTGTCAGTAGTAGAGACACGTAATTTATCGTAGGTACGTGGCCCATATAGGGTGTACGTTGTGTGAGACGCTGCGTATGAGAAACTTTGTGTTGTCAGTGTGGACATTGCAGAAGAGACTTTGTATCAGTGTTGATGCATTTGGAAGTGCATTGTGTGGAGATCGCATCGCTGAATTAAAATATTGTTGGAACTGTTACTCCAGTATTGTCTACATCCTTAAGCCACGTGTGACGGATTGCGCTGAATGAAGTTTATTTAAAAGAACCTTACGTGCGTGCGTCTGGTGTGTTTTATTATAATACGACTACGACTCCACCACGTAACATTTTCATTATTTTGTAATGGCCTACAGCGAATATTTCCCCTACAAAGGGCAGCTACTATAATCAGCTTGACCGAAGGCGACCTAAGATTGATCTCCCTTGTATCTTTTGGCAACTATGTAAACAGTCGATTGTCTCTCTCTCATCCAATTTTTGTGTGTTGGCTGTACAATGCTTCTTCATTTATTCATATTAGCATACCGATAGCAGATGTTGTGGCATCAACGAAGGTTATACTAATAATGATTATAAATCCTAAAAGGTTCTGGTGCAGCAATTGTTGCATTCTTGTTGTTTCCCCATTTGTTATTATTGTTTTTGGGGTGTTTTTTAGGTGGGGGGGGGGGGGGGTCATTTTTTGGGGGGGTGGAGGGGGGCGGTTTGAATACATGTCTCCGATGTACTTTTAGTGCTAAAGGATATCCTGAATGTAACAAACTGTACATGCGAAAGCGAGCACTGCATAAATGGTGTAATACTGATTCCTGTCCCACATGTGCAGGATTCTGAATTTTATCAGCTAATGATGGAGGATGAATCACAAAATGAAGACCAAACACCAGACTGACAAGAGGATGAATTGCTGGATGAAATGGACATGGCACAAACTTTGGCTGAGCTAAACACACCAGTGGCCAGGAGGGCATGTGAGCAAGTCAACTCTGCCACAACTAACACCTGACATGCCAGCTTTCCAGGCTCTTCGGTAACACTATTTCCCATGTATTGCTGCTGTTGAGTTACATGTGCAACTTCAATTTCACTGTTGCAAATTACTGTCCAGGGCAAGTTGATGTGAAAAACAACCGAGTGAAAAAGATTTAGGACCAATCACACTTATCAATGCTTTGGTATTTGCGATGCTGACTGCCTTTGAAGTACATGTAAACTGCAAGTTAGTTTGACTATAGTGGACACTAGCTGAATAATCCATAGTCAACAAGTGAGAAAATGGTACTACATAAATATTTGAGTAAACCATGCAGAAGGAGGGTGTACATGTTTGAAGCTTCACTGCACTGCATTATGATAACATAACACACACACACACACACACACACACACACACACACACACACACACACACACACACACACACACACACACACACACACACACACACACTTCAGCAATACAACTGTATCACAATTACATTGCTCTCTTCTGCTTGTTTGCAGGAAACTCTTCTCTAACTCAATGCTGTTTAGGACCTTCGTGTACAACACGCTGGGGCGAGAAACCTCACAGCTGGAAAACGTCTTCTCCCACAGTCTGCTCCTCTATTGCCCCAAATGGTAAATACTGCCTGTCTCACTAAGTTCCAGTGGTTTGGATGTGAAAGAAATGGCATTCAACAATGTTTTTTTAACTATGTAAGGCACTTAAATTTTGTGGTATCATTTTCTCACTAGGCTTTCTTTAACTTCCCTGTCGGTAATCATTTCTTTCTTTTATTTGCTTGTATTCATTTGTGGGAGTTTCATGTGAATGGAGAGGAAGAATTAGAGCTGGGATGTGAAACTGCTATGTTGTTCCAAAGTGATAGCCAATTCCACAAGCTGAAACCAACTTTACAGTGCTGTACATGAAACTAGAGGGCAAAGGAGAGGAAGACAGAAAAAGATGGGAGGACAATATCTCAGAGTGGACAGGACTGAAGCTGAGCGACACACCAAGAATGGCATAGAACAGAGTGGAATGGAGGGAGCTGGTTGCCAAAGTCATCAGTGGTGCCTCAACGGTCGGCAAGACTACGAGATAGATAGATAGATAGATAGATAGATAGATAGATAGATAGATAGATAGATAGATAGATTAGATAGATTAGATAGATAGATAGATAGATAGATAGATAGATAGATAGATAGATAGATAGATAGATAGATAGATAGATGATAGACAGATAGACAGACAGACAGACATGAAACTATACATAATACTATTGCTCTGTTTACCAGGTTGGCTTTCTTGTTTGATGTTTATATGGCACGCAGCCAGCTTGCTGTAATAGATTACAATCACCACAAAAACAGACCAGTTAGAACAGGTGCCAATGACGCCCCATACCTCCAGTGTCAGTTATCACGGCATACCAAAGAATGGATAGCCTTTCAGGATCTTGTTCTTCAAGATTACAGCTACATGCATGGTATGAATTCTGGTGACCTGTTGTGTTGTCATCACTCTCTTTCACACACGCACGCACGCATGCACGCAAACACACACACACACACACACACACACACACACACACACACACACACACACACACACACACACACACACACACTGGTTTTGTGGGTACATACGAGCCTCCAGTGTGTGTTTGTGTGTCAAAAATCCCAAAATAAACATGCTTAGAATAGACAGTCACAACAATTTATTCAGTCCTCATATCTGGACCACGAAAATGTTATAACTTCCTGGGGATAGTCTTTCTAAAAGTTATTCTTCCCTCAGAATTGTATCTCCAGTTTACACGTTTCAACTCTATTTGGTGTGTCCATGTATGGTAGTCTATGTGTGTAATTGGGTTTCAGAGCTTATGCACATGTGCATAGACTATACATATGGACTCAGATTTGATGAGGACACAAACAGCAACAAGTCAGACTATCTGGACATGGTGGGGGCACAACAGAGGGTCAATCCAGGTGCCTGGAAAGTCTTCATGCAACAGAAGTGACGAGGAGAAATGAAGAGTAGAAATATAATTTTAACCACGAAAGTGAAAACATCAGGACACTTATTCAATACAGACCACACCAAAGATCCATTGTGGCTTGAAATGCATTCACTAACATAAATTGCTTGGTGATTTTCACTGTTGTCTTCTTTCAGACTGTTTACACTTGTTCTCATTGGCCTAGCTCTCTTCACCTTTTTTTCCTCCTCAAGGCAAGTGGAGGCTGCATATCACATGTTACCACACTAACTTGTCATAAATAGTCTCAACTTATCACATTTTCTAATGACAATGTACTTGCTGAGAAAAAAACAGTGTTCCCCCAATATGTCTTTGGCCAGTTATATTTCTTTGTATGAACAAACCCTAATCTCCATTAATTCAAACTGCCAGGCACCGAAATGCAGTGAAATAAGCGATATCGCATCTTTATTTTGTGCATGGATGATGTCATGGGGCAAACAACTGTATGCAGGTATTATGTAATCCCGTTGGTTGTAATGTCTTACTAAAAATAACTGAAAAAGGCATTCAGTTGGATAACGTCATGCACCAAACATACGAAGCACAGAAGCCATCTTTGTAAGCTACATCAGCATAACTAAAAACAATTCAACCACAAAATGTCAGCTAAATAAAAAGTGAGAGTTTTATGCAACAATAACTATGTGCATGTGTTGCGTACGACCTATGGTACCAGTTTCACACAAAGAAATAAATCCACACGTTACATTTGATAATACCAATTTCCAAGCAAGTGTATGGCTAAAAGGCTGACAGTCGAAAACATTGAGATTTGTGTTCCTGAATTTCTAGGTCAAACGTACTAAGCATAGGTTCTTTGATGGGGATGCTTAATGCTTACATATTCTTATTGTTGTATTATGTGCTTTTATTTGTATTCGTTATATTACGAGTTAGATTTTGCCATTGGTATTGGTGCATGTCATCTAGGGAGTGCAATGTCAGAGGTACCTCTAACATTGAACTCTTTGATTGGATCCTAGAGATGACAAAAACCAATGGCAAAGTGGAATACAGCTGATAATATCACACTCTGAGGAAATGTGGTTGCAAGTAAGTTCAGTAACAGCTATGGCAGGCCATACTAATCCTGCAGTCCTTATATAATAGAGGTTCTAAGTGGACTGATAGCCTGTGTAGGTGCAGTCCTCACTTCATAATCTCCAACGTATTTTCGCCCGCACACATGAAGGTGGGCATTGTCATACCCCAAGCCCCATGACAGCCTCTATCCACAAAATAAAAAAAAAGAACGATAAGCGTGACTGCGGAATTTATCATTTGAGTATTTAGCAGACACTCCATCAAATCTATATGCATAGTTGGCCACATCAGCAATTTCAACAACACTTCTAGTCAAACACAATTCACTAAATGTGGGTTCATCTGTGACACAGTGCTGCCACTGACAGCATATTTGGCGCCTCTGTTGTGCCTCAAATACACAGTGGCCACATTCGCACCAACCTGGTACTGGCTCGGCCTGCTCAGGTCTAATGCATATTTGGCGCCTCTGTTGTGCCTCAAATACACAGTGGCCACATTCGCACCAACCTGGTACTGGCTCGGCCTGCTCAGGTCTAATGCTACATGTGTAAACGGTATCATGTGCGGCTGTGTTTGAAGGATGTTCCTTGTTGTCTCAACTCATCCTCTCCCATGTTGTTCAACGTGTTCTGATAAATAAATACAAGACAATTTTAGATATATTTACTTTTTCACCTGGTAAACAATACAGTGGTTGGTTAATATGGCCAACCTAACATTTCAAATAAATTTACACAATGCTGAAAACGCAATGTCGTGCAGTCACGTCCTGAGAAAGCCTTGTTGCTGTCGGGACGTTAAGCAATGTACAATCAATCAATCAAAAACCTACAATTTACACACAAATAATTATGCACAATCAACAAGGGAGACAATGATTCCATTTGAGAAAAATGATAAATGTTAAAGTCATCAAACTGCAGAATACTGATTTATACCTTGAAACAATTGCTCATTGGAAAAGACAAAAAGTCAAGATGGTCATCCATCCTAAGAAATTCAAATTCAAAATTGATATGACTTCCCCCCCCCCCCCCCACACACACACACACATCCCTCCCCAATAATGGGATGCTATGGGCCACTATATTTGAAAGGCAGTAATCTTAACTTTACTTTGGGAAGGCCCATTGGCAGCAATCCTCTTTGATAGATAATAAAAAATTATGTATTAACCTCTGCAGGTCGCATTTCATCGGCTGCTTTGCTCCTGTCTGCAGCAGACTCTACCTCCAGCAAGAGGTTCACCTTGTTGTGGTCCCGATGCGAACCAGCCCCAAACCTGCCCTGAGATGCTTTCTCACTAGACTGGGAAGGACGTGAGATAGAGGCCTGAGGTGCCTCTATGTTTGCCTGCTCCTCATTGGACTCTACACGTTCATCCTGTACAAATGAAAAACATTCGTGACATGACATATGGCACAGTGGATACTGCTTTGTGTGTAATAAGCTGAATATTTGCACTTACATACCATGATGTGTTTGTTTGTTATGAGTGTGACAAAAGAATATACTTTACATACATATAGATAGACATTAATTGCATACACCTCTGTGTGTTATGCATGAGGTCCTCCTGACTTACTGATATCTATCACATTGAAGTTTTTGTGTTGATTGTTTGTTTTGGGGAGTTTTGGTTTTCTTCTGTATTGTTTGTTGGGGGGGGGGGGGGAGCATAACTTTGGCCTGTGCAGCACTAATGTTAAAACTGTAGTTTGATTCTCTAGTGTATGCAGTGCAAGTAAAGCACAAAGTATGTTTGTTTAATTTTTTATACATATAATGGAAGATAATTAAAGAAGTCTTGTTTATTTATTGTTTGTTGTTTGGACTAAAGTGTGTGTCAGTTATTGGTCATCACAAAGTGCTTTTCAGGCCATAATTAAATTGTTTACATATGCAGGTAGTAAAGTTCCAATAATTAGTATTGCCAGAGTACCAAGGTATGTGCATAGTTTATCAGAAGCAAAGTAATTTACATTGAGTACTGTCAGGCTGTCCAAAAAAAGTATTATTGAATATTCAAATTATTGCATGCACATTTTGTAACATATGCAGGTTTGATATACAAGAATGCAGGTTTGTTATACAGGAATTATAGTGTATGTAACAGATTCAGGAACAGAAGTGTAATCATTTTGAATGTACACAAGGATCAAGCTTAATTGGCAGTTGAATTCACATAACTGTTGTTATGAATGCTTTAATTACAACAGACAAACAAACTAGCACCAAAAATACTAAATGACAACAAGCTAAAAAAACACACTTCACTTACCAATCCAGTGTTTTTACACAGGCCTAGGTGTGCATGCAGACAGTCTGTGCATTGCGTTTTGCGCTGCTTGCAGACAACGCTGAGAACAGGTTGACCTTTTCTGGCATGGGCACCATTTGAACCCCTGATGGAAAAAATCAAATGAATACAAAGTAACATGATGCTAACAAGGCATGCAAGATGCGAGGTAATACAAAAGGGTTGTGTTTGCGTGTACACATGTACATACACCTGACTTGCAATGCATCATCAGATCAGTCAGATAACATCACAATTGTCCCACAAGTAATAATTATGTACTCTTCTATTTTGCTAAAGTTGTCATGAAAAGGCACTGAAATGCGCAAGAGAAATGACGCACAGGGTACTACATAATACAAAGCAATCACACACAATAGAAAGGAAAGGAAAGGAAAACAGCTGCTAAAACTGTAAATTGTACGAACGGCTATGCAATGCCACTTATGAGTCTTATCTGATAGCCCATTTTAGCTTACAAGATCAGCCAATACGAAACAGCCCCCGTGTCTTCCGTAAGAAGCAGCTGCATTTGCTTGTTCTGTTCAGACTAATTACTTTCAGCGTATGAATTCATTCTGTACGAATATGGTCGCGTGAATTTCCCCCATCGAAACCAGTGCGTAGATTTGACCGCCATCTTGCATATATCCAAGCTAACCATTCACTCCGAGTAGCTGCCCCTGACTTTCCCCACAATGCCTCGCTGGCGATGGCGACTGCTCAAGTTGCGTGCATGGTAACTGCTAAAACTGTACACCTGCTATATGTGTTAATATAATATCATGGACTGGATTTACGTGTGGAAAAGATTCGTTCACAAACACAAAGTGTCAGGAGTCATACTTACAGCTTGTACCGCCGTATATTCTGCCATGATCCCCAGCGCGTAAAAATCCATGGCAGTCGGTAAGTTTCGAAAGTGTCACATAATCGTCTGCTGTTGTCTGGTCTGCTAATCACGATGATTTCCGTGCAACAGGAAATGGCCTGTCTTTTCCCGAGAATTTTGCCTGCTCGGAACACGCAGTTACAAACTCCGTCAACTGAGTTACGAACCGATTTGACCCACTCAGTAGGGGCAAGTTAGGCTGCGGCTGACAGCAGGGCCCAAGCTGGGTCCTAAAAAGTCTTTTAAAAACACGCGCTGGACGGGTTTTTCTCATTGCAATTCAGCTTTAAAGCCACACAAAGAAGCGACTTGGTTTCCGGGCATTTTCACACAGCAGACCTATCCTGTGGAATAGACTACCACAATCCTTGAGGGACATTAACTGCATTGGAAAACAGGAGGCACCTCAAGACCCACCTGTTTCTTGTCTGTTAATTCTAGGACTACTGTGCACCAGAGGTGTTTTTTTTTATAATTTTGTTATTTATTTTTTTTTTTTTAATTTCATTTTATTTTATTTTTTGCGCCCTGAGCATGCTGCTAGCATGGAGTGGATGCGCATTATAAGTGGACATCATCATCATCAGTCCCTCGGCCAGGCATAGATTTTCATGTGCCCCTTCAGTCACAGGGTCTCAAGTAATCGACACCCAGTGTAAGAGGTATGCATCATACCTCCGTCTGAGGAACAACACAGTCATCAGTCATCTGCAATGAGGATTGACTGTGATCAGAAAGCAAAAAATCAACTGCGCTGTGAGTGTCTCCCCCGGGTGTCACAGGTGATTGCCAATCCCCTAATCCCGTCACACATCACTCTCTGAGCACAGTATGTCTCCAGTTGCACACATATTGCGTAGCTTTGTCTTCTGAGGTAGTGTCCGTGGACATGCACCATTGCCCATCAGAGTAGCAATGTGGTCATTGATGCGTGTCACCAGAGGGGAGGTGGGAAATATCTTGAATTTGATCACTAACTAACCCTTAAGTAATCGACACCCAGTGTAAGAGGTATGCATCATAAGTGATCATGACTATTTCTGTGATCTAATCTTGTGTTTTTCATATGGAGGAGGTTTGTATCACGATTTTGTATGGAGGAGCAGTATCACGATTTTCACAAATGGCTGTGTTGTTCCTCAGACGGAGGAGTAATTGTTAGTGTAGTGTTATTGTCAAACACAAGGTGATTGCTCCTGCAAAAACTCCAGGTAGAACATTCTTTTCAATAAGAAAATTAACGCCATATAAGAATCAGAAGTGTTAGTTAGTTATTTGGGTTTAACGCCGAGCAGACAACTAAGGCCATCTCTCGGCGGGATGGGTAAAGATCTGGCCAGCCAGATTAAAAGAAAGGTTTTAAGACAAGATGTAAATATTATCTTTAAAATATTTCATGCTAAAATGTCGCACAGGTCTTTAAAGGAAACGTCTGCAGACTCTCAAAAAGGTCAAAATAATAGAATTATCATAGTCTATGAATGCTCAAATCTTATTAAAAATATTGCACTCTCTCAGAAAACTGAAGATTTTGTCCGCGGTACATCCCGGAATAAAACCTTCAGGAATCAGAACGGCCCGATTAATCTTATTTTGTTAGGGAGGTGGGAAGGAGGCGGTGAGGAGGACAAGTGCGTGTAGATGTGATCAGCCCTTCCCTTTAAAAAAGTGCCAAAAGCGGCGCTGTGTCCCGAGATGAAAGAAGAAACGTTTTAACAAATAAAAATCGTAACCTCTGAAAACTCTAAGTATGTCTGAGAAAACCCCAATCAACACAAAAAAACCACGCGTAGAGAGAACGGTTACAACACTATAGTACAATTTTAAAGAAAATCCCAAAAAGAAAAGCACCAGGAAAGAATAATTTCAACGCAACTTATTTACAAAAAAAGATTTTCAGCGCGTTTCTTTCTTTGTTATGAATTTATGCTCGCATGCTGATAGTCACTGTTTTGGTCTGGATTTCTTTTGCATGGCACAGTTTGGAAAACTGGGGGGTGGGGGGGAAGGAGGGGAAGGAGTGTTGTCGGCCCCCCCCCCCCCCCCCCCCGTCGAGACACCCTATGGATCCACCCCTGGTGGCGCATATCGTATTTTGGATTCTAGCGCTTTCCAAACTCCTAAGTTTCCTTCAGATATCATGGAGCACACTGAAATTGGAGCGGATCCGTTGCTTGGGGTAGGTTGTTTTCGTCGTTATACTGGAAGAAATCTCCATTTTTTTTTTAACACGTGATACTTTTAACTCTGCCGCAGATTTGTCTTGGTAAAAGTATTAGCTGGTGGTGCATAAGTACTAGTATTTTTGCTTTTCTTCCCGTAAAGGACCTTCTCAAGGAGTGCAGTGTTTTCAATTGTACTGCAAAAATGAGGCGTCAAAGGAATTATGAACAATAATATGAAGTCATCTTGCTGTGGAGTGACGTAAATGTTTTCTTGTTACCATCATTATATGCTAATGGCGAGGATTCTATTTATCCGCCCAAATTCTTCAATTTCTTGTGGACAAACTGGCGGGAGGTCTAAAATCTTTCACGCCGCAGTAGCTGACAGTGGCTTGTACATTGAATAAAACCTTCTACATAAGTTTATGGTGGTACAGGAGCTCTAGGTAGGTTGCTTCTCTGGTTCCTTCCTTTCTTTTTTGTCTGCCGTATTGAAAATACAGTAGACTTTGAAATGGGGCTGGTCGGATCGCATTCCGGAGCATGCCCATGACGTTTTTGGCGTGCGGGGCAGAAATTCTGGCAATGAAGTAACAAGATAAAAATGACATCACGTCTAGCTATGCAAACCTTTCTAGAGAATTTCTTTTTGGCGCCAAAGCGCCGTGTGTGTGTGTGTGTGTGTGTGTGTGTGTGTGTGTGTGTGTGTGTGTGTGCGTGCGTGCGTGCGTGCGTGCGTGCGTGCGTGTGTGTGTGTGTGTGTGTGTGTGTGTGTGTGTGTGTGTGTGTGTGTGTGTGTGTGTGTGTGTGTGTGTGTGTGTGTGTGTGTGTGTGAGACAGCGATTAGAGCCCGCGTTTGAGGACGGACAAGCTTGAAATTTTAGGATATTCTCCCTAAAAGAATTATCTCGAGTCCTTTTTTTCGATTTTTTTTATTAAGATGCTCATTAGCGAGAAAACGGCCGTTTCAGAAAAACCGGTTGATCCACACTGTCTTATTTTTACTAGATATTTTGCATATAGCTAGATAAAAGAGAGATATTGAATGAGTTCCTTAACCAGCATTGTTCCTGTAGAACTTTTTGAGTGATAATTAATTTTTTTTTAAATATATTTTTCACGTTTTGGGGATACATTTCACGAATTATATGGGTTGATCTTAAACCAATTGAATCTTTGAAAAGAAAAGGATCATGCACACTTCTCTCCCCTGACAGTGCTCTTACCTACTTTACTTTGTAACCTTCCAATTGAATCTTTTTTACGAAAAAAAATCTCATTAATAATCGCATGATTTTTCGTATTCGGTATTTACATAAGCCTACAGTTTGTTTCGGCTGTCGGGTACGATTAGGTCAGTTGTGACCTGTATGCCCTAGATGTGAAAATCAGACAATTTTCTGCACCACTTTTTCGGAGTCATTTGTAAAACAGCTAACATAACTTTAATTTTTCTTTTACGAAAAAAAAAATATTTTCTCATTAATACCCGCATGATTTTTCATGAACAGTGTTTAAATACGCCTGCTATTTGTCCCGGTCTTGGGGTAGGATTAGGTCAAAATTGTGACCTGTAAGCCCTAGATGTGAAAATCAGCAAGAAAATTGCAAAGTTGATCTTCTGATACGTCAAATGTTAGTACTACGATGAGTGACGTATAACATCGAGTCGTCACTACTAATGATGCCATGACGTGAAGCTTGAAGTGACGTCATTTCGCGGCTCGTGCTATTATTCTTCTTATGCTATACTACGGCAGACCACAGAGAATACAAATGGCGGGAATCGCCGTGTGTCCGTCTTTGTTTCTGTGTGCCAGTGTGTGTGGATCAGAGGGTGGGTTAGAGTAGAAGGAGATGGATTCCTGTAGCTACACAAGCCCACAGAGCGTACTAATGGCGGGAAGCGCCGTGTGTCCGTCTTTATTTGTGTGCGCCGACGTGTGTGTTGATCAGAGGTTGGCAGAGGAGAGAAATGGATCAGCATAATAAGCCTAAAAATATGAACAACTCTGAATGTTCCTAAAAGATAAACGCACCTGAGCTTCAAACAATACGGTAGACTTTCGGATTAAATCCTCATCTTGTTAAATATTTCTATCGTTTAGTGCCGCGCCACGACTCCTACACGTCAGTTTTTGTTGTTCCTGTTTAAAAATAGGAACAACGTTGAAATGGGGCTCGTCGGAGCGTATTCCGGAGCATGCACAGGACGTTTTTGGCGTGCGAGACAGGAATTCTGGCTCGGAGGTAAAAAATTTACAATGACGTCACGTCTAGCTACGCAAACCGTGCTGGAGAAAAATAGTGATAATTAAATATGTTTGGGAAAAAATATATTTTCACGTTTTGGGGATTAATTTCACGAAATATTTGGGAGTAATCTTAAAGCAATTGAATATTTTTTTGTAACGAAAACAGCAATATTCTCATTAATAATCGAATGTTCCTCAGTGTAGAACTTTTGGAGTGATAATGAAATATTTTTAAAATATATATTTTTCACGTTTTGGGGATACATTTCACGAATGATATGGGTTGATCTTAAACCAACTGAATCTTTTTTACCCCAAAAAATCTCATTAATAATCGAATGATTTTTCATAAACGGTATTTACATAAGCCTACAGTTTGTCTCGGCTGTCGGGTACGATTAGGTCATTTGTGACCTGTAAGCCCTAGGTGTGAAAATCAGATACTTTTCTGCCCCACTTTTTCGAGTTATTTTTAAAACAGCTAACAATACTTTCATTTCTCTTTAACGAAAAAAAACCAACCCTATATTCTCATTAATACCCGCATGATTTTTCATAGACAGTGTTTGCATAAGCCTGCTGTTTGTCCCAGCTCTGGGGTAGGATTCGGTCAAGTTGTAACCTGTAAGCCCTAGGTGTAAAAATCAGCAAGAAAATTGCCAGGTTTGATCCTATAATACGTAAAATGTTAGTAATGCGATGAGTGACTATAACATCAAGTCGTCACTATGAACACGGTGTCGTGCGACTTATCATGTCAAGACGTTAATCTTTAAGTGTCGTCATTTCGCTGCTCCAGCTATCATTCTTCTTCACGATAGCTATCGCTACGCCAGACCACAGAGCTTATGAATGGCGGGAATTGCCGTGTGTCCGAGAAGAAACCAGCGGAGAAAGAAACACGCTTACAAAGGACAGTTACAACACAATTTAATAATATTTCGGGTAAATATCCTTTTTTCCCAAAAGACAAGCAAGTAGTGATCAGTCGCTACTTATCGCAGAAGGAATGTGGCAACTCTGGATTGCCGTGGGTCCGTCTTTATTTCTGTGTGCCAGTGTGTGTGGATCAGAGGGTTGGAGATGTATCAATCGGATAAGCTTGAAAATAGGAACAACTTTGAGCTGGGGTCCCATCTTGTTAACATAGCAGGGACTCCAAGCGCTGTTCCTTGTTATGCGCTTGGTTTACGAGCTACTGCCACAGTAGCCACAAGAGGCCATTACACACACATACACACACGTACTATGGTAAACAACAGACAATCAGATATATTTGAAAACGCATTATCTTTATTGTCGTCTGCTCTTTGGATTCCTCATGCATGAGCTCTTTTTCATTTGAACGCGCGTTACTATTCTTAGACTAGAGATCACATAACCGGTCTCATGATTTCCCCAATGTTTATCTACCGCATATGTACAAACGAACATGGCGTCCGGCCCCGGCAACCGGAGTCTACTTATCTCATGTTACATGTGATAAGAAGCATGAGCTCTTTTCCATTTGAACGCGCGTTACTATTCTTAGACTAGGGATCACATAACCGGTCTCATGATTTCCCCAATGTTTTTCTACCGCAAATGTACAAACGAACATGGCGTACGGCCCTGGCAACCGGAGTCTACTTATCTCATGTTACATGTGATAAGTAGACTCAACTTATCACATGTTACGATGGCAACGTACTCGCTGAATAAAACTTGTTTTTCCCAAAGACATCTTTGGACAATCGGATTTCTCCATACAAACATACCCTAATCCTCATTCATTCCAACCACTAAAGACAAAAATGCTGATAAATAAACAATTCAGGAGGTTACACAACAACCCACTTATCACATGTTACGATGGCAACGTACTCGCTGAATAAAACTTGTTTTCCCCAAAGACATCTTTGGACAATCACATTTCTTCATACAAACATACCCTAATCCTCATTCATTCCAACCACTAAAGACAAAAATGCTGATAAATAAACAATTCAGGGGGTTACACAACAAAAGCAACTGTCTGCATGTGTTACGTGACACTGTTGGTACCATTTCCATACAAAAAATAACTAAAAAAATAAGTTCGATAATATCAACGACAGAAAAATCGAAGCGAAGGCCTTGAGTTGGCTGCAGGTACAGACCGTAGTCGAAACCGCGCAGAAACAATAATCCAGATAAATAACAAGATGGGATGAACAATAACCCACAAAGTCCCTTTCATGTGAGAGCTGTCCTCGCTGTCAAGGGTCTCTACGTGTTGTCGTTGACCTGACTTTAAAGTAAAAAGGACTCCTATTGATAATAGACGAGCAGACAGAGGCCCTCTCTAACGACTAAAATCAACCGGCGATGATCACGTATTTCATACATATTTTTTTTAGAAAGCTGATCTTTCCTACTTCATTTTTGGTACAGAAATATGTGAGTTTCGTGCAGCATCACTATGGAAACGACCATCGAACGACGTCACCCAAAAAGTGTAATGATTGAAAGTTTGAACCAGACTGTTGATAGAACATACTAAACTATACACGTCATGCTTAAAATGGTCTTGGGTTGAAACAAACGAAAATGTCTTGTTTGAACTGATCGTTGCTATGGCAACGAGCTTTTAGATGTATTACACCAAAGGTGTAAATATACACGCATATTTTTGTATGTTCTGAAAATAAGAAGACAAGGATGTTGTCGAGATGGGTATCAGGGCAGACGTAAATCATACCTCATTCATAACTTTCAATTATTTCATAAAACTGTGAACTTACCCGTACAACTAGCATTTGAAAAGGGTACGCTCAAGGTGTACATTCCAATGTGTCCTGTACAACTTTGAGAATGTGAGGCAGATTAGACTATATCTGTAGCTAATTCTCATGACATTTAAAAAAATCTATTTTGATAACAAACAATCCACATACGATCTACCCGTAAATGCACCTAGAAATAATTCGGTACATCTACCACTGCTGTCAGCATGAAGTTTGCACCAAAACAGAAAGTTTGCACCAAAACAAAGTTCCAGTGATGATTCCAGTCACAGTCGGGCATAGTGTAGTGTGAGTACGTCTGCACTGCAAAATGCTTGACTTGTTTACATCTGTGTGTGGTACTTCTGTACCTATTAATAGTCCAGTCTACAGCAGAGACTAGCTGTTGTCATTCAAGCCTTCAACCCCATTGCGCCCCGCCCTCATCACACACATCATGGCTTTGGGGCTTGGCCGCAACCTACCACGCAAGCGGTCACGGAGAGGGAATAGAAAGATCTAACGGAGGATCAGGGTCAATGTCACAGACAGACCTACAGCAGTGTCCTGTTCTTTTCAGGACTGCCACTGTAGCACCATGCCAGCTGACTGGGAGGCTTGCACACCAACCAGCTCGTACACCTGTCCCGATTCCAGTCACAATTTCACAAACCCAAGGCCTCAGCTGCAGATCAGGACTTTTCAATTGTCAGTCCATAGGCACCAAAGAGAAACGTGCGGCTGTTGGTCACTTTGTCTCAGATATGAATCTGGACATTATGTTTCTCACAGAAACGTGGTTAAAATTCCATGGAGATGTTAGCCGACATGACACCCTCTGGCTATGCAGTGAAGTCGTTTCCGCGTGCCTCTCGTGGTGGTGGGCTTGCTTTTGTATACCGTTCATGCCTGCAGCCTGTTGTCACTACAACTGATACGTTTCCATTCCAGCACAGATCTTTTGAACTATCAGAACTAACACTGTCTCTTCAGCACATGGTCATTCATTTTTACCTGCTCTACAGCCCCCCCCCCCCCGCCCCGCCCCGCCCCACCCCCCTCCCCCAACAAAAGGAACCATGTCTCACACTCTCTTTTCTTGGAAGAAATCCAAGACCTGTTCGAAATTTGCAACTGTCAGAGAGGAAAACATAATTATCATCCTGGGAGATTTTAATTTCCATTTTGATTCACCCCACAGTGCCAACAAGGTCAAGGACCTGATCGACCAGTATGACTTCCATCAGTGTGCTAGTTCCTACTCATAAATCTGGCCACATCTTGAACTGGTTTCTCCATCGTGAGACTAACGGACTACTACACTCCACGTCTGTGTCTTTGGACCTCACATGTGATCATTTCACTGTTGTGTGTGAGCTGAACATCCAGCCACGATTGTCCGCCGCAATATTCGCGACATTGATCGTAATGCATTACAGACTGACATGACACAGATGCTGTCCGAGCATCCAGACATTGTCGCCATCACCTACAACAGTGAACTTCGCCGCCTCCTGGACACATATGCCCCTGCCACCACGTGACATATCCGCACCGATAAGACAGACCCGTGGTTTACTCCGGAAGTGACTAAAGCCAAGCGAGAACGTCGGCGTGCTGAGCGTGCCCGGCGTAAATCCGGACTCACTGTGCATAAAAAGATTTATTACATAAAGAAACTTGTTGTCAATCAGACTGTGCTGAAAGCACAAACTGATTTTTACTGCCCTAAGATGCTTGAAAGTGACACGTAAAAAATGTTTGCCTTTGCTGATAGCTTGCTTGGTAGATCTCGTGACTCTCCCCTTCTCACCAACATCCCAGCTGCTCACTTAGCCCTCGCCTTCTGTAGCTTTTTCACTGACAGGGTGACGTCTATTCGAGACAGCTTTGATGCTATGCGGTGCACTCATATTGACACCGACCCTCCCCATATTGATCACCCCTTTGTCGAGTTTACTCCCGTATCTGAACAGGCTGTTTTTTTGACATTTTTAAGAAATGCCCGCTAAAACGTGCGAGCTCGACCCCATGCCAACTTCACTGGTTTTTGAAAACATTGGCATTCTTCTGCCCATCATCACTAAAATCATAAATCAGTCCCTCGAGTCAGGCGTCTTTCCGTCAAAATTCAAATCAGCCGTTGTCAAACCTCTCCTGAAAAAGTCGAATCTTCACCAACCAGCTAAAGAACTATCGCCCCGTTTCAAACCTACCCTTTCTGTCCAAAGTTCTTGAGAGAGTCGTTCTCAAACAGCTCACAAAATATCTACAGTCAAACAATCTCGTCCATCCGCTTCAGTATGCTTACCGTGCTGGGCACAGTACTAAAACTACTCTCCTCTGTGTCGTTAATGGCCTCCTAAGTGCCTATGATGAAAACCAGATCTCAGTTCTTGCCCTGTTAGACCTATCAGCTGCGTTTGAGATCATTCACCACTCCATCTTGCTCCAGCGTCTAGAAAACTACTTTGGTATTTATGGTAAAGCTCTCACCTGGTTTCACTCTTATCTGTCTTCCCGTCAGATTAACGTGTCTGTCAAGAACGCTCTTTCTGAAGCTGCTGCGCTAGAGTTTGTCCTGGGTCCCATTCTATTTACGTTTTTCACTCAGCCTCTGTCTCAGGTTATCGCATCGCATTCAACCGATCATCACATGTATGCGGACGATACACAACTTCGGAAATCTGCACCTCCAAACAGCTCCAGTCAGGCTATTTCAGATATTCAGAACTGTATAATAAATAATAACAATACATAGTTCTTGTATAACGATGTTCTCCAGGAAAACACTGGACTCACTCCTCATGCTCGACACTCTGCCTTCTCTGCCTTGCCCTCCCGACACCCCCTTTTCCAACACCCCCCCCCCCCCCCCCCCCCGTCCTTCCGGCCCGTCTCTCAGGACGAAGTCCTCAAGACCATAAAGTCCATGCCTCTCAAAACCTGCGAACTAGACCCTCTCCCAGCTTCTCTCTACCGGGACGGCCTTCCAAAACTTCTGCCATTCATTACCGACATCATCAACACATCTCTAGAGAACGGCTCCGTCCCTGATATCTTCAAGTCCGCCATCGTCCGTCGTCTCCTCAAAAAACACAACCTCGACCCAAACGAACTCAAAAACTATCGCCCAGTCTCCAATCTCTCTTTCCTGTCCAAGCTTCTTGAGAAGGTCGTTCTCAACCAGCTCAACCTCCACCTCGCCGACAACAACCTCCTCAGTCCCTTCCAGTCTGCCTATCGCAAACATCACAGCACTGAAACAGCCCTTCTACATATCTTAAACGACCTGCTTCTCTCCACCGACTCGGGCAACATCTCCTACGCTACTCGACCTCTCTGCTGCCTTCGACACTATAGACCACTCTATCCTCCTCCACCGCCTTCACCACTCCTTTGGCATCATTGACTCTGCTCACTCCTGGTTTCTCTCCTACCTCTCCGACAGACAGCAGTCCGTCACCATCGACGGCGTCTCCTCCAACCCAGTCACGCTCTCCTGCGAGTTCCACAGGGGTCCGTCCTGGGCCCGGTCCTTTTCACACTCTACACCTCTCCCCTGTCCAACATCATACAGTCTCACCACATACACCACCACCTCTACGCTGACGACTCACAACTACTAGACAAAGACAAACTCGACAACACTCAGTCACTACTGACTCGCACGGCTGACTGCTACGAAGACGTGAAAAACTGGATGACAGCAAACAAGCTTCATCTGAATGACGACAAAACGGAAGCCATGCTGGTAGGCACTCGACAGAAACTTTCCCAGCTCTCTCCCTCTCTCCATCTTCAACTCGACAGCACCCCCATCTCCCTCTCTGACTCGGCCAAAAACCTCGGCGTTATCCTCGATTCCTCTCTCTCCATGACCAGCTTCGTCTCCGCCACGGCCCAGGCATGCTATTTCCACCTCCGCCGCATCAGTCAGATCAGAAAATACCTCACTACCGAAACTGCCACCAAACATGCTGTCTCTCTCATCCTATCTCGCATCGACTACTGCAACTCTCTCCTTTCCGGCCTCCCTCACTCCACCACTTCCACTCTCCAGCGCGTCCAGAACAATGCTGCCCGCCTCGTCCTCAGAAAGAAAAAATCCGACCACATCACTCCCCTGCTCAAACTCCTTCACTGGCTTCCCATCCCCCAACGCATCCAATACAAGATTCTGTCTCTCTGCTACAAATCCCTGAACAACTGCGCTCCCGCCTATCTCTAATAATAATAATGAGCGCATTAAATAGGCGCTTTATCCCAATTGAAAATCGGCTCAAAGCGCCGCCGCGAACTGAACCCAACAAGCACGCTCACGTGAATCACGCGCATTCACTCACACACTGAACGTAAACACAGAACTTTCACGTGGTGCTAAGGGCAAGCTCAAGCGAGCTACTGTAGTTTTTGGAAATTCAAAATCGTTTTTGTATTTGAAATTTGATTAAGTGGACTGAAACTGATACCAAAGTGGAGGGGGAGGAAGATCCGGAGTACCCGGAGAAAGAACCCCCGACGGTCCGCCCGAATTAACGGTGACACTTACTAGAGGAGAAAATCCGACGCCGGAACCCGTAATCGAACCTCGCACCTTTAGCATTGGTGGCAGGCGCCTTAACCACTGCGCCACGGACCGCCTCATCTCTCCAACTTACTTCACCCCTACACTCCTCTCTGCTCCCTCTGCTCCGCCTCCGACCCTCTCCGCCTCCACATCCCCCGCACCAAACTCAGCACTTTCGGCCCCCGCTCCTTCTCAGTATACGATCCATCCACCTGGAACACTTTCCCACTCTCTCTCCGTCAGAAACACTCTCTCCTTCCAGTCCGCCCTCAAAACTCACCTCTTTCAACAGTTCTAGCACTATACCACATTGTGATGAAGCTCTATGCTTGTGCATAGTGCTCGCACAATAGGATTAGTACGGTACGGTTTTTGTTAACGGTTTGTTTGTGCCGAAAGTCCGTGGGGCCTGCTGCCCACGTGGAATATGTAAGACATGGTTAGCACGGGATTTTTTAGTGAGTTCTGTTTAGTGAGTTCTAGGCGGAAGCTGTGACTGTCAGAGGTCTAGATCGGGAGTGCGGGCTGTTTTGTCGTATGGAACGGTTGTGTTCGAGTTACCTAGCCCGCATTCCAAGACTCTGAAGCCTAGATTTCAGGTATGTTTCTATAAATGTAGTATTGATAGTTGTTTAGTTAAAGACAGTATGCGTGATAAGATTAATGTGGTTGTATAGCGGTGTTCCGGTTTGGTTTAGTTATAGTATGTTTAGAATTCGGTGAAGTAACCGGTGTTTTTGTATACAGTTGTTTACCGAGTTAGATGACTAAAGGAATATGAAGTGTGTATGTCTAAGCCGCTATGAAGATAGTACGGGGTTGGCTAAGCATAGTCTTTTCCAGTGTATAGAGTAATGTATAGCAAGAGTGTTAGGCTATAGTCTGTTTCAAGATAGTGACAGAGATGGGGTGATACGAAGATAGTTTATGAAGCACGTGTGTGTGTGTGTGTGTGTGTGTGAATGAACGTGTGAGTTATTTGTATCAGCTAGGTTACGTGACGTTTCTCATTGATCCAATATGTTGTGTGTTTAGCAAGTGTTACGTTGGGACTTTTGTCTATTCAGAGTTCTTGTAACGAGAGTGGAAAGACGGACGCCGAGACGTCGAGTCGCAGGTGGGACCTACGTGAGGTCATCCCTCCAGCTCTTCTGAGAGTGAGTCTGACTGGGGACCAAGACACCCAAGTGAGAACTGAGTACCGTACGAGAACGAGGACGTCCGTGCCCAAAGAGAGACAGGACGGCGACAAGCGTACGACGAAGGACTTTCACGCCTAGACGTGAGAAGGACCAACGTAACCAAGCAACAACATCAAACAGGTTGGAGGCAATGTGAGACTAAGACCTAACCTGGCAAAGATATTGTGATACGTGTGTGGTGTGATAATAGAACAGTGTATATAGTTGATAATCATTTAAGTCGTCTTTTCATTTATAGTGTATAAAGGTTACTTTAGAAAGGGAGCCCGTGTGTTGTGTTTTACCGCATGAATGCGCCCGTCTGAGTCAGTGGCGGTGTATGCGTCTGTTGCGTGAGAGTCTGTGCGTACGACTGTGGGCAAGTCTGCGTGCGTTACACACCACATTCCCCACCCTAAGCAGACTGTCGTTATGTATTTCACTATTTGTGGTACGTGAGTCGTTGTCTAAAGCGTGCGCATGCGTGCGCGAGTTGTGAGTGCGCGCTTAGAGTTATAATTATTATAAGATAAGCGCATTATAAATAGCGTAATTATTATTATGCACAACAGCACACCCTCTCTCTCAGACACACGCACGATTATACACTACTTTAAACCACCCCATCTCTTCCCAACACTATACGTTCACTTCCTCTAGGATCAGAATAAAAGGCAGTCAAGATTCAGCTAAAGATGAGCTAAGTGTTAAATGCCCGACAGAAAAGAAAAGTCTTTAAGTGAGCTTTGAACAGTGACAATGCGGGCAGATTCCGCATTTCAGTTGGCAGACAGTTCCACACACTTGGGGCTAAACAGGTGAAAGAACGCTCCCCGATAGTTTTCATGTTAATCTTCGGGATTTTTAAAAGTTTTACACTAGAGGAACGGAGGGTGCGTGATGGCTGATAAACAGACAGCTTGGCAGAAAGGTACTGCGGGAGAGATCCGTCAAAATGCCGATAGGCGAAAATTGCAATTTTGTACTGGCAGCGGAATTTTACGGGCAGGCAGTGCAGCTGCTTCAGTAGAGGCGTAACGTGGTCTCTCTTTCGTTTTTTCAAGATGAGATGCGCCGCATTGTTTTGAATCATCTGCAAGCGTGAAATCTGATCTGCCGGTAAACCTGCCAGCACAGAATTGCAATAATCGAGCCTGGACGTAATGAATGCATTTACAAGTCTTGACGCCGCACTTTCTGTGAGATACGGTCTGAGGGAAGAAATTCTGCGCAGCTCAAGGAAACCAGCTCGGCAGACGTCAAGTCCTGGATGTGTGAAAATAAACTCCAGTTAAACGAGCGCAAGACAGAAGCTCTTCTTGCCTCTCGACTGCTGCCCAATTTTCATGACTCTATGCGCATTTGTGACGCTCCTATTCCATTTTCTGATTCAATTCGCAATCTTGGCGGGTTTTTTTTTGGATAAAGATCTTCAAATGAAGGACCATGTACATCATGTCTGCAAAATTGCTTTTCTGGAATTAAGACGCATCTTTTCTATCCGTCATTACCTCACCACTGAAGCTACCACCAAACTGGTCGTCTCTTTAGTCTTGTCCCGCATTGATTACTGCAATGCCCTCTTAGCTCAGTCTCTCATTCAGAAATTGCAGCGAGTTCAGAATTGTGCTGCAGATCTTATCGTCCGCGCCCCACAGCATCAGCCCATCACACCCATCCTGAGACAACTTCATTGGCTGCCAGTCAAACAACGAGACTCGTACAAAATCCCTGTCTGTAACTACTCTACCCCTACCTATCTCGCTGATCTTCTTCAACTATACACTCCTCCCGCTCCCTCCGTTCAAGTAGTGACACGCGCCTTCTCAGAGTCCCGCACTGCAAATACAAAACCAGAGGTGACCGTTGTTTTGCGCACGTTGGACCTGCTGTCTGGAACTCTCTACCCACAGACATTAGACATTCTCCCTCATTCCCTGCCTTTAAATCTGCCCTTAAGACCCACCTGTTCGATACCCCAATGTCACGTAGCTCAGTTCTTCGTGATTATGTACCTGTGTGTTTGTCTGTGTGTGTGCGTGTGTATTGCAGAATCCTTTGTTTCTCTGGCTTTATGACCCCCTCAGCTCCCACTATTTATCTGTAAAGCGCTTAGAGCTTATTTTAGGAGAAGCACTATATAAGTAGCCATTATTATTATTATCAGTATTAACTCTTTCGAGACGTGCCGCGAATCCGGATGCGGCACGTCTCGAAAGAGTTAAAGTGATGTGAAGGAAGTGCACAAAGTATGAATTGTGCAGTCCACCCGATATGCACCTGCATGTACCCGAAATGGTTAATGGTAGTATTAATTATATGGAGAATTCTATCCCCACTGGAATGCGCGGAAACAATTAAACTTACATTCTGCCCTTATTTCAAAGCATGTCGCTGAAATCATACTTAAAGTGTTTCATGCGAAACAAACGAAATTCTTATGCGCACGTTGTCAATACGTCTGTTCTGGGGGTCAAGATAGATCAGTTTCCATTGTTAAATCCACGATGATGAGTATGCCCGAGTAGGAACAAATTCTTTTAGGGGGACACTTTTTCCACTGGCATGCTCGAACTTCAACGCCTTCGTTTTAACGACCTTTGATGAATGTCAAGTAACGACGACCTTTAATGAATGTCAAGGTCACAATACACTGACGAATTTTATCATCGATCAGGAAAGTAAAAATTCCCTGCAAACGTGTAACGGGCGGCCATGCAGTAGCGTTTTAGTCCAACAGTAGTTAGTGACAGACATTTTGTCGTTACGCATACGCATTTAATTTATTCCATATAAAGGCGAGTGCTCGCAGCAAAGGTTGTACACAGCTGCAGATCAAGCAAGGCTACCAGATAAACTTTTCTAGAATTAACAAGCAGAACGCGCGTGGAGTGTGGTGTGTGTGTGTGTGGGGGGGGGGGGAGGGGGGGGCTGAGAGAGGAGGTTTTGTTTTCTTCCTATCTGACGGCTTAAATCTACTCTTTTTTGCCTGTAGAAGGTCGCTTTGAATTTTTATCGAAGTTTGAATGTAGTAAAATGAATACTTTTCTGCTGTTTTGTCTTTTGCTATGTAGTACAATTCCCCTACAATACAAGAGACAGTAGAAAACTATTACGCGTGCCTGCCTACTCATAAGGTCTGTTCAAAACATGGTAGAAAAGTTTTGGTTGAGGCAGGACAACAGTGTATAGACAATTGCAGCAATTAAAGAACACATTGAGCAGGTCGCTGTAATGAATAGCTACGTCAGTCCAGAGGGAGTCACATTCGGCGTGGACAAATCAATGAAGCACACGACACGTTCGGGACCAGCTGTTCTTTGCCACGGAAATTTACAACGCAAAATCGACCGTTGTGAAAACGTGGAACCTTGATAAATTGAGAAAAGGTTTTCAATTAAATCAGACCATACTACACTGGATCAATAAGATATACAAACAAAATAGTTATTGGGGTTTGCAAGTGCCGTGCAAGCAACGACGGAAATTTCACGGCCAGGTAAAGGAAAATACATGTATTCAGAAATACCGTTTGTCTTATATTTAAAACAAAATAGCATTTTTGTCACTTCCGTTTTGTTTGGCTTTTCATGGATCGACAGGAATGATAGTGGAGGTAAGCCCTGAGCTGGGATTCTTTTTCGCGTTTTGTGTATTTTCAAGCTTTTTCTTCTTTTTAACTGTAATTGGAGGGCATGCAAGTTTTAACTCATACAAACACTACTACTTTAATTCGGTGAGAGGTGGAGAAACATGGGGGGTTGTGGATAGTTGGCTACGTCTTTTGCACTGAGAGAGGGTTCAGATTTGTATAACTATTTTGTATGTCCTATGTAAACACCACTCTGCTTATCACATCTTGAGCTTTTCTTAAACATTTAAGACCTCGAGCTCTGGAAGGTCAAATGAGGAAATTCACATGCATTTTATAACAAGAATGTTAAAGCCCTCAAGCCTCATGTGCATTGACCAATCTACATAATGACCTTTGTGATCTTGACCTTCCAACAGGTCACTGAAATAAACAAGTGTTCTAAATGTGACATAAACATCAGTGATTATGTCTTCTTTACATGATACAAAGCACTCTACATTACTTACTTACTTACGCCTGTCACCCCTACCCGGGTATAGGCTGTCGACGAGAAACCTCCAGCAACTCCTGTCCTGTGCTTCTCCTTCGATTCTACTCCAGGTGGTTCCCAGTCTCTTGATGTCTGCTTGGAGGTCTCGACGCCAGGAGTTTCTCGGCCTACCTCTTTTCCTCTTTCCCTGGGGGTCCATGTGCCCATGGTTGTATCCCTGGATAGAGAGAGGCGGCTCGGTCCTGTGGCTTCCGAAGACTTCCGGCTTTCACCACAGGACGTCATAAGTCTTCTGGTAGAAGAACCTTCCTCCTCCAGGAATGGAATTACTGTTAGTCTTTTCGTCGGCGTTTTTGTAGCTATTTCCTTTTTTGCAGGGTGGGGAAGCTACCCCACGCCCAACCCCCTTACTAGGAGGACCAGGGGTTTTCTGTCGGGGTCACCTTCCCTTAGACCATGTTGGTTCACTGCACCTTATTTCATTCGGTGCACCCCTCTCACGAGGGACCCCCTATCCACCACCCAGGGGACGCGCCTCAACGCCATATGGTCCCAGCGCGAGGGCACTCTACATTACTTAAGTTTTTTTTCAATGTGTGTGTGTGTGTGTGTGTGTGTGTGTGTATGTGTGTGTGTGTGTGTGTGTGTGTGTGTGTGTGTGTGTGTGTGTGTGTGTGTGTTTGAGAGATAGGGGGAGAGAGAGAGAGCAATAATACCTGCGGCTCAGAACTTTAGCCCACACTGATGGTGACTCAAGCAACAGCATCACTCCTCAAACACGCGCCAAACAACACAATTTCCATGACGCCTGTAAATTAATAGTATGTTAAATTTTCAAATGGCCAACGGCTTGCAACAGTACATGCATGTATGTACAGCAAATCCACCATTGAGCAAAATTACATTTCAATACATGGAACATGCACCGTCAATTAGTGAATTAAAGCGTTTCTTCCTTTCAACATTGCATGTACAGTGAAGTCGTGGGACATGCTCTTCTTCTTCTTTTTTTAAAATTTAACCAGTGTAATCCGTCCTCAATCGTGAGCAAAATTTGTTATGTCTAAAAAATAACAATTGCCCACAGATATGGTAGGCTGCAAACATAAAATGATCAAAAATTATTTTCCATCTTTTACAAATCGATGCTTATTCGGAAAAACAAGCTGGGTGATTAGAAGAAAAACTCTCATCTAAATATAATCAGCCAGTTCTGTAAGTAATTATATATCTGACGCTGAGGCTGTTTGCACATCAACCTAGGTTGTACCCAAACCTGGGATGGAGTGTTTACACTTGACCCAACCTGGGTTGGAGCAGGGTACAGTTCAACCCTGGTCCGAAGCTGGGTTGAACAGCATTCCTTTCCGCGTCATCACATTGCATGTTGCCACACACAAGGGGACATGACGTCACTGCCAAGAATTTCAGTTCCGTTGTCACAACACATTTCATAGCCTAGAAGTCGATTGTGCACTTCGAAAGTGAACATGAATTGTTTCTACGGCTTCTCATCCATGTCTGGGCTAAAGGTGCTCATTATAAGTTAAAGTGCTGGACGATTTGCCGCCAGCAGTCTCTAGACCGTGGCAGAGAACATACACTTCTGATAATAACAATAAGTGGTTGCCGAAATGACAATGTAAGAGAGTTGTTCATCAACGTTGTCGTAAAAGTCATGATCTATAAGAAACACTCTTTCATTTTCGCAAAATCAGTTGCTGTACGAGTATCTTGAGTCTTGTGATATAGCCTGACGAGTGGTGCCATGCTACCGTCTATTACAGATCTATACAGTAATTATAGACCGGCCTGTCTACCTCTAAATCTAAGAACGCGAACGGTCCTCAATGAACAATACTTTACCCATTCGCCTAGAATTGACCTCTTTAAAACTATTTTATCCTTTTCTGGACCGTTTGTATGGAACACTATTCCTGCACATTTGAAGACTTTAGCCTCACTTGGAATCTTTAAAACGAAACTTTTCGATTACCTGATGAGCCAAACATAACAACACTGGGCATTTAAACAAACCATGACGGTTAATGCTTTTATGTAATATAATTATGCATTTATCTATATTGTGCGTGTGTGTGTGTGTGTGTGTGTGTGTGTGTGTGTGTGTGTGTGTGTGTGTGTGTGTATGGTATAAGATGAATGTTAAGTGTTATTATTATTTTGTGTCATTTTTTTTTTAAATTTTATTGTTGCATGAAATAATATGTGTAAATATAATTCTTTATTATTATTATTATTATTATTATTATTATTATTATTATTATTATTATTATTATTATTATTATCTTTTAATCTATTTTATGTTGTAGATGTTAGCAACGGCAAGTTTGTAAAATGACGATTTGTTTCTGTCAAAACTTTTTACCGTTGATAAATAAAGTTTCATCATCATCTATCGGTAAGGCGACGCTTCTCCGACACACTTACCAGAGTGTGCTTTACTGACGCTGCACGTTGCGAAGTTCGTCGTCCTGTTGTCCAACACGCATTACTTGCTGACCGGTCGGAATTTGAGGTTCAAATTGATAGGTGTACTACTGATTTGCCGCCACCGTGACCGGAAGAAACGTCAGAAATGTATAGTAAGAGTTGTGGGACTTTTGGAAAGATGTCTGCCACCATGATTGGCGCCATTGCTCGGGTCTTTCCGGAGCGTTTCCGTCTGTGATCGGAAAATCGAGCTTCTCTGATCCTTTCTTCATTCATAACGGCTGATCGGTTCACCTTAGAGCGAAATAACTTGTATCACTGGAATCAGAATTTAACAGTCTACCGATACAATTTACTTCAAAAGCGGACATTAGAGGCACTTTAATTATTATTGACGGAAAAAGTTAAAGAGGTACAACGCTGGATTACGAACTCATTCAGTATCTCCCTTTAATCGCCCCGCCACCACCCCCCCCCCTCCACCCCCACCCCCCCAATCTGCACGGAAATGTCACACACAAACACAAACAGCATAATAATAATAATAATAATAATAATAATAATAATAATAATAATAATAATAATAATAATAATAATAATGAGTACTTGTAATAGCGCCTAACCTCGGATTAGAGCTCTAGGCGCTTAACAAAAACTAACTGTACAAAAATAACTAATTACAAAAACGCAAATTTCAAAAAGTATTTTTTTTTTAAAACGCGCTCTATAAACAATCTATAAAGTCACCATTCAAAAATGCTACGCTTATGGACTCATACTCGCACTCACGCACGCGCGCGCCCACACACACACACTGCTTCTAATAGCGAGAGAGATGACTTCAACATGACAGGTCTGTGACAAAAGTCATTCGTATCAGACAGAAGAAAGATGAGTCTTTAGGGCTCGCCTGAATGTCTCTCACGAATCCACTATCTCAGTTCGCGTGGGAGATCATTCCAAACAACTGGACTCTGGTACCTGAATGACCTCTCACCGAACGACGAGAGGGATACATAGGACTCGAGAGTCGGCAGCAGAGCGTAAATTCTGTCTTAAGGACGTATACAGCTAGAGAAGAGAGGCGGGGTAGTGTGGGCAGGAACAGGTAATACAACTGTGAGTCATGCATGAAATTTTATACTGAATCCTATCTGTTACAGGTAACCTGTGAAGAGTAGACTGATAGGGTGAGATATGATCCGATCTAGGGACTCTAAGTATCAACCTAGCAGCTGAGTTTTGAATTTTCTGGAGTTTGCCAATTAGACACTGGGAACAGCCAGCCAAAGGAGCATTGCAATAGTCTAATTAAGACAAAACAAAAGCGCAGACAAGTACCTTAGTTGTTTCAGGTGTCAGTGGCGGACTGAAGCAATAAGTCGCAGTTCAGTTTAGGCGGATCTGCAAACGTTGTTCAGATGAAGGCGCATGGACAGGCTACTATCAAGTGCGACACCCAGATTTTTTACAATGGGGGGAGAAGGGGACAGTGGCACCACAGATTTGTAATGACTGGGGGAGTATCAGCGTCTTCGTCAACCTCGGGGAAGCAATGATCATGGCCTTGGTTTTTCCGTCATTCAACTGTAATTTGTTTGAAGTCATCCTCATCCTAGTCTCCGAGACACACTCCCAAAGGCTCTCGATGTGCCCATAATCTGATCAGGTGAACATGAGTCATGGAGTTGAGTATCATCTGCAAACGCATGATGTGATATGGAAAAACAGTTAAAGACACTGGCCAGAGGCTGAACATACAGGGTAAAGAGGACTGGTCCAAGAACTAAACCTTGTGGGACGCCAAAGCGCAGGGTGGATGGGCTGGGCTGGAAAGCTTATCATTAACTACTATGCATTATTAATATATGTCTGTCGGATATGATCTAAACCACGATAAAGCAGTTTCATAAATGTCATACACAGAATAGAGACGTTGTAGCAAAATGTCATGGTCAGTCGTATCGAAGGCAGCAGATAGGTCTAACAGTGAAAGAACAGATACTTTGCCATCATCAAGAGCCACCAGGAGGTCATTCACAAACAATGGCACACACACAAACACAGACGGCAGACACATGGCGCTTCCTACCGGTTATACGTTCTATGGGCTGGCGTAGCCACAGCCATTTTGATGAATAAGGTGGAATGGCCCACAAAGCCTATTCTGTATGAGCTTGCATGCATATTCCAACTTTTCCACAATACGTCCGCAAATACGTTCTTCTGATGAAATCAAGGAGTCTGACTTCTGATATTTTTTCCGCATTGAACTTTTATTTTCGAAAAGGCTGAAGAGGTACAAAGCTGGCTAACGAACTCATTCAATGTCTTTCTACAAACTAGCTATATCCAAAATTTCAAGTGCATATAATCAAAATTGTGGACTCTAATCTGGGTCAGCCGACTTTCTATAAACGGTCTTTTATGTCTTCAATGAGACATCTAATTATAATATACTCGGAGGCTCTCTTAGCCACCCACTTAATAACGTATTTCCTAATTTCAAGTTTGTGCGTAGAGTAATATAGGAGATTCTCGTATTTACATACATACACACACATACATACATACATACATACATTCATACGCATATGCGGCGCTTCGCGCCTAAACGACGTTCAACAGCAAGGTTAGAGTGGCTAGACGTGACGTCATTTTTATCTTGTTACTTCTTTGCTAGACCATGAGCCCCGCCCACCTGTTATGTCCTTTGCATTCTACGGAACACGTTCCGATCAGCCCCATCCTAAAGTCTACCGGTAGACAAAAACGAGCAATACATACGTTATTGTGATTTAGGAGTCCGATATCACAAATATTTTTTAAAGTCTCGATGTTTATGGACACCTAAATCACCACAACTTATAATGCTATCCCAGTATGGTATTGTGAGCCTACCCACAAAATTAGGAATGATACTACAGTCATTTTGAACAGGCTATCTGAAAGCGCAGAGGTTGGCGGTTCACATGAATTATGAGTGCGGAAAACATTTCCGGAACAATGCCCTTTAAGTACCTGCATGGATTTTTTAGTTCTCATTGCTATTGACAGTTACAGATTTTGAAAAAGAAATGTTATGAGGCTGCAGTTTGTGTTTGCATTTTGTCGGTGTATAATCAAAACCGTGTTCGAAGGTCAGTCTCAGTTTGACTGTCCGGTGCACAAATGGCTTTCCAAATCCGTGACTGTTTGTAACCCTTCAAACAGGAACTTAGTTTTAAGTATGCAGAGAAGACAGACTAGTTTGTAGAAAACACTAAAATACGAATCCATACTTACGTTCTTTAAACAATAATAACGAGTGTTAGGAGAGTTTGGTCAGGTTAGGCATTGTGTCTAGTGAAGGGCTGGGACCCTAGGAACATAAACAAGTCATTCCTAAATAATTTTCATGGATTTGGAATTAGCTGTTTAACCCCAATATTTAGTAAATTGTTTTGTGCTAATCTTTTCAGAGTGGGTGTTTGTTGTTTTTGTTAATTTTTACGGGTGTGTGAATAAGTATGTACCAACGTGTAGACCTATATAAAATGAAAACATGAAAAAGACATTAAGAATGGATAGATACAACTACAGAGATATGACGTGAAGCTAGAGACAGAAACGACTACAGTGACATGATGAAGACTAGACAGGTGGAGGACACCCAATATAGATCGACACCGGGTCATAATGGTGGGCAAACTGCTGGTCCAGATCTACCCCGGGTCACTTTGGCTTGATGCTGACGCAACAATCCTGGCATGTTTGTCATGCCAACATGACCCCGGGTTGATCTTGCTTAGGGTTAATTGTGGCGTGTGAGAACGGATACGTACTGTCGGTGACGATATCAGGCTTGTGGTATGGATGGTGGTAGTCCCCGGTGTGAGTGCGGTTCCTCATCACCCCCTCCTTTACCTCCACCAGCCGTGCAAACCGCCGCCCCTCCCCCTCAAACTCCTCTCGCGCCACCAGCATATCTTCTTCAGCCTCTGATGCATCGTCCGTACCGCCATACTCGTCACCAACATTATCATCATCAACAACGTATTCCTCACCAACATCAACATCGAGATCAAGGACGCTATCCACGTCCCCCACCCCAGTGTCTAGCGTTACGTGAGCCATGGCGTGCGGCGCCCCGTGGGGCGACCTTTTGGTCACACCCATTTCTCTCCCCTCGTCTACGTCCTGTGGGCTGACTGTCATCAGACTTCCACAAAACACACTGCATAACAGCCACAGCCTCGCCATCACGCCTTTACGTTCTACGGCCTAACACTTCCTTACTGCGTAGAGTCGAGGTGCCTTTAAAAGCATAATCTGCAATGTCACGTGTTAGTAAACAGTTGTTTGACGCGAACTATAGCAGCCTATTTATATATTTATATCCTGCCAACTGACACGATAACTTGGCGATTTTGACGTCAAAGATACCTATCTTCCGTTCGCTGTGATCATAATTTCGATAGTCATGAGAGTATGTGGAACTGGAATTTAAATCTCCCTACCCCACTATGGCGCAGTTTGTGCCTGAGTGTGTGTTTGTACTGTGTCCGTGCGCACGACGTGCCTTGTGTCGCCAGACTCCACCCAGTGCAAGTACAGCTGTTGTCTACACGTGCTGCCATTGATTGGGCTGTGATCACTCCCACAGATTGTCAGCTGTGCCGTGGCCTGTGCATAATATCAAATGTTGCAGGGTTGGACAAATCCTTACAACTGTCACCAAAGGGTTATAGTATCGTTCTGTACGCGTGGCTGGAAATGACCCTTCAAAACAAACGCAAGCGTGCACGCACATACTTAGGGGAGGATCCCAATTATGAAAGACTTAAGCAAAATCGTCTCGCGCGACCGTCTAAAGAAAGGTAAAATCAATCCGACATCAGGATTTGATCAAGATTATATTGATGCATCTTACGACAATGCCATATTTCAAAACTCAAACAAACAAAGAAGCAGTTCCAGTCTGAAAAAAGTGACACATTGTTTCATATTAGTATAAAAAGTATAATTAATGTAGTCATACATATTTCACTTTAGAAAAGATCGAGGTCATCATAAGTGGATGTATGTGTGAAAATTAATAATTTTTCGTAAACACATTTTTTTAAAGTTTACTTTAGGCGCAAAAGTTTGAGAGTATGCATGTTATACCACCAATACTATTCCAAATGACCTCCCTGTAAGGTTGAGGGCATGCTATAGATTCCGTAGACCATCTTAGACAAAACATGGGTTTCATGGGAACTCGTCCTGTTGACGCTGTCACAGCTGTTGTGTATGTCAAGAGCGTTAAGAACTACAGATGCACCATTTGTTGACTATTGAACGATGGGTGCGTGATGGTGGTGTTCTTGCGGGTATGTGTGTGTGCGTGTGTGTGTGTGTGTGTGTGTGGGGGGGGGGGGGTGGTGGTACAGGAAAAGGGGGGGGGGGAAGAGAGAGAGAGGTCTGGAGATCTTTCTACCACTGGTCGAAAAATCAAACGACGGGAGGGGGTCCACATTCTCAAGTTCTCGAGTTTTCAGTTTCCAAGAAGAGGCGAAAGGGGGCGGGGGGTGGGGGTCTCCCAAAAATGGAAAATTACACATTGAAAATATTCCGGGAGCCTGGGGTTCCGGTGTCCCTGCAACACCCCAACCCCCTCTTCGCTGCCACTGGGCGCATATTGCTCTGAAATATTTCTTAGTTCACTCCAAAAGAACCCCAGGCGTCCGATAAATATATACAAAGTACAAATTGGGAAACGTACGTTGTTTCCGGTGCCCTCAGAAATTTTGTATACAACCGATAGGTCTTTGTTAGGTTTTATTGGTTAGGATAGAGGACCATAGTTACACCCAACCTGATTTTGTGATGCTGTGATGCATTTAGGGGCCACAGTGGCTGCATCTGCTGCCCTACCCCCATTTTACCAGTACGCAAAGTAACGCAAAGTAATCATAAAAATTGCTTACGTCATACTCCTCTGTTTAAATATTTTTTGTTGCCAGTTGTTTTTTTTTTTAAGTATGCATACTGAGCATAAAAAGTTGTGATCATTTCATTAATTTCAATGTGACCCATCAATTTTTAACTGGCTGGTCTTTTAGGCAATATTTTACCAGCGTAAGGCGGGTCTAGTAAGGTCTCCCCTTTTCCTTTCATTTATTTTCGTCTAGAAATGTGTAAATATGAATATGCGTAATAAAGTTTCATGGTTCCTAATAGCCAAAACAATGTTATCAAAATACTTAGTTTCCACATGTCCACCACGAGATCTCCACTTCCACCTTCTGCAACATTCAATTTTTTTATGGCCGTCTTTAAATCTTATATTGTTCTGTCTGCCAATAAGTGAGCTGTCAAGAGCTAGACAGCATGTTTTCAGATTTTGGTGTACAGGGCGTGTCTTCTGGTCAGAACTGCCAGCAGACCGCTTCTCTGTATGAACATGTTTGGAGAATGTGCTAAGGAGACTGATTTTCTACGCCAAATTCGCATAGGGCTGTTTTCGCATGACCCAGTCTCACGAGGTGAGTGCAGCAGGGTCTGTGAACATTTGAGAAAATTGTTTTAAAAAATGACAAGGCTTTTTCAGGGCCCTGGAAAGTCTGTCAGTTTCAGTCCTTTTCCTTAAAGTCTGTGAAAGTTTGTAAAAAATGACAACGTGCTGGCAAACTTTTGTCTACTTCTTTTTTTTTTTCTCCCCCAATTTGTGACTAATCCATTGCGAACGATCATGCTGATGCTTGTTGCAAGTGATCTATATTTAGCTCTGATCATAAAGTGACTGCATGGCCTCTCTGCCGAACATTCTGATTGGTTGTTTATGCTTCTACTGAGCTCAGCCATTCGCTAAGCGTTCTTTTATTTTGGTATCTCTTCGTGCATTAGGCACGGAAGCTTCAAATAATTGCCGATACAGAGTGATCTAATTAAAGTGTGTAAACCTTCAGGCTTCAGTTTGGGTTTGTGAAACGTTTATGAAAAGTTTGTGAACTTCGTTCCTGCTTTTCTGTATGGACCCAGTCCAGAGTAATCAGTGCGTAGAGGAAAGATGGTGGCCTGGCTCTCCCTGTTCAGCTTGTTGATGTCATCTGCCCACGGGCTGCAGCCGCCATTTTGCTGTTGCCAATCACTTTGTTGTTGTAGTGTCTTGGTTTCTTTACAAGAGGTTGTGATCTTGAGGTAGTCTGGCGCCTGCTTTGGCCAGGCTGTGAGCCTCTCCATTCCCAGCTAGTCCAGAATGCACTGGAATCCACTGCGGCACTATTTTGTGGACAGGGCATCCAGTCTATCTTGAAGCTTCCTGGTGAGATCAGTGGATCAAGCTTTCCTTTCTCTAGCTAGACGGGGAAGTGGCGCAATGGTTAAGGCGTCTGCCTCCAATGCCAAAGGTGCGAGGTTCGATACCGGGTTCCGGCGTTGGATTTTTCTCCTCTGGTAAGTGTCACCGTCTGGGCAGTGGGCAGATGTTCAATCTGCACGGGACATAGACGACCCCGGCCCCCACGAGTCCCCTGCTGCCTTGCAGGCCTGGCCGCTTGGCTGCGGAAAGGCTAAGGGAGGAAACCCCTGACATCAAAGCCCCCGTGTCTCCGGGGAAGGCTTTTGAGCCAGAGACTAAGACAAGGACAGTCTGATATAAAACCTACGACCTGAGGACCTCGATGCCACCGTGCCAGCCTGCTAGGCCATGGCAAACGAACCAAGGGTTTAAAGGGTGGGGCCAGTACTGCGCACACTGCACTCCACCAAAAAGCTCCACCGCGCAGGCTTTAGGAAACGCCCACGGACTATGACACTGAACTTTCCAAGTCCTGTAGCGATGGGCAAGGGGCAAAACGGCAGGTGAAAGATGTCACTGGAAGCCGCAGTCTCAAACCTGCATGCAGGCGGTTCAGGATATTGGTCGCCTGATGTTGACCTGGGGATGACAACGTCACTCGGCACACCCTGAACGACCAAGCAGCCTTCTCTAGGGACAGCACTGCTTGCTCCACACGTTGAGGGGCCTAGAAAAGGTGGCCTAATCAAAGCTCATCCCCTCGTAACCCCAGTTGGCTAGCCGCGGTCAACGGGCATCTTCTCATGCGGTCAGAAAACAAGAAAAAACAACGGATCCACTCTCATGACGACCACGACCGGACTCAACGTAGCATGCTGGAACATCCGAACCATGCTCGACACAGCAGACAGCGGACGCCTTGAGCGTCGCTCCGCCCTCATTGCCCATGAATTGCGGAGGTTAAACATCGACATCGCTGCGCTCAGCGAAGTACGCCTCCCGGAGGAAGGCAGCCTCCAAGAACTTGGCGCTGGCTACACCCTCTACTGGTCAGGCAGGCCTGCATCAGAAAGACGGCTCTCAGGCGTGGGCTTCATGGTGAAGACCCCCATTGCGACTAAGTTGGAAAACCTACCAACGGGTCACTCCGACCGCATCATGTCCATGCGCCTCCCACTGAGACACCAGCAATACGTCACCCTTCTCAGTGTGTACTCCCCAACCCTCCTGGCAGAGCCTGCAGAAAAAGACAAGTTCTACTCTGACCTGCGCAGCCTCCTGCAGAGCACCCCTGCAGACGACAAAGTCATCATCCTTGGCGACTTCAACGCCAGAGTGGGCCAAGACTCTGAAGCCTGGAAAGGAGTCCTCGGCAAGCATGGCGTTGGGAACTGCAATGACAATGGCCGCCTACTGTTGGAGCTCTGTGCAGAGCAGCAACTTGTCATCACCAACACTACTTTCCAGCAAAAGGACAGTCGAAAGACCACCTGGATGCATCCTCGCTCCAAGCACTGGCACCTTATCGATTATGTCCTAGTGCGTCAGAGGGACCGCAGTGACGTCCTCCTCACCAGAGTGATGCCCAGCGCAGAGTGCCACACTGACCACCGCCTTGTTTGCTGCAAACTCAGGCTCCGCCTCAAGCTGAAACCCAAGAAAGGCCCCCCCCCCCCCCCCAAGAAAAAGCTTGATGTTGCCAGCCTTCAGCGTGACGACAAGAAAGCTGCCCTTCAGGCCGATTTACAGCGCATGCTCAAAGACACAGTTGATCCAGCAGACTCCTCCCCTGAAACACTCTGGGAACAACTGAAAACTGCTATTGTAAAATCTTCTGTGGAAGTCTTGGGCTTTGCTAGAAAGAGGAACAAAGACTGGTTTGACGAAAACGACGTAGAGATCCAGGAACTTCTAGCAAAAAAAATGAGCCGCCCACCAGGCCCACCTAGCCCAGCCTTCCTGCCCTGTGAAGAAGTCTGCCTTCCGCCTCATCTGCAGCAGTCTCCAGCTCAAGCTTAGAGAACTCCAGACTCGCACAGAGGACCCAGCTCTGCACTGACAACGGTGACTACAGGGGCTTCTACGAAGCACTGAAAGCATTGTATGGCCCTAGACACCTGGTACAAAGTCCCCTGCGAAGCGCTGATGGACAGGCACTCGTCAAAGATAATACCTCCATCTTGAACCGCTGGTCGGAATACTTTCAGGACCTCTTCGGCGCTGAGCGCACTGTTCAAGAAACAGTCATCCTCCAAATCCCACACCTTCCACTAAAGTTTGAATTGGACGAACCGCCCACCGCCGAAGAGACCCTCACAGCCATCAAGAGTGGCAAAACAGCAGGCATTGACGGAATCCCGCCAGAGATCTGGAAACATGGAGGCCCAGCACTGCACAACAAGCTCCACGACCTCTTTCTCTGCTGCTGGGGAAAAGGAACACTACCAAAGGATCTCCGTGATGCAGTCATCATCACCCTGTACAAGAACAAAGGAGAGAAGTCTGCCTGCTCTAATTATCGTGGAATTACCCTGCTGTCCATTGCCGGGAAAATTCTCACAAGGTTGCTCCTGAATCGGCTGGTACCTGCCATCGCTGAAGACCACCTCCCAGAGGGCCAGTGTGGCTTCAGAGCCAACAGGAGTACCACCGACATGGTCTTTGTGCTGAGACAGCTTCAGGAGAAGTGCCGCGAGCAGAACAAAAGGCTGTACGTAACGTTTGTCGACCTAACAAAAGCGTTTGACACTGTGAGCAGTCAAGGTATGTGGCAGATCCTGGAGCGACTAGGCTGTCCCCCAAAGTTCCTCAACATGATCGTCCAGCTCCACGAGGACCAGCAAGGCCAGGTCAGACTAAACAGTGACCTCTCATAACCATTCCCCATTCGCAATGGCGTGAAGCAAGGCTGCGTGCTGGCACCGACCCTCTTCACATCTTCTTCAGCATGATGTTGAAGCAGGCCACAGTGGACCTCGACGATGATGACGCAGTGTACATCAGGTATCGTCTCGATGGCAGCCTGTTCAACCTCAGACGACTGCAGGCCCACACGAAAACCCTAGACCAACTGATTCGTGAGCTGCTCTTTGCTGATGACGCTGCCCTCGTTGCACACACAGAGAGAGCCTTGCAGCGCATTACGTCCTGCTTCGCAGATGCCGCCCAGCTCTTTGGACTTGAGGTCAGTCTGAAACAGACAGAGGTCCTTCATCAGCCAGCACCCAAGGAAGAGCATCGCCCTCCCCACATCACCATCGGCGAGTCCGAACTGAAGTCTGTACACCAGTTTACCTACCTCGGCTGCATCATCACGTCAGACGCCAAGTTGGACAAGGAGCTGGACAAGAGGCTGGCAAAAGCGAACAGTGCTTTCGGGCGACTATTCAAACGGATGTGCACAATCAACAGCTGAAAAAAGGCACCAAGATCAGCGTGTACAGAGCTGTCGTCCTCACCACCCTGCTGTACGGTTCCGAGTCCTGGGCCCTCTACCTCAGCCAACTACGACTCCTCGAACGCTTTCACCAGCGCTGCCTGCGTACCATCCTCAGCATTCACTGGAGTGACTATGTCACCAACGTCGAGGTCCTTGAACAGGCGGAAACTTTGAGCATCGAGGCTTTGCTGCTGCGGACACAGCTTCGCTGGGCGGGGCACGTCTCCAGGATGGAGGATCATCGCCTACCCAAGATCACTCTGTTCGGCGAGCTCGCCACTGGACACCGAGACAGAGGGGCACCAAAGAAGAGATACAAAGGCGGTCTCAAGAAGTCACTTAGTGCCTGCCAAATCGACCACCGCCAGTGGTCTTCGCTTGCTGCGGACCGTGACACCTGGCGCTCCACCATTCACAAGGCAGCCGTCTCCTTTGAGGACTCTCGCAGAGCTAACCTCAAGGACAAGCGGCTCAGGAGAAAAAGCAGAGTTGTCGTAACTCAGAACCCTGACCAGACCTTCCCCTGCAGCCACTGCGGTCGAACCTGCCTGTCCCGGATTGGCCTCCGCAGTCACGAAAATGCCTGCAGACGACGTGGGCAAGCCCTATAGAATCTTCGTTCGCGAAGTCAAGCCATGATGTGTTGAGCATCTGCAGATCTGTACGATAGTTGGAGCTGCTGCCGCCAAGCTGGTAAGGAGAGGGAGGTAGTAGTGCGGTCTGCACAACAGATGTACATGCCACTTCCATCATTCCGCATGGCATCTTGTGCGGTATCACAGCTGCTGTGAGGGTAGCGCTTGTGCATAACCTCCAGCAAGATGGCTTTGTGCAGTGCCGCGACCTATGGCAAAGAGTCCTGAAACATTGTTTATGTTGTCTTGAAGGCTCTTTCTAGATGTCCAGGTATCTGAAGGGAGCTGTTCACACATCTTTGGGCTTGGTCCCAGGACGTCAGTTTTAGCCCTTGCAGGACCTTGAGTTGGCGGTTCAGACGTGGACGTTTCTGACGGTTCTTGGTCTGCTCCTGTAGTCTCCCATGCTGTCGGTGTTTATAATAATAATAATAATACCGTTATTATATAGGCGCTTTTTCTCAATTTTTGGGCAAATCGACTCAAAGCGCCGCGAACTGAAACCCAACACACACACTCAGGTAACAGACACGGATTTACGCCAATTAAGACAAACACAGTACAAGACAGACGAAGGGCCAGTTCAGCTACTGAAGTTACAGAGATTTTTGATCGCTTGTATTTGAAATTTAAAGTGGCCTGAAACCGGTACCAAAGTGTGGGGTGTGGGGGGATGGGTGGGGGGGGGGGGGTGGAAGAACCGGAGTACCCGGAGAAAGAACCCCCGACTGTCAGCCCGAATTAACGGTGACACTTACCAGAGGAGAAAAGTTCGACGCCGAAACCCGGTATTGAACCTCGCACCTTTGGCATTGGTGGCAGGCGCCTTAACCACTGCGCCACGGACCGCCCCGTTTAGTAAGTCTTCATCGTGTGTGCTGTTCTGCATTCCAGTGGCTCCAATGTCCTCCATTTCCTAAATTGAGGTGCTCCAGATGGCTCTAAGCATGTCACTGCATCATGAGAATGATCCATGTTCTGCATCTTGTCAAGCCTGGCTTTTTGGGTTTTGCAGGCATTGTTTCATGTTGTCGATGTATCTTGGTACCGTACTACTGGTCTGACCGAGCAGGTGTTTGCTTGTGCCAGGATGCTGTAATTTGCGCCAATGTGGTCCCCACCAGTTTCTTCATCAGAGACTTTTTTTCAGCTCTAGCTTCCATGGCTTCGATGTGAGGCCTCCACGTGAATCCAGTAATTTATTTGTTGCCAGAAAAGTTGGCCTGTCTGTCTTTGGTACTGGAAGGTCTCCAGTTTTGAGGTGACCTCTTCCGTCTGATTGAAAGAGATGGTCTAGCTCAGTTTGAGTGACTTCTTTCAGTCCAGCTGCTGACTCTATTGGCAGCATCCTGGATTCTGCAGGATGCTATTTCTTTATGTTCTGCTGCGCTCTACACTGCAAAGTTATCCGCATGGCGGATGTTCGAGACGAACCTTGGTACTGTTGTACTGATGTCATTAATGTAGACCAAAAACAGCATCAGACACAACATCTCCCTGAGGTACACCTTCCCCGAGTTTGACAAGACTGCTGAATGTGCAGACGGTAGAAGATTCAGCGCCAACCCCTGTTAAGCATGTCTTAAATAAAAAGAATTACAATGAAATTGATGGATCATATTGAAATTAATGAAATGATCACAAATGTTTACGCTCAATATGCATATTTTGTTTAGAAAGCTGGCAACAAAAATATTAAACAGAGGAGCAATTGTTATGATCATTTTCCGTTACTTTGCATACAGGTAAAATGGGGGTAGGGCAGCAGATGCAGCCACTGTGGCCCCTAAATGCATCACAGCGTCATAAAATCAGGTTGGGAGTAACTATGGTACTCTATCCTAACCAATAAAAACTAAAAAAGACACAATTTCTGAGGGCATCAGAAACAACGTACGTTTCCCAATTCGGCAATTTTAAATGGGAAAAAGCTATTATTCACCACGAACGTACCATAAAGGATGCCGACTTTCCTTATTTTCTTGCACTTTTTGCTTACATTATTAAAACGTAATAGGTAAAGAGAGGTCAAAATGAAATGGAATAACTTAAGTATTTTTTTCTAATTAATTTTGTGTATTTTTACAACTTGGGGGTAGGGATACAAAATCAACCACTGTGGCACTCACAGTGATCACAGCATCACCTAGTCAAGTTTATAATAATTGTGACATCCTGTTTTAGTGATGTAAATCTGAAAATGGACTGTCGGTGCTATAGAAAATGTCTGAAGGCAACTGACACATTATTTTTGTCTTTTTTTGCGATTTCGCGGAAATTGTCGTTTACTGGGTGCACAAATACCTTCACTGTGAGCCTGAGATTCAATATGTTTTCATTCTGTTTTTGCAGAGGATGCAGAAGGTGTGCCTTAACATAATATTGCCTGATTTGGGCTTCTGGAATGAATTCTGATTTATTTAGAGGAAAATTTTTCTCAACCTCATTTTAGAACCTGCGAAGAGCGTGAATAGGGGTACCCGTGCGCCATCGGCTATATCTCTGGTGTGTTCCTAAGGATTTTCGGGGAACATGGCTTAAACATCTCAGGACATACTAAGGAACACTTTGAAACCCATCTTATTGAGTACTGGGGGAGGGGGGGGGGTGCACGGCAGAGAGGTTCCTAGCTTATGGACTAAATCACACGACGCTGTATTCATAGTGACGACTCGATTGTTATACGTCACTCATCGCAGTACCAACATTTGACGTATCAGAGAATCAACTTTGCAATTTTCTTGCTGATTTTTACGCCTAGGGCTTACCAAAAATGATCCACAATTTGATCCAATTCTATCCCAGGGTCGGGGCAAATAGCAGGCTTATGCAAACACTGTTTATAAAAAATCATGCGGGTATTAATGAAAAGACAGTTGTTTTTTTTTCGTAAAAGAAAAATTAAAGTTATTTTAGCTGTTTTACGAATGACTCCTAAAAAGTGGTGCAGAACATTGTCTGATTTTCACACCTAGGGCATACAGGTCACAATCCACCTAATTTTACCCGACAGCCGAGACAAACTGTAGGCTTATGTAAATACCATATACGAAAAATCATGCGATTATTATGAGAAGATTGGGGGGGGGGGGGGGGGGCATAAAAAAAGATTCAGTTGTTTAAAGATTAACCCATATAATTCGTGAAATTAATCCCAAAAACGTGAAAATATATTTTTTCCAAAAATATTTAATTATCACTCAAAATGTTCTAGATATACAATGCTGGTTAACGAACTCATTCAATATCTCCCTTTTATCTAGCTATACGCAAATATCTAGTAAAAAATAAGAAAAATTACGGACTCCAGAGTGGATCAACCGGTTTTTGTGAAACGGCCATTTTCTCGCCAATGAGCATCTTAATAACAAAAAATCGAAAAAAGGTCCCGCAATAATTCTTTCAAGAACAATATCCTAAAATTTCAAGATTGTCTGTCCTCAAACGCGGGCTTTAGTCGCTGTCTCTCTCTCTCTCTCACACACACACACACACACACACACACACACACACACACACACACACACACACACACACACACACACACACACACACACACACACACACACACACACACACACACACACACACACACACACACACACTTCTTAGCTTGACTTCGCGAACGAAGATTCTATAGGGCCATGGTCCGTGGACGTTTCCTAAAGCCTGCGCGGTGGAGCTTTTTGGTGGCATGCAGTGTGCGCAGTACTGGCCCCACCCTTTAAACCCTTGGTTCGTCTGCCATGGCCTAGCAAGAAGGGACGGTGGCATCGAGGTCCTCGGGTCGTAGGTTTTATATCAGACTGTCCTTGTCCTAGTCTCTGGATCAAAAACCTTCCCCGGAGACACGGGGGCTTTGATGTCAAGGTTTTCCTCCCTTAGCCTTTCCGCAGCCAAGCGGCCAGGCCTGCAAGGCATCAGGACAATGATTTATTTTCGAGGTTCTCTCCTCTAGATCCGCCGTGTTTAGCCTGGGGGCTAGTGCTGCCCAGTTTTTTGGTGTCACCTCGGAGATGATGTGGCCAGGGACCACACACGGGCGGTCTTGGGATAGAGGGATGCTATGCTAGTCCGGAGGGTGCCTCACAAAGGCCTAGAGGCCCTAGACTAGGCGGATCCCGGGGGAGGCGCTGTAAGAGTTCTCCACTACCCGCACCACCAACGCAACTCGTCCCCTGGGGCCCCCACCCTTTGAGTCAGGCAGAGACCCCTTGACCCCCCCCCCAACCCCCCCCCCCCCCAACCCCCTCACCCAACCCCCCCCCCCCACACACACACACACACACACGGCGCTTTGGCGCCAAAAAGACGTTCTCTAGCATGGTTTCGTAGCTAGACGTAACGTCATTTTTATCGTGTTACTTCTTTGCGAGAATTTCTGCGCCGCACGCCAAAAACGTCATGTGTATGCTCCGGAATGCACTCCGACTCAGCCCCATTTCAAAGTCTACCGTATTTTTTTTTAGTACGGTAGACAAAAAGAAAAAAAAGGACGTACGCATACAAGCACAAACACACATCAAGTAATCAAGGCAATCAGTTTTACGTATGCGAGTACCTGTGACAACGACATCCCAATTTTTCACTCAAAATCTTGTTGCAGCTGAATGGAAAATGATTCTTCTGGCTACAAGAAGCAGCAAAACTTAGGCTGAGTGCCCTCAGATGCGATGCATTCGCGGATGAACCTTACATGTCCGATGTTTTCGAGGGTGAACGTGTGGAAAAGCCCCACAAAAAAAAAAGTTTTCTGATGAAATGACTCCCCATCTTCAGATTTTCAAGTAAAATAAAGGCAGTTTAAAATGGTGCTATTCGCGTTTTAGAGTGTCTGGCCAACGCAGCACACAGAGAAATGTCTGTCTTGCGATTTTCATTTTGGGGGTAGGTAAACTTACCGGGTCATAGCGTAAAGACTACACAATGGACAAAAATGCAGTTGAAAGTGGCGAAGAAAGGACTAAAAATACTTCACTGTGACGAAAATAGATTTTCAAAATGTTAAGCCGCTTGCAAAATTTCGACCACCAAATCTTTGTCTTGGTTTTTTTATGGCGCGCAGTGTATTTATTATATGTATTTTGAAACTGTACTGGGATGATTTATTCCACTATAATTCGTTAATTTACACCGCCATTTCATGAAATAATTCACGTAAGACAAGAGGTCCAGTCACCTTAATGACCTTCCAGCCAATGTCATACATGCTTCAACTTGTCTGCTTTCAAATCGCTGCTCAAGACCTATCTTTTTTTCTTATGCGTGTATTGAACACGTACATTAACCTTATTATGGATTTTCAGTTCTTTAGCAGTCCTTGGCGGTACCTGTTCTTGTAACGGTGTATGTGTGTGAGCTTTAGTTGTAACATTTATTGTAGCTTTTACTTTCTTGTACGTTTTGTTATGCGATTTGTTATCTTGTAAATCGCTTCGAGCATCATTAATGTGGATGTTAAGAGTTATGTAAATGTACAATATTACTACTACTACTACTACTACTACTACTACTACTACTACTACTACTACATAAAATCATTATGTGGATACACGCCAGTGCTAACTTTTTCATAAAGAATGTAATAGCGAGGTAATTTAGTGAGCCTAAGCCATCAGGGACGTGAAAATAATGGGAAGGAACTCTACACTTCCTTTGCAAGAATACACACTCAAAATCTGCAGAGGTACTCACAGACTGGACACGGCAGGATGCCATATTGTTACTTCAAACGACTTGTTATAAAGCACAACGAACAGATTTTCCCTTCAGGATTGTTTTGGATATAATGCAACATAACATTTTTAGCGCGTCACTGTATAACGTCATGTATTTTTGCAATGGAAATGTGGAGTTCCTTTCCATTTTGGCGTCCCCGCGGGCTTAGGCTCGCTAAATTGGCTATTACATTATTTTTGGAAAAGGTAGCACAAACTGATCTTACAATTATTTCATAAAACGGCGATCTAAATTAACGAATTATAATGGAATATGTCAGCACACTATAGTTTCAAGATAAATATAGTAAATATTGTGAGCCTGCCCACAAAATTAGAAATGCCTACTACAGTCATTTGGAACAGGCCGTCTGAAAACACAGAGCTTGGATGTTCAGTTATGGGTGCGGAAAGATTTTTCAGAAAGATGACAATGCTAAAGAAAATGTCCTGCATGGTTTTTATGTTTTTGTTGTTGTTGTTGTTTAAATATATATTTTCAGTGCTTATGACGGTTAGAGATTTTGAAGGATAAATGTTATGGCATCATCCCATGAGGCTGCATTTTGTGTGATGATGTATAATCGAAACCCGCGTGTGTGGCTGTTCCGCGCGAAAATGGCTGACCTTTCTAAAACCGTGGCTGTTTGTAATCGTTCAAACACACGCTTGATTTTAAGGATGCAGACAAGAGAGACTAGTTTGTCAAAACAAGAATACGAATGCATACGAACGTCCATTAAATGGTAGTAACGAGTCAGGAGAGAGTCCGAGGGGTAGGCAATTAGACATTGAATCGTCTGTGTTGGGTTCTTCGAGGGTTACATCGCGGTATTGTAATCAGATGAAGATGATTATCAGACGGACACGCCGAAAGCGCGGAGGTCTGATAATCAGCTTCGATGTAACCCGAGAAGTAACCCAACACAGACGGTTCAATACCATTGTCGTTCAGTCTAAATTACGTACTAGTTGAAGCCTCGAATGTGTGTCTGATGTCAGGAGTAAAACGCCAAATATTTCTGACGTCTGACTAAATTTTCTGGGAAATACACAAGGGACGCGACTCTTTATGCAAAGGCTACCTTGCCCGGTCGTGCAAATGTGCTTGATTTTTTACGCTCGAATTTCAAACGTTTACCAGTGGTGCTGATTCTAAGCGGCCAGTGCCAATTTCAGTATCTGTAGAAAGGAAGTGGGGACTTTTCTCACTGGGTTCAAGTGATAGAACTTAAAATTTTCAACTCAGTATATATATATATATATATATATATATATATATATATATATATATATATATATATATATATATATATATATATATATATATATATATATATTATATATATATATATATATATATATATATATATATATATATATATATATATATATATATATACTTTACCTATAACAAAGGCGTCACCCAAAGCCAAAAAATGCACTCAATCAGAATAGCTCCAAGGGACGTAATTTTTCAATAAATTCTGAGAATGTTCTTGCTGTGCTAACGCCATGGAATTCCAGGCTGGTAAGCTTGCATTCTGTCATCAGGACATCAGCTGCCCTTTTTATGACTGCATCGCTCACGAGATCTAGAAAGAAAGGGTAGTGGGAGAAAAGGAATGACAGACCTTTTTTTTTTTTTAGCCTTCCACTGAACACCTACTGCATATAGCAATAGGGACTACCCCCAGGTGCCCCACAATCCGCTGGAGAATATCCAGTCCTCCCCCCCCCCCCCCCCCCGAGGGAATTAATTTTTCATTCATTTCTGAGGATGCTGTGCTAATGCCATGGAATTCCAGGCTGGTAAGCTTGCATTGTGTCATCAGAACATCAGCTGCCCTTTTTGTGACTGCATCGCTCACTAGTTCTAGAAAAGAGAGGGCAGTGGGAGAGAAGGAATGACAGACCTATCATTTTGAGCCTTTCACTGAACACCTACGACATAAAGTATAGGTATGAGGCACAATCAGCTGACAACACAACCCTAGATGGTTCAGCAGCTTGATCTTGTAAGTTTTAAGCGATGGCGCTGCTCTAACATCCGCAGGAATTGAGTTCCATAACGTTGCACCAGAATAGGACAATGACGACCTATAAATGTCCAGCCGAGGCATTGGTACTACAAGATTGTTCACTGGTGTTCGACTAGACCTCGTATGAGCAAAGTGGAACAAGCTATTGAGATAGGCTGGTGTTTCTGAGATGATGATTTTGCGCATGAACACCAGCTTATTATACATAAACTGTTTTTCAAGCTGCAATATGTCTAACAGCTTGAACGTGTTGTCAGTACTAATGACTTCCGAGGTCTGTCAACAATTAATTTAATGGCTCTTCTGTGGAGTTGAGACTTTTAAATTAACATCGCTACTGCCGTCCCAAATAGAAGAGGCATAATCCAAATGTGGCTGAATATGGGCATAGTAGAAGAGTTTCCTTGTTGGCTCATCAGCGAATTGTCTCAATTTTGACAGGAGGAATACATTTTTGGATACTATTTCACAGAGTTTAATAATGTGGTCTTGCCAGCACAACTTGTTATCTAAGTTGATTCCAAGCACGCGTTGTTCCCCGACTTGCTCCACATGCTGGCCGTTAAGTGTTAGTTAAAGGGGAGGGGGGTTGATGCCATGTGGTAATCACCATGAATTTGGTTTTAGTGGGATTTGATATCATAGAGTTATTTCTGCGCCATTCAGATACATCATTTAAAATGTCCTGTAGAGTCTTCACCATACATGTTACATCTGATGACGAAACGTCCAGTGTTCCATCGTCAGCCAAAGGACTGCAGGTTGCACTGTAGTCATATATACTAATGGTCAAAACTTAAGGGCCACTTTTTATCGCAGACGCACCGACAACACCACACAAATAATGTAACAATACTTGGAGTCAGTACTTTGCTAATTTATTCAGTAACAATTTCATTTCAGTTTTGAGTAAATCAAGCAATTGTAACAACAGCAGTACGTTAGAATGTTCACCCACCCCTCATTTGAAAAGTCACACAAGACTGGTCCAGCCAGTAGCGAGCGTACCCACCGTTTGCAGCCAAGCATTCAATGCAGCGTTGACACATGGAGTTCACCAGGGTTCGGAGAACATGTTGTGGGATCGCTTCCCACTATTGATGCTGGAACTGAGTCAGCTGGGGGACGCCTTGAGGTGGGGGGGTGGTTGCTGACTACACGTTGCCCGAGCACGTCCCAGAGGTGCTCGATGGGAGCCATATCAGGTGAACGAGCTGGCCACTCTATCCTCGTGTGCTCAAGGTACTCATCCACCACACGGGCGCGATTAGGTCGAGCGTTGTCATCCTGCAGAACAGCATTGTCGCCTATGGCTTGGAGAGCTGGCTGGATGAGGGGCTGCACAATCTCGTCCCGATAGCGCAGTCCAGTCAGGGTGCCTTGGATGACGTGGAAGGGGGTCCTGCCTTCCCTGCTGAAGCCTGCCCAGACCATGACTGAGCCTCCTCCGTAGCGATCCACCTCTTGGACGCATCCATCCGTGAATCGCTCGCCCTAGGGTCTCCAGACCCTCACCCTGCCGTCGTAGAAGGACACAGTGAACCGTGACTCATCAGTAAACAGAACCTGAGTCCACTAAGTCTGTTCCACCTCACATGTTGACGACACCAGGCAACGCGGGCACTGCGATGAGCTGGATTGAAGGGTATTCTAAATGCTGCTCTAGATGAAGCCTGGCCAATTTCGCTCAGACGTTGGCAGACTGTGCTTCTGTTGACGTTAACGTTTGCAGCTTGCACCAGTTGACGTCGCAGAGTGGTTGACGTGACAGTTCGGTCGCGCAGCGCCGCCACACAGAGGTATCTGTCCTCCCTTCTGCTGGTGCAGCGCGGGAGTCCTGAGCAGGGTCGTCGTTCTGCCCTTCCAGTTTCTTGGAATCGTGCCAGCAGCCTCTGGATCACTGAATGGGACACCCCAAAACGTCTCCTAACTTCTCGTCCGCAAATTCCATCCTGCAGCCATGCTAGCGCCCGGCCTTGTTCTACTGGCGTTAGGCTTCGTCGTGGTGGCATGGTTAGGAAAGTGACAATTATGCCCCTACTGTACCGGTATTTGTAGCGAAACAAAAGTGTTCAGTGTTCACGACTAGCCCCTTTAGCACGTGCATCACGACTTTACCGAGTTTTTCCACCTGCCTGCCTTTGGTACGCTTGCCAATATCGCACAGCTTTTCACAAAAAAATGATGATGTTTCACGTGCATTTGACACGTTCGTGGAAATCGATAAATTATTGTCTATTGTTCCCTGTACAGTGTCTGAGGTCAACTTTTAACCCATTTGGATCAAAAGAACATTGTATTTTATTAGCGTACTTGCGACGATAAACAATGACACAAAAAGGTGAGGTGGCCCTTAAGTTTTGACCGTTAGTTATATATGTAATGGAAGGTCGTTTATGACCACAGAGAACAATAATGGACAAAGAATCGGTACTCCATGCTCTATCACCTCCTCAAGTGAGTTTTTACCATTCATGTAGACATACTGCGTATGCCAATTTAGATATGACGTAAGAAAGGCAAAGTGTCTGCGCTTAGTTGATATACAGTAAGTTTTTGAACTAAAGTTTTATGATTGACGAAGTCAAACGCTTTTGACAGGTCCAAAAATACTGCTCCAGTCATTTGACTGCTATTCATGGCAGTAAGCCATCTGTGAACTAACTGTACAAATGCTGTGTGACAGGAGTGTTTCCGCCGAAAGACAGATTGTAATGGATGTGTGTGAATGTGTTTTTCTATCGCTTTATGTAGTTTTGACACCAGAGCAATGGGCCTGAACTTGTTAGGGCCGGCAAGGTCTTTCGTTTTAGGTAGTTGGATCACTTTGTCTGTCTTTAAAAAAGATGGAAATGTCCCCTGCTTTATGCAAAGTTATACAAGATTCTGGATCTTATGTGACAGGAAAGTGGATGTAGGGTGTTGGGAAGGGATGTAGTGGATTAAAGTAGTTTTTAATTGTGCATATCTGAGAGAGATTGTGCTGTTGTGCATGCACAGTAAGTTAAGTGTTTTCCTAGAGAACAGCGCTATACAAGAACTATTTATTATTATTACTATTATTATTATTATTATTATTATTATTATTATTAGTCAAGGTATCTACAACATGCGGTAGGGCCATTTTCAGAACTGTGCTACTAATACCATCATGGCCAGACGTACCTTTGTTCTTTATAGACGGGATGGATTTTCCCCCCGTTAACAGTGGAATGCTGAATTTATTCATTGATGTATCAGGGTCCAGCCGTTCTGCACAAGTGTTCTGCCGGAAGACTTTTTAGCTTTGGACACTGTCGGCAAATGTCCGTAATTGAAGAAAAGAAGAATTCATCTGCTGCGTTAGAATTTAGCCCAGTAAAATTAATTTCGTCATACCAATTGAATGTTTTTAAAACGTTTAGCAGGTATAGTAACTAGCTGCAATTCAGTGCCAAAGCGACCTGCCTTGCCTCCATAATCTACATTAGCAAGAAGGAAAAGTAATCGGGCCAAATGAAACCCTTCCAAACCTATTTAAATATACAGCATCTGCATTTTTAACAGCATAGTTTGTGGAGACTTCAACAACAAAAAATGTTTAATTAATTACTTTAAATGATGACCATGTCATATCTATATTCTTAGTTTTAATGAAATCACCTCTCTTGTTTGCACAGCTTGGTGCATAAGCCTACGATTTTTGTCATGATTACAAATCTTGCTATGCTATATTTGTGATTTTTTTTTATATAATGGAGCCACCCGCCCAGTTCCTACAGCTGATTAAAAATTACAGGTACGACACTAGTTCTAGGAGGTAGGCATTGAAGCCCCCGGCAATATTTATGTGCTGACTAATGACAGTGTCGGAAAATGGACTGACTGCACGACAATAGCTTTGAACCGTCTGTGTTGGCTTACTTCTGTGGTAACATCGTAGTCTTTTAGTCATGTGAACTGATTATCAGACATCCACAGCACTGTCCCGTCCGTCTGATAATTTTAATTGTATTATGAGTTAGGCTTTGACAGTGGTTATTGTCGACTCGAGGGTCCGATCAGGGAGTTTATTTCGAAATTGAAATTCGAGGGCTTTTGTCTTCAGCTGTGAAAATATAATTGCACGAAAGGTCCCTTTGAAAGAACTCCTGCTAGGAACTTTATTACTCAGGGGATGCAACTCTCAATGTCAGTGATTTACATCTGTTTACGCCTTAGATGCCTGCTCGGCGTTAAACCCAAATAACTAAACTACATGTTTACCGGCGGCACGTGGCTTTCGCTTCCAGTCGTTATTTTGGTCGAAAGTATTCTATAACTTCTCACGTTTCAAACATTTTTTGTATGAAATATGAAACCTAAGTATCACATAACGAGTGTATGTAACATTTTGTCTTGCGTAACTCCTTTACTTATTGAAAAGACAAGGGGAGACTGCCAGTGCTAATATTTTAGGAAGATTACAAAGTAAAGTAGGTAAAAGCACTGTCAGGGGAGAGAAGTGTGCATGATCGACCAGTGATCATAGATCTACTTTGGTCAAAGCACAAAAAAAGGAAAGAGGGGCTGAGCTAAGAAAGTGACTGGAAGCAATGCATATGGAAGCCCCCCCCCCCACCCCCTCCCGAAGGGGAGCGTATCTTCTATCCCACTGTTCCAGTCCCTTGGTGCATGAAAATTTAAATCTAGGTCCCCAAGGGGGGTCCAGATATTTAGCCTGTGACCTCGTCAGCACACCATTCAGCATACTGGTTGAAGGCTTGAACTTTTGCCTAGAAATTTAGCTCTAGGTGGAAGCATGGAATGTATGCCCCTGCAGACACCACAGTAAATGTGGCTGTCTTTGCAGGTAGGCAAAAGTTCCTGCTTTCAAGGAGTATGCCGAATGGTGTGCTGACGAGGTCGCCAAGACCGAAACAGCTGTCCATACCGGCTAAATATCTGGACCCCCCTTGGGGGACCTAGATTTAAATTTCCATGCACCAAGGGGCTGAAACAGTGGGATGTGTGATACGCCCCCCTTCGGGGTGGGGCTTCCATATGCATTGCTTCCAGTCACTTTCTTAGCGCACCCCTCTTTCCTATTTGTGTGTGTGTGTGTGTGTGTGTGTGTGTGTGTGTGTGTGTGTGTGTGTGTGTGTGTGTGTGTGTGTGCTTTGACCAAAGTAGATCTATGATCACTGGTCGATCATGCACACTTCTCTCCCCTGACAGTGCTTTTACCTTCTTTACTTTGTAATCTTCCTAAAATATTAGCACTGGCAGTCTCTCTCCTTTTCTTTTCATTTATTACTACAATATCGACTGCAACCCCTTCCCCTTTTTAGTAGGTTCTCTCTTAGGGTGCATGGAAATTTAGTTTTAGGTGGTCGATCATGCAGACTTCTTTCCCCTTACAGTGCTTTTACCTACTTTACTTTGTAGTGTTCCTTTACTTATTATATATCAGACTTGTTTATCCGCCGTTTTGACTATGGCCAGTTGGTACAGCCTGCAAAGTGCATTTGCAGGAAGTTTTCTGTTGCTTATAATTATATTATCTAACTTATCCAATTTTTGGCTCAAGTGCGATAGCAAAATGAGTCTATGTAATGGGCCGGTGGTCGTCCGTCGTCTGTAGTAAACTTTAACGTTGGCATTTTCTCGGACGCTTTTCAAGACACAATTTATCGTTGGACAAAATATCACAATGTTTTCAAAGTGGTGTATGTATCTTGTTTGTAAGAGGTTAAGTACAAATTCAGTTTTACCACACCCTGTCGCACCACAAAATAAGCCACAGTGTGGGTCAAGGGTCATTAGGTTCATTTTAATACACAATATAATTTTAATAGATGTGTCCACTCAGTCTGCTTTCTGCAATATTGAGTTGTGCGTCATAAATTAGATACAAATATATGTTTATGGCTGCAGCAGTTTCAACCTTCTTTTGTATCTGAATTGTTATTCCATCACTACCGTTCTCGACAGTACGTCCTGACCTGTGAAGATAGTCATCATCTGTACTACGCAGGTCTAACCACAGTGCATACTTGTTTGTCAGGTATTGACCAATCCTAACGTCATACAGATGTAGATCTTTGCACGCAATGTTTGCTGGTTTATCTCTAATCCTTCCACCCGCAAAATACTTTGTGATCTCATCGTAGTGTTGATAAGGTAACATTCCAGACGCGTACACTTGATTAGGGCGGCCTTCAATTGTGCAGGACAAATGTGTAATCTTAGGATTGTAGAATTTTTCTGAATCCCGTTTATATGGATCTGCTGGTTCAACAAACAACATAAGAATACCTTTCAGTGACCTAGCTGGCGTGTTTAAGTTTATGTTCCACATTGGGTCGCTTTTGTCTTTGGGTATTAAACTATGTCTAATCACCCTGTCATAATAAATTGGAAGTCTTGACTGGTACTGATTTTGAATGAGTCTGGCTAGTTCAGTATGTGTGACAATTTCATATTCCAAGGAAATGTTAGAGATCTTATATGTTGCACTAAGATCAGATGATTTAATAACTTTGGAGTAGTCATTGAAGGTTAGTTCAAAACTCAGACGGTCATTCAGTGCTCCTTGATAATAAGGCAGATGAGCTGTTAGGATTTCAAACTCAAGTGGAATGTAGAATCTGGATCCATATGTTTCGGCCATTATAACATCCATGGCTGTATTAGTTACTTTATCTCCGGCGTTGATTCGAAGTTTACCAACATTATCAGACTGTATGCCTTGGTAAATACGGTCTTCTCGTTCTTCTTTTGTTAGCCAAAGGTCTTTGTAACAGTAGAACACATCTGAGTCGTCAAGACTAAACACTTCCTGTCCTTCAAGTTTTACTTTAATAGTTCTAACAATTGCTCTGCCAAGATTGTTAACTAGTGTTCTGTTCACGTCTGCATCTGATGATAGTTCAATATTAAATGCTAGGCGTGCAGTGCCAGGAACAATAACGTCACTGGGGCCTAGGTTTGGAAACTTGACTGTAAGTGTTTGGTTCTGGTCTATGGTACTTGGATTGTTTGTGATGACGATTGATTGTCTTATGCCCTTAACACCCAGAGGCTCACGTAGTTTTCTGTATGGGTCTAACTTTGATCCGTAAGACTGTGTCATTTTTATTATGCACAATAAAAAATAATAAATTAATAAAACAATGGCAGCGGGAGGATTTAATCATGAAGATTTTGAAATGGATGACATGAATGACTATGATACCAGTATCACAGATATGACTGGAATGGTAACTAGTAGTAGTAGTATGCATCATGAACTGTTAAAAGACAAAGTAAACTCATTTTATGACAGTGTTGGAGCGCGCCCAGATGTAATAGATCCTAATCAGTTTGAATATGATAAAGGACACTTATTTGTAAATACAGACAGAGGGAAAATAAATCTAACACATAAAAATAATCCTTCTAAGTTTAGAGCTTTAAGTACAATTAAAGGTGAAGTCGGTGGTAACTCTGGGTTGGCAAGATACCTTGGTATTGGAGGGTCTCCTGTTCCCCCAAGACTGGTTAGTGTGCTTCAAGACACGCAAACAAAGTTACCAACAGGGCAAGAAATTGAAATGGCACCAGTAACAAGCCTACCAGAAATAGCAAAAACAGTGATACAAGAAACTTCATTTACTGAAGGACAAATAAATGACGCTTTGAAAACAATACATGATCCACCTTTGTCAATGAGGGAGATTATGGGTTTGGATAAATCACTGCAGACAATAAGAGGTGAGATGGTAAATAATTTAGCCAAACTAGGAGAGCTTGATAAACACATAGAACGTGAAAAAGAGAAACTGGCTACAGCAGACAATGAGAATCTTGACACAGAAATGAAAGAAAGAATACAGCACAGATTAAATGATTTGCAGATAGAAAGATCAGGAAGGTTAGAAGCGATTAGTATTGGGAGACAAAAACTAAAATCACAGGTCAACAGGATTAGAGAAACTATTCAGAAAATACTTCACGAAGACACTACTCTGGCTGAGAGACTAAAAACACTTTTCAGAGAACAGGGTATCACAATTGCCAGTTTAATTACAGCTCTGGGGTTTATTATCAGTACAGTTGTGTTGGCTGTCTCCGGGGGTGGTTCTCCACCTCCAGCACCACCAACCCCAGTCCCCACAGATCCAAAAGACTTACAGTCATGGGTAAAGAAACAACTGTCTCACATATCAGACTTGCTTAAGAAATTGGCTGTGAAAGCAATGGACGCTTTGCCTGGCATTATAGGCACTGTTGTCAGTTGGCTGATTAGTACAGCGGCAAAGGCAGTAGGGTTTATGGCAGAACATGTGTGGGTCTTTTTGGTGACAGTAGGAGGGTTAATAGTGGGTTATTTAATGAAACAGATAAAGAAGTAAAACCCCTAATCCTGTTAGACCTATTACCAATGCAGTTCTTTCCGACTCATGTGTGTCAGGGGTTGACTGTACTGATTGTATGAGTGCCGGTGTGGGGGCTGGGGCCGGGGCCGGGGGTGTTACCATCTGTAATGATTTTAACGGCTGTACGTGTGTGGTTGTTGCTCCTAAGTTTACAGATTGATTGAGACCGAGTTTTTGACCAACACCTGCAACAATGATTTCATTATTATAATTTGTTATTGTACCCATTTGGAGTTGAAGGTCAGATGGTAACATGTATAACCCGATGCCAACTACAAAGTCAACTTTTGATCTGGCATATCTTAAAACGTCTTGGTAACGCTGTATGCTTGATGGGAGATCAACTGTTGAGTTAATTGAATCTTCAAGATTTGCAAGAAACTGTTTTTGTGCTTCAAATTTACCACTTCCATTCAAAATGTTTGATTTTGTTAGTGATTGTGCTCCTAGTAAACACCAGACATATGTTCTGATAGACTCATTGACGCGCTCGACTCCCGCTTGAGTAAACCCGTCAGATTTATCTAAGACAAATGTGGTCCATGCGTTTGACTGTTTCTGTTCTATTGATCCTAACCAGACTTGTGATTTTGATGAGAATGAAGTGTAACCAGGGTAATAATCTTGAGGGTATTGTCTGTGACTCATAGCATAATACAATGTACCCATACCATTGTGATCATCAAGTTTTTGTGTAAAGTCATACTTTGTACTGATGTTAAACTCATTACAGATGCGTTCAAATGCTTTCATATCCATGGGATTATTAAACTGATTAAAACTGGATTCAGTTGGTAATGGTGTATGCAGTTCTGACAGAATACGTCTAAGCTGGTAATACGTGTGGAAATGATACACAGACCTAATCAGTTTGTTTGAGTGATTCAAATGGTCTGTAAAAGAAATGCCACAGCCTGTAGTTGAGCATAGTATAGCAAAGTTAAGTTGGTTTTGAAACATCTGTAGTGGGCTTGAAGACCACTTTCTTGCAGTAGAGTCATCTGTTATTGGAGGGTTTAGGTAATGATCAAAAGGGTTGGGTACTTTGACTTGAAATAAATCTTGTTCGCTTACAGCTATGTCGAGTTGATTTAGTTGAATTATTTTCTGTTCATAAGTTGGTGCGACATTATATTTGGCATTCACATTAAATTGAAATGCGTTTGTAGTGGTAATGGTTGGTGATTTAAATTCCATCCTTTTTTTATGTGATAATAAAAATGTTTATTACCTTAACAAATCTTGACACAAGCAAACCAGTGTGGTTAACTAATGGGATTGATAATCGTGATGGTAGCAAGGCTGTAGCAATCCATGAAATGTTCTACACAGTAAAGTGGTTTAATGTAACGGATGATGAAAATTATTCTGTAAGTGGAACTCTCGATGGTTTAGAAAAGGGTGATACTTTACGAGCCGGATATTATGACTTTTGTACTTTAGCTGAATGGCTTCAAAATGAATTTAAAATTAAAGCAACTTTAAACCCAGCTAATTTACTTGTTACAATTGATTTTCCGAAAAGTGGTCAGTTTTCTTTATCAATTAGTCTTTTATTATTACTTGGATTTTTTAAAACAATAACACATCTAGATGAAGATTGGTCACAATCAGTTGGTAGTCTACTATCACCAAAAAAACCAAGAATAACTGGCAGATATCCTGTTCATTTGTCAGTACACACAGTGCTAAATGTTCATTTGAAAGAACTGAACACAACTGAGAATGTACACAATGGAAAGCCTTCAACTTTGTTGAGATGCTTACCTACTGGAACTGCTCCGTATTGTGAAAGTGTAGTTGTTAGATTTCCTAATTTGCAGTTTAAGAAATTAGGTTCTAGTTTCTTTGAATCACTGAGCTTATATGTAACTAATCAGGATAAAAATCCAGTTCTTATGCATGATTTTAGTGTTGTGTTGGAAATTAAATAATTTTATTTTTGTTTATAAAAATGAGTGCTCTTGGTCCAAAGCCTAGAATCATACCAGTTGCGTGTCCAGTAACAGAATTGAAAGATTTGGCAGACGTACAGGATTTTGAGAAGGAAGGGGATGTTGGAGAAATATATGGTTTTGAACTTGATTCAACTGGTATGTACAAGAGGAAAGTAATTGTCGACATAAAAGACGGTGAAAAACAGATTCCTAAACTTGGTCAGCTACGTGATGTTACTGTACCTACTCCACCTGTAAATAATGCGCCTTACAACTTAATACATGTGGGTAGTAAGTGGGTTGTTTCACCTGTACCGGCACCACCACCCACAATTGACTGGGACATAAAGATTGAATTTATTAGTCCTTATGTATACACTGATGATGAAGGCGCCTTAGTGTTTAGGAAGGTTGTTAATTCTGGGCCGCTTATTGTAAGCCTTGTTCCAAGTTTTTCCCTAGACAACAATAGCAGAGAAAAACTGAAAGTTGAAAATTATGAGAGACGGCGGTATCTTCTTACAACTAGAAAGGGTAGATCAGATACTTCTGTTGTGTTTATGCCAGCAAGCTTAGTCGTGGCTAGAGAAGCGACAATAGTATTTGAAATTATCATGAAATCTGTTGCTTCTGCAAAAGAGGCAAATATAGCACAAGGAATTAAACTTACATGGAATGAAACAGTAACAGAATCATCAAAGGTCTTTATTGCCATTACAAAAAATAATGATGTTATTAATGTTTCAAGCAGTATTCCCACTGTCAAGGTGGTGGTTGACAAAACAACTTTTGTTCGTCTAACTTACATAAACCTTGAACACATTGATCTTGTTGCATTTTATTATGCTAGCAAATTGTATACTTTTGAAGAGTTGCAAAATGTAATTGCTGATTAAAAAAATATTTGTCATAAAAAATGGTGAACTTGTATCCACAAATACCACCTGAGCAGCTTGAGCCTATTGAGCGTGATAAAACATTAAAGGCAGATTCATTCCGTTTAATGAATATTACAGAAGCGTTGAAGTATTTGGAAGAAGAACAAGCAAAATACTCGAGGTGTAAACGCCGTTACAATACGGTTTTCAATTCTGTACACAACACATCAATGGCCATGGGGGTGGTTTCGGCTGGATTATCTGTAGGAGGTATAACTCTGTTTGCAACGGGGGTGGGAAGTGTCGTAGGAATTGCTGTTGAAGCTGTTGGCCTTGCCACAAGCCTGGCATGCTTTGGTATGGAAGCCCTTAACAAAAAATTTTATACTAAGTTGCAGAAGCATGAAGTATTAAGTACGCTCGCAGCAGCTAAGCTGATTAGTATGAAACTTATTATTAGTAAATCTTTGGAAAATAATGAAATTGACGATAACGAATTTAAAAGAGTCCAGGATGATTTAGCAAATTACAAGCAACAGAAGTCTGAAATACAGAATAAGATGCGTAGTCAACCCGCGAATGTTGAAGAGCTAAAGCAATCTTTTTTAGAGGAAGGAAAGAAAATAGGCGTAGAAGAAACTATGAAAAAAGTTTACGGACTGTTAGGCAAGTAAAGATCAGTTTTGGTAATCATTCATTAATTCTAAAATACTCTTCACAAAGAGATGTCATGCCTTTTATGCCTGCTCATTTGACGCCATCAGCCCCACCACCAGAGTACTACTGAGAAAAAAAAGTTTTCTTGTTGTCCTTGTAACTTGGAAATTCTGTCCAAGTAAGTTGTGACTTGGGTTAAGAACTTACAAGTTCTTATGTTTAGGTTCTTGTAAGTTTTTATTTTAAGTCACTTATAAGAATTTGTGACAACTAACTTGCAAGTACATGATAAGGTAACCTATAAGTTATGTGTCAGTTGAAAGTAACTTATAGGTTACCTTATCATGTACTTGTAATTTACTTTTTTTCCCAGCGTGGGGGTGAAGTCCCGTTCCGCCTATCTCTGATATTCCTGTCCCTACTTGGGGGGTGAAGTCCCCTTCTGCCTATCTCTGATATTCCTGTCCCTACTTGTAATGGTGTTTATTTCACTACACGCCTATTGAAGCGAACACCTTCCTGGTATTCAAAAGCGGTCATGTGTTACACTAAATTACACAGTTCCCTTACCTGGGTACACAAATGCTTTCAAAAGGCCCTGGATAACGCTGGAGTTGATTTGGAAATGTCAGAGCTTTCAAAGGTTAGTGTCACAGATTTCACACCATATGAGAAAGAAAGATCTCAAACTATGAAAAATAGAGTACTAACCTGTGAGCCATTTCGACCTGTTAGGTCTCATCAGAATACCTTGAAGGTATTTATGGCTCCCCCTCGCGAGGTATGCCAAAGACGTGTAGAAAAAACCACTGCCACATTTAGCCACTTTTTTCTTCTTTAAGGAGACCTTTTAGCCTCTGTATGTCAGCTTCCGCTGCGTCAAACGATGATTGTTGCTCACGTAGCTTTTCAACCATAATTTTAATTCTCTTTTTTGTCTTTTTCATGTTTTGAAAACATGTTTCCTTTCTATTTTTCGCTCTTGCTAAGTCTAAGCGTAGGCGACTTTTTGCAAGAGTCTCGTCTTTTGTCAGCTCGTCTAAAAAAGCTTGAGTGTACGTTTTTTCACCAATCTCCATTTCCTCAACATATTTGTTTTGGTGGCTCGCCATTTATGCCTGGCTATCGTTTGGCCCTGCTTACTGTCCTACTGGTACGGATGTAATCGGGAAAGAATGATTATTGGCTGTTGGTTTACTTTTATACCTGCAGTATTGCAAACGATTTCATAAGCAAACACGTCATTTGGAACATCCTAGACTGTGAGTCGACTTTATACCTCTATATCCCACAAAAGGGACCATAAGTCGGAAATTTTGAGTTTTGAAATATTTACACCATTACAATCTACTATCAAAACCAATTAATTTGATGTACAGACTATTGTTGTAGATTGGTTATTAAGTGAGAAACAAGCATTTAAAGTTGATCACTCGAACTAATCCAAGATGACCCCCTGCACACTTTTTGGTCTGTAGCTCCATTCGGTCAAAAGCGACTTAAGGTCCCTTTCGTGGGAACAGGTTACTGGAGCTGTGAATCAGCAAATGCTGACGTGTAGCCAACTACGTCATGTACGCTATTTATGGGACGATTACAACAGCAAACACGTGCTTTAGAACATTCTAGAATGCAAAACTGTCCCCCTTGTTTTGATGGGGACAGTTTCAGTGGTGTGGGGACCGTTTCAGTAGTAGGGGGACAGTTTTAGAATCGAGAATGTTCTTCACTGCTCGAGAAAGATTTTTCGCCTATGATGAGCCAAAATTAGCCAGCTGGCTGTTCCGCTTTATGTACACTAAGCGGGTGTGTGTGTTATAAACCGGTGACGCGTGACGGCTTGACTAGGTATTCAGTACTATATACTGACTGTGTTGTAATCGTCGGTAGTTTAATTAGCTTTTGTTTTCTCTTGCTGTGTGTGTGCCGCATAAGCCGCGTATGTCTGTACGGCACATGTTACGTGTGTCTGTACAATGTATGCCGCGTGTGTCGCATACGATTTTACCTCGACACTTTGAATAGGTGGGGTTTGGCAGCCTTGTTTGTTTTTCAGTAATAACAGCCGCGTAAACACCTCTCAGCCAAGGCGTGTGTTTAGGTGGGGTCGGGTATCTGCCTTAATAATCGTGTGTTGTCAGCTGATCAAAAAACGTAGCTTGAATGATTTCTGAAATGGAACTAGGACGGTTAGGCAATTAAGACATTGGTGGTAAGTGCTGGAGCGCGTTAGTTTAAATACGGAGAGGATCAAATAAATCTATAGATTCTTAAATAGGATTCTCAGGAGCCCACATTATTATTCTCTGGGGGTAAAACTATTGGCGTCAGAGAGAGAGAGAGAGAGAGAGAGAGAGAAAGAGAGAGAGAGACACACTATTTGGGCATAGAGGACTATTGTTTACCATGAACAGGAAGTATTCTCAGGAAGGCCAACTCTGACAGCATTGAGTGGTGGGTGGCGTGTACGGTAGTCACTATTTCTCGGGAAGATATTTTAACTAGCCTTTTGTTTCCAAGGGGTTGGGGGACCTGACTGGGCAGATAAAGCTGATGAATGTATTTGGTCAAGTGTGCTTGTTTATTTACGGAAAGGATTATTCTCTGCCGCGTATGTCATGTATTTTGAGTATGGAGAGTGTGCCGCGTGTGTCATGTATTTTGAGTATGGTAAATATGCCGCGTGTGCTGTGTGTGATGCGTATGTCACATGTATTTGAGTGTGCCTGTCTAAACAAAGACAGGTTTAACTGTATTAAAAAGTGAAACCTACCCTCTCGATGGCGAGCTAGGCATGTGAGGTCAGTTGCTAATAGCAACATTGACGTCACTTACTTCTATGTGGGGGGGTTGCGGCAATAATGCCTAACGGGAATTCCCACAATGGCGCAAGTAGTCATTTCCCGAAAACAGCTGATCGTAAATGAGTCGTTTACATTGACAAAGGTAAAACTGTAAATGCCGATTGAATAATTAGCCTTTGTTTAAAGAAGTCAATGACAGCATTAATTATTTAGGTGGGAGTGGGGGATCTACCTTAATACTCGCGGGTTGGTAGCTGATCAAAAATCGTTGCTTTGAATGATTTCTGGAGTGGAACTAAAATGGCTAGGTAATAAAGGTATTGGCGGTAAGTGTTGGGAGTTTGTCTAAATACGGAGAGGATCAAATAAATCTATAGATTGGGGGGAGGGGTGCCCATCAACTGTCCACTTGTCTATCTCTCAGTTTTCCGATTTTTTTTTTTTCCTTCCCCCTTCTCATAACGGCTGCATGTATCTGGCCAGATAGTGTTTTAGATAGTGGGTAGAGAAAGGAAATCTGGTGGCGTGTCATTTTTCAACTGCATGCCACTTTTTTTTGTCTGAGCTGAGCAATAAATGATCATTCATGTATTTAACGCAAATTTATTTCATTAAAAAGAAAAATTAAAGAAAATTTATTTCTTTAATTTTCAAAAAAAAGTAAAGAAAATTTATTTCTTTAACCTTTTACCAGAATTTTAAAAAAGTTATTTCATTAAAGAAAAAAAGTAACGACTATCAACCCTGACTATCACAGTCGACATGTGTCTAGACCTGTGACTTAGAACTGAGCACACACGGTGGGGTCCGCACATTAGTGATGTTCACATGCAACCTCGTCAGTGATATTTTGTCTTTTCTGACAGTTCACAGTCACAGTCTGTTGCCAGTCAGAGAAGTATGCCAATATACTTTTTTCCCTCCGCAAACAAAAAAGGATGGGAGGAAAATCTTGCGGGGCTGCTTGACTGCAAAGTCCCTTACATATCGCATTAGTAGAGAGACTCAACACCATGACTGGTAAACCCAAACAAGAGCCTTTTGTCAATAATAACGCACAGAATGAGGCGGTGACAAGTAGGAAACTGAGTATGCGAAATCAGACGGACTTCACGAAGTTGTAAAGAAACGATGGCCGGGGATTGAATGACATATGTCTTATTTCTTCGGATAAAGCGATCGTCGCAACCTATGAGCCTATTCATTGCAGTAATAGGGTTACAATGTGATTGTCAAAGCGAGAGAAGATTCACGTTGGCATCAAAAGGCTAAACTAACTTGAACCCAAACTGATATAAAGACGTGAGACTGTTGCGTAAGGCATCCATTACTTTCTCTTCGCCGCGGACAAAGACGGCCAGTGAAGTTCAATGATCCTTAACCGCGCTCCGCTGTGTCACTAGTCAAGGGCAATTATCCGATTAACAGGTGACACCAGATGGACTACCACATCCACAAAGCCGACAACTCGCTTTCTCGTAGATCATCAGTCGTAGGCATACTCGCAGATGACTGCCTCAGTCTGATGGATGGTACATGTGTATAGCATATAAAAAGATATGGCTTTTCAGGAGCCCCTTTGCCTGCAGGGACGCATGAAACTCTTTGGTTCTACCGAGGAGCCCTCGTCAGCAGGGACTGAATTCTCACCCACAATTGGGGTGAACCAACACTCAAGGACTTACATCATATGGCCGACTCGGAGTGAGGATGCTGATGACATCACACAGTGAGAGATACGAGCCCATTTGACTGCGGGGGCATTTGACACTCTGTTTCTGACAGAAAGACTATGACGGGGTGCAGGCATTTAGTGCGAACTGAGGTTATTTGAATAGTCTCGAATAGGCCCACCCACTGATTCAGTACGTATGAGAGGACAAGAACGGTTTAAGACTGCATACCGTGATAAAAAGAAATCTCACCAAACAACCAGCCGCCAGTATAAAAAATATTTAAAAAAAAATAAATGAATAAAAAAATAAAAAATAATAACCGTGAGCAACCAACCAGCACTAAAAAAACTTTTTTTTTAATTTAAAAAAAACAACAACAAAAAAACACCACTTCCGAACCAACCATTCACCACTAAAAACAAAATAAAAAACAAACAAACAAACAAACAAATTTTTTTGCCAGGGCTGACGGGGGTACGTGGGGGGGGGGCTGGGAGGGGGGGGCCGGGCCCCCGGCCACCCCCCCCCCTCCCCGGGATCCGCCACAGGATACATGATGGTAATACCTTCTATGTTTCTATGCATACTAATTTGTCCAACCCCTGGAAAAGGTCAAGGGTCACAGAAGGTCCAGAAACATGTCTAAATAGTGACATTTTCACCAAAACATTTTTTTCTTAAATACTATTTTCAACTTCAAAACTAAACTTGGTATAGAGATACCTGATGGTAAGACCTTTCTATGCTGAATCTTTGATGTCGCCACCAGTGTGATTAATCCGATTAAACAGACAGCCAGATGCAGTTCAGCTGGAACAGTCGACTTTTTAGCTTTCATTTATTTCTTGAAAATCAACTTTTGCTTTAAAAAGGGGAGGTCAAGACGAGGGGGTAAAGTGATATGATATGTGTCGATTATGATACCACTTTAATCAGTACTGATGTAAATTTATGCTGACATTTCTCTCAAATAATCAATATAGGCCTATGCAACCAGTCCATAAAGTTTTCCCTTCTTTGGCACATGTATTGATATATTGTATAACAAGCAAATTAATATTCATGAATTTGCTTGATATACTTTCCTTCCCTAAATCCTTTGCAGGCCCCAAAAATTCAATCTTGATACTTGCATTTGTCAAAACGGAAACGTAAAATATGCTCATACTGCAACATTAACTAGTTCTTTATATGTCGTAGCGATTTAAATACTTCTTAGTGAACGTAGGCTCGAAATGTCTTTCCCATACACACGCATGAAGGGAGAGCAGACGCCAGCAGTATGTGTGAAACGAATCGATGCATGAGTGAAATTACCAAGATGCCAGCTAGCGATAGCGTAAGCAACAACCCGAGAAAAAGGCAAAATAAACAAACCTGATCGTATTTTCAGTCATTATCCATGATCTAATTTCGAGTACAAAGCACTGAATGTTTCATAGTCAGACGAAATCTGCGTGCTCAGTTGATTGTCTGAAACCTAGTCGTCTGCCAATCACCGGAATCAGCCACAAACTGAAGGATGCAAGGTAAAGTTTTGTTTGGGACTGGGTACATAAATTATACTGAAGCCAAATTTTGCTTGATATAATGCCGATAATGAACAGATGTGATTACTTGACCCGAATCAAAATGTCCTGTCTGACGACTCGGACATTTTGATTCGGGTCTCGTAATCACATCTGCCGGTTACTACATCAAGCAAAATGTGGCACAATATAATATAATATAATATAATATAATATAATATAATATAATATAATATAATATAATATAATATAATATAATATAATATAATATAATATAATATAATATAATATAATATAATATAATATAATATAATATAATATAATATAATATAATATAATTATTAATACGCTAACATGTGTGATTTTCCGTATCTTCTCAGAAACCGTTGGAAGGGTGTATTTGTCTGCTTGCAGGTGACACCCTAACAAGCCCATGAAGAGATTCCGCTATGTCGAAAACAGAAAATGCGCGAAAAAGTTTTTAAAGGGATTTTTCATTAAAAAATCGCCTTAGTCTTTCAAACGTTGCTGGCCGAAGGGAAATAACTTTCTTTTTTGCTGCACCTGATCCAATATTTGTGAATCACTAATTGTTGTAAGATATTGAGAACTATTAACTCTTTTATTGTTTGCCTGGAGCAGGTCGCTTACTGAGACATATTTTACCTATCTATAATTGGCGATTTAAAGCTACGTCAAAGTAATTAGCGAAGGTACTTAAATTCCATCCTAGTATGTGTGTACACTCGTGCACTAAATTTTACCATGTGGGGGAGGGGGGAGGTTGGTAAAGACAGGTGAGATGCAACTCTGATTGACCGTCGCCTCCCGCAGCCCACTGGTCAAGTCAGGGCCGCTAAAATGCAATAAGGGATCGTCAGATTCAGGTTTCAGGGAACACTTGTTAGACGCGTGAGTGTCTAAAACCTTGCGGCGCCAAATGTCACACACTGGCAGACATCAGACACTGCGGATAATGCGTTTCTACAGCTATCTCGACACTCGCCCTTTTCTGTCGACCTCCGACTTCAGACTTGAAGTTTGAAATATTTAAGGTCATACATCTGAATCAATATCGAAGGTGTCGGGTTGAGGTCAGTGTGTGACGCGTGATGTGCGACGTGTAACGCGTTGTGACACGAGAAGTAAACGGCGTCGTGTTTTACTGTACTATGATGATGGCGTTCCAAAGACTGCAGAAACCAAGGCAGTTGTGTTGGTGCACCATAACGTTAGGTGTCATGTGGTCATTTGTGGTGCAGCCAGATGTAAGTGGTCTTGCGTGGTCAGGCGTAAAAATGGAGCCGGGTATGACACTTGTAAATGGAGCCAGGTGTCAATGCAACTAGGTGTGGTTTAGCCAGGTGTGGTGTAACGAGGTATGAATAGATGAATGTTGACGAATGTGTGTCTCAGTTGATATCCCAGGATTTGGTTGTGATCAAACTATATGTACTCTCAAGCAAAAATTAATAATTGATGCAGTTTTTCGCTTCGCGGTGATTTGCAAGATAAACAGAGGCAATAAAAACGCGAAAAGTGTCGTGTACATGTACATGCAAACAAAGAGCCATTTTATTATATTAAGAAAAAAACCCAAACAAACAAGAAAAACATGTTTGATGTTACTCTGGATGTTCAACTTACTGTCTGCATGAGCTTACTTTCACAAAGAGTTATCGCCCATAACAGGCCAGGGAGGAAACAGGGTTTCATTTTACAATGATGTAATGGTACCGGCGAGGGCGCATGGGGTGCCCAGCGCCCCCCCCCCCCCCCCATCCCCTCTCCCCGCCCCCACCACATCCCCTCTCCCCGCCCCCACCCCGGGGGTGGCCAGCGTATTCCCTACTAATTTTTAAGAAAACGTTTTTGGGAGCAAAGAATATTCGGAGGAAAAATTCTTAAGAATTCATTCCCGATCAGTAATTCTGACGGTCAAATATTGTTTGGAGCTTTTTCCAGGGACTCATAGCACACACCACTTGGAGAACTAGCAACCTATTGTCCCTGCAATCTTAGTTGTAACGCTGTATGCGATGAAAATGCATCGCTGTGCTTGTAGTCTAGCAGCTGTACGCAATTTCTGTGAAGTAAGTAGTTCGTCAAAAGAGTAACAATGGTTTGCGGGTGTAAAATTAAAGTGCGAAAGGAAATAAGTTTGTTTTTTTACCACAATAGTTGCCCTAAGGATGGAGACATTTTTGTAGAAGTGTTTTTTTCTCGACTATGTTTCGAGATAGGGGACATGGACCAGCAGAGGGCAGCCAACTATCTTAGCAGCCAGCAGAGAGCAGCCAACAATCTTAGCAGCCACAGTATGATATACCGATCATGACAAAATACCAAAAATAGGCAATTCGCCAAGGGACGTAATCCCGGGACACCGAGAAAAGTGATGGACGACATAGGGCCATATAAAACATGTGTTTAGGAAGCATTTCCATATTTATAAATGATAGGCATTAGAGGGCACAACGCATAGTTTTCCCATTAGACAGTTTTGTCTGAAGCCCCCCCCCCCCCCCCCCTACACTGTCTGAGAAGCAGCGTGGAGGTCAGTCTTTACGCCATTTTTGGTCTCTGAAACCTATGACGGACGGTATAAGGCCATATAAAACAGTTATGAATGTGTTCCGGATGCATTTCTATATTCATAAATTATATGCATTAGAAGGCACAACGCATAGTTTTACCATAAGACATTATTGTCTGAAGCCCCCCTACACTGTCTGAGAAGCAGCTTGGAGGCCAGTTTGTACATCATTGTTGTCTCTAAATGTAAAATGGTCGGCATAGCACCATATTAAACCTATAACAATGTTTTCAGGAAGCATTTCCATATTCACAAATGTTAGGCATTAGAGGGCACAACGCATAGTTTTGCCATAAGACAATATTGTCTGAAGCCTTTGACACTGTCTGAGAAGCAGATTGGAGGCCGGACATTACGCCATGTTTGGTCTCTTAACCTATGACGGACGGCATATGGCCAACTAAAACAGTTATGAATGTGTTCCGGGTGCACTTCTATATTCATAAATGATAGGCATTAGAGGGCACAACGCATAGTTTTGCCATAAGACAGTATTGTCTAAAGCTATTGACACTGTCTGAGAAGCAGCTTGGAGGCTAGACTTTACGCCATTTTTGGTCTCTTAACCTATGACGGACGGCATAGCGCCAAATAAAAAAGTTATGAATGTGTTCCGGACGCATTTCTATATTCATAAATGATAGGCATTAGAGGGCACAACGCATAGTTTTGCCATAAGACAGTATTGTCTGAAGCCCCCGTACACTGTCTGAGAAGCAGCTTGGAGGCAGTCCGTACGCCATTTTTGCTTTCTTAAACTATGACGGACGGCATAGGGACATAAAACAGGTATGAATGTGTTCCGGATGCATTTCTATATTTATAAATGATAGCCATTAAAGGGCACAAAGCATAGTTTTGCCATAAGACAGTATTGTCTGAAGCCCCTTACACTGACTGAAAAGCAGCTTGGAGTCCAATCCGTACGCCATTTTTGGTCTCTAAATCTATGACGGACGGCATAGGGCCACATAAAACAGTTATAAATGTGTTTAGAAAGCATTTTCACATTTATAAATGATAGACATTAGAGGGCACAACGCATAGTTTTGAAATAAGACAGTATTGTCTGAAACCCCGAACACTGTCTGAGAAGATGCTTTGAGTCCAGTCCGTACGCCATTTTTGATCTCTTAATCTATGACGGACGGCATAGGGCCACATAAAACAGTTATGAATGTGTTTAGAAATCATTTCCATATTTATAAATGATAGGCATTAGAGGGCACAACGCATAGTTTTGCCATAAGACAGTATTGTCTGAAACCCCCCTACACTGTCCGAAAAGCAGCTTGGAGGCCAGTACATACGCCATTTTCGTTCTCTTAAGTTATGACGGACGGCATTGGGCCATATAAAACAGTTATGAATGTGTTCCGGATGCATTTCTATATTCATAAATGATATGCATTAGAGGGCACAACGCATAGTTTTGCCATAAGACAGTATCGTCTGAAGCCTCCTACTCTATCTGAGAAGCAGATTAGAGTCCATTCCGAACGCCATCTTTGGTATAATCTATGACGGACGGTATAGGACCACATAAAACAGTTATGAATGTGTTCCGGATGCATTTCTATATTATTAAATGATAGGTATTAGAGGGCACAACGCATAGTTTTGCCATAAGACAATATTGTCTGAAGCGCCCCTACACTGTCTGAGAAGCAGCTTGGAGGCAGTCCGTACGCAATTTTTGCTTTCTTAACCTATGACGGACGGCCAGTTCGTTCGCCATTTTTGGTCTTTAATTGTATAATGGACGGCATAGCGCCATATAAAACCGACACAAATGTGATCGGGAAGAATTTCCATATTCATAAATGATAGGCATTAGAGGGCACAACGCATAGTTTTGCCATAAGACAGTATTGTCTAAAGCCCTTGACACTGAGAAGCAAATTGGAGGCCAGTCCTTACGCCATGTTTGGTCTCTTAACCTATGACGGACGGCATAGGGAAAAATAAAACATTTATGAATGTGTTCCGGATGCATTTCTATATTCATAAATGATAGGCATTAGAGGGCACAACGCATAGTTTTGCCATAAGACAGTATTGTCTTAAGCCCTTGACACTGTCTGAGAAGCAGCTTGGAGGCCAGTCTTTACGCCATTTTTGGTCTCTTAACCTATGACGTACGGCATAGGGCCAAATAAAACAGTTATGAATGTGTTCCGGATGCATTTCTATATTCATAAATGATAGGCATTAGAGGGCACAACGCATAGTTTTGCCATAAGACAGTATCGTCCGAGCTGTGATTGAGAGCGTGCTCACCTTTTCGATCACGGTTTGGTATGGTTCCATCACGGCCAAAGAGAAAATCAGACTGAGTAGGGTGGTCAAGACCGCTTCAGAAATCATAGGCAGAGATCTTCCTAGCCTGGACTCACTGTACCAGCAGCGTTTCTTACGTAGAGCACGTCTTATCTCCAGTGATTCCACCCACCCCGGCAATGAGCTTTTTCAAATTTTACCATCAGGGCGCAGGTACAGGTCCATCAGTACCAGGACCAGCAGATTCCGCAACAGTTTTTTCCCTCTTGCTGTTCACGCTCTCTCTGATCAACCGGACTAATTGGAGAGAGCGCGAGTGGCGAGTGAGAATGATTGTGTACAGTCAGTTGTTAACTGTATCAGATGTTTCTCTCTCTCTCTCTCTCTCTCTCTCTCTCTCTCTCTCTCTCTCTCTCTCTCTCTCTCTCTCTCTCTCTCTCTCTCTCTCTCTCTCTCTCTCTCTCTCTCTCTCTCTCTCTCTCTCTCTCTCTCTCTCTCTCTGTGTGTGTGTGTGTTTAGTCTTAGTAACTGACATCAAGACAAATTCCAATGTTTTTATTGTTTTGTACATGGAAACATATGGCAATAAACCATCTTATCTTATCTTATCTTATCTTATAAGACCTTATTGTCTAAAGCCCCCCTGCACTGTCTGAGAAGCAGCTTGGAGGCAGTCCGTACGCCATTTTTGCTTTCTTAATCTATGACGCACGGCATAGGGACATATAAAACAGGTATGAATGTGTTCCGGATGCAATTCTATATTTTATAAATGGTAGGCATTACAGGGCACAAAGCATAGTTTTGCCATAAAACAGTATTGTCTGAAGCCACTTACACTGACTGAGAAGCAGCTTGGAGTCCAATCCGTATGCCATTTTTGGTCTCTAAATCTATGACGGACGGCATAGGGCCACATAAAACAGTTATAAATGTGTTTAGAAAGCATTTTCATATTTATAAATGATAGGCATTAGAGGGCACAAAGCATAGTTTTGCCATAAGACAGCATTGTCTGAAACCCACTACACTGTCTGAGAAGATGCTTTGAGTCCAGTCCGTACGCCATTTTTGGTCTCTAAATCTATGACGGACGGCATAGGGCCACATAAAACAGTTATGCATGTGTTTGGAAAGCATTTCCATATTCATAAATGATAGGCATTAGAGGGCACAACGCTTAGTTTTTGCCAAAAATCAGTATTGGCTGAAGCCCCCCTACACTGTCTGAAAAGTTACTTTGAGGCCAGTACATACGCCATTTTCGGTCTCTTAAGCTATGACGGACGGCATAAGGCCATATAAAACAGTTATGAATGTGTTCCGGATGCATTTCTATATTCATAAATAATATGCATTAGAGGGCACAACGCATAGTTTTGCCATAAGACAGTATTGTCTGAAGCCTACTACACTGTCTGAGAAGCAGCTTGGAGTCCAGTCCGAACGCAATTTTTGGTCTCTAAATCTATGACGGACGGCATAGGGCCACATAAAAAAGTTATGAATGTGTTCTGTATGCATTTCTATATTAATTAATGATAGGCATTAGAAGGCACAACGCATAGTTTTGCCATGAGACAATATTGTCTGAAGCCCCCTTACACTGTCTGTGAAGCATCTTAGAGGCCAGTTCGTTCGCCATATTTTGGTCTCTAAATGTATAATGGACGGCATAGCACCATATAAAACCGATACAAATGTGATCGGGAAGAATTTCCATATTCATAAATGATAGACATTAGAGGGCACAACGCATAGTTATGCGATAAGACAGTATTGTCTGAAGCCCTTGACACTGTCTGAGAAGCAGCTTGGAGGCCAGTCCTTACGCCATTTTTGGTCTCTTAACCTATGACGGACGGCATAGGGCCAAATAAAACAGTTATGAATGTGTTCCGGATGCATATCTATATTTATAAATGATAGGCATTAGAGGGCACAACGCATAGTTTTGCCATAAGACAGTATTGTCTGAAACCCTTGACACTGTCTCAGAAGCAGCTTGGAGGCAAGTACATACGCCATTTTTGGACTCTTAAGCTATGACGGATGGTATAGGGCCATATAAAACAGATATAAATGTGTTCCGGATGCATTTCTATATTCATAAATGATAGGCATTAGAGGGCACAACGCATAGTTTTGCCATAAGACAGTATTGTCTGAAGCCCTTGACTCTGTCTGGGAAGCAGATTGGATGCCAGTCTTTACGCCATTTTTGGTCTATTAACCTATGACTGACGGCATAGGGCCAAATAAGTCATTTATGAAGGTGTTCCGGATGCATTTCTATATTCATAAATGATAGGCATTAGAGGGCACAACGCATAGTTTTGCCATAAGACAGTATTGTCTGAAGCCCTTGACACTGTCTGAGAAGGAGCTTGGACGCCAGTCCTTACGCCATTTTTGGTCTCTTAACCTATGACGGACGGCATAGGTCCAAATAAAACAGTTATGAATGTGTTCCGGATGCATTTCTATATTCATAAATGATAGGCATTAGAGGGCACAACGCATAGTATTGCCATAAGACAGTATTGTCTGAAGCCCCCCTACACTGTCTGAGAAGCAGCTTGGAGGCAGTCCGTACGCAATTTTTGCTTTCTTAACCTATGACGGAAGGCATAGGGACATATAAAACAGGTATGAATGTGTTCCGGATGCATTGCTATATTTATAAATTATAGGCATTAAAGGGCACAAGCATGGTTTTGCCATAAGACAGTATTGTCTGAAGCCACTTACACTGACGGAAAAGCAGCTTGGAGTCCAATCCGTACGCCATTTTTGGTTTCTAAATCTATGACGGACGGCATAGGGCCACATAAAACAGTTATAAATGTGTTTAGAAAGCATTTTCATATTTATAAATGATAGGCATTAGAGGGCACAACGCATAGTTTTGCCATAAGACAGTATTGTCTGAAACCCCCTACACTGTCTGAGAAGATGCTTTGAGTCCAGTCCGTACGCCATTTTTGGTCTCTAAATCTATGACGGATGGCATAGGGCATACAAAACAGTTAGGAATGTGTTCCGCATGCATTTCTCTATTAATTAATGATAGGCATTAGAGGGCACAACGCATAGTTTTGCCATGAGACAATATTGTCTGAAGCCCCCCTACACTGTCTGTGAAGCATCTTGGAGGCCAGTTCGTTCGACATATTTTGGTCTCTAAATGTATAATAGACGGCATAGCGCCATATTAAACCGATACAAATGTGATCGGGAAGAATTTCCATATTCATAAATGATAGGCATTAGAGGGCACAACGCATAGTTTTGCCATAAGACAGTATTGTCTGAAGCCCTTGACACTGTCTGAGAAGCACGACACTGTCTGAGAAGCAGCTTGGAGTCCAGTCCGAACGCCATCTTTGTGCCCTCTAATGCCAATCATTTATGAATAGAGAAATGCATCCGGAACACATTCATAACTGTTTTATTTGGCCCTATGCCGTCCGTCATAGGTTAAGAGACCACAAATGGCGTACGGAGAGGCATCCAAGCTGCTTCTCGGACAGTGTAAGGAGGCTTCAGACAATACTGTCTTATGGCAAAACTATGTGTTGTGCCCTCTAATGCCTATCATTTATGAATGTAGAATTACATCCGTAACACATTTGTATCGGTTTAATATGGCGCTATGCCGTCCATCTTATACTTAGAGACCAAAAATGGCGTACGGACAGGCCTCCAAGCTGCTTCTCCGACAGTGTAGGGGGGCTTCAGACAATACTGTCTTATGGCAAAACTATGCGTTGTGCCTTCTAATGCTTATAATTTATAAATATGGAAATGCTTTCTAAACACATTCATAACTGATTTATGTGGCCCTATGCCGTCCGTCATAGATTTAGAGACCAAAATGGGGTACGGACTGGACTCCAAGCTGCTTCTCAGACAGTGTAATGGGGCTCTAGACAAAACTGTCTTATGGCAAAACTGTGCTTTGTGCCCTCTAGTGTCTATTATTTATGAATATAGAAATTCATCCGAAACACATTTGTATCGGTTTAATATGGTCCTATGCCGTCCATCATACATTTAGAGACCAAAAATGGCGTAAGGACAGGCCTCCAAGCTGCTTCTCCGTCAGTGTAGGGGGGCTTCGGACAATACTGTCTTATGGCAAAACTATGCGTTGTGCCCTCTAATGCCTATCATTTATGAAAATAGAAATGCATCCGGAACACATTTATATCGGTTTAATATGGCGCTATGCCGTCCGTCATAGATTTAGAGACCAAAATGGCGTACGAACTTGTCTCCAAGCTGCTTCTCAGACAGTGTAGGAGGGCTACAGACAATACTGTCTTCTGGCAAAACTATGCTTTGAGCCCTTTAATGCCTATCATTTATAATTATAACAATGCTTTCTAAACACATTTATAACTGTTTTATGTGGCCCTATGCCGTCCGTCATACATTTAGAGACCAAAAATGGCATACGGACAGGCCTCCAAGCTGCTTCTCCGACAGTGTAGGGGGGCTTCAGACAATACTGTCTTATGGCAACAATGTGCGTTGTGCCCTCTAATGCCTATAATTTATGAATATAGAAATGCATCCGTAACACATTTCTTACGGTTTGATATGGCGCTATGCCGTCCATCATATATTAAGAGACCAAAAATGGCGTACGAAGTGGCCTCCAAATCTGCTTCTCCGACAGTGTAGGGGTGCTTGAGACAATACTGTCTTATGGCAAAACTATGCGTTGTGCCCTCTAATGCCTATCATTTATGAATGTAGAATTGCATCCGTAACACATTTGTATCGGTTTAATATGGCGCTGTGCCGTCCATCATATATTTAGAGACCAAAAATGGCTTATGGACATGCCTCCAAGCTGCTTCTCCGACAGTGTAGGGGGCTTCAGACAATACTGTTTTATGGGAAACCTATGCTTTGTGCCCTCTAATGCCTATCATTTATAAATATGGAAATGCTTTCTTAACACATATATAACTGTTTTATGTGGCCCTATGCCGTCCGTCATAGATTTAGAGACCAAAATGGCGTACGGACTGGACTCGAAGCTGCTTCTCAGACAGTGTAGGGGGGCTTCAGACAATACTGTCTTATGGCAAAACTATGCGTTGTGCCCTCTAATGCCTATCATTTATGAATATAGAAATGCATCCGGAACACATTTATATCGGTTTAATATGGCGCTATGCCGTCCGTCATAGATTTAGAGACCAAAATGGCGTACGAACTGGACTCCAAACTGCTTCTCAGACAGTGTAGGGGGGCTTCAGACAATACTGTCTTATGGCAAAACTATGCTTTGTGCCCTCTAATGCCTATCATTTATGAATATAGAAATGCATCCGTAACACATTTCGTACGGTTTAATATGCCGCTATGCCGTCCATCCTACATCAAGAGACCAAAAATGGCGTACGAACTGGCTCCAAATCTGCTTCTCCGACAGTGTAGGGGGGCTTGAGACAATACTGTCTTATGGCAAAACTATGCATTGTGCCCTCTAATGCCTATAATGTATGAATATAGAAATGCCGCCGTAACACATTTCTTACGGTTTAATATGGTGCTATGCCGTCCATCATACATTTAGAGACCAAAAATGGCGTACGGACATGCCTCCAAGCAGCATCTCTTACAGGGTAAGGGGGCTTCAGACAATACTGTCTTATGGCAAAACTATGCTTTGTGCCCTCTAATGCCTATCATTTATAAATAAGGAAATGCCTTCTAAACATATTCGTAAATGTTGTATGTGGCCCTATGCCGTCCGTCATAGATTTAGAGACCAAAATGGCGTACGGACTGGACTCCAAGCTGCTTCTCAGACAGTGTAGTGGGGCTTCAGACAAAACTGTCTTATGGCAAAACTGTGCGTTGTGCCCTCTATTGCCTATTATTTATGAATATAGAAATTCATCCGGAACACATTTGTATCGGTTTAATATGGCGCTATGCCGTCCATCATACATTTAGAGACCAAAAATGGCGTACGGACAGGACTCCAAGCTGCTTCTCCGACAGTGTAGGGGGCTTCAGACAATACTGTCTTATGGCAAAACTATGCGTTGTGCCCTCTAATGTCTATCATTTATGAATATAGAAATGCATCCGGAACACATTTGTATCGGTTTAATATGGCGCTATGCCGTCCGTCATAGATTTAGAGACCAAAATGGCGTACGAACTGGTCTCGAAGCTGCTTCTCAGACAGTGTAGGGGGCTTCAGACAATAATGTATTATGGCAACAACTGTGCGTTGTGCCCTCTAATGCCTATAATGTATGAATATAGAAATGCATCCGGAACACATTCATAACTGTTTTATATGGCCCTATGCCGTCCGTCATAGGTTAAGAGACCACAAATGGCGTTCGGACAGGCTTCCAAGCTGCTTCTCGGACAGTGTAGGGAGGCTTCAGACAATATTGTCTTATGGCAAAACTATGCTTTGTGCCCTCTAATGCCTATCATTTATAAATAAGGAAATGCCTTCTAAACATATTCATAAATGTTGTATGTGGCCCTATGCCGTCCGTCATAGATTTAGAGACCAAAATGGCGTACGGACTGGACTCCAAGCTGCTTCTCAGACAGTGTAGTGGGGCTTCAGACAAAACTGTCTTATGGCAAAACTGTGCGTTGTGCCCTCTATTGCCTATTATTTATGAATATAGAAATTCATCCGGAACACATTTGTATCGGTTTAATATGGCGCTATGCCGTCCATCATACATTTAGAGACCAAAAATGGCGTACGGACAGGACTCCAAGCTGCTTCTCCGACAGTGTAGGGGGCTTCAGACAATACTGTCTTATGGCAAAACTATGCGTTGTGCCCTCTAATGTCTATCATTTATGAATATAGAAATGCATCCGGAACACATTTGTATCGGTTTAATATGGCGCTATGCCGTCCGTCATAGATTTAGAGACCAAAATGGCGTACGAACTGGTCTCGAAGCTGCTTCTCAGACAGTGTAGGGGGCTTCAGACAATAATGTATTATGGCAACAACTGTGCGTTGTGCCCTCTAATGCCTGTAATGTATGAATATAGAAATGCATCCGGAACACATTCATAACTGTTTTATATGGCCCTATGCCGTCCGTCATAGGTTAAGAGACCACAAATGGCGTTCGGACAGGCTTCCAAGCTGCTTCTCGGACAGTGTAGGGAGGCTTCAGACAATATTGTCTTATGGCAAAACTATGCGTTGTGCCCTCTAATGCCTATCGTTTATGAATGTAGAATTGCATCCGGAACACATTTGTATCGGTTTAATATGGCGCTGTGCCGTCCATGATATATTTAGAGACCAAAAATGGCGTACGGACATGCCTCCATGCTGCTTCTCCCACAGTGTAGGGGGGCTTCAGACAATATTGTCTTGTGGCAAAACTATGCTTTGTGCCCTCTATTGCCTATCATTTATGAATATAGAAATGCATCCGGAACACATTTGTATCGGTTTAATATGGCGCTATGCCGTCCGTCATAGATTTAGAGACCAAAATGGCGTACAAACTGGTCTCCAAGCTGCTTCTCAGACAGTGTAGGGGGTCTTCAGACAATACTGTCTTATGGCAAAACGATGTCTTGTGCCCTCTAATGCCTATCGTTTATGAATATAGAAATGCATCCGTAACACATTTCTTACGGTTTAATATGGCGCTATGCCGTCCATCATACATTAAGAGACCAAAAATGGCGTACGAACTGGCTCCAAATCTACTTCTCTGACAGTGTAGGGGGGCTTGAGACAATACTGTCTTATGGCAAAACTATGCTTTGTGCCCTCTAATGCTTATCATTTATAAATACGGAAATGCTTTCTAAAAACATTTATAACTGTTTTATGTGGCCCTATGCCGTCCGTCATAGATTTAGAGACCAAAATATCTCACGGACTGGTCTCCAAGCTGCTTCTCAGACAGTGTAGTGGGACTTCAGACAAACTGTCTTATGGCAAAACTGTGCGTTGTGCCCTCTATTGCCTATTATTTATGAATATATAAATTCATCCGGAACACATTTATATCGGTTTAATATAGCGCTATGCCGTCCATCATACATTTAGAGACCAAAAATGGCGTACGGACAGGCCTCCAAGCTGCTTCTCGGACAGTGTAGGGGGGCTTCAGACAATACTGTCTTATGGCAAAACTATGCGTTGTGCCCTCTAATGCCTATCATTTATGAATGTAGAATTGCATCCGTAACACATTTGTATTGGTTTAATATGGCGCTATGCCGTCCATCATATATTTAGAGACCAAAAATGGCGTACGGACATACCTCCAAGCTGCTTCTCCGACAGTGTAGGGGGGGGGGGGGCTTCAGACAATACTGTCTTATGGCAAAACTATGCTTTGTCCCCTCTAATGCCTATCATTTATAAATATGGAAATGCTTTCTAAACACATATATAACTGTTTTATGTGGCCCTATGCCGTCCGTCATAGATTTAGAGACCAAAATGGCGTACGGACTGGTCTCGAAGCTGCTTTTCAGACAGTGTAGGGCAGCTTCAGACAATACTCTCTTATGGCAAAACTATGCGTTGTGCCCTCTAATGCCTATCATTTATGAATATAGAAATGCATCCGGAACACATTTGTATCGGTTTAATATGGCGCTATGCCGTCCGTGATAGATTTAGAGACCAAAATGGTGTACGAACTGGACTCCAAGCTGCTTCTCAGACATTGTAGGGGGGCTTCAGACAATACTGTCTTATGGCAAAACTATGCTTTGTGCCCTCTAATGCCTATCATTTATAAATATGGAAATCATTTCTAAACACATTTATAACTGTTTTATATGGCCTATGCCGTCCGTCATAGGTTAAGAGACCACAAATGGCGTTCGGACAGGCCTCCAAGCTCCTTCTCGGACAGTGTAGGGGGGCTTCAGACAATACTGTCTTATGGCAAAACTATGCGTTGTGCCCTCTAATGTCTATCATTTATGAATGTAGAATTGCATCCGTAACACATTTGTATCGGTTTAATATGGCGCTATGCCGTCCATCATATATTTAGAGACCACAAATGGCGTACGGACATGCCTCCAAACTGCTTCTCCGACAGTGTACGGGGGTTTCAGACAATACTGTCTTATGGCAAAACTATACTTTGTGCCCTCTAATGCTTATCATTTATAAATAAGGAAATGCCTTCTAAACACATTCATAAATGTTTTATGTGGCCCTATGCCGTCCGTCATAGATTTATGACCGTCCCGCTCACTACGCTCTGCTTCAGACACTCGTGTTTTCCGTATCCCTAGACGTAATAAGGTCACTCAAGGTCATCGTGCATTTTCGTATTTTGGTCCCATTACATGGAACGCTCTCCCAGCTGATGTGCGTCACTCATCATCTCTTTCCATTTTCAAATCCAAGCTTAAAACACACCTTTTCTCTGTTGCATATACGTAAAGACCATTTTGTCTGCCGGCTCATCATGTGTGTGTGTGTGTGTGTGTGTGTGTGTGTGTGTGTGTGTGTGTGTGTGTGTGTGTGTGTGTGTGTGTGTGTGTGTGTGTGTGTGTGAGTGTGTGGTGTGAGTTTTTGCCCTTGTAAATTAATGTATATTTTTTTGTTGTATGTGCTTGTTTGTGTATTCTGCTTCACTGTTTCATTACTGTGATTGTAAAGCGCCTAGAGCACCTTGGTGATTAGGCGCTATACAAATTACCTTTATTATTATTATTATTATTATTTAGAGATCAAAATGGCGTACGGACTGGACTCCAAGCTGCTTCTCAGACAGTGTAGTGGGGCTTCAGACAAAACTCTCTTATGGCAAAACTGTGCGTTGTGCCCTCTATTGCCTATTATGCCATATTATTTATGAATATAGAAATTCATCCGGAACACATTTGTATCGGTTTAATATGGCGCTATGCCGTCCATCATACATTTAGAGACCAAAAATGACGTACGGACAGGCCTCCAATCTGCTTCTCTGACAGTGTAGGGGGGCTTCAGACAATACTGTCTTATGGGAAAACTATGCGTTGTGCCCTTTAATGCCTATAATTTATGAATATAGAAATGCATCCGGAACACATTCATAACTGTTTTATATGGCCCTATGCCGTCCGTCATAGGTTAAGAGACCACAAATGGCGTACAGACAGGCCTCCAAGCTGCTTCTCGGACAGTGTAGGGGGGTTTCAGACAATATTGTCTTATGGCAAAACTATGCGTTGTGCCCTCTAATGCCTATCGTTTATGAATGTAGAATTGCATCCGTAACACATTTGTATCGGTTTAATATGGCGCTATGCCGTCCATCATATATTTAGAGACCAAAAATCGCGTACAGACATGCCTCCAAGCTGCTTCTCCGACAGTATAGGGGGGCTTCAGACAATACTGTCTTATGGCAAAACTATGCGTTGTGCCCTCTAATGCCTATCATTTATAAATATGGAAATGCTTTCTAAACACATATATAACTGTTTTATGTGGCCCTATGCCGTCCGTCATAGATTTAGAGACCAAAATGGCGTACGGACTGGACTAGAAGCTGCTTCTCAGACATTGTAGGGGGGCTTCAGACAATACTGTCTTATGCCAAAACTATGCGTTGTGCCCTCTAGTGCCTATCATTTATGAATATAGAAATGCATCCGGAACACATTTGTATCGGTTTAATATGGCGCTATACCGTCCGTCATAGATTTAGAGACCAAAATGGCGTAGAAACTGGCCTCCAAGCTGCTTCTCAAACAGTGTAGGGGGGCTTCAGACAATACTGTCTTATGGCAAGACGATGTCTTGTGCCCTCTAATGCCTATCATTTATGAATATAGAAATGCATCCGGAACACATTCATAACTGTTTTAAATGGCCTTAAAGGGGCTTTTATTATTCAGATTTTGTTGGGCCGGAAGTAGAGTCAGTCTCAGCGTAGGGGTGCTTCTGTCAGCCTGTCCGCCCCACTGAATCTGTATGTTGAGAGTGCATGTGACGAGCTGTTTGCGCGGTTTTGGCATAAGCTGGGAGCCATACTACTATTTAACGCTTCCGGTTTCAGTGGCTGCTAAGAGCTGGCTGTTGGTCACGGTATACATTTAAATTGGGAAGTTGAGGCAGTAAGAGGTCCCGTGTTTTTAAAAATAATTTTTGCCTTGTTTGAAAATTTGCAGTTGGGCTGAATGTGGGAATTTGCTGGAAATTTGTGGTTAGCTGAGAGGAGACATGTTTGGTGCTTTGATTCATACCATCCTGAGCTTATCCAGTGGACATTTGTGGGCCTATGTTGAGTTGCCTTTGGCGTAGTGATTTGAGGGGCACGCTGATTTCAGCTGTGCTTGGGTGTGGGGTTGGTAAGGAACCAGTTTCATAGCCAAGAAATGAGACGGGTCATGTGCTGTTTTTTTTTTTGGTATTTTATGCATGGCAAATGTGCAGCTGGTGGGCGGTAGTGCTTTTTAGGGAATTGAACAATTAGGGGATGACTGGGATTGACTAAGGCTAAGAGACTGGACAGTACGGAAACACCACTGTGGTCCGTGGCCTGTTGGCCATATAGGGGACCAGTCCGAAAGTAAGGGGGACTAGTCTAAAGTATGTAACCTTAAAAAGAATCGAACAAATATTTGGTATTGAAATCGTATGTTTAACTGGATTAAGTTCAATATTTGTCTAAGTGATGGAATGAAATTATGCTTGCAGCAAATATGTTTGTATTTTTGGCATAAATTGTGGAAAAAGTACTTATTATTGTGGTAAGTAGTATAGAGTCTTTAGTTGCAAGATGGCGCCCGCACCTACGTGTGTGAGCAGCACACTCGATAAAATGGAGGTTTCTTGCTGTTCATGTGGACAGGAAGATATTTTTACACTTCAAGAACAACTGGGAACATCGCAAACCTTAATTTTATTTCCTGCAGTACACGTAAAATGAACTTGCAGAGGTGAGTACATGTTTTCTTTTAGTTCATAGACGTACGTACATTCTATACTAATACAAATACGTGCGCGCGCACAAACAGACACAGATACATTTTTGATCAGAAAATTCAAAATATAAAGCCCATTTCAACAAAGAATTGTAATGTAAGGTAACAAGTTAGTACATGTAATGCACACAAATGTGGTATTGACTGAATCATGATGGCTGCAGGCATGGGCATCTGTGCTAAGTCACACTTTATCCTCGCCATGAACCTTTTGTACTTTTGGCTTTTTATATATATGTAAGAGAATATAGTTTTATTTACTTGATAACATGTTTTCATGGTGTAGCTTTTTTTGTTTTGTTTTTGCTCTAACTTGCTAGCATGTTCATTATTGTTGCAGACATCATGCTGTTTTTCATTGTCACTGGAATTATTCCTCTTGGAAAGACACCAGAGCCTGAAAAGGTGTACACCTTGTACATTTCCTGTAAGGCACAACTACTGAGGATGGACTCCTTTGCTGCATTTGACAAGTAAGTACAGGGAAAATGTTATAGTTAATATTAGAGTATTGTGGACTATGATCACAAAAGGGCAGAATATTATACGACAAGCATGTTGCTGTTCATTTTTCTGTGTTGCTTAGGGACCAGAGTAACTATCATTAACTGACTCAGTTGAAACTTTCAACACACTAAATTTTCTGGTTCAGATGTCTTCCCAAGGGATGCACCCTGAGCATGCTGCCTCTATCGTGAGTGGATTTGTACACCACTGGTCAGCCTCAATGTCTGGCAGTTGTGCCAGGCATTGACACATAGCAGTGCATGGCTGATTACTGGTGTAGCAAGTGCAAGTTGCATTGCATGTGTCTGCTGGGCAGTTACAAATGATGTCAGACAGCAGTTCAGGGGCAGACACCTCTTGTGTGGTCATAACAGGTGTAATGGCACCAGTTTCATTATCTTTCATGTACCCAAACTTTGTGGGATCTAGGTGAGTCAGGATAGGTTCATTTGCATGTTTCCACACATACAGTTGGATCACTGCTCGAAGCAAATGCTGATCAAAGCTGACACGGGTGGGGGGGGGGGGGGGAGTTTTTTTGCACTCACATGCTTGTGGCCTCTGGCCATTTTGCATCGAACCTTGTTGGTGTCATTTTCATGATGTCCATACATCCTGCACACAAACTTCATGCTGGCTGACCTCATGTCAGATGTTATGATAGGCTCAGTACCGAGTGATGCAAAGTCTTGAAAACCACTTGCCTCTTTCATGATCAGGCGAAATGCTGTTCCTTTGCCATGACCATGAAAGGAACTAATGGTATCACACCCTGTTATGCAGTACACTGGCAGCAGCACATTTCTCTGGGGAACAGTCAGCATATCATACAGGGTGTGCACAGGGATAAGCCTTCTGGAATGTGTGAATTTAGCCGCACCTCCTGTTGCAAAGAATACACGCTGTGCTTGTATTGTAGGTCGGTGGTGCAGCAAGAGTAGAAGGACATCTGTGTCAGGACTGTGAACAACCACTGACTGTGCTCCACAGGCAGTGGCAAAGATGGTGTGCAGAACTAACTGCGTGTCTGCTTCCTCATGGTTGGACTGGAGCTGCGGAAAGTCTTCTTCTTTAATGCACTCATCTCTGCCTGGATCTGAGTAAGTATACACACGTTTACATGTGTCTCCATCACCCCCACTGATGAACTGGCATTCAAATGCTTAGCAGCATGAAGGGCTAGGGCTTGACTGCAGCAGCTTGCGAGCTGGGCTTTGTTGTCATCACACGCAAGAAAGCGATTCCAGTCAGGTGGAACTTGGGTCTCAGGCTGAACTCTGTACTTCACTGTGCCTTCACGTCCAGCCCTCTTCTGTCGTGTAGCACCCTTCAGGCTGTCTGCAAAGTACCGGTCAAACAGTAGATGAACTTGGCTGAAAGCTGACCCACAGGTGTGTCTTGCAGTTGACATGATGTGCAGAAGAAGATCGTTTGCCAAGTCACTGAATGCATAAGGCATGCCAGTTTTGCAGGGGGTGTTTCAGAGTGTGCAACACAGCATTTCCATCAAAAATCACAGTGTCAGCATCATCAATCGTGGCAGGCGCAGAATTTGGCAGTAGTGTTTCCAGTTTATGTAGGAACACAGACTTTGGACTCGAGAGCATACTGTTGTCATCAGTGAAAAGACTGAGAGGAACGTTAGAATTCTCATATGACATGACTCTTTCAAGGGGCACCATCTTCTTCACATTGACAGCCAAGTGCCGCATGTACATTTCCTCTCCAGTCATGCTCACCTCTTTGTTTTTCACCTTAACAGTTTTCAACATGTCACTCATGGTTTTTACTTTTGTTCTTTGCAGGGGGTGATAGAAGCCCTTTGCAGGAACCTCTTCCCCATCTTTGATGGACAGACGTTCAGCAATGAATTTCTCCGCAGCTACTTCCCCTTTGTCAAGCATGACCAGAAGGCTTTCCTCCACGTCAGATGCAGCCAGGGTTCCAGTCGCAAAGTTCATCAACTGAGGTGGTAAGTCAGAAATGTTGAATGGATTTTTGAAAGTTTCAGATCTGAACATATCTTTCATCTTGCCAGAGTCTGTGTTCCATCTTTTCATTTCTGCTTTGCTCATGGTGTGATGTGAGTCTGTTTGTGTAGTGCCGCTTCCTGAACACATTGATTTTTCAAATGTTTCAGAGTACTTGGCCATCAATGGACGGGACAGGAACCACCTTGCCAGTGCGCCATCTCTCAAGGTCAGCCCGATGATGCCACCAGAACCCTTCAACGTCTTGTTCTGAGTTGTCTCCAGAGCATAGTCAATCGCTACTCCCTTGAAGGCGCCTCCAGTGAGCTTGGCTGCAAAGCTGCCATTTCTGAAGGCTGTGATTACTTCTGCAGGCAATCTCTTTGACAGCAACAAGATGACTGGCATATATCTGGCATATGTGGGGCGGTTGGCTGCAAATAACAGTGCCAGAAACTGTGCCTTGCTTGACATGTTCACTTTCCAGTCACCATTTCGCGTGGATGAGAGAAACATCTTCAGTGGGACTGACACACGCTGAAGATAGTCATCCCAAAATTGGAATGTAGCTGATGCAGCTCGACCATCTTCTCTGAACTGGCCAAGAAACGGCACAAGATCCTCTTCCAACACTTCCATCAGCTGGGTAAGCAGTTCAGGATCACCTGGCTGTTTAAGATGAACGTGCAGCTCTTCCAGCAAATCAATCAGCGTGTGAGGCAGATCTATCTGTCTCCCAGTGCACCACTTAGTGAAAGCCTGGAAAAACTCTGCATGCAACACCTCATCGACTAGCTTCATGGCATACAACCCTCTGTCAAAGTCATTGCCTGCAAAGATTTTCCGCACAGTGCCTGCGGCAAAGACACCGGAATCAGTGAGGAGCTGGCGCAGGCCAGCATCACTGTAGAGACTTCCAATGGAGGCCATGACTGCCATCAGCAAGTGCATTCCACCTTCACATGGAAACACATTTTTCAGCTCATGTGGTCGAGCCCACTTGATTTCGAGAGCCTTGGTGAGCAGCCCCATGTAAAAAAATATCGGGAGGTGCTGGTAACCAAGTTTTTCTACAATTTCAAGGTTCCGTTTTAAGGCTGTGTAAACTGTGTTCAGGTCTGTTGGTGGGGCCATGATGATGGGGTTGTAGGAAATAGTGGAAAGGGGGACACAGTCTTCGGTAAGGAGACAGTGATACGGGCTCCATGGAGGAAACTCATACTCTGCATCAAGAAAGTTTCGGCCATCATGGTAGATCAGCTCCAACATTCTGGATTTCTTAACCGCAGGATGTTGACTGTCGTGCTTGATCTCGTCAGGCTTCGGTGCTGGCTGGATCACTGGCTCAGGACACTTGGCTGGTTTCTGGTAAGGAAGTACCTTACTCAGATTCCCACCTGATTGATGATCAAGAACAATGTTTTATTTATGTGTACCACAGCCACTTTTCATAATTTTTTTAAATCTGTATTATTTTTTCACCGTTTGATGGTATATATTTTTTTCTTGCACTCAGTGCTCTTACATTGTGATGGCCACCTGAACCTCTTCACTGCAGGAGGATAGAAAACCACCCAAATGCAAGGGGCACAGATCCTCATGAGCCCTTACAACTACCGTCATGAGCCCCTGCAGTTCCTGATGAGGATCAATGTGTCTTTTCTGTCTTAACCCATTTAAGCCCATGGGTGCCTTTCCCAAATTTGGGAGGTGTCACCAACACCAAACACCTATTTACTAGTTGCAGGAGACAGATTGGCCACCATAATTCAAGGGTAGTACCAGGTTAGCTTGGCACCAAGGTAATATTGCACTACCCTTTAATTATCATGGTCAGTCCATCTCCTGCTCTTGAGCGTTGGTGTTAAATGGGTTAATACAGTGAGCAGAACTGACAGTAAACTTATGGATAAACTTTCCTATATCACGGCATAAATGTACACATGAATCCACCCAGTAAAGATCTGTACAGCACGAATCCTCCTAGGCTTGGCTCGACCCATTTTAAATATGTGCTGCCATGATTCCACCCTTGCATACACAATCTATCAAATGACATGTATATGGGTGAAATACAGCAGCCAAAATCTACGCTGAGTACATCATGCCTGGCTGGATTTGCATTGGGTTGATTTATGCTGTGTACATTTATGCCTATTTAATACCATCATAGTAAGTTTCAGTAACATTCAAGGGTCTAACCAATAATGAAGTAATTTTGTTTCATATTTTTCACAATACAGTCCATTTCTCATTGTACATGTTGTGACATCTTCAAAGTCAAATTATGCTTGATGAAAAGGCTACTTTCCAGCACCTGAAAACTGTGCAAACAGTTTGTATGACAGACTGAATTATTAGGAATTATTAGTTGGATGTGAAAACTTAGTGTGAAAAGCACCGAGCTTAATAAATATGAATGTAATATTTGTCTTATGTTTGTGTCTGTATGTGTGTGCTTATGATTATGACAATTTAGTGCCAGTCTTTTGGTTGACACTTCCAAAAGGAATACATAAGTGTATCAGCTGTAACTGTTCTCATCTTTCAACCACTTTTTTCAAGCAATATACAATTATTATTTAGCACTGACTGCAAATTTAGATTCTTGCACACACAAACCACTTGTATCCCAAAAAGGTACTTTTATATAGATGCTTGAAAATTTGTAATGCCTGAAAAATCTTCACAGGTTTCATGGACACACATACACACCTGGCAGCAGCGTCATGTCATATGTTTTTGTTCCACACTTAGGGATCCTCACTGGAGGTAGCAGGCATGGCTTGTTTGCAATAAGGATGCTAGTGAGGGCATGCGTTGTGTTTTTGCCATCCACTGTTGCCTCATTGTGGTCCCAGTTGTCAGCGGCAGCTAGTACAAGGTCTCCGTGACACTCTTTGGAAGGAAGATCAGCAGGTAAAACGGCACCAGAAGGCAAGGGTGTCTGGCCAGCTGTAGCATGAACCGCAATGGAAGTGAGGAAGTGTCTCAACACGTCATAAAAAATGCCATGCCCAAGTGCATACAGCTCGTCCACAAGCTTCCTGCTGCCATGTTCCTTGTATGCATGCACCGATAATCCAAGATGTTTTGGGGAAATCACCTTAGTCGCCAGTGTTGTGATGTCGCACGCAATAGATACTGCTTGTTTATCCAGAGCTCCATCAGAGGCAGTGAGATATGCAACCTCATCACTTGGCCATTTCAACGCTCTGTAGAGAAGAGGGTCTACAAAGTCTTTACAACTGTCGACTGTCATTTCATCATATGAGTGAAATTCAGTTTTCAGTTTTCTGGTTGCCTGCAGTCTTGTCCTCAAAATTCCAACAGCCTTGTTCATCAGTATGCACACATGTACTGGGGTCTCCTGTGACAGAATCTGTCTGGAGTGGCTGTTGTGTTGTTTCCACCAATTGCTTGCAAAGTGTGTGGGCAGCTCGCATAGCATCACCCACTGTCACTCCAGCCCAGCACACCAGGTCAGCGTAACCTCTTTCAGAAATAAATGTCCAGTTTGGGCACTCTGCTTGCAGTTTTACTTTCAAAGCATGAGCTTTCATTATGACTTTTGGTGTGATATCACTTTGTGCAAGCAGATAATTGTACGAGTTAGTAATTGTTGAAAGCAAGAACACTTTTCTTTCATCTTCAATTTGAATACGAAACTTTTCGATGACTTCTGTCAGGATGCCGTCTTCTCCCTGCTGTGGAGTGTCTGAAATTTCTACTTTTGTACTATTGTCATCATCTTTCTTGACATATCTGGATAGGCAGTTTTTCTTTCTGTGATATCTTGCCTCCGCAGCCACGAGATCAACGCAAGCTCCAGCAAGGCGAATGAGCATTTCCTCATCATTTTTCTTCAGTGCTGCTGAGTATACCTGGTGGAATATACTGCATTTTTTGTTTTTTCTGTGATAGTTGTTACCTGAGACCAGCTTCTGTCTTTGGAGGCCCTGCGATGTGCCGCACATGTCTTATTGCAAATGAAGCAATTTTGCTTCCAGTTGAATGCAGTTGTGGATGATCGAAGGCGTGGTGGAGTTTTGGCAGTGTTTGTGTGTAATACTGCCGTATCTGTACTTGGAGTAGAGTTGTCATTTTCTAGCTTGCAGCTATCATCTGTGCCAAACTCTGCCACGGCATCAGGGGGTACAGATAAACGGCGTTTTTTACAGTTTGATGGAAACCTGAATACTTCAATTTTACCGCCCTGAGCCCCCACAAACGCGTGGTGCACGCATGATTGGCTGCTCATCGCAACTCAGTTTCGAAGTATAGCGTTTGTTTTTGTGGGTTGCGTTTTGATTTGGTGCTGAGGTGTCAAAATAAAATGGGCAAAGCGATGGTAAAGTGAATGGAAATAAACATGACAAACCTTTAATATGACGCAAAAATGTACAAAGCGACCTTGCACTTTTACTTTTCTTGGGGAAAAATAAGCTTAGTAGAACAAATCGAAAGAACTCGTCAGCACACCGAAATTCATGACTACCGAGTTCGTATGCATGCTGCATCACGTGGCGATCACGTGATTTGGGATACCTTATTATTGAGTAAGGATATTTGAGCTCAAGGCATGCTTTTTCGTAATGTATTCCTCTTAATATAATTAAGTGCTATATTATACTGTAAAAATAAAATTAAAATCCTACTGAGTAATATATTGTGCATAATGCAACCGAATATACGATCAGTGTGGCCCGTGTAAACTACTGATCCCCAGTAAACATGGCTGCCACAGTCCTGGTTTCGTCTGCAGACGTACTGGAAACAAAATGTGCTACAGAAAAATGTCTCCATCCTCCGGCGGTTTAAAACGAGTGCGCATTGCTTTTATTCACACTAGACTTTATTTTGGTATACCCAAACCTTTGTTACTCTCTAGAAAATCACTATCTCGTAAACGGCTGATCGTCTATGAAGGGCAGCTGCTAGACTATTGTGGATCCAACTTCATTAGCAAAGAGAGCTAACTCTGGTTGCAAAACGGAGAAGTTGCGTCCCGTCCTGAAACAATCCTTGACCCAATCAGAGATGTGTAGGGACAGGATCGGTATCTCGCTGAGCGAGCCAGCGTCTCGCCTCTTGTCAAGTGCCGTCGCTGGCTTATTTGCTGAAACTTTGCACAGAGCACTTCCGGTACCTCTACTTTCACGCTCTAGCAGAATGGATGGAGTACTCCTCCACTCAATATTGCAGGTAAAAGTTGCATTTTTAAAACTATAAATCGAGGTGTAGCTGGGTCAGAGAGAGAGAAGGCAAACCCGAAATTGTTATTTTTGTGAAATAGCATTGTTTTCGTCATATTTTACAAAGTATAATCCCTGCAGAAACTTCCATGGGCATGGAACTTGCCAGGCAAGTTTAGTATGTCAGTGTAGTGATTAGTTATGTTGGCAGCTGTTTATTGTCAAAATAAGAAGTGCAATAGCTAGTGATACTGATAGGGTTCGTTTCAGACGTCAAGCGTAATGAGTTATACTAGTAGGCTTTGTTATGGAATCAGGAATGCGAGCAAATTCTAGCCATAGCACTGAAATTATACTAACTTCATACAATGTTCAATTCATCTGATTCCGACTAGAATGTTTCCACATTTATTAATTGCGTTTGCGCTTGATATTTTACGCCGTTTTATAATAATTTGAAGGATGTTGGAGATGAAGATCCGGATAATTCTGCCTGGCAGGAACAAACTGTCAACATTGGCAAGTGCAAAGGATACCAGTCCAGTGTTAAGGTCAGTACAGTTTGCTCAATGTTGAAGAGAAGTTGCTCTGTTATTATTAATTCCTGTTTGTTGCATAAACCATATTTTTGGGGCATACACACATTACAGAAAAGAAGAATAAAAATCAATAATATGACTAGTAAATGTTTTTTCCACAATGCTGTAGCCTATGCTAGATTGTTAAATTCATGTTATGGATTTACGAATTGCTACTTCGGGTCAACTTACTGATGTTACAACTTTCATTTTCTTAACTTTCAGGTGGATATTGCTGTTGTAACCCGTGCCTGCGAAAAACTAATTGCTGATGAATGCATGCTAAAAGAGGTTCACAATGCTTGCAAGACTGTGGACAGTAAGTTTGGTTTTTTTTGTTTAATGTGAACACTTTTTATAGAAAAAAAATCAAAGAAAAGAAAATGCAATACAGTTTACTATCTGTGCAACAATTTCTGCTTGTATGTTTAGGACAGGAGCTTGTATGCAGACTGCAATTCCTTGAAAGCTGCCTAGATGTACAGAAGTCTTGCTTCAGGAACATTAACAGAGAAAAGTCATGGGCCAAGTTCCACCTAGCAATGGGAAACAAAGACTACACAAGGTCACTGGATGAGATTGTCGGTTCGCATGCTTCACCCTGGCTATGCTTCGCAACTTTTGAAGATATTTTGTCAACAGTGTTTGCAAGTCCTGAGATAACAGTTGATAGTGACATCACACTAACAATTGAAGAGAAGGACATTACTAGGTATATTGGTGGTGCTGTGCTGCAAAAGCTAATGAAAAAAGCATACAGACTGAAAGACATTGAGAAAAGACAAGAGTTGTTGGACTGTATACAATCTCTGACAGTTGACAGTGCAGCTTCAGGCAGCCTGACATCTTTGCTAGATAGAGGAGGGCTTTTGAAACTGCATCCAAAGGCTGAGCTCTTGTTTGAATGTCTCGAAACAACATTCAGATTAAAGTACCATGGGTTCTGTACTCAAACATTGTCTTTTGATGTTTACTTCCAAGAATGCTTGTCTTTGGATGCAGTTTCCAAGCTGCATGATCATATTCACACACAAGAGAGCACCAAGGAAAAAATGTTAAGAGATCTCACATTCATTTATTTCAAGGTCAGAGCACATCATAAATGCAGATCATACATGGACAGCTTTAGCCAACGCACTCATACAGAAAAAAGAGAAAAGGGCCTTCGAAAGCGTCTCAGAAAAGAAAAGAAAAGCATGTAATGAAAACGAGAAGACGTAGGAAATCTACTTGTATTTCGAAATTATACTACACTTTTGTCACCATATTTCTCATTCTCTCTCTCTTTCTCACACATTTAAATAACTTTTCTGTACATACAAATTACAGTAACTCAAATAGAAGGCATAATCTCTAGCAAGAAAACAAGGATTGGCCAGGTTGTTTGCTGTATGCACAAGTAAAAAAAAAAAATCATGGAAAAATTGCACAACCCTTTTGTTGCCAGCAATGTAAAAAGTGCATGTTTGTGTGTGCCAGCTGTACAGCATCTCCTGAGAATAATTTAACCTGTCATAATGTTCCAACAGCATTATCTATAATCTAATTCTCTTCTGCTTGATGTAATTATTTTTAATATGAGAACTGAAAGATTAATTCACTAATCTTATTGTTTACGATCACAGAAAACGAAGAGTAAAAAAAAAAATGTAATTCTGGTGACCTTGGGGAATAATTCCACTATTTATTTGTGTGTGATTACTTTGCAAATGACAGGCAAATGTTTTGTTAAAGATTTCCTTATGCACGGCCAAACTCTGTTAAATACAACCTAATGTAAAAACAAATCTTCTTCAATGAATGTAGGAAAATTAATAAAGATTATTTAATGCATTTAAGTGTACTTTGTGTACTGTTGTGCCTATTAATTGAATTTGTGTTTTTTTTCTGTTATGTACCCCTCTACCTGTCTTAAATGTACATAACTTATGTGTTTTTTTTTTTGTGTAGAATCTTTTTTTTTAGTTGTTTGGTTGTTACACTTGTATTGATTTTAGTATTATTATTTGTCTTTTGTTTTAATTGTCAATGGTATGTATCCATGAGCCCCTGGTGGACTTTTTTTTAAATAAAAGATTGATTGATTGTACATTGCTTAACGTCCCGACAGCAACAAGGCTTTCTCAGGACGTGCCTGCACTGCTTGTGAAAAAACAACTAAACAGAACATTGAATGTATGTTGCCAGCCGGTCAAATACATTAAATAAACCTAACACATGGAGCCTAAATAAAGCTAAGACCATTTAGCAACACACATCCAATATCAAGAGCTACAGGCAGTGCAGACAGTAGGGAGAGTTTTAAAAAGGCAAATACAGGTGAATGGACAAAGGGTAGACAGATTAAAATAAAAGATCTGGACTTGACTTGATTATACAAAATTGTCATTACACTCTGAGGTCACCACATCTCTTTTGCCAGACTCGATACAAACACACACAGACAGATGCAACTCTTTGCTAATGGAAGTAATGAACGAGATAGCAGTGGTGGTTCAGTGTCTCTTCTTTTTCTTCAGAGGGCTGTTGCTGACGGTAACAACTTCCTGATGATCCTGTCCCTGCTGTGTGATGTTGCTCCTAGGCTGAATGGCAACAGCCAGGCTCCTCTGCAGGCGCAGCTTGTTCTCGTTGTATCCAAATGCCCAAAGGGAAGGATTGTCACAGCGGCGCCCAATTCCACGATGCCTCCCAAAGTGCTTTTCCAGAGGATCCTGACAAAAACGGTTGCTCAGCACGAACTCCACACCGTGGGTTAGGAGATATCTGCAGACTTCTGGAAAGGCTCTCAGCGTCATGCACATTCCTTTCAAGGTCTGATGAGTGATGAACATTTTCGCTCTGAGTGAATCCTTCCCTTTCTTGAACAGTTTGCTTCCATTGCAAGAAAAACTGCAGCAGTTCATCCAAGTATTTGAAGCGCTCGTCATTAACATCTGTGTACGGCTTTAAGAATGGCTTCCTCTTCTGCTTCCCTTCATCTTTAGACCTCACGTTCATACAGTCAAAGAACTTGTCCATTAGCAGGATGAGATTAGCAGTTTCTTGGGCATCTTCACCGCCATACTGCTGCATCACCTTTCCTACTGTCTCACTCAGTACTTGCACAGCCAGTCGCACGTTCATGACCGATGATGGGGTGAGATGTACATGGTGGTGGCTAAGGCGTGTCATCTTGAGCTGCCGGCCACAATCATTCTGATAAATATCTACAACGTGCTTCCAGAGAATGTTTTTCCCATTCCTCCACAAGTATCGGGTGTTTTTTCCAGCACCGGAGCTGCTCAGGTTGTTACGCATTGTCTTCATGAGGTGTGGGGGGTCTGAAATAAAGAACAACTCTCTGTCCTTTGCAAAGTGATTCTGGGTCTTGTATGTGTCGTTAGTGCCTTGCATGTCATAGAGGCGTTGGTTTGGAGTCGCTTTGTCGCTAGTCGATGAAATGACCTTTAAGTTGCAGACCTGCTCAAGAAGGCCAACTGCCCTCCAAAACAGGGGATACATGGCATCAGCGGTGACATTTGGGGTACCAAAGTACCCCAGGCTCATGCTGAGGGATGTGTTTACGCCCACAACATAAAACACTAGGGCATGTGTTGCCAGCTCCTCGCCACCACTAACAAAGCCAACCATTTCGCCTGACCGCTGGTCAAAAACAAGGTCCGACTTGATAGTCATTTCATCGTGCAACAATGCCACAAAGCGTTGGTTGTCAGTGAAATCCTTCATAGTCTCCTTGATTAGGTCCAGCGTTGCCTTGTTGAATCCTGCAGATGGATGCAGCACGTTTGTGTAGTCCTGTAGGGTGGACTCACCTGGCAGGTGCAACACTCCTGTTTTTCTCAAAGTGTCGTACGCCGCCGGACTTCTGCTGTGCAGCAGAATGGCCAGTCTCACCATCATGGGATGCCACCGCATGCCCTTTTTGCCCTTGCAGCTGAAAGCCTTCAACTGCTCTTCCCAGAACAATTTGGTCAGGGGGTTGTTGAGGGTAGATACCTTTCCTTCCATCACCGACTTAAGTGAACCATGCATTGATTCACTCACTTGCACACTTTCAGCACTCAATTTGTTTTGAAATGTAATGAGCTTATTCTCTACACGTTTTGAGTGAAGCCTTGTTTTCTTCAGTGCCTTTTTAAGGGCCGCAGCAGGCAGCTTCAGTGGATTGTTCTCCCTGATTGTGGCACCAGAGCAAGATTTCACAGCCCTTTCTCGCTTTTTGTGGAGCAGTGATCGAACATAGCTACAGTGTTCACACACATGAATACCGCTATCCAGCAACAAAACACACTTAGTCGCTCTTACAGCTGATGTGTGTTCATCTACAGATTTGCATAACACATGCCTAAAGTACAGCTGCCCCTTGCTGGGGAGTTTGGCAAACTCCTGCAGAGAGTAATCAGTGACTCCCTCGCAGATCTGCTTTCCATTGAGAGTCATGAGAAATGATTTCAAATGTATACTTTCAATGTTTACATCTGTTGGCACTGGCAACCCATAAACTTGCGTAGTGGCTACAAAGTCAGACCTAACATTCACTTTGAACCTGAGCACACTGTCATCAAGGATGGCAAGAACAATCTGTTCCTCGGTGCTGCTGATCTTAATCCAGGGTGATGGCAAACTTTCCGCAGCTTGTTGTACTTCACCAAAGTTGTAGTAGGCAACTGTCTCTGAAATCTCAGGAGGATGTCTGTCTGTCTGAAAAAAACAATTTAATAAATAAATGTTATATTGCAGAAAATAAAAGTTAACCACCGGTGCACAGCATAGCTATACTCACTGCATTTTGGAGGCACAATCACATCATGGCGAACTGTATCAGAACTATTAGTGCACATGCACAGCTTGACTGCATTCTGCAGGCACATTCAAATCATGCCAAACTGTACAAATTTAGAAACGGCTTACCACTACCAGTAACGAGCAAAAAGTATTAATAATTTGTTTTATTTTATTTATTGCATTAATGCATTTACTTAATTTTTTTAAAAGTTCTTTACTAAAAAATAAAATCATTTCTGATTATATTCCGTTCAACACTGCAAGAAAGCAAGTCTTAGAGTTGTTCATTAAAAAGTACATGTATCCTGTTGTAAAATGAGGAAATAGAAAACTAATATATGTATTTGAACCCCAACAGAATGTTTATTCTAGCCCGGCCCTGAAAGTGGCGACTAGACAACATTTGTGAGTTCAAAAAGTGTAACTCGCCAAATGGACTGAACCCATAACAGGTCGGTTGGATCAGTATTATTATATGTACTGCAACGACATTTTTGGACAGTTTCACTCACAATTCAGACCTCTCTATGTAATGTATGCACAGCAATACGCTTTCACATCACTTACTGTATTACTCTGGTTTACAACTAAGAAACATTTTCACAAGTAGGGCCTTTCTGCAAGTGTACACTACAAAAATAGATGGCATGCCACATGAAAAAAAAAATAGTGTTGTTTAGTTTGAAATACTCAAATAGCGACTAACTTTTTGTATTTGTCCAGTAAAATGTTTGAGTGTGTCGCTAATAACTAGTAAAGAAAATTTACTAGCCTCTTTTCATCTTGGGTTCAGCATCCACAATCACTTGAACAGTACGTTGATTAATTTGATGCTATATCACAAATGAATATATAGGAGGGCACAGCCTCTCAGGGCTGTGTACTCTCACTTGACTTACCGGAGGCTTTCTCGCAGGCAACTTCGAGGTTTCCACACTTCGCTGTGGCATCCACAAGGTTGGTAGGCTGCCTGGCTTAAGGGAGCGACGCTTGCCACTCTCTGAAAGCATATCAATAATGAATATAAATACAGGAAATTCATGACATCAATTTTATTATTATTATTATCATCATGATCAATAAGGACATCATAATAGTTGTATGATATATATCAATAGACTCTGCGACTCAACTGTAGTATTACTAAACTGACAGGTTGATTGACAGGTAAATTGCTAGTGGTCTAGTGTTGTAACTTGGGGGCTGCTTGTTTCCATAGTGTTTATTTTTATTTTAAAAAAAGAAAAAGACAAGTATTGTCTATTTTCTGTAGGCACAACTGACCTCGATCTGTATTTAATGTGGTCTTTGTGTAGGTGCTGGCCATAGCCTCAGCGAATGCATTCCAGCCACACACAATCACACAGTGACACAGCGAATGCATTCCAGCCACACACAATCACAAAGTGACACAGCGAATGCATTCTGTAATGCCCTCACTGCAAAGTTGTTTCATGGCTCTATTTGTTAATACCGCATATATTACACAAAATTAACGCAGGAAACAGACATACCTGAAATTCTAATGCATTCTGGTGTAAAATATCGAGAACATATTGTGGCTCTTGAAAGGTTGAAACTTGCATCGCACCGATTTACTGCTCGAACCAGGGCCTTCTCCCAGTCCTGATGTTTGGACTGCCGGATGGAAAAAAACGCCACGCCACGGTTCCTAACACTACATGTGCCGCATCCAACGATAGCACAGTTGCTTCCAGGCATCGTTAAAAATTAATCGGAACACCTTGATAGATCAAAACATTCCGGTAGCACCTTCCAACAGAAAACGGAAACAACAAATGTAAAGTATTCGACTGACATGCGCAGTGGAAGTCTATCGCTTTGGCCACGGAGATACCGATCCTCTCCCCTACATATCTCTGACCCAATAGACTAGCATATGCCCTTCTTAGACGATCAGCCGTTTGCGAGATAGTGATTTTCTTCAGAGTAACAAAGGTTTGGGTACATGAAAATGAAGTTTAGTATGAATAAAAGCAGTGTGCACTCATTTTAAATCGCCGGAGGATGGAGACATTTTTCTGTAGCACATTTTGTTTGCAGCACGTCTGCAGATGAAACCAGGGCTGTCTCAGCCATGTTCTATGGGGATCAGTAGTTTACTCGGGCCTCATTGTTCCTGTATTCCGTTGTAGTTTGTACTATATAACTCTTAACATGATTTCAGTTTTATTTTTAAAAGATATGTTCACATTCAATTATACTAAGAGAAGAAACAAATACGAAAAAGCATGCTTTGAGCTCAAATATCGTTACTCAACAATATGGTATCCAAAAATCACGTAATCGTCACATAATACAAGATGCACGCGGACTCGTAGTCGTGAATTTCGGTGTGCCGACGAGTTATTTTGATTTGTTTTACATAAACGTTTTTTTCCTCCAAGAAAAGCCTGCGTGCAAAGTCGCTTTGTACATTTATTCGTCTTATTAAAGGTTTGTCACGTTTATTTCTATTCAATTTATCATCACTTTGCACATTTCATTTCGACAACACAGCATCAAAACAAGACGCAACCCACAAAAACAAACCGTATCTTCGAAACTGATGCCCAAAGTGCAGCATGCTGTAAAACAGAAAGATTGGTTTTAACTGTCACGGCTGTACACAGTTTCTGAACTTGATTATTTATACATTACTGTAACATTTAATTCAATCAATTGCACTGGTATGCTGTTGTGTGGTCACTGCCATGCAGTCTCAGTGATCGCATTGAAATAATACACAGCACAATGTGAACACGCTTGAAAGTTAATAAAATGCTTTGTTTAAAATTAAACCATATGTCCCTAGCTGCTCAAAAGAGGAACTGTATTTTGCTGCTGCGTAATTTGCAGTTTGTCTGCATATCGTTATTTGAAGTTGTCTGCAAGAATTCTGAGCAGCTGGCACTTAGTGACTGACACTAGTATATGTCAAGATTAAAACGAGAAAGGAAACGGAGAGGGTCACACTGTGTGATTTAATAAATCAGTCAGTCAAGTGATCAATCAATATGTTTTATGATGAACAGTTAGTTTTAGGGCACAGTGGAGAGGCGGAAGGGGGATGGGGGGGAGGTTAGGCACATGCTGCATACTGTACCTTATAATACCATTGGGTTCAATGTTTTATTATTTTATTTGAGCGAGTTCCAAAATACATATACGTGCTGCTGTTATCTTATTTTCTTACGGGCTTTGACATTGCTTGGAAGATTTACCGTCCCATACTTTAAGCCTGTCCTGCCTAACACACACGGAGGTTGACTGTATCACTGCTATGTGTGTGTAGGTAGCGTTTTGTTTGAGGTGTCATTTGTGGCCTCATCTTCAAGTTTGGTGCCCTTGTTAATGTGGCCACTGGTACTATTACTGGTACCGGTTCAGCATCTGACCCGCATATTGTCCTAGGTGAAAGAAGTCTAGCCAGGGCCAGCGTTCTTTATCTTATTTCGGTCCAGTCACCTGGAATAACATTTCAGCCCATTTCAGACATGCTCCAATTAGGCTTATAATGCTGATCTATTTCCCTCCTCTCTAAGCCAACCTCTGATTAACACATAAGTCGGCGTACACAAATAAAGACGGACACATGGCGTTTCCCGCCATCAGTACGTTCTGTGGGCTCGTTTAGCGACAGGAATCCATCTCCTTCTAATCTAACCCACCCTCTGATCCACACACACTGGCACACAAAAATAAAGACGGAAACACAGCGATTCCCGCCATTCGTAAGCTCTGTGGTCTGGCGTAGCATAGCTATTATAAGAAGAATAATAGCACGAGCAGCGAAATGACGTCACCTCAAGCTTTACGTCATGGCATCATTAGTCCCACGACGCTGTGTTTATAGTGACGACTCGATGTTATACGTCACTTATCGCAGTACTAACATTTAACGTATCATTTAACGTAACATTTGCAATTTTCATGCTGATTTTCACGCCTAGAGCTTACACTTACAGGTCACAATTTGAGCTAGATCTAAAACCCTTTTAAACTGCAGAAGCTGTCAGGGGCTTGTGCAGTGACTAGTGCCCTCTACATCTAAACAGTTTATGGTGGAATAAGCTCGCCGCGGAAGGTAACACACTTGGTACCCTCCTTTCGTTTTAATAGACGCATTCAGTTTTACAGTATACAGCACGGAAAGAGAGACTTAGCGGTTCGCGAGTCTCTCTCTCTCTCTCTCTCTCTCTCTCTCTCTCTCTCTCTCTCTCTCTCTCTCTCTCTCTCTCTCTCTCTCTCTCTCTCTCTCTCTCTCACACACACACACACACACACACACACACACACACACACACACACACACACACTGTCTTAGTGCAGTTAACCACACCGACATAGAGACACAAGGGAACGCGAGTCTGTGTGTGTGTGTGTGTGTGTGTGTGTGTGTGTGTGTGTGTGTGTGTGTGTGTGTGTGTGTGTGTGTGTGTGTGTGTGTGTGTGTGTGTTACGATTGTGGTTGTGTTGCCGTGAGAGAGCATACGTGTGTTAATCGTAGGAAACGATCTGATATTTATTTCAGCTATCATGGTTACGATTCACGTACCTTTTCAGTTGGATTTTTCTTTTGTTCGCGCGTAAAGCGGAATTTGTTTTGTTATTGTGCTAGGTTTGTTCCGGAAGTTTCTAGCGAAGTCACACGGAGAAAAGCGGTCGATTTTTGTACTGGTGCAAAATTATGGAACACAGTTCCTGCAGACATTAAAGCAGCACCTTCTTTACCAACGTTCAACAACCAACTGAATAAATTTATTAATAACATGTGAAAAATATTGTTCATATTTTTCTTTCACATACTTGCTGATGTGTTCTTTGTCATTTCTTTTGTTTTGAAACCTCAGCGAAAAAGAAGTCATGCCTTCTTTATGTCTTCTAATATGTTCTAGCATATTTGTAAGTTCAGCATAACATGATAACTTTTTAATGTTTAATTTTCGATGTTTTGTTTGGTGTCAGTGTGTGTGTGCGTGTGTGTGTACTGGCAGAAATCAGTACGTGTGTGTGTGTGTGTGTGTGTGTGTGTGTGTGTGTGTGTGTGTGTGTGTGTGTGTGTGTATGTGTGTGTGTGTGTGTGTGTGTGCGCGCGGACTGGTATATATCAGTGTGTGTGTGCGTGTGTGTGTTTCTGTGTGTGTGTGTGTGTGTGTGTGTGTGTGTGTGTGTGTGTGTGTGTGTGTGTGTGTGTGTGTTCTCCCCCCGAGGATATTCTCCAGCGAATGGCGGGGCGCCTGGGGGTAGTCCCTCCTGCTCTATGTAGTAGGTGTTCAGTGGAAGACTCAAAAGATCTTGTGAGCGATGCAGTCATAAAAAGGGCAGCTGATGTCCTCATGACACAATGCAAGCTTACCAGCCTGGAGTTCATGGCTTTAGCACAGCATTCTCAGAATTGAATGAAAAATTACGTCCCTTGGAGCTATTCTGATTGAGTGCATTTTTTGGCTTTGGGCGACGCCTTTGTTAAAAGTAAAGAATATATATATATATATATATATATATATATATATATATATATATATATATATATATATATATATATATATATATATATATATATATATATATATATATATATATATATATATATATATATATATAGAGGGAGGGAGGGAGCGAGAGAGAGAGAGAGAGAGATTTACTTACCTACATTGTATTTAATATCTGCAAACCACCGCCATGCAAATGCAAATGTAATTAATTCAGTGTCCAGATCATCCTATAAGCCTGTGGCTTGTTTTGATCTGATGGAAATTCCTGTATATCCTCTTATGCACTTTGCAAAGCAATAAACTATTTAAACCAAATAAACTTGAACGTTAAAAGCGAAGGTTGAGCATCAACAAAATCGGCAGTACAACTCAGGGTGCTCGAGTAACGCTGACACAGGAATGGGCGAGCGAGCGAGCGAGAGAGAGAGAGAGAGAGAGATGAAGCACGCACACACCACGAACACACACACACACACACTCGCATACACACACACACACACACACACACACACACACACACACACACACACCTACCCACTACACGCTCTCATACCATCAATAGAGGATCTCCATAAATCAAAAGCAGGGCACTAAGGTAAGCGGTGCATGCGTGACGAAAATAACAGATACAGACTTGGACAAACATGCGGTATCACGATGCCTGTCCGGGCAACAACCCACCGCTGTCGCCAAAACACACGTAAACCTGACCAGCCTGATCCCCGAACAACCTCGATTAGGCATTACTGACATACATTTTATGCACAGCAGCTAGATTATCATGTCAACTTACATAAACATCGCCAACATCGAATAAACTGAGCATTAACTAAAAATTATCAAAATTAAGTCAAAAGTATGGATTATCAATCTATTAACTTCCTCTTACACACACACACACACACACACACACACACACACACAAACACATGTTTAATGAATAGTCAAAACGCAGTGCGCTTTGTTAAGCGGCTCATTTAAGTGCCAGAAAAACCTTGACTTAAAATTGGACATGAATGGAGCCTCGGTAATATTGGCCGGAAAGAAATTCCAAAGTTTAGCTCCTGAATAGGAAAGGTTAGTTTTGAATATATCAAGTCGCGGCCTAGGTACTAACAGATTGTTCCTTGCCGTCTTGTACGGTGCGTTAGCATAGCTAAACAAATCCGAAATGTACGGTGGTGTTCTAGAGATGCTAACTTTGAACATTAACACGCCCTTGTTGTACATAAGGAGGTTACGTAACGAAAGCATGCCAAGGGCTATCAGACTTGTCAGTGCTGCCCCTGCTGTTAGGAAGGATTAGCTTGGCTGCCCTGCGGTGGAGTGAATTAAGCCTCTTTAAGCATGCATCACTACATCCATCCCAGAATGTAGATACGTAATCAATGTGAGACTGAATGTGAGCGATGAAAAACAAATTTCTCGTCTGTGAATCTGTAAAATAAATAAGTTTTGAAAGCAGAAACAGATTTCTGGGCACACTTTTGCATACACTGTTTACATGTGCATGCCAAGACAACTGATTGTCTATAATGACGCCTAGCAGCCGGTGCTCGGTGACCTGCCTAATCGGCTCACAGTTAAGGGAAAGGCTAAGTGGAGGCGGGTCAACTTTAGCTGATGCTTTTGACGTGTAGTGATTAACATACACTCTGTTTTAGATGGATTAGGCATCATGTAGTTGTCGCGGCACCAGTTTGAGATGTCTAATAGACAATGTTGCAAAGAAGAGTTAATTGTAGATATGTTTGCCGACGACACGTCGAGAGTAGCATCGTCTGCAAACAAACTGCATAGCACATTTGGTTGCGAGATACATAAAGGCAAGTCATTAATATCGATTAAAAATAATAGAGGACCTAAGATACACCCCTGGGGCACTCCATGCTTAATCGCACCTTCTGAAGAACGCGTACCGTTGACAAAAACATACTGAGATCTATCGCTTAGATAAGATTTTAAGAAGAAAGCGGAATCTGTGTCTATGTGGTATGCCAACAGCTTTTGTAGTAACAGTTCATGGTTGACTAAGTCAAAAGGTTTAGAAAAATCTAAAAATACCGTGCCGGTCATTTCAGCATTGTTCATGGAAGTAAGCCAAGTATTTGTTAGGTGAGACAACGCAGTGTGGCATGAGTGAAGGGGTCTAAAGCCTGACTGTAACGAATAAATCAAGTTATGTCTCTCCAGGAAATGACTCAGGTGCCTGTGTACATGTTTTTCTATCGATTTGGACAGAGCTGACAGGAGTGAAATTGGCCTGAATTTATTAGGATCTGTGAGGTCTTTAGTTTTTGGCAATGGAATGACTTTAGCTATTTTCCAACCTCTTGGAAAAGTACCTTGCTGGATTATGTTAGTTAGTTAGTTATTGGGTGTTTAACGCCGAGCAGGCGACTAAGGCCATCTCACGGCGGTTGCTGGATTATGAGATTATAAATAAATGTTAGAGATTCAACCACATATGGGGCAGACATTTAAAAAAAAAAGAAGCTATTAATGCCGTCATGATCAAGGGAGCGTTTATTTTTTTAACTGACTAATAGATTTTCCTACGTCGAAAACAGTTAAATGCGGAATACTAAAGAACTCGTTTGGCGCCAGTCTCTCGTCGCAAAAGTTTTTCATTTTTTTAGAAGCAGTCGGCGTATTCCGGTTATTATTACTTTTAATCAAAAGTGAATCGGCAGCAGACAGAAAATGCTGATTAAAAGTATAAGCGGATATAGAAGTACACTATGGTGTTTGTCGTGATCAGTTCCATAAAGCGCTGGAAGTGTTTTTCTCTGGGTCTCAAGCACTAAGTACTTGAAACGGTTACGCTGCTTGTGGAAAGCAACATAGTCTTTGTTTCGCTTTATTTCATTTCGGAGAGCCATTGCGTCTTCAATGTCCTTAGTTAACCACTGGGGTAACTGTGCGTGTTTGACTCTCTTCTCTCGTAGTGGCACATGCGGGTCAAGTACACCAAGGAACAATCTGTACCATTCGGCCAAAGCTTCCTCGGGATCATCGTAATTATAAATCGACTGAAAAGAGGTTTCGTTCAGGTCCGCGAGAAACGCGTCCCTACTAAAGTGTTTAAACTACCTGTAATGAATAGTCGTATGTTGTTTTTTTACGGTGTCGCTATAGCACACAGGGTAGTGGTCGCTAATCGACACTTGAAGAACACGAGAGCTAAGGACCCTTGACTTGTTGGAAGTGTATACATGATCAGTTAGAGTGGCAGACGACTCTGTAACTCCTGTTGCGGAAGTGGTAAGCTGCTTGAGGCCTAACATAGAAATAGTAGACTCCCAAGCAGGGTGTGGGGAAAACATGTTAATATTAAAGTCTCCGAGCAGTAAAATATCAGAACTGCACTTGTTAACTTTGTCTATCATTTTTTTTAAAGTCGTCGTACCACTCAAATGATGCAGAAGGATTTCTGTAGACAAATCCAACAAGCAAAGGGGCCGATTTGTCTGTCTTAACTTCAACCCACACACTTTCAACAGAGTCTGACTCACAATGTCTTTTCTTCTGCGAGTAAAGTGCTCAACAGAGTCGTGTATGTACACAGCTAATCCCGTCTGTTGGGGAAGAACGGGATCACGCTGTATAACGGAAAAATTTGGTTCTGATATAGATGAATCGTTTATATTAGAGTGTAGGCGTGACTCTGAGATTCCAAAATGTGAAAGGGTGTGGGTTGAGTTAAAAGGACGGACAAGTCAGGAACCTTGTTCAACAAATGATAAATATTAAAATGTCCAATGTGTAAATTAGTAAATTTACCCGACATTTTGAAGGGGTAAAAAAAAGAGCAAAACGACGTGAAATGAAATACAAGAAAATTTGTAGAAAAACAAATGCACGCAATACATACACTGAAATCTCAACGGCCTGAGAATATTTGCATCTGTTATTCAGAGCGTTAACAAAAGTTCTTTAGCCGAGGCACAGTAGCGTCTCGGGAAATCATAAATGTTCGGCGGTTACAATTGAAATAAACACTGGCGAACACAGCTAGAATCAGTTAAAACCGCACACTAATGTGTACCACAGTTTGTTGATGTAAATCCAAGTAAAGAGTGTATTTTCTGAAAGCTTAAATAAACTAGTACGTAGAGAGACAGTTATTTAAATATACGGCTACTACCACAGTTCAGTCAGCACTCGCGGACAGGACTTAGCTGTTCCTCGGGTGGAAATGGCCCCAGGGGATGAGTTGCCGCGGCGACGTAGGCCCGGGTTGGGCCGGCATCTCGCTGTATGGACTATAGTAGTGCTGAGGCAGTTCCAACATTCATTGATCATTGTAGCGGATGGAGGGAGACAACCAGTGTCCGCCGTAACCCTGCCAGGGGAACAGCTCATATTGCAGCATGGGCCGGGGACTGAGATGAAACACCACACTGAGTCAGTGCATAGGGGTCCGTGGATAGTAGCTTTGACTAATGCAAATCCACTGCGCCACCGCGTGCGCGCAAGCGCCTCTACTAAGCTCAAGACAAAATACAAGGGAGGAAACGAGAAATTCTAGCTGTGGCCGGAAGTATCCCGGACGTCTTTCTCAACATACAGAGTTGAACGTTAAACCCTTTAGTAGAGAGCCGTGAAAGAGGCCTCTATGCACTGCAGTGCATTCATTGTTTTCTGCCGTGTTTACTCTAAAGTCGAAGAGAATTACTCGAAAAGATATTGACAACCGGCCTGAGCAGTGTTTAAACCAGACTCCATTACTCCATAAGCCAGTCTTAGCTGCCGTGACCCCCTCCCCCCCCCCCCCCTCCGCACACATACACACACACACATTACTCAATAAGATGGGTTTCAAAGTGTACATTAGAATGTCTGGAGATGTTTAAGCCATGTTTCCCCTAAAATCCTTAGGAACACAACAGAGATAAAGCCGACGGCGCAAGGGTACCCCCATTCACGCTCTTTATGGATCCTAAAGAGAGCCATGAGCATCATTTTCCTCTAAATAAATCAGAATTTATTACAGGAGCCCAAATCAGGCAATATTATCTGCGTCCTCAGCAAAAACAGAATGTGAAAAAAAATATTGAATCTGTGGCTCACAGTGATGGTATTTGTGCACCCAGTAAATGGCCATTTCCACTAAATCGAAAAAAATAAAAAATAAAATAATGTTTCCGATGCCCTCGGAAATTTTGTATACAACTGATAGGTCTTTTTTTAAAAGTTTTGTTGGTTAGGATAGAATACCACAGCATGCATTTAGGTCCACAGTGGCTGAATCTGCTGTCCTACCCCCATTTTACCAGTACGCATAAGAATGCAAAATGATCCAAAAAATTGCTTACGTCATACTCTTCTGTTTAAATATTTTTGTTTCCAGTTTTCTTAACAAAGTATGCATATTGAGTATTAAAAAAATGTGATCATTTCATTAATTTCAATGTGACCTATCAATTTAATTGTAACTATTTTGGATTAAGAACATAAAAGGGGGAGGGGGTGGGGGGAGTCAGTAAACAGGGGCTGCTGCTAAAGCTTCTACTGTCTGGATTTGGAGGCATGATGTATTGATGGCTGAAAGACTTCCTCTTCAACAAAATTGCATGATTGAAGTCAACGACACACTCAGAAGTCTTGTCAAACTCAGGGAAAATGGTATCTCAGGGAGGTGTCATGTCTCCGATCCCTTTAATGTCCGTAAAATATGTGGAACGTTGGACTGTATTCTACAGTCTTGCTGTTCTAAAAAAAAAGAAGTTCTTCAACGACAGCCCCTGTTTACAGACGTTTCCCCCTTTTATGCTTTAAAAAAAATAATTACAATTGAATTGATGGGTCACGTTGAAATTAATGAAATGATCACAAATTTTATGCTCAATGTGCATACTTTGTTAAGAAAACAGGCAACAAAATATTTAAACAGAGGAGTATGATATAATCAATATTTATGATCATGTTGCATTCCTTTGCGTACTGGTAAAATGGGGGTAGGGCAGCAGATTCAGCAACTGTGGACCCTAAATGAATCACAGCATCATAAAAGCAGGTTGGGAGTAACTGCGGTACTCTATCCTAACCATTAAAACCTAAAAAGACCTATCAGTTGTATACAAAATTTATGAGGACATCGGATACAACGTACGTTTCCCAATTTGGCAATTTTAAATTGAAAAAAAACTATCATTCCCCACCACAAACGTATCATAAAGGATGCCGACTTTCCTCATTTTCTTGCACTTTATGCTCAAATTATTGAAACTTAATGGGTAAAGAGAGGTCAAAATGAAATGGAATAACTTTAGTATTTTTTAATTTTGTGTATTTTTACAACTTGGGGGTAGGGATACAAATTCAGTCAATGTGGCACTCATAGTGATCACAACATCACCTAGTCAGTTTATAATAATTGTGACATCCTGTTTTAATGATGTAAGCCTGAAAATGGACTGCCAGTACTATAGAAAATGTCTGAAGGCATCTGACACATTCTTACTCATTTCCTGTATCCCATCACTAAGTGCACTTGAGAAATGCGTGCTGCCTATCCCCTTAGCAAAAGATATGGGTGCTTCCATAGATGTCATCATGAAAGCTGTGGGATGAACGTTATTATTGCTGGGTTCCGCGTGTGAAACTCACCTTATGTCGGGTGGTGATGGACAGGTATCTGGCAAAGAAATAGAGATAAGGCTGCTTGTCATTTCAGCATGACTTAGCCTTTACGCTCATTACCACTGTTGCTCTCAAATCTCAAGTGCACTTAGTGACGGGATACAGGAAATGAGTAAGAATTGTTAGCAATACAGCGAGACTTACCTGTAAGGTGAAGCTGATTGCAAATTCTTACAAATTTGTTGTAGACCGGAACTAGTGCACTTGCCCACCCCACAGTGTGTTGAAGAGCACTGCGCTCTACCCTACCCTTTCACTTCATTGTAAGGTGCACTTGTTCTGGGGTTACGTCATTGGTAATGAGCTGTCTTTCAATACTGAAGGGATAGGCAGCACGCGTTTCTCAAGTGCACTAGTTTCGGTCTACAACAAATTCGTAAGAATTTGCAATCAACTTCACCTTACAGGTAAGTCTCGCTGTATTGCTAACAATTATTTTTGTCCTTTTTCTTTTGCGATTTTGAGAAAATGGCCATTTACTGGGTGCACAAATACCTTCTCTTTGAGCGACAGATTCAATATATTTTTAATTCTGTTTTTGCAGAGGACGCAGAAGGTGTGCCTTAACATAATAATGCCTGATTTGGGCTTCTGGAATGAATTCAGATTTATTTAGAGGAAAATGTTTCTCAAGCTCATTTTAGCATCCGCGAAGAGCGTGAATGGGGGTATCCTTGCGTCATCGGCTCTGGTGTGTTCCTAAGGACTTTAGTGGAACATTGCTTAAACATCTCAGGACATATTAAGGTACATTTTGAAACCCATCTTATTGAGTACTTGGGGGCGGGGGTGAAGAAGGGGGGGGGGGGGGTGGTGCACGGTAGATCGGGCTAGCTCTTGGACTACTAACGCGACAGCTGCGTGCAAGCACGGGTCACAAGTTCGTGTGGACAGTAAGACGCACTCTTGTTTTAATTTCATTGGATATGCTAATTTACTTAAACCAATGAAAAATGAGCATGTTGGGTACTTCCGGGCGCAGCTAAAACCTTACCATGGGCGTCTGCAAAAATGATGCTTCACTTTGCAAAAAGCATCGATACTAAACTATCGGTTATGATCGGCGGGCAAGGTTGGTGTAGATTTGTGGCAAAATATCTACTAAGTTTGTACATTTCGGGGTTTTAGGAGAATGGTTGCTTTGAGGGTTGAAACTGCTCTGGAATCACAGTGCATCATCTTTCGCGTGTGCCGTTTGTTTCCTCCCTTGTATTTTGTCTTGAGCTTAGTATAGGCACTTGCGCGCATGCGGTGGCACAGTGGATTTGCATTAGTCAAAGCTACTATCCACGGATCCTTATGAGTCAGTGTCGCGCACGGTGCCTCGGGAGGGTGGCTGCCGCTCCGGGCTTTGCCTGGCAACGGCTCTATACAACTTTGCTCGCGAGGCCGTCTCTACTGGTGGGTCGCGTGGCAGGTCGTCGGCAGGTCGCCACGCACCCTTGATGTTGGCCACAAGTCGGGTCATGCCCTTGAAGTCTGTCTTTGCGATAGAGGGCAAGGTGGGACCTGCCACCCGCTGTGAAGATGGCCGCGTTGTCAATGAAGATCACCCCGAGCTTGCGGCAGACGTGACATTAGGGTGGCTGATGGAGATTGACAATTCACCCTGTGTCTTGGCGGGCAGACTGCTGGAGGCGTGAAGTTTGGCGTTGGCAAACACACGCCTGCACTGTGTCAACAGTTGATCCCAAAGACGACTGGACACTTCTCCACTCTTACAGTCATTAACACCCACATGTACGTTGACGACTTGTACATGGGGTGCCTCAGGATGGTGCTCCATCCATGCCGCCAAGTCGGCTGCTTTCATGCCAGACACTGACAGTATCTGCACCCTCTCGCGCCGTTAGGACGCCATCTTGCTACCTTTCATGTTGCGGAGTGTAGAGTCACCGATAACGAGGTGAGTGGTGTCGTGCTGGATTCTGCGAGTGGCCAGGTGTTCAGCTGATGACTGACGGCGGGGATGACTGTTATGACTGGCGGCTTGGACTGATGAACCGTTGTGCTTAAGTCGGTCGTCTGATTCACTGACCCTGCTAGTGGAGATGACAACAGGTATCGGGCCACCCTCTTGGTTAGTGACAGTTCGAAGCGCTGGCGGCGAGACACCAGAAGCATAAGCCCTACGCTGGGGGGTAGCAGGCTGCGGCGACTGGTCAGGGCTTTCAGAGGTTGGCGGAGTGGCCGTACATGCTTAACCTTATTTTTGATGTACCGGATGGTGCTAACCTGGCTCCTTTTCGATGAGGACAGTCGGCTTATTCTCACTTCAATATTGTGTACCTGGTCATGCAGGCTGGCTAGTTTGCTTTCGGACACCTTGCACGTGTTGACGGCCTTTACAGCAGTGTCTCGCATGCGGCTGTCCAGGTCGCTTATCAGGGATAAAGCGTGAGCCAGCTGCTGTGTGGAGTCATACAGCATCTGCTTTACTGACATCAAGTCTTTGTGCACTGTACCAACCCAGACATGGGTTTGCACAAGATGGCTTTGCAGCTGCTGGACGGTGATACACCTTAGGGAGAGAGGTGTGTCAGTCTGGCTGCCGGTGACTGTTGTCTTGCCCCCGGTGACCATTGTCTTGCCCCCGGTGTCCGTTGTCTTGAGGTCCGTTGCTGTAGTTCCGAACGATACTGTCGGCAGTCAGACGCCTTGGCCTCTGGCGTTTTGTTTGTGGTCAAGGGGCCCTAATCCGGCTGTAGAAGGAGTAGACATGTTGCCGGGGGCAGGAGGAAAGACAGCGACGGAGGAGGGGAGGGGATTTGAGTCGCTTTAAGCATTCGGCTGAGTGGCTGATGTAATCGCCGTACCACTTGAGGCAGGTTGCGCGAAGGACTCGCTATGGTTACGTGGCGTGACATCATTGGGAGCAGCAGCGATGGTGAGTGCAGGGGTGGGTGGTAACGTAATCGGCTCAGCAGGGCTTATGGGACAGGAGGATACTTCAGGGTGACAGTCAGCACTAGACTCGGTCACTGACTCTATGAGAGGTAAAAGGGGGCAGTGTACAGGGGCGGATCCAGGGGTGTCTCGACGGGAGGGCCCGACAGCCCCCCCACCCTCCCCCCCCCCCCAATTTTCCAAACTGTGTCATACAAAAGAAATCCAGGCCAAAACAGTGACTATCAGGCGAGCATAAATTCATAACAAAGAAACAAACGCGCTTAAAATGAACAATTACAAATAAATTGTGTTGAAATTATTCTTTCTTGGTGCTTTTCTTTTGGGGATTTTCTTTAAAATTGCACTATAATGTTGTAACCGTTCTCTCTACGCGTGTTTCCTTCTTTTTTTTTTTTTTTTTTTTTTTTTTTTCCTTTTTTTTTTTTTGGGGGGGGGGAGTGGGGGGGTGGGGGGTGGTGGACATATTTCTGAGACATATTTAGAGTTTGCAGAGGTTACGATTTTTATTTGTTAAAACGTTTCTTCTTTCATCTCGGGAAACAGTACCGCTTTTGGCACTTTTTAAAAAGTTTAAAAGGAAGAGCTGATCATATCTACATGCACTTGACCTCCTCCCCGCCTCCGCCCACCACCCTAACAAAACAAAAATAGTCTGGCACTTTTGATTCTTATATGATGTTAATTTTCTTATTGAAAAGAATGTTCTATTTGGAGTTTCTGCAGGAGCAATCACCTTGTGTTTGACAACAACACTACACTGCCAAGTACTCCTCCGTCTGAGGAACAACACTGCCATTTGTGAAAATTGTGATACTGTCCACACACCCACAAACCTCCTCCATATGAGGAACACAGGATCAGATCGCAGAAATAGGCATTATCACTCATGATGTATACCTCTTACACGGACTGACGATTACTTAAGGTTGATCAAAATCAAGACATTTCACACCTCCCCTCTGGTGACACGCATCAAGGACCACATTGCTACTCTGATGGGCAAGTTGTGCATGTCCATGGAAGACAAAGCTACGCAATCTGTGTGAGACTGGAGACCCAATGTGCTGAGAGAGTAATGTGTGACAGGATTAGGGGATTAGCAATTACCTGTGACACCCGGGCCAGTCAGCTGCTCACCCCGGGGGAGACACTCACAGCGCAGTTGATTTTTCGCTTTCTGATCAGTCATAGTTGGCGTGTACACAGGCGTAGACTTAATCCTAGATGACTGCCACGTACGAGGATGCAATACCATTCGTATCGCACAGAAAGAGGTAATGCTTTTCATGAACCCCTGTGACTGAAGGGGCACATGAAACTCTATGCCTGGCTGAGGGACTGAGTTGGGCCCCAGTTCAGCAATGATTGGACACTTTTCCACCGCTGGGGTTGACCAGCTTTCTTGGCTTGACTTCGCGAACGAAGATTCTATAGGGCTTGCCCACGTCGTCTGCAGGCATTTTCGTGGCTGCGGAGGCCAATCCGGGACAGGCAGGTTCGACCGCAGTGGCTGTAGGGGAAGGTCTGGTCAGGGTTCTGGGTTACGACAACTCTGTTTTTTCTTCTGAGCCGCTTGTCCTTAAGGTTAGCTCTGCGAGAGTCCTCAAAGGAGACGGCTGCCTTGTGAATGGTGGAGCGCCAGGTGTCACGGTCCGCAGCAAGCGAAGACCACTGGCGGTGGTCGATTTGGCAGGCACTAAGTGACTTCTTGAGACCGTTTTTGTATCTCTTCTTTGGTGCCCCTCTGTCTCGGTGTCCAGTGGCGAGCTCGCCGAACAGGGTGATCTTGGGTAGGCGATGATCCTCCATCCTGGAGACGTGCCCCACACAGCGAAGCTGTGTCCGCAGCAGCAAAGCCTCGATGCTCAAAGTTTCCGCCTGTTCAAGGACCTCGACGTTGGTGACATAGTCACTCCAGTGAATGTTGAGGATGGTACGCAGGCAGCGCTGGTGAAAGCATTCGAGGAGTCGTAGTTGGCTGCGGTAGATGATAACTCGGAACCGTACAGCAGGGTGGTGAGGACGACAGCTCTGTACACGCTGATCTTGGTGCCTTTTTTCAGCTGTTGATTGTGCCACACCCGCTTGAATAGTCGCCCGAAAGCACTGTTCGCTTTTGCCAGCCTGTTGTCCAGCTCCTTGTCCAGCTTGGCGTCTGACGTGATGATGCAGCCAAGGTAGGTAAACTGGTGTACAGACTTCAGTTTGGACTCGCCGATAGTGATGTGGGGAGGGCGATGCTCTTCCTTGGGTGCCGGCTGATGAAGGACCTCTGTCTTTTTCAGACTGACCTCAAGACCAAAGAGCTGGGCGGCATCTGCTAAGCAGGACGTAGTGCGCTGCAAGGCTGTCTCTGTGTGTGCAACGAGGACAGCGTCATCAGCAAAGAGCAGCTCACGAATCAGTTGGTCTAGGGTTTTCGTGTGGGCCTGCAGTCGTCTGAGGTTCAACAGGCTGCCATCGAGACGATACCTGATGTACACTGCGTCGTCATCGTCGAGGTCCACTGTGGCCTGCTTCAACATCATGCTGAAGAAGATGGTGAAGAGGGTCGGTGCCAGCACGCAGCCTTGCTTCACGCCGTTGCTAATTGGGAATGGTTCTGAGAGGTCACTGTTTAGTCTGACCTGGCCTTGCTGGTCCTCGTGGAGCTGGACGATCATGTTGAGGAACTTTGGGGGGCAACCTAGTCGCTCCAGGATCTGCCACATAACTTGCCTGCTCACAGTGTCAAACGCTTTTGTTAGGTCGACAAACGTTACGTACAGCCCTTTGTTCTGCTCGCGGCACTTCTCCTGAAGCTGTCTCAGCACAAAGACCATGTCGGTGGTACTCCTGTTGGCTCTGAAGCCACACTGGCCCTCTGGGAGGTGGTCTTCAGCGATGGCAGGTACCAGCCGATTCAGGAGCAACCTTGCGAGAATTTTCCCGGCAATGGACAGCAGGGTAATTCCACGATAATTAGAGCAGGCAGACTTCTCTCCTTTGTTCTTGTACAGGGTGATGATGACTGCATCACGGAGATCCTTTGGTAGTGTTCCTTTTTCCCAGCAGCAGAGAAAGAGGTCGTGGAGCTTGTTGTGCAGTGCTGGGCCTCCATGTTTCCAGATCTCTGGCGGGATTCCGTCAGTGCCTGCTGCTTTGCCACTCTTGAGCTGGTGGATGGCTGTGAGGGTCTCTTCGGCGGTGGGCGGTTCGTCCAATTCAACCTTTAGTGGATGACTGTTTCTTGAACAGTGCGCTCAGCGCCGAAGAGGTCCTGAAAGTATTCCGACCAGCGGTTCAAGATGGAGGTATTATCTGTGAGGAGTGCCTGTCCATCAGCACTTCGCAGGGGACTTTGTACCAGGTGCCTAGGGCCATACACTGCTTTCAGTGCTTCGTAGAAGCCCCTGTAGTCACCGTTGTCAGCGCAGAGCTGGGTCCTCTGTGCGAGTCTGGACCACCACTCGTTCAGGAGCTCTCTAAGTTTGAGCTGGACACTGCTGCAGATGAGGCGGAAGGCAGACTTCTTCACAGGGCAGGAAGGCTGGGCTAGGTGGGCCTGGTGGGCGGCTCTTTTTTTTTTTTTGCTAGAAGTTCCTGGATCTCTACGTCGTTTTCGTCAAACCAGTCTTTGTTCCTCTTTCTAGCAAAGCCCAAGACTTCCACAGAGGATTTTACAATAGCAGTTTTCAGTTGTTCCCAGAGTGTTTCAGGGGAGGAGTCTGCTGGATCAACTGTGTCTTTGAGCATGCGCTGTAAATCGGCCTGAAGGGCAGCTTTCTTGTCGTCACGCTGAAGGCTGGCAACATCAAGCTTTTTCTTGGGGGGGGGGGGGGGCGCCTTTCTTGGGTTTCAGCTTGAGGCGGAGCCTGAGTTTGCAGCGAACAAGGCGGTGGTCAGTGTGGCACTCTGCGCTGGGCATTACTCTGGTGAGGAGGACGTCACTGCGGTCCCTCTGACGCACTAGGACATAGTCGATAAGGTGCCAGTGCTTGGAGCGAGGATGCATCCAGGTGGTCTTTCGACTGTCCTTTTGCTGGAAAGTAGTGTTGGTGATGACAAGTTGCTGCTCTGCACAGAGCTCCAACAGTAGGCGACCATTGTCATTGCAGTTCCCAGCGCCATGCTTGCCGAGGACTCCTTTCCAGGCTTCAGAGTCTTGGCCCACTCTGGCGTTGAAGTCGCCAAGGATGATGACTTTGTCGTCTGCAGGGGTGCTCTGCAGGAGGCTGCGCAGGTCAGAGTAGAATTTGTCTTTTTCTGCAGGCTCTGCCAGGAGGGTTGGGGAGTACACACTGAGAAGGGTGACGTATTGCTGGTGTCTCAGTGGGAGGCGCATGGACATGATGCGGTCGGAGTGACCCGTTGGTAGGTTTTCCAACTTAGTCGCAATGGGTGTCTTCACCATGAATCCCACGCCTGAGAGCCGTCTTTCTGATACAGGCCTGCCTGACCAGTAGAGGGTGTAGCCAGCGCCAAGTTCTTGGAGGCTGCCTTCCTCCGGAAGGCGTACTTCGCTGAGCGCGGCGATGTCGATGTTTAACCTCCGCAATTCATGGGCAATGAGGGCGGAGCGACGTTCAGGGCGTCCGCTGTCTGCTGTGTCGAGCATGGTTCGGATGTTCCAGCATGCTACGTTGAGTCCGGTCGTGGTCGTCATGAGAGTGGATCCATTGTTTTTTCTTGTTTTCTGACCGCATGAGAAGATGCCCGTTGACCGCGGCTAGCCAACTGGGTTTACGAGGGGATGAGCTTTGGTTAGGCCACCTTTTCTAGGCCCCTCTCCGTGTGAAGCAAGCAGTGCTGTCCCTAGAGAAGGCTGCTTGGTCGTTCAGGGTGTGGCGAGTGACGTTGTCATGCCCAGGTCAACATCAGGCGACCAATATCCTGAACCGCCTGCATGCAGGTTTGAGACTGCGGCTTCCAGTGACATCTTTCACCTGCCGTTTTGCCCCTTGCCCATCGCTACAGGACTTGGAAAGTTCAGTGTCATAGTCCGTGGGCGTTTCCTAAAGCCTGCGCGGTGGAGCTTTTTGGTGGAGTGCAGTGTGCGCAGTACTGGCCCCACCCTTTAAACCCTTGGTTCGTTTGCCATGGCCTAGCAAGCTGGGACGGTGGCATCGAGGTCCTCGGGTCGTAGGTTTTATATCAGACTGTCCTTGTCTTAGTCTCTGGCTCAAAAGCCTTCCCCGGAGACACGAGGGCTTTGATGTCAGGGGTTTCCTCCCTTAGCCTTTCCGCAGCCAAGCGGCCAGGCCTGCAAGGCAGCAGGGGACTCGTGGGGGCCGGGGTCGTCTATGTCCCGTGCAGATGGGAACATCTGCCCACTGCCCAGACGGTGACACTTACCAGAGGAGAAAAATCCAACGCCGGAACCCGGTATCGAACCTCGCACCTTTGGCATTGGAGGCAGACGCCTTAACCACTGCGCCACTTCCCCGTCTGGTTGACCAGCAGTCAGCGGCTTATTGCCAGATGGCTGCCTCAGTCTGAGGATGCAAAGCGAATTGTATCGCACAGCAAGAGGCACTGATTTACATGAGCCCCTGTGAGTGCGGGGCACATGACACTCTATGTCTGAGTGAAGTACTGTGACAGGTGCAGGTAAGGAGTGGGAAGTGAGGATATTTGACTATAGGCCCATGAACACATGAGATAATTGTGAAATACACCGTACAAGAAAAGAAGAACCATCGAATAGTAATACACAAATTCCACAAATAACCATAAAAAAAAATTGTCAGGGCTGACGGGGAGACCAGGGTCCCCTGGCTCCCCCCCCCCTGGATCCCCCACTGGGGTAGGGGGGTATCAGCAGCTGTGGTGGTGGTCGTCTGCAGCTGTCTCCAGCGCAAGCTCAGTGATCTCCAGAACGAGTGGTGGACCAGACTCGCACAGAGGACCCAGCTTTGTGCTGACAACGGTGACTACAGGGGCTTCTACAAAGCACTGAAAGCAGTGTATGGCCCCAGGCACCTGATACAAAGTCCCCTGCGAAGCGCTGATGGACAGGCACTGCTCACAGATAATAAATCCATCTTGAACCACTGGTCGGAATACTTTCAGGACCTCTTCAGCGCTGAGCGCACTGTTCAAGAAGCAGTCATCCTCCAAATCCCACACCTCCCAGTAAAGGTTGAATTGGACGAACCGCCCACTGCTGAAGAGACCCTCACAGCCATCCACCAGCTCAAGAGTGGCAAAGCGGCAGGCATTGATGGAATCCCACCCGAGATCTGGAAACATGGAGGCCCAGCACTGCACAACAAGCTCCATGACCTCTTTCTCTGCTGCTGGGAGGAAGGAACACTACCAAGAACAAAGGAGAGAAGTCTGCCTGCTCCAACTACCGTGGAATTCCCCTGCTGTCCATTGCCGGGAAAATACTCGCAAGGCTGCTCCTGAATCGGCTGGTACCTGCCATTGCAGAAGACCACCTCCCAGAGGGCCAGTGTGGCTTCAGAGCCAACAGGAGCACCACCGACATGGTCTTTGTGCTGAGACAGCTTCAGGAGAAGTGCCGCGAGCAGAACAAAGGGCTGTACGTAACGTTTGTCGACCTAACAAAAGCGTTCGACACTGTGAGCAGGCAAGGCATGTGGCAGATCCTGTAGCGACTTGGCTGTCCCCCAAAGTTCCTCAGCATGATCGTCCAGCTACACGAGGACCAGCAAGGCCAGGTCAGACTCAACAATGACCTCTCAAAACCATTCCCCATTCTCAACGGTGTGAAGCAGGGCTGTGTGCTGGCACTGACCCTCTTTACCATCTTTTTTAGCATGATGTTGAAGCAGGCCACAGTGGACCTCGACGATGATGATGCAGTGTACATCAGATATCGTCTCAATGGCAGCCTGTTCAACCTCAGACGACTGCAGGCCCACACCAAAACCCTAGACCAACTGATTCGTGAGCTGCTCTTTGCTGACGACGCTGCCCTCGTTGCACACACAGAGAGAGCCCTGCAGCGCATCACATCCTGCTTCGCAGACGCTGCCCAGCTCTTTGGACTTGAGGCCAGTCTGAAAAAGACAGAGGTTCTCCATCAGCCGGCACCCAAGGTAGAGCATCGCCCTCCCCACATCACCATCGGCGAGTCTGAACTAAAGTCAGTGCACCAGTTTGTCCAGTTTGGCTGCATCATCACGTCGGACGCCAAGGAGCTGGACAGCAGGCTGGCAAAAGCAAACAGCGCTTTCGGGCGTCTATACAAGCGGGTGTGGCATACTCAACAGCTGAAAACAGGCACCAAGATCAGCGTGTACAGAGCTGTCGTCCTCACCACCCTGTTGTATGGTTCCGAGTCCTGGGCCCTCTACCGCAGCCAACTACGACTCCTCGAACGCTTCCACCAGCGCTGCCTGCGTACAATCCTTGGCATTCACTGGAGTGACTATGTCACACGCGTCGAGGTCCTTGAACAGGCAGAAACTCTCAGCATCGAGGCTTTGCTGCTGCGGACACAGCTCCGCTGGACTGGGCACGTCTCCAGGATGGAGGATCATCGCCTGCCCAAGATCACCCTGTTCGGCGAGCTCGCCACTGGACACAGAGACAGAGGGTCACCAAAGAAGAGATACAAAGACTGTCTCAAGAAGTCACTTAGTGCCTGCCAAATCGACCACCGCCAGTGGTCTTCACTTGCTGCTGACCGTGACACCTGGCGCTCCACCATTTACAAGGCAGCTGTCTCCTTTGAGGACTCTCGCAGAGCTGGCCTTAACAACAAGCGGCTCAGGAGAAAAAACAGAGATGCCGCAACTCAGAACCCTGGCCAGACCTCCCTCTGCAGCCACTGCGGTCGAACCTGCCTGTCCCGGATTGGCCTCCGCAGTCACGAGCATGCCTGCAGATGTCGTGGACAACCCCTATAGAATCTTCGTTCGCGATGTCAAGCCAAGGTGGTGATCAGTGCATCCGTTGGTTCAAGCTCTGCCCGGGACAGGATGGGTGGGGACTCGGTGCTTGACGTGTCCAATGAGGCGTGCGGTGGTGTGTCGGGCAGCGCGACGATTTGACGGGAAGTGGCTGCGTCAGACAGGAGATGACGTATGTTACCAGAAGCAGCTGTAGACTGCAGCTGGGCGGTAGGTGTGGGCGGGGCATCTTGCGCGGGTGAACGGTCGCTAGAGGGAAAGTGGGTCAGTGACAGCTGTCTGCCGACAGAAGAAAGGTTGTCCTCGTTGAGGTCATCCTCCATCAGGTGTTTCACTAGATCGACAAGCTGGTAAAACTCTGTCATCACCCATTTCTCACACTGAAAGCCCTGGATGAGACATGATCCCCCTTTGGATCGCTTCTTTTTGTAGAACAGAGTCGCCAGATTTGTACAAAAGTCTTGGACAGGCAATCTGGCAGAACGGTGTTTCTGCTGCGAAGGCTGAAGTCGCGTAGGATAAGATCATTTTTATCAAAGTCTATGTCTCTCCACACACCAGAAAAACAGTCATTGTATTGCTTTAGCAGATGATTATATCGTAGACTGAGCGCCTTATGCCAGCGCCTGAGGACAGTTATATCGCTTGTCTTGAAGACTTTTTGGTTATCGCCCTTGGTGTCTATGATTGTTGGTGGAACAGGGGAGCCGTGGGGATGATAGAGGGTGGGCTGGCTAATTATCACAGGGGACGACATAGCCATTGTTTAATCTGTGAGTGGTATAGATAAAAGGGAGATCAGAGGAGCGGATCCGGTGGAGTGGGGTGGGTTAGGGAGGAGAATCCGGTGGAGTGGGGTGGGTAGGGAGGAGGAGGCGCCAGGAAAAAGAGTTGGGGGTGAAGTGCGGGATACTTGCTGTCACGGACCGATGCCGTAGGATGCCGGACCTGCCAAGCTGCTGATCCTGGGCGGATAAGGCTGCAACTGTTTGCACAGGCGGTTAAGCGTGACCACTCGACGGGCAGACTGCAGCGTCATGATCCAACAGCATCGCCTTGTGTAAACACAGCTGGCACTTGAGTCACAATCCCCCTAAGTGGTCAGATGGGTGGATGGTCGCCAGTTACGTCACACAGATAGCAGACATTATAGTGACCAGGGTGGATAGTCAGTGAAACATCAGGCGTAGAGGCCGAAGAAATTACATAAAACAGTTTTTTACGCACTTGGTGATGTGCTGTTTTTACTATACACAAGAGATAGTAATACTGAGAGAATTTCAACAATTTTGTCGACCCCATAATTTTACGATTTTTGCTAACAAACTTCGTAATGATCACGCCGCCCATTTTTCCAGAAATGTTAGTAATAAAACAGCGCCCGGCAAGCTTTCCTATCATACCGGCCGCTACAGCATTCTTATTTTAACAATCACCATTTTATGTACCTCTCAGCAGAGTAATATCAACAGGGGGTTAACACCTGAGTTAATTAATATATCGATTATGTAAGCCAGTTTATTTAGGAACGTACTTGTTAAAACAGCGCCCCGGCAAACTTGCCTCGCTATCCCTGCTATTGAACAGCCGCAGGCCGCTAACACGCCACTGCGCACACGCGCGCCGGCTGTTGTCAATGCCCATGACAACAGACATGTGATATGAAAACCCTTTAAAATAGAAACAAATAACGACGTTTCGGATCAAAGATCCTTCCTCAGGTGACATGGAAACATGTGACTTCTGCCAAACATTCAACCGGTCGTCCTTTTCATTACGCTGTGTGTGTGTGTTAGACGGGTGTGTTTTTACTGACGGACTATCCCAGACTAGTTGTTATTTAGTGTGTTATTGCTATATCTTGCGGAATATATACTACGGTAAGATTGATAGTTTGTCTGTTAAATTTATGATATTTAAAAACAAGAAAAGGCCTTGCGGTTGCTGCAGTGCGCCCAGACTGAAAGAAAAACTTCAGTACTGACAAATTGTAGCTAGCTGAGTGAGTACGACCGGCTTTAGTATTGCGTTCTACTTTAAACATGGCTGTGAGTAAAAAAGACCGATGTTTTACAATTTATTGGTGGTACCGTATGAAAATGCATGACGGACTCTATTCAATATGACAGTTATTTTTGCCAGTTGTTTAATTTAGCTAGGCAATGTAGCGTTAGACCCGAAAAACAACTGCGTAGAAACCCGGTCCTGACAAGCCTTCAATTTTGTCGAGTCACTCAGTGTCAGCGTGTTATTATGAAGTTAGCGCAGGATAATGTGATTTGTTTACACTAACATTGAGCTATCTTAAAACCAGTGGCCAACTACACGCTATTACAGGTGACTAGGCTGTGCCCGCCACGAAAAATAAGCATATCGATCTCGCTTTGCCATTACGTAAAGGCTGTAGAAAGCTGTGTAATCAACAGCGTTGGACCGCACGGTGTTAACAGAATATTGAGCTTTCTCAGAGTCATTTACTATCACTTCCATGCCATGGACAACTAAGAAATGCTAGACGGAACACAGAGTTAAATAATCTGTTTACAAGGGCCCTTTAGCAAGTCTGTGAACTATCTCATGTGATCTTGGTATCCAGCATAAACAAACGACGTAGGGTCTTAGTAACGTGTCCGACGGTAGCGGACGATTCGCTAAGGTAAACAACAATGACTGTTTGTAACAACCACGCTGACTGAGCGCCAGGGTTTAAACTTAAAATTGAGCCTTATCAAGAGAGCCATTTGCTAACACTTTTGTGTCGCAAACAACTAAGAAATGAGAGGCAGCGAGACAGAACGAAGAGTTAAAATGACTCGTAACATAAAGTCTTCAGTCTTCTGTTAACACCAAGCGGTTACGCCGGCACCGCGATTTCTAAGGTAAACAAATGACGTAGGGTCTTAGTAACGCGTCCGACGGTATCGGACGATTCGCTAAGGTAAACAAATGACGTAGGGTCTTAGTAACGCGTCCGACAGTAGCGGACGATTCGCTAAGGTAAACAAATGACGTAGGGTCTTAGTAACGCGTCCGACAGTAGCGGACGATTCGCTAAGGTAAACAAATGACATAGGGTCTTAGTAACGGGACTACACAGTGATGTACACAGCTGTGTATCATATACGATACAAAACTCAACGGTGTGGCGAAGTGTTCTGCGGACAGGAGTCTACAATATTTATGCATACTGAATAAAGATTGTGTCTGTATGCGTGTGTTTGTGTGTGTGCATGTGTCTGTATGTGTGCGTATGTATGTGTGTGTGTGTGTGTGTGCACGTGTATGTTTGTGTGTTTGCCTGTGTGAGTGCATGTGTGTGTGTGTGCATGCGTGTTTGCGTGTATGTTTGTGTGCGTGCATGTGCATGTGTGTGAGTGCATGTGTGTGAGTGCGTACGTGTGTGAGTGCATGTGTGTGAGTACGTACGTGTATGCGTGTATGTGTGTATGTATGCGTATGTGTGTTTGTCTGTGCATGTGTGTGTTTGTGTGTATGCGTATGTGTGTTTGTCTGTGCGTGTGTGTGCGTTTGTGTGTTTGTCTGTGCGTGTGTTTATGTGCCTATGTGTGTACATGTGTATTATAAGGATTAGTGTTAGAGATATGAAAAAGGATATTTCAAGAAAATTTATACCATTACTCTGTGACAATACCCCAAAACACAGTTATTTAATAATAACCACATGCGCACACACACACACACACACACACACACACACACACACACACACACACCCCAAAACACAGTTATTTAATAATAACCACATGCACACACACACACACACACACACACACAAACACATTGTTATATGCACTTGATAACAATTTTTTTAAAGTTATCTACAGATACTTGTTAACAAATTTCCAAAGTCACATACAACTGCAAATAACTTTACAGTTAATTTTTTAAGTTCCTATAAATTAGTTAACATAAGTTGTTATAAGTGACTTAAAATAAGAATTTATAAGAACCTAAACATAAGTACTTACAAGTTTTTGACCCAAGTCACAACTTACTTGGACAGATTTCCCAATTTACAAGGACAATAAAAAAAACACTTTTTTTCTCAAAAATAATCTGGTGGTGGTGGGGCAGATGGCGTCATATGAGCAGACATGTACGGCATGTCATCTCTCTGTGAAGTATAATGAAACAATAATAAACGATTACCAAATCTGATTTTTATTTGCTTAAAAGATTGTGTAGTTTTTCTGTGGTCTCTTTTACCCCTATCTTCTTTCCTTCTTCTAAAAGAGAAGCCTTTAGTTCTTCAACATTCACAGGAGATTGACTCCGTATCTTATTCTGTATATCAGTTTTTTGTTTCTTGTAATTGTTCAAATCATCCTGCATGCTCTTAAATTCATCATCGTCAATAAAATTATCATCTAATGCCTTACTTATAATCAGTTTTAAACTACTGAGTTTTGCACCAGCCAGAGTACTCAATGCTTCATGTTTTTGTAATTTTGGGTGAAATCTTTTGTTTAAGGCTTCCAAACCAAAGCAAGCCAGGCATGTAGCAATGCTAACACCCTCAATTGCAATTCCAATTAAACTTCCAATTCCCGTGGCAAACAAAACAATACCCCCTACAGAACATCCAGCTGAAACTGCACCAACAGCCATAGATGTGTTTTGTACAGAATTGAAAATGGTCTTATACTGCCTTTTACATCGTGAGTATTTTGCTTCCTCACTTTCAAAATATTTAATTGCTTCTGTAATATTTATTAAACAGAATGCGTCTGCCTGTAATATTTTATCTGATGCAATTGGCACAGTTGCCGCATGCGGATCAGTCGGCACAGACTCAAGCGTCAGTAGTTGCGGATAGAAGTTGACCATTTTTTTTATTCACAAATATTTTTTTTATTTAATCAGTGATTATATTTTGCAACTCATCAAAGGTATACAATTTGCTGGTATAATAAAACGAAACAAGATCAATGTGTTCTAGTTTTATGTAATTTAGAAAAACAAAAGTTGTTTTGTTGACCAATATCTTGACAGCTGGAACACTGCTTGAAACCTCAAAAACATCTACATTTTTTCTAATGGCAATAAAGACCTTTGTTGATTCTGTCACTGTGTCATCCCATGTAAGTTTAATTCCCTGCGCAAAATATGTCTCTTTGGCAGAAGAAGAAACAGATCTCATGATAATTTCAAATACTATTGTCGCTTCTCTTGCGATGGTAAAGTTTGCCGGTACAAACACAACCTTTGCATCTGATCTGCCCTTCCTATGCATAAGAAGATACCTCCGTTTCTCATAATCTTCAACTTTCAGTTTTTCTCTGCTATTGTTGTCTGGGGCAAAGCTTGGAACAAGACTTACAATTAGCAGCCCAGAGTTAACAACTTTCCTAAACACTAAGGCACCTTCATCATCAGTGTATACATAAGGACTAATAAATTCAAACTTTATGTCCCAGTCAATTGTGGGTGGTGGAACAGGCACAGGCAAAACTACCCACTTATTACCCACATGTATTAAGTTGTAGGGTGCATTATTTACAGGAACAGGTACAGTAACAACATCACGCAGCTGACCAAGTTTAGGAATTGGTCTGTCTGTTCCGTCCTTTATATCATCAATTACTTTCCGTCTGTACATTCCAGAAAAATCAAGTTCAAATCCATACACCTCGCCCACCTCCCCCTCTTTCTCAAAATCCTGGACATCCGCCAAATCTTTCAACTCAGTTACCGGACAAGCAACTGGAATAATTCTCAGCTTTGGACCAGCACTCATTTTTTATAAACAAAAATAAAATTATTTAACTTCCAACACAACACCAAAAATCATGCATCACAACTGGTTTGTCATCTTGATTAGTTACAGATATACACAGTGACTCAAAGAAACTAGAACCTAATTTCTTAAACTGCAAATTAGGAAATCTAACTGCATCACTTTCACAATAGCGGAGGCCAATCTGAGACAGGCAGGTTCGACCGCAGTGGCTGCAGGGGAAAGTATGGCCAGGGTTCTGAGCTGCGGCATCTCTGTTTTTTTCTCCTGAGCCGCTTGTCCTTAAGGCTAGCTCTGTGAGAGTCCTCAAAGGAGACAGCTGCCTTGTAAATGGTGGAGCGCCAGGTGTCACGGTCCGCAGCAAGCGAAGACCACTGGTGGTGGTCGATTTGGCAGGCACTAAGTGACTTCTTGAGACAGTCTTTGTATCTCTTTTTTTGTGCCCCTCTGTCACGGTGTCCAGTAGCAAGCTCGCCGAACAGTGTGATCTTTGGTAGGCGATGATCCTCCATCCTGGAGACATGTCCCGCCCAGCGGAGCTGTGTCCGCAGCAGCAAAGCCTCGATGCTCACAGTTTCAGCCTGTTCAAGGACCTCGACGTTGGTGACATAGTCACTCCAGTGAATGCTGAGGATGGTACGCAGGCAGCGCTGGTGAAAGCGTTCGAGGAGTCGTAGTTGGCTGCGGTAGAGGGCCCAGGACTCGGAACCATACAGCAGGGTGGTGAGGACCACAGCTCTGTACACACTGATCTTGGTGCCTGTTTTCAGCTGTTGATTGTGCCACACCCGCTTGAAAAGTCGCCCGAAAGCGCTGTTCGCTTTTGCCAGCCTGCTGTCAAGCTCCTTGTCCAGCTTGGCGTCCGAAGTGATAATGCAGCCAAGATAGGTGAACTGGTGCACTGACTTTAGTTCAGACTCGCCAATGGTGATGTGAGGAGGGCGATACACTGTCTTGGGTGCCGGCTGATGGAGGACCTCTGTCTTTTTTAGACTGACCTCGAGTCCAAAGAGCTGGGCAGCATCTGTGAAGCAAGACGTGATGCGCTGCAGGGCTCTCTCTGTGTGTGCAACGAGGGCAGCATCATCAGCAAAAAGCAGCTCACGAATCAGTTGGTCTAGGGTTTTCGTGTGGGCCTGCAGTCGTCTGAGACCATTACCTAAACCCTCCATTAACAGATGATGCTTCTGCAAGAAAGTGGTCCTCAAGCCCACTACAGATGTTTCAAAACCAACTCAACTCTGCTATTCTGTGTTCAACTACTGGCTGTGGTGTTTCATTTACAGACCACTTGAATCACTCAAACAAACTTATTAGGTCTGTGTATCGTTTCCACACTTATTACCAGCTTAGAAGAATACTGTCAGAACTTCATACCCCACTACCAACTGAATCCAGTTTCAACAGGTATAACAACCCCATGGATATGAAAGCGTTTGAACGCATCTGTAATGAATTTAACATCAGTCCCCGTACCGGGTATGACTTCACACAAAAACTTGATGATCACAAGGGTATGGGTACATTGTATTACGCTATGAGTCACAGACAATACCCTCAAGATTACTACCCTGGTTACACTTCATTCTCGTCTAAATCACAAGTCTGGTTAGGATCAATAGAACAGAAACAGTCTAATGCCTGGACCACATTTCTTTTAGACAAAAGTGACGAATTTACTCAAGCAGGAGTTGAGCGCATAAATGAGTCTATCAGAACATATGTGTGGTGTTTACTAGGAGCACAGTCATTAACAAAATCAAACACTTTAAACGGGAGTGGCAAATTCGAAGCACAAAAAACAGTTTCTCGCAAATCTAGAAGATTCAATAAATTCAGTGGTTGATCTCCCATCAAGCATACAGCGCTACCAAGACGTACTTAGATATGCGAGATCAAAAGTTGACTTTGTAGTTGGCATCGGGTTGTACATGTTACCATCTGATCTTCAACTCCAAATAAGAATAATAATAAGAATAAGAGTACTTTATTATCTCGAAAAGAGAAATTCGGTTGTGGTACATTTATAACAAATAGTACAAACAAGACATAAAAACATTATAGCATAATTATGAACATTTTCTCCCTGCACTTGCACAGCTACAAATTCCAAATGGATAAAGTAAACACTACAAAATCTTTACACATAACTCTTACACATCTCACACAAACATCTTTTATGGACTGAACTGAGCGGCACTTATACATTCACACCCACCTCTACATATGCATACATAATACGCGTGTTTGAACCTAGTCCTAACCCTCACTACTTATTATACAAACGTCTCAGTACATTATTACACATTATTACACACGCTGCATAATTAAAGTCTACCATAATAAAATAATTAGTGGGTAAACACTCAGTAACAACAATCCCAGTATGTCCATGTTCACCACCAAATGAAACACAATATAATCACTTCTCTAAAATCAACAAGCTCCATTCCTACTGATTGCACAGGTAAAGGGGGATAGGGGGAGGAGTTAGGTTTGGGTATGCGTGGATGTACCTACAGATTGCTTAGAGTGATGGATTTGGGGATGAAACTGTGCTGTAGTCTAAGTGTTCTAGCTTTGTGCGTGCGGAGTCTGCGGCCAGAGGGGAGGAGTTCATAGAGGTGGGCAAGGACATGGGATCTGTCTGAAGCTATCCGCCTACCCTTTCTCACCACACACTGTTCATACAGGGACTCCACACTGTTTTGCTTACTGCCAGTCACTTTGCTGCAGATGTTTACCATTTGTGCCAGGGTGTTCTTGTTCTTCACACTCAGACCTCCATACCAGCACACAGAACCGAAAGTGATGAAAGACTCAATAAAAGAGCAGTAAAAAGTTTGAAGGACAGAGGGGTTCACATTCAGCTTCCTGAGTTTCTGGAGGCAGTAGATGCGTGACTGACATTTCTTGTGTATGAGGGAGGTGTTTGCGTTAAAGGACAACTTATCATCCATGACTGTTCCAAGATACTTATACTCAGTCACACGCTCAACAGACACATCATCGATCATCAGAACAGGGACAGGGGCAGGGTTTCTTCGAAAGTCTATCAGTAGTTCCTTGGTCTTACTCACATTTAGGTCTAGAAAATTATCTTTACACCAAACACTAAAACGTTCTACTTCTGCAAAGTAAGTCGCATCATTATTGGAGAGATCTTCTAAGGCAGTGTCATCCGAGTATTTTATAAGAAGGGTAGAGTCAGTGCCACTACAATCGTTAGTGTACAGTGTGAACAGCACAGGGGAGAGAACTGTACCTTGAGGGGCGCCTATGGAAGTGGACCTAAAGGATGAGAGAGTTGTTTGAAAGCGAACTGACTGGGTCCTATTTACAAGGAAGTTGACAATCCATAGGATAAGCCTTGGCGTTACATTGTAACAGAGAAGTTTTTGAGCTATGAGATAGGGTTGTATAGTGTTGAAGGCTGAATAAAAGTCTATGAAAAGAATGCGTACAAAAGAGCCAGGTTTTTCTAAATGTGTGTATGCATGGTGCAGGAGTGTGAGTGTGGCGTCATCAGTACATCTGTTTTGCTTGTATGCAAACTGGAAAGGATCTTGATAGGGCTTGACCTGATCGAGCAGTCTAGAAAGGACAACACGCTCAAAGCACTTCATTACTATAGAGGTGAGAGCTACAGGGCGATAGTCATTGAGTGTCTTGGGCTTGTTGTTCTTGGGGACAGGGCAGACTGTAGATGTTTTCCAGAGCCTAGGTACAGTGCAATACTTCAGAGACCAGCTAAACAAACGGCTATAAACAACAGACAATTGACTGGCACATACTCTCAAAACTCTACCGCAAATATTATCAAGGCCTACTGCTTTCTTAACATTCAGTTTGCTAAAAAGCTTCTCAACCGCCTTGCCATGGATCTCAAAGTCTTCATCAACATTGCCTGCCACATTTACTTCAAGCTGGGAAATCATGCTATCTAAATCATCCTTCAGATCATCTTTCTCAAATCTACAATAGAACTCATTCAGTTTTTCAGAAAATTCAGTTTGTTCTTTCATTGGCATGCTACTGCTACTGAATTTTGATTTATTGTGGCCTGATAAAGTTTTAAGTCCTTTCCATGCTTCTGCTAAGCTACCTGATTCAAACTGTGACTCTACTTTCTCTTTATACTTTTTCCTAGCGTCTAAAATCTGCTTCCTCAATTTATTTTGTACTGCTTTCCTTTCTACTCTGTCTCCAGTCTGAAATGCAATTTTTTTCTCATTCAATGTGGCTTTGAGAGACTTTGAAATCCATGGTTTGTTGTTGGGATACAATTTCACTGTCTTAGATGGAATAATCATATCTTTACAGAAATTCACATAGTCAGAAGTTACTTCAGTAGCTTCGTCTACACTGGCACTAGAATCAAGAAACACGTCCCAATCTTACACTCAAAACACAAAATGGGGACAATAACAAATTATAATAATGAAATAATAGTTGCAGGTGTTGGTCAGAAATTAGGACACAATCTGTGAACTTGGGGGCCACAACCACGCATGTACAGTCTTTAAAACCATTACAGTCAGTATCAGCCCCGACCCCGACACCGGCACCCATACAAGCGGTAATACCAACCCCTGACACACATGAGTCAGAGAGAACAGCATTGGTAATAGGCCTTACTGGATTAGGGGTTTTACTTCTTTACCTGTTTCATTAAATAACCTGTGATTAACCCTCCTACTGTCACCAAAAAGACCCACACATGCTCTGCCATAAACCCTACTACCTTCGCTGCTGTACTAATAAGCCAACTAACAAAAGTGCCAATTATACCAGAGCCAATTTCTTAAGCAAGTCTGAAATGTGTGACAACTGTTTTTTTACCCATGACTGTAAATCGTTTGGGTCAGGGGGGCCTGGTGGTGCTGGACCACCGCTTGTGCTACCACCACCACCACCAGAGACAGCCAACACTACAGTACTGATAATAAACCCCAGAGCAGTAATTAAACTCGCAATAGTGATACCCTGCTCTCTGAAAAGTGTTTTCAATCTCTTAGCCAGAGTTGTGTCTTCGTGAAGTATTTTCTGAATAGTTTCTCTAATCCTGTTGACCTGTTTTTCTCTTCCAATACTAATTGTTTCTAATCGCCCTGATCTTTCTATCTGCAAATCATTTAATCTGTGTTGTATTCTTTCTTTCATTTCTGTGTCAAGATTCCCATTGTCTGCTGTAGCCAGTTTCTCTTTTTCTCATTCTATATGTTTATCAAGCTCACCAAGTTTGGCTACATTATTTACCATTTCACCTCTTATCAACTGCAGTGATTTATCCAAGCCTATAATCTCCCGCATTGACAAAGGTGGGTCGTCTATTGTTTTCATAACGTCATTTATTTGACCTTCAGTAAATGAGGTTTCTTGTATCACCGTGTTTGCTATTGCTGGCAGGCTTGTTACTGCTGCCATTTCAATATCTTGCCCCATTGGTAACCTTGTTTGCATGTCGTGAAGAGCAGTAACAAGATGCGGCGTGACAGGAGACCCTCCAATTCCAAGTTGACGCAAGGCACCAACACCACCTTCATTTTTGATTGTACTTAAAGCCCTAAACTTACCAGGGTCTTTTTTGTTAGTCAATAGTACTTTTCCTTTGTCAACAGTATTTAAATATAAATGACCCTTGCCATCAAGTTCAAACGGATTAGGGTCTATGTTGTCTGGGCGGTTACCAACATGACCATAAAACGAGTTCACTTTGGTTTCTAAAAGTTCATGACGTAAACTGTATTTCTTGTACCAGTCATATCTGTCATATCTGTTGCACTGGTATCATAGTCATCCATGACATCCATTTCAATATCTTCATGATTAAATCCTCCCGCTGCTATTGTTTTTATTAATTTAATATTTTTGATTTTTGCATAATAAAATGGCATTGTCTTATGGATCAAAGTTAGACCCATACAGAAAACTACGTGAGCCTCTTGGTGTTAAGGGCATTAGGCAATCAATCGTCATCACAAACAATCCAAGTACCATAGACCAGAACCAAACACTTACAGTCAAGTTTCCAAACCTAGGGCCCAGTAACGTTATTGTTCCTGACACTGCACGCCTTGCATTTAATATTGAACTATCATCAGACGCAGACGTGAACAGAACACTAGTTAACAATCTAGGCAGAGCAATTATTAGAACTATTAAAGTAAAACTTGAAGGTCAGGAAGTGTTTAGTCTTGATGACGCTGATGTGTTTTACTGTTACAAAGATCTTTGGCTTACAAGAGAAGAACGAGAAGATCGTATTTATCAAGGCATACAGTATGACAATATTATGAAACTTCGAATCGACGCCGGAGACAAAGTAACTAATACAGCCAATGACGTTATAATGGCCGAAACATATGGAACCAGATTCTACATTCCACTTGAATTTGAAATCCTGACAGCGCATTTACCTTATTACCAAGGAGCACTGAATGACCGTTTAAGCTTTGAACTAACCCTTAATGACTACTCCAAAGTTATTCAATCATCTGATCTCAATGCAACATACAAGATTTCTAACATTTCCTTGGAATATGAAATTGTCACACATGCTTATCTAGCTACTCTCATACAAAATCAATACCAGTCAAGACTGCCGATTTATTATGACAGGGTGATTAGACATAGTTTAATGCATAAAGACAAGAGTGACCCGATGTGGAACATAAACTTGAACACACCTGCCAGGTCACTGAAAGGCATTCTTATGTTGTTTGTTGAACCAGCAGCTCCATACAAAAGGGATTCAGAAAAATTCTACAATCCAAAGATTACACATTTGTCTTGTACAATCGAAGGCTGCCCAAATCAGAGGATGGAAATGATCGTCTTATTCTATACCTGCATATTTCTCTGTGGGCTGGCGATTGGGTGCCTGATAGGCGGGGGCAGGGGATCTAACTGTTGTCTGTCCAGCGCTGTGATTCCCCTTGGTTTGAGTACTGCCCAAATCAAGTGTATGCTTCTGGAATGCTGCCTTACCAACACTACGATGAGATCACAAAGTATTTTGCGGGTGGAAGGATTAGAGATAAACCAGCAAACATTGCATGTCAAGATTTACATTTATATGACGTCAGGATCGGACAATACCTGACAAATAAATATGCACTTTGGTTAGACCTGCATAGTACAGATGACGACTACCTACATGGGTCAGGTCGTACTGTTGAAAACGGTAGTGATGGAATTACAATTCAAATAAAAAAAAGGTTGAAAAAGCCAAAGCCATAAACATATATTTGTATCTGATTTATGATGCACAACTCAATATACAAGAGTGCAGATTAAGTGGACACTTGTATTAAAATTATAATTAGTATTAAAATAAACTTGATGACACTCGACCCACACTGTGGCTTATTTTGTGGTGCCACAGGGTGTGGAAAAACTGAATTTGTACTTAATCTATTGCAAACAAGATACATCCATCATTTCGAAAACATTGTGATATTCTGTCCTACTATCAAACACAACAAAGCTTATCACAACCGTTTATTCACTTGGACTGACAGCAACATTTACTTAGTTGACCCTGAGAAAAAACTGAATGATTACCTACAGTATTTTTACAAGCAATTTGAAGGACAACCAACCCTGTTTATAGTTGATGACTGCTCTGCAGAGAAAGACATTGTCAAAAAGAGAAACACACTGGCAGAACTTGCCTTCATTGGCAGACACGCAAATGAAAGTGTATGGATTCTCACTCAAAAATATAATGCTGTACTGAAAGATTTTCGAGAACAGTTAAAGTTTATCTGTTTGTTTTACTGTAAGGATTGTGACAGCTTTGAAGACTGTCTCAGAGAGAACGATGTGATACCAAATAAGCATGAACGAGATGATGTAAAAAATAAACTGAAATCAACTAAGCATCTAAAGCTTATCTTAAAGACAGATCAGCCCACAGGGTATGGGTTGGTAAATTAATTTAATCTTTTGTTTTGCCCATAAAAAATGACAGACAGGCAAACCCACACAGTTGATGTTACAGAGTGCTTCAAAGATGTTAAATGTTTTTATGACTTAAAAACACGTGTGTTTGAACCAAGCTTTAAACTCTCACACCGCCAATGAAGATATACATGTCATATAATGTTACTTTGGAATATTCTGATGGATCACCACATTATGGTTACGAGACTGTTGATCTTAAGACAAATGCTTTTAAAGTTTATGATGCTAACTGTAGCCACTTGCGCTGGTTTAAGGCACTGTGTAAAGACATATTTGATCAACTAAGAAAACTACATTGTTATATTGAAAGTGTTACATTCAATAAAGTGATATTACACCTGCAGGACAAGACTTCAAGACACACACCAGGGAAGTGGTTGATTTGTTTATCATGGGGGCTACAGTTAATACAGTATTACATAAGGTGCACCAGCGGTAATTTTTTTTCCCCATTTATTATTTTCTCGGACAAATAAAAATGACAGACAATGCTCAAAGCTCATCAGGCTCAACAAGTCAATCAGGCTTAAGAAACGTGTTTCACACAACATACTTGCCTATATCTAATAGTAACAATGTCTATGAATCAATAGAAAACTCTTTTTCTGTCATACAAGATAATCTTCTTACAGGTAGTGTAAAGATTCAGATTGTTGTGAAAATAGAATTTACTAGGGTAGACGGTGAAGTGATTATCTCATATATATCGACAAGACAGCACACAGTTAACACAAGAAGAGAATTGGAAAACGTGTTTAGAGACAGACTGTTACCAGACTTTCTTGAAGCAATTGACAAAGCAAAAATGAAGGGGTCGGGTTGGCATGAAGGCCGTGTACATAAACTACAATTAAAACAGTCCTCTGTTATATCATCCTATATTATATTCCCCTCCTTCCAGTCATCCGGCATCACCTCCTCTTCCCAGATCTTTCCAAACAGTGGGTACAGCATCTCCACTGTTGTCTCTAGGTCTGCTTTCAGAGACTCCGCTGGGATGCCATCTGGGCCTGCTGCTTTGCCGTTCTTCAAAAATGCCACTGCTCTTCTGATCTCTTCCTGGCTGGGTCTGTCACAGCTGATGAGTAGGTCGGTCTCTGCCGGCTGGATGTCTGGGGGGTCGGGTAAGCTAGGTCTGTTCAGTAACTCTTCAAAATACTCGGCCCATCTGTCGAGTTGGTCTGCTCTGTCTGCAATAGGCTTGCCTTCTTTGTCTTTTACTGGTCTTTCTGTATGGCCATACTTGCCTGACAATCTTCTGGTAATGTCGTAGAGCTGTTTCATGTTGCCGCTGCCTGCTGCCTTTTCTGCCTCTGCTGCCAGGCTGTCTGTGTAGGCCCTCTTGTCTGCCCTGATACTCCTCTTCACCTCGCGGTTGGCTTCTGAGTATTCCCCCTGTGCCCTTACTTTGGCTGCTCTCGTGCGACTGTTGTTGACAACTCCTTTCTTCTGCTTCCTCACTTCTATCTTCTTCAAGGTCTGTGCCGACAGCCAGTCCTTGTGATGGTGTTTCCTGAACCCTACAGTGTCTTTGCAGGTTGAGTTCAGCGCCTCTCTAACTGCCTTCCACTGCTGCTCTGTGGTGACCGCCTCCTCTACATTTACTAGCTCCTGTAGCGCTTGAAACCGGTTGGACAGCACCAGTTTGAACTCTTCTCTAACTCCAGTTTCTCTCAGGAGGCCTACATTATAGCGCTGTCTTCTTGTTGTCTCTGTGTGGCTTTTCTTTAGCTTGAGCTTCATTCTTAAGGTAAGCAGATGGTGGTCGGAGGCGACATCTCCTCCCCTCCTCACTCGAACATCTTGAAGGGATATTCTAAATTTCTTGCTAATGCAGATATGGTCTATTTGGTTCTCTGTTGTATGGTCAGGTGAGACCCAAGTTGCTTTGTGTATCCTTCTGTGTGGGAAGATGCTGCCTCCAATGACAAGTCAGTTTAGAGCACAAAATTCTACAAACCTCTCCCCATTCTCACTCATCTCCGAGCCTAGTCCCTGTCTCCCCATCACCTCTTCGTATCCGGTGTTGTCCTCCCCTATTTTGGCATTAAAATCGCCCATGACGATGGTGATGTCTCGCTCCGCACATTTGTCCAAGGCACTCTTGAGTCGGTCATAGAACTCTTGTTTCTCTTCCTCGTCCCTGTCATTAGTGGGCCCATAACACTGGATGACGTTCAGCTTGAGCTTTTTCTTGGTTCTAAAGGCTGCTGTGATGATTCTTGGCCCAAGAGGTTCCCAGCCCATCAGCGCTCTCTGTGCCACTGGTGACAGCATGAATGCTACACCTTCTGTATGGGGGGCATTCTCCTCTTCATGACCTGAATACAGAATCATCTCCCCACTTAACAGCCTTTTCTGGCCAGACTGCGTCCATCTGGCTTCACTGATACCTAGCAGGGAAAGGTTGTACTTTTGCATTTCCGCTGCTATCTGGGCGGCCTTGCCGCTCTGGTACATGGTCTTGACATTCCATGTGCCCATGGTTGTATCCCTGGATAGAGAGAGGCGGCTCGGTCCTGTGGCTTCCGAAGACTTCCGGCTTTCACAACAGGTCTTTCACAATAAGTCTTCTGGTACAAGAACCTTCCTCCTCCAGGAAAGGAATTACTGTTAGTCTTTTCGTCGGCGTTTTTGTAGCTATTTCCTTTTTTGCAGGGTGGGGAAGCTACCCCCACGCCCAACCCCCTTACTAGGAGGACCAGGGGTTTTCTGTCGGGGTCACCTTCCCTTAGACCATGTTGGTTCACGGCACCTTATTTCATTTGGTGCACCCCTCTCATGAGGGACTCCCTATCCACCACCCAGGGGACGCGCCTCAACGCCATATGGTCCCAGCGCGAGGAAATCTTTTTTAGAGGAAGGAAAAAAAGATAGGCGTAGAAGAAACTATGAAAAAGGTTCAAGGACTTTTAGGCAAGTAAAGATCAATTGTTCATTAAATTTGTCATACTCTTCACAAAGAGATGTCATGCCTGCTCATTTGACGCAATCAGCTCCACCACCAGAGTACTACTGAGAAAAAAGTTTTCTTGTTGTCCTTGTAACTTGAGAAATATGTCCAAGTGTCTTATTGTCTGGAGTCAAGAACTTGCGACAACTAACTTCAAAGTTAACGTCAAAGTTACTTGTAAGTTGTAGGTAACTTTGAAAATAGTTATTAAGTAAGATCATAAGTTATTCACAGGTCCAAGCAAAGCTGTGTTATTTTTTTTATTTTTCATTATAAAATGAACCAAGATGAAGTTCTAAAGGCTGCTGTGATAATTCTTGGCCCAAGAGGTTCCCAGCCCATCAGCGCTCTCTGTGCCACTGGTGACAGCATGAATGCTACTCCTTCTGTATGGGGGGCATTCTCCTCTTCATGACCTGAATACAGAATCATCTCCCCACTTAACAGCCTTTTCTGGCCAGACTGCGTCCATCTGGCTTCACTGATACCTAGCAGGGAAAGGTTGTACTTTTGCATTTCCGCTGCTATCTGGGCGGCCTTGCTGCTCTGGTACATGGTCTTGACGTTCCATGTGCCCATGGTTGTGTCCCTGGATAGAGAGAGGCGGCTCGGTCCTGTGGCTTCCGAAGACTTCCGGCTTTCACCACAGGATGTCATAAGTCTTCTAGTAGAAGAACCTTCCTCCTCCAGGAAAGGAATTACTGTTAGTCTTTTCGTCGGCGTTTTTGTAGCTATTTCCTTTTTTTGCAGGGTGGGGAAGCTACCCCCACGCCCAACCCCCTTACTAGGAGGACCAGGGGTTTTCTGTCGGGTCACCTTCCCTTAGACCATGTTGGTTCACGGCACCTTATTTCATTCGGTGCACCCCTCTCACGAGGGACCCCCTATCCACCACCCAGGGGACGCGCCTCAACGCCATATGGTCCCAGCGCGAGGTATCAGGAATATGTCACGTCTAATTCATGGACATACAACAAAACACAATGGCAAACAGGAAGTGTGTAAAAGATGTTTACAAAGATTCTCCTCCATAAAATTGGCACACAAACATGTTTTGCACTGCAGGTCAGCTGATGACATTCAAACAGTACTTAAGTATCCAGATCCTGGTAGTCAAGTGTGTTTTAAGAACTATGGGAATCAGCAAAAGCTGCCGTTTGTAGTGTATGCTGATTTTGAATCACTGGTAGTTCCGTATGAGGGTCGTGTTCCAGAATCATTACCAAAGACTATAAAGTTGAGTGACGAAGTGGTGTGTTATTTCGGATACATTATTGTTAGGTCAGACGGTCAGCATTCAGAACTTGTTATCTACAGAGGGGAAAATGCAGCATGTCTGTTTTTAACAGAAATGAGACATCTGTATAGTCAGGTAGTACAATATCTGGAAAACAATCAGAAGCTTTTGGTAATGACAGAAGAAGACAAACCGAATTTTGATACAGCTGTGACGTGTTGGATTTGTGAACAACCCCTCCAGGGTAATAAAGTTCATGACCATGATCACATAACTGGGCGGTACAGAGGTGCTGCACATAACAATTGTAACTTGTTATTAAAAACAGATCCTAAGACATATAAGTTACCAATCTTTTTTCACAATCTAAAGGGATATGATTCACACATTATCATGCATGCTGTAGACGAGTCTTACAAAAACATTATCTGTATTGCGCAGACAACTGAAAAATACTTGACTTTTAGATTGGACAACAAATTAGCATTTTATGACTCTATGCAACATTTGTCTATAGGGTTGGCTAGTCTGGCAGAAGGACTAACTGAGTTTCCAATAACGAGTAAATATTTTGAGCCAGACGTGATTATGAAAGGTGTGTATCCATACGAGTACATCAGTGACTGAGTTGTGTTTGAGGAAAGGAGACTGCCACCAAAAGATAAATTTTATTCTACACTTAATGGTAAAGGTATTTCTGACTCTGATTACCAACATGCACTTGAAGCGTGGGGTAAACTAAGATGTCAAACGATTGGTGACTACCATGACCAGTACTTGAAAGCTGACGTTTGTTTGCTAGCAGACGTATTTGAAAGTTACCCTGAAAAGGGTTTGTTGCACTACAGTCTTGACCCAGCTTGCTACATAACTAGTCCTGGCATGACATGGGATGCATTTTTGAAATCCAGTAAGATATTTATAGACCTGTTGTCTGATGGTACGATGGGTGAAATGGTGGAACATGGATTGAGGGGTGGCATTAGTATTGCTGCAAACAATTACGCCAAAGCCAACAACAAATATCTTGACAGTCAGGGGTTTGACCCCTCAGGGTCAAGGTTATTCATTATGTACATAGACGCTAACAATTTGTATGGCTGGGTGCTGTGCGTATTATTGCCCTTGAAAAACTTTTGTCTGTATGATTTGTCACAGTATGACATAACAGGGTTAACAAACAATATTATGAATCTTGACCGTAACAATGTAAAGGGTTGGATCTTTGAAGTCGACCTAGAGTACCCACACCACCTACATGATTACCATAATGATTATCCATTAGCAGTTGAGAAAATGAGTATGACGGGGGGATTGCTTGCTGCAGTTTTACATCAGACATGGGTTAGTACTAAAGAAAGTTCACAGAGGCATTCAATTTGATCAAAGTGCTTTCATGAAAGATTACATAATGAAGAACACAACATTGCGTGCGAGAGATGGCAACACTGCATTTGACAAAGACTTCTTCAAGCTTATGAACAATGCCTGTTTTGGTAAGACTATGGAAAATCCTCATCACCGCAAAGATGTGAGACTTGTCACAACTGAATCGGGTGCAATTAAACTTACAGGTAAGCCCCAGTACACAGGGTACAAAGAGTTTCATTCGTCATTGTATGCAGTGTCACTCAAAAAAAAGATTGTCAAACTGGACAAGCCAGTATTCATTGGTATGGCAATTCTTGAATTGTCAAAACTGTTGATGCTTGAATTTTATTATGATTACTTCAAACCAAAATATCCTGAGTGTCGTCTGCTATACACTGACACTGACTCTATGATCATTGATGTGCCTACTGAAGACTTTTATGAAGACATGAAAACAGAGTTACACATGTATGACATGTCTGACTACCCTAAAGATCATTCATTGTACAGCACACAAAACAAGAAAGTGTCTGGAAAGTTTAAGGATGAACTGAATGGTGTGCCAATTGTTGAGTACGTTGGACTGAGATCAAAAATGTATTCTATACTGCACCAAAAGGGGAGTCAGTCAAAAGCCAAAGGTATAAAAAAAACAGCGATTAAAAATAAAGACATTAGTCATGAACATTATAAGCAAGTATTAGATGGTCAACTGATGCCTGATTATCCAAACAAGTCACTGAGATCAAACAAATATAATCTTGAAATGATCCAAACACATAAAAAGTCACTGGCAGTTGGGGACACGACACGTGTTTTTCATAGTAAAGAAAAAGCTTGCACACCTGGACATTACAGACTTAACTTATCTGAAGGTATTTGTGACGAACTGATTGACGAACTGATTGATAAATTGGTCAAAAGTGAGTAACAGTGTCTGGGGGAATAATCTGTAATTCTTCTCTGACAAATGCCCTCTGTGGGGCTGGTTCGTACAAATAATAAATCGGTGGACTGCCGGGAATTATATTTTTTATATTGTGTACGGACGTAGACCAGATGGGGTCTGTTGCTCTGCATCTGACTTCATTCTCAGCCGCACCGGGCTGATATAGATATCTTACCTGTTTTGTAAATAAACTTGTGTCTGGCACTGATGGTGTTATTGTTTTTGGCTCTGTAATTGATTTTATTTTAATAGCATCAGCAGGCTTTGGGTGTCCTTCGTTATTCATTGCTTTTATCACATGTGGTAATCTTTTTACCCACTCCGTGTTCCGCGTGTCATGCATGAGTTCCTTAGAGTACTGGTAGCTGAAAAGTCTTTCTGATAGCTGTTTGTTAAAGTTCTCTACAATTGCCTGTGATCTGTGTACGCCTGGAATGCCTCGTCTAACCAGTATGCAGTGCTTCGCAAATAACTGATTAACTGCACCCTTGAATTCACTTCCGTCATCAACCTGAACGAGTCTGGGGTATCTTAAAGGACCTTGATTATATATTTTTGTTAATGCTGTAGCAACAGTGATAGCATTCTTGTCCGTTATAGGTTCAGCGTCCTTATACCTTGAAGCAATGTCTACAACAGTTAATGCGTACTTCTTATTGTATCATAGGGTAGGAACAGGAGGTCCATTTGATGTGTGTCATTGGGGATAGTGTTTTCAAAATCTTTCTTGGCGCAGGTAAATATATTTGCCAAATTGCTTGTCTTTGTAACCATTGTTTTATCTCATTGAGTGATATATCACCGCCTATGGCCGCGTGTAATTTCTGAATCGCATTTGCTCCTTTCCAATATCCAATTGGGGAGTAATATATTTTCGATAGTTTATTTTTGACATTCATTTCTTCTAGCAATATAAATTCCCGTAAAAAATACGAATGTCATTCCCACTAGAACAAAGATTATTTCTCTGTTTCTTTGTTCTGTACTTGGTTTGTAATAGTCACTTAGGTTCGGTTTTGGGATAGACATGTCATTACCAGTGACGAGAAAATACTCACGAATTGCTTCGTCGGTATTTGAAAACGTATGCTGTGCGTGACCTTCTAGACGAAGTTTTTCATTAATGAAATCAAGTTTCTCTATTCATTGCTTTTCATAATCTTGTTGCGCTTGTGCAAGTTTCTCTGACGCCTCATTGTGATGTTTCATTTCTTCTGCTGATTCCTTTCTACCCATTTTTGAAAAGAGATAGTTTGATCCACTAAATGCCAGAGCATTAACAACGGCCCCGCCAATCATAATAGCTATAGTTGCCATACTTTTTTATTTACATAGAAACATTTTCGGGAATAATTCCCTCCATGACGAGAAAGTCTTTTGTCGCAATTGACACTGTGACAACTACAATTAGCTTAGCACTGTCTTCAAAATCTAATCTACTCAGGTCTGCAGATTTCATTTTGAGTAGATTTTTTTCCCAGCATAGAGTAAGCTACTGCTAGTCCACTTATTACAGCAGAGTGATAGACAAGATTCATTAAATTCTTTGAGTCACTCATTTTCTTAGGCAATAAAAATTAAAATAAAAAATTAATCACTGCATAAGAAATGGGTCGACAACTTTGGGTATTACTGGTAATGTGGTGACTTCTGGTTTTGTTTTTGGAGTGTCTAATTTTTTGGACACTGTACGAGTCTGTGGTTTGTATTTTTTGTATAATTGGTAACCTACATAACCAAATCCGACAACAAATCCAGAAACTATATATTTTGTTGTTTCGGGTTTAGTCTCAGTTGATAGTCTTTCACTTTGATGAGGGTGTTTTGGTGACACCGATGGGGTTGGTTCTGATGGTCCTGACGGTGTTGGTATTGTCACTGGTCCTGACGGTGCTGATGCCTGGCCAGTTACATGAGCCTTTTCTGTTAGCGCCTTAAGCTGTAATTTTTTTGTCTGTTATATTCGGCTAATCTTTTTCCATCCTCTACTCTTCCTGGGCTTTTTGGTTTAGTGATCGTTTGAACCTGTGTCAAGACAGGGCTCAGTTGCAGAGTCGTCTGGGTTTCATCCATTTTCTTCTGCAGTAAAATTTATTTTTGAAAAATCAATATGGCTCCCAGTAACAAGTAAGGTTACCACAGGTGCAAGGTAATTGCCAAACTTGTAAAGCATGACGCATGCTAATTTACCAATTGAACTTGAAACAATAGGGTTGCTTTCAAGGTCATGTGACTGTCAGTGTCTACAGGTAGAAAGTGACTTACTGCTTTTGTGTATAGACAGACAAGAGATCGACTCAAATCACGAGTCATTAGTGAAGCGATGTGATTTTCATATTTAGAATGAAGTTTGATTAGCTCATCAGCGGTGAGAGATTCAATATCTTCTGTCATGTATTGTTTCCCAAGATAAGCTTTGGACTTTCCAGAAACAATTACAGAGAGAAGCCGCTGTTTTTTAGAGTCTAAGTCTTTGTTTTCTACAGCATTGATATCGTTTAAAAGAAGTAATTCATCTTGGTTCATTTTATAATAAAAAATATTACTTTTTGAAACTGTAATTAAACGTATTAAATATACATTTCAGAATGTACACACTTACATAATCGATACATTAATTAACTCAGGTGTTAACCCCCTGTTGGTATTACTAAGCGGGGAGGTACATAAAATGGTGATTGTTAAAATAATAATGCAGTAGGGCTGGTGTGTTAGGCAAGCCCGGGGCGCTGTTTTAATACTATCATTTTTGGAAAAATGGGCGGCGTGATCATTACGAAGTTTGTTAGCAAAAATCGTAAAATTATGGGGTCGACAAAAGTGTCGAAATTCTCTCAGTATTACTATCTCTTACACACTGGCGGTACGTGAGACAATCTGTAAGCTCACTCTCAGTCGCAGTATGTGTGTGATGTCCAGCAAAGCAAAGCAGTTGAAGTGCACAGCACGTTAGTGTCCGGTATCAAGCACACAATGCACGATGTGAACTAGGTCCAAAACACCACACACAACAATAATTATTTTAAAGAAAACACGATAATATCACCACTCACAATGTGAAATCACAAAATATCCAGGTATCCAAGGAGATCGGAAAGTAATGTGCACAATTAGAAAACAAAACGTCCATGTACTGTAGTATATAGGAATACAGTCCATCAAACTGATAAACAACCCGTCACGCTTGACTGCACAGCGGAGAGAACGGAATGGTCGACCGGTGTGTGTGTGTGTGTGTGTGTGTGAGAGAGAGAGAGAGAGAGAGAGAGAGAGAGAGAGAGAGAGAGAGAGAGAGAGAGAGAGAGAGAGAGAGAGAGAGAGAGAGAGAGAGAGAGAGAGAGAGAGAGAGAGAGAGAGAGAATTAAACTTTAGAGTGTGTGCCTGTCGGTGACTTTGAAAGCAACCTGTTTCCGACAATGGTGGATCAATAGTTGGTAATACCCACTTTGTATTCAAGTGTTCTCTTACAATAATGCTGAACAAAAAGGCTAACAGCTTTTCAAGTCTGAATGTAATGAAATGAAATATTTCTCTGCTATTCTCAGTTCTCCTTTGTAGGTAGGAGAGTTCCAACGACGTTTACCAGGGCCACTAGAAGAACTCTGTTACGTGTGCATACCCACATGGACTGTGAAAAGAAGAGTAGAAAAGTCTCCGCTGAGGCAAGACAACATTGAGAACCGTTTTATGAGAAAACAAAGGTTTAACAATCAAAGCTAACCGATTTAATGCCTCCATTGCGTTATTCTTCTTGTATTTTCTTTTTGATTTTTCATTAGTATTGTTATTATATTATATTGAGCAACATGCTGCTTGATATAGTGCAGATAACAGGCAGATGTGATTTCGAGACCCGAATCAAAATGTCCGAGTCGTAAGACTAGGACATTTTGATTCGAATCAAGTAATCACACACGTTTGTTTATCGGCACTCTATCAAACAAAACTGTTGCTCAATATAATTTATGTACCCAGTCCAAAACAAAAGTATTCCTCGCGTCATTCATTTCGGTTGTTTGCGGTGTTTAGACAAAACACATGAATGGCAGACGGCCGAACATCGCTGTCGACTCAGCGCGTAGATTTTATTTGACTATGAAGACATCAGTCCATTGTATAACCGTGTGTGTTACTGAGTAAATTCTACTTGTAACTAGATCACGCCTTATTGCGGAAAATGCCAGCAGGTTTGTTTATTTAGTTCTTTTCTCAGGTCGTCGATATCGCCAGCTGACATCCCGTCAATTTCACTTGTCAGTCCAGCGACTCGCACGTTTCCTGGCGTCATTTCTCCGTTCGGGTGTGTATGGGATATACATTTCGAGCCTTCATACACACTAAGAAGTATTTAATTACTACTGCACATAAGGAGCTTCTTAATGTTGCAGTGTGAGCATATTTCGCGTTTCCGTTCTGGAAATGCAAGTAGCATCAAGATCAAGTCTTATTGGCGCGCAAGGGTTTTTGGGAAGGAAAGTATATCGAGCAAATTCATGAATATTAATTTGCTTGTTATGCAATATATCAAAGAAGGGAAAACTTTATGGAGTGGATACATATTATGTTTATACAGCCATACACGTAACAATTGTAAGGAACTGAGGAGAGTAGCCACAAATTGAGTCGGTCGGTCCGTGTTAAGTGTATTGTATCTTCTCTCTTTGTTGATCATACTGATGGTCTAGAAATAAGAAGTGTACTCATATCAATAATATCAGTTTGTTTGGACAGAAGGCGTGTCTGACTTTACTAGGATGGAAAAATGGAATACAGGTTGCATTTTATAAAACTTTAAGTCCTGACAGCTGTTCATTTCGGTGTAAATTCCTTCAGTCATGGATTTGAGAAATATTCTATAGGTAAGGTTACAAAGTAAAGTAGATTATAGCACTGTCAGGGGAGAGAAATGTGCATGATCGACCAGTGATCATAGATCTACTGTGGCCAAAGCACAAAAAAAAAAAGAGTCTCCCCTTTTCTTTTCATTCTATAGGTAAAAATATAGCATCCTGAATTATAGCTGTTTTCAGGCGTGTAACCACACAGATGTAACAGATGTCGCCGTGAAAGTCCTGTGTAATTACGCTGTCTGTCTGGCATTTGAGAGATTCATTTTAGGTGTCAGTAAATCCTGATGTTCTCTTGTCAGAAAACCGGTTCTTTTTGTCTGTTTCAACATTAGAAGAATGTTGTGTGTTATCAACATAATTTTGATCCGTAAGAAAACAACGCTTAAGTCGAACAACTCTGTGAACAATTCGAACGACGGATAAGTTGAATGAAAAAAAATTTCCCCTGCAGGTTCGACTTATATGTCGTCGACTGTATATCCAAAGTGAATATGACCAATATTACGGACTCTAATGCGGTACAACCGACTTTCTATAAACAGGCTTTTAACCCTTTAATGAGACCCCCAATTTTAATATGTTGGGAGGCTCTCCTAGGCACCCCTTGAACAAAGCATTTCAGTCCCCAAGAATCAAGCCTGTACGTACACAAACATCGGATATTCTCGTGTTTACACACACACACACACACACACACACACACACACACACACACACACACACACACACACACACACACACACACACACACACACACACACAGGGAGACGCAACCATCAGAGTGGGTTACCTAGCATTTCATGTGAAAATGGGTTCCCATATTTCCATTTATGCTAGGGCTCTGGAATTGATGCCAATGTTTAGAACTCACATTATAACTAAGCTCTATAACTTAAAATAAAATAGACATTTTCTAGAAACAGAGCCACTAGATGCCGAAAAAATGGGTTTCTGCCAATAAAGTGGGTGGGTGTCTCTCTCACACAAATGAAACTGGCATTACAGTCAAAATGGGTGTCTTCACAACAGTAGGCGTCTGTAATAAGGTCAAGTTCATGGAATACTTCTTTTTCACATTAATTTTTTTTCCCAACTTAAATGTGTATGTGTGCTTTAACATTCTTTACATAGTATGGTGCAAAATTCAATAAACACTGGCCCGAAACCTTTCGATTATGATTTTTACAGAGGAAATCGTTTAAACATTGCTGCGTTTTGTCCTTTTGAAGCAAAACAGTTTATCATGGCATTGATGTGAGAATCAACATAATGTATTCTGGAAATTAAAGGACTTTTTTTGTGTGTTTTGGGGTAATCTGGAGTTTCAGACAAACAGCAACAGAGCATTTTGAATATTAACCCTTATCATTCGGAATTCGGGGTGTAGGGGGCTCTGGATAGAGGTAGCACCTTTGCTGTTCGGCAGCTGCGTCCTACATAGGACGGACGGGCATCACTGGTCCTCATCCATCTCCTTAATCTCTCACGTGCTGGCTCCAAGCGCCACACCCTGGCAAACCACCTCAGCTGGTGGGCTAAACCACGTGAGGGGGTGGTGTTCACATTGCACCACTAGGCGGATGAGCTGTTTCTGACAGCCAACGGCTAGAGGACGGAGGAGATCAGGTTGGATCCAACGGCCAAATGTGGGGGAGTAAACCCTTCAAATCAGGAGTGGAGCCCCGAAGGCAGACAGCTGCCTGTATTCACGCACTGTTCTGGCAGCTCCTGCAGCCAAACTGGTGCCAAACGTACTGCTTTGCATTCCTTTGGATACATCAGCGAGGCTGAGAGGGGGATCTTGACGACTGGGCACCCCAGGATCTCCATACACTTCGCCCAGGCTTGCGCCCTGGAGAGGTCACTCCAGTGACTGACCCAGCAAGCGCATATACTCCATTGTCTTCCGAGACAGGATGCCATGCCATGTATTCGGAATACACCAGTGTGTGCAACTAGTGTAACTGAAATAGTCCAAGGGTTAGTGCCAGAATAGCTTGGTGCCTCTAGGCGCCAAGCTATTGTGGCACCACCCTTGAACTAAAGCCATTGGTCTATGTCCTCATCTGTAAGTACTGTAATGTAGCTTGCATAGAATTATGGCAGTGAACAGATTTGAAGCTATTAGCCTCAGTATGACTATGATGCGGGTCAAAAAGTGTGGAAAAATATGAAAGATAGAAAAAGACCCAGACGAAGAAACGAACACTTAACTTATTCTACCCCAGCAAAATTTAAGATCCACCACGATAGTTCAAGGGTGATGCCAGAATAGCTTGGCGCCTATGGGCACCAAGCTATTCTGGCATCACCCTTGAACTATCGTGGTGGATCTGTGTCCTGCACTGCAACGCAGTCTTCTGAAGACGACTTCAACATTTGGGCTTAACTTATTCTACCCCAGACACACCACAGCAAAATAAAGATCCACCATGATAGTTCAAGGGTGATGCCAGAATAGCTTGGTGCCTATGGGCGCCAAGCTATTCTGGCATCACCCTTGAACCATCATGGTGGATCCGTGTCCTGCACTGCAACGCAGTCTTCTGAAGACGACTTCAACATTGGGCTCAACTTATTCTACCCCAGACACACCACAGCAAAATAAAGATCCACCATGATAGTTCAAGGGTGATGCCAGAATAGCTTGGCGCCTATGGGCGCCAAGCTATTCTGGCATCACCCTTGAACTATCATGGTGGATCTGTGTCCTGCACTGCAACGCAGTCTTCTGAAGACGACGTCAACATTTGGGGATTCCGATCTTGGGGTAGAACGAGTTAAAATGACAGAACAGAACACTGACATTAATTAACTAACTGACAACATAAGAAATCACTTGAAACTTCAGCCTTTATTTAACGTCTTTCGTCTCCAACAAACAACCAGCCATTCTTTCATTTGCAAAATGGTATGGCAGTACAACCAACCATTCTTTCATTTGCAGAGTTTTTAAAATGGCATGCAGTATATTACAAAATGATCCGCCCCCCCCCCCCCCAATAACACTCTTGTAATCAATTTTTACATTGTCAATGGTTTTCTTATCTTATTATATTGTCTTTTGTCCCCAGCCGGCTGTTTCGTTTTGCAAAAACCAAAGGTTATACAGTATACAAAATGTGACCCTTTCTCACGAAACCAGTCTTAACTCGCAGCGAGCCAATCAGCACTACACGCAATAATATGTGGTGGGGGGTCAATCTGGGGCATTTTCACTTTTTGGGAGAAATGTATTCTACATACACCAAAGTATCGTATGGTTAAAATCTTTATCATGAAAAATGCCATTAAATAGGTAAAAAATGATTTTAAAAGTCTGCCCTTGGCCCCAATTATGCTGCACACAGAAACTTCACAGGCTGTTTTCTCAAAATGGCCGCCGGAGGCTTTAACAACTTTAAACACTTAAGAACAGCTTTTACAATTTTTGCACTACAGCATACAGTCATATATCACAGTAATCAGCAAACACTGTAGTTTTCATAAATGCATATATGTCAAAACATCCAAAATGCGAGTTCTTAAGACTGATTTTGTGAGAGAGAGGGTCACAAATGATCCAGGCGTCCATCAGATATAAAAAAAAAAAAAAAAAAAAAAAAGCAGGCTATACATGCTGAAACCACCCCAATAATAACACTGATCTGTATGAAATCGAAAATGCCGCGAGTGGCGGCTCAATTCATTTCTTTTGTAACTTTTTCAGTCTGTTGCGGACGTAATCCTTAATGTTTGTCCAGCGCCTATGTCTAAGTGCAGGTTCCAGCGCCATTGCATACTGTATCTCGGCCTTTCCAGGAAGTTTGTTCATGACGAGGTGTGTCTTGAAACGAGTTTGAACAGCTTTCTCTTCAGCTTCCCCCCATGGTTTCCTTGTAAATCTAGCTTTCTTTCGAACAGGAGCTGACGCAGTACTGTCATCATCAAAACTATCTAGATTGTCATCAGGCTCTGGACGTCTTTTCTCCGTCATGCTCATCGATTCCTGTGTTGCTGACTTGCTACTTGCTTCATTGACAGGTGCTGTTCCCCCCGAGACCTCTCTGCCAGTTTCTGATGCGTCTTCATTGTCAAAGTCAATCTCTTCATCATCGCCCAGCTCAGCTCTAATGCAACTCTCAAAATCTGTCATCCCATTGTTAACTGACAGAAGAATCTTTGCCACTTTTGCCTTTTGAAGGACGTCTTGAGGTTGGCGGTAGATATGGCGATGTATCCGAATATCATGGCCAAGGAAATCTGCCAGCTGATCCTGGTCTAACTCCGAGATGGCCATTGACTGAGCCAAAGTTGCAACCTGCTTCCGCAACTGAGTAAATGTGAACATGGCTGGGTATGACACCCCTGCTTCTAGGGCATGGGCCTTCAGAACATCATGGCCTCTGTAAGGCCTCTGACCAGAAGGTGTGGCAAAGATGTACTGGGAATCAGCGAGAGCTGGCACCGATTGCCTCATTTGAAGGATTCTGTCCACAATTGTCATCATCTTCTTCGTCAGCAAAACGGGAACACTCCTATTAAACTTGCCTCTGATTTCCACTCGCTGAAAATGATTCACCATTTTCTTCTCAACCTCTGTGAGACCTTTCAAGATATCTTGATTGGTGATCGATCCAATCTTAGCATTCTGGAAGTCTGACACCTTCATTCTCTGAACTTCTCCCCCTCGTTTTCGGTTGAAAAGTGATACAGCACAAAGAGTTGCTTTAACCACTGTCGGATAATCTTCCGAAACCATCCTTGTCTCAAGAAGCTGTTGGACCTTCCTCACATCTTCACATGATGGGATCAGCTTGGGTTTGTTCATGGTCATTTTCCCGACCGACTGGGCTGCTGTAGCGGACACACAATCATACCAGTCCCCGTTGAAGACAGAGTCAAACCGCTGCGCCTCAGAGAGCTCCTGTCGCCACCTGTCGTCTGAACCCTGTCCAAGCTGTTTGGATGCCTGTGACTGTTTGATCTGTGAACACTTTTTCAAAGCATGGCCTATGCGCATTGCGAGATTGCCTTTTTTGAACTGATGTGTGTCCTCATCAAAATCTGCTAGCTCTTTTACAGCCAGGACAACATGATCAAAGCTAGCTGAATTGATCACAGCATTTAAACTTGCGATTTTCATTTCTGACCTCACTCTGATAATCTTTAACAGTCTCCCTAACTCCCGCATCCTGGAGCTGATTTGTCCAGCCGTGTGTTCTTCAATGTCCCTGCGGTCAAATAATCTCTTTCCATACTCAAGAAGCAAGGGGTCAGTTCTGATGAGACGGCTTATCTCATCATCTCTCTGGGTAGCCAAGACCTTGTGGTAGAAGGAAAATTCAACGTCTAAGGGTATTGGAAGCATGAGCCGACCACGGCGAGCGGCGTCCCCTCGCCGAGTGATCTGAAACCCTCCTGGCTTCTGACAGCAACGTTTTGAGTGTACAGAGATCAGCTTTTTTGATAGAGCCCTTTGCAATGGCTACAGGCGAGAAGGTCGTCTACCTTACTAGTTTTGGTGCGATACTTAGGAATCAAACATCCGGATTTGTTTTCAAGAACAGCAACGTTATGCATGTAATCACCCTCATCTTGTAGTCTGATCCATGCTCGACGTCTCTGCTTGGTCCCTTTTTTCATCGACAAAATTTTAGCAACGTCTGCCTCATCTGCATGGACATCTTGTAAGTGCGTGCTCATTTTCAAGACAAGCTTGCCACACAATTTGCATGCATGTTTCTTGTCCCATTTGTACTTTCCTTTCCCTCTCTGCGACACGTGCACACCTGTTTCTTCTGTAAGTGCTCTTTCCCCACTCTTTCCAGCATCATGTTCCTCCTGCCTATCCACATTCTCATTGCCACCCCCTAACGCACACTGCACCTTGCTGGTACTAGCGTCACCAACACCTGGCCACCCCAAACCTGCCACTTTGATGAAATCTAACAGTCGATACAATACTGTCTATGTCCGAGATCCCAGCAATTGATGCCGACACACCCTCTGAATCCGGTGAGCTCGAGCCAGGAACAAACTCCTCGTCATCACTGCCCTCGTATTGCGATGCGCTGGCACTGCTCTCAGTCTCGGGTCCATCCCAGGCGCCATTTGCCAACTGGAGAAAGAAAGAAAGAAAGAAAGATTAAAACCAAAGCTGCATTAGAAACAGAAACAGCCCAATTTTGGTTTAAAGGGGCCTTGCACAAGAATAAAAAGAGTAATCCCGTGTATGACCGATTTACATATGTGTGACCTCGGTGACGAGGGCTGGCTTCTGCAGCAGTCAAAATCCACGTTTTCTGAAAATGCAAGCAGTTTTCACACATTTGTCAACCCTGCGTGACCCTTTGAGAGAGGTCACTCAAATTGGCATGTTTAAAAAGGTCTTGCCACAAAGTATCCTTGGGCCAAGCTTGAAGAATGTGGCATGAATAGTCTCCAAGAAAATGCCACCGTTAACTCATTCTACCCCCAGACACACCACAGCAGGATAACAGGGGTGGGATTCTAGTAAGAAAGAAAACGCGGAAAATCAAACGACATTGGTGGGGGGGGGGGGGGGGGGTTCATGTCCTTCATTTTCAGCGGCCGAAAAATCAAACGACAGGGGGGGGGGGGGGGGGGGGGGGATAGGCACGCGTGTCCACCGTTCGCCAAAGTATCCAAAAGACCAAACACACCCGAAAATGGACTTTGTTATGACACTCCTGATCTGCAGTATAAAAATGGAATGTGCGTACCAGTTTATGTTCAGATGCACACTAAACGGCACTCTGTCTTGGACAATATCCTTTTTCACCGCCATTTTCCACTGCGACCTAAAGCTACCGGAAGTGTCGGGCGATAGTGAACCAAACTACATACAAATCCAACCCATTTGAGATTTTTTTGCCATTTAAGAAGATTTTTTTTTTTCTCGTCTTTTTCGTTGTTATTAGACGCGGAAAATAAATATGCTTCAGCGGAATAGTGAAAGAATTTCCACGGAAATCCGCGGAAACGCGGAAGAATCCCACCCTGGGATAAGGATCGACCATGATAGTTGAAAGGTGATGCCAGAACAGCTTGGCGCCTACGGGCGCCAAGCTATTCTGGCATCACCCTTGAACTATCATGGTCGATCTGTGTCCTGCGCTGCAATGCGGTCTTGAGAGGACAGGGGCAAAATTTAAGGATTTTGGTGTTGGGGTAGAATGAGTTAAAGTTTACCATGGACGACGGACGGACGACCAGTGGCCCAGAACATAAACTCACTTTTGCTTCGCACGCACGCCAGCCAATAAAATGAAGATGATCATAGAATCACTTTACTTACCAGTTTGTAATTGGGAGCATTCCGCTGCCGTCCATGCACCCTCCTACCAGACGCACCCTCTGTGGCAGAGGCTGGGGGGCCATGATTCTGCAGCATAGATCCCGATGGGTTTGGACATCCTGCTGCCATCCGGCGCTGGGTGTGTGCCAGAAAGTCCTGAGCCGGTGTGACCAAAATGGTGTTGCTGAGAACATGTCCAATACAACCATGTAAACCAACTGACATTTTGAATCAGATTGATTGTACATTGCTTAACGTCCCGACAGCCACTAGGCTTTCTCAGGACGTGCCTGCACTGCTTGTGAAAAAAACCCACCTAAACAGAACATTGCCATGTATGTCGCCTGCCGGTCAAATACGTTAACTCATTCTACCCCAACACCAAAATCCTTAAATTTTGCCCCTGTCCTCTCAAGACTGCATTGCAGTGCAGGGCACAGATCGACCATGATAGTTTAAGGGAGATGCCACAATAGCTTGGCGCCCGTAGGCGCCAAGCTATTCTGGCATCACCCTTGAACTATCATGGTGGATCCTTATCCTGCCGTGGTGTGTCTGGGGTAGAATGAGTTAAATAAACCTAACACATGGGGCCAAGACATAAAGCTAAGACCATTTAGCAACACACATCCAATATCAAGAGCTACAGGCAGTGCAGACAGTAGGGAGAGTTTTAAAAAGGCAAATTTATACAGGTGAATGGACAAAGGGTAGACAGAAACACATGCATGCCCCAGAATTGAGAGAAAAACCCACCCTGTGGGGCTGACCAGGGTGACCCTGAGAACTAAAAACTGGCAATACAGTAAAAAGCGATACTTCAGTTGCACATTCCTAAAGACCTGTTTGTGGACGTTCGTTCTTCAAATCGCGAGGCAGTTTTGCGAACGAGGATTGAAATCTGGCGCCATTTTTGTTTTAAAAAAAAAAAAGTCAACTGATACTGTGCATGCATGTGGCAAGTTAACACGTCAGAAAAAAAAAAGAAAGAAGAAACAAAATCGCGTGGCAGATTGACCCTGTAATGGGGTTATTGAACGAATTCCTTTCATTGAAGAAGAAAGCTTTTGTTAAAATCGTGGGGTTATATTATCATTTACTACAAGACTCAACGGTCAGGCCCGGAGCGGCCGAGAGGCCGAAGACACGTTTGAAAGCAGACGCCTTATTTTTCTGGGCCAAACGGGTACGGGGATTGGAGGCATCTCTCAGTTAAATAACTGCACTGAACAAGTACATTTGGGCGTGCTCTTAACTAAGAAATATTGCATAAAGTACCTCTGCAAATGCGAGAGAATGACCGGTGCGTCCGTTGGAGACGAAAGACGTTTAAGCAAGGGAAGCAACTCCGTTCATCGGTGTTGGACCAATCAAATTGATCTGAAAACACTCCGGCCGCTTCCGTGTCCACACACAGGCCCAGGGCATCCCTGAAACACAACGATGAAGTAAATCTGTTAAAATGGGCACATCGTATTTTGATATTTTTTTCTGAATTTTGAATGAAAGATAATACAGAAACAACCCTCAGAAAAAATGGGTGTCTGATCTGGCCACCCAGAATTTTACACAGACCCAGATTGCATAAGGATGGTAAAGAAAGTAACCCATTTTAGTCATTTGGTGTACGCACACACACACACACACACACACACACACACACACACACACACACACGCACGCACGCACGCACGCACGCACGCACGCACGCACGCACGTACGTACGTAATGTGCTTATGTATGTACACAAAAGAATCTCCGACATTTCTGTACACATAAGCTTGAAACTTGGCGAAATACTTTCTTAGAGGGGTGGCTAAGTGATCCTCCCAGCATATTGTAATTGAATGTCTGATTGAAGACATAAACAACCGTTTATAGGAATTCGGTTAATCCAGATTAGAGTCCGTAATTTTTTGCCATATTTACTTGAAATTTTGGATATAGCTAGTTTGGAAAAAGACATTGGATGAGTTCGTTAGCTAGCTTTGTATCCTTTCAACTTCTATAGAAAATCAGATAGTGGCGGTGACGTAGCAGAGACAACTCCGTCACCACGCAGACATTGACATAATACTCTAAATATGACGTAATTCTCTCTCTCTCTCTCTCTCTCTCTCTCTCTCTCTCTCTCTCTCTCTCTCTCTCTCTCTCTCTCTCTCTCTCTCTCACACACACACACACACACACACACACAGACATGCGCGCAACTCCAAGAGACATAGATCCTCATGCGCCCGGAGAGCGCATGAGGATCTATGTCTCTTGGGGATGTTTGGAGAGCGCGCATGCACGCACTAACACACACACACACGCACACACACTCACACACACACACACACACACACACACACACACACACATCGTCGCGCTTTCAGAAGAGTATGCAGGTGACCCGATATAGCTAGTTTGGAGAAAGACACTGCTTGAGTTCCTTGGCCAGCTTTGTACCCTTTCATGTTCTTCAGTAAATATTAATTCTTTTCAGAAAAAAACTTTAAAACAGTTTAAAAAAAAAAAAAAAACTTCACTTCTGGAGAAAGTCAGACAGTGGCGGTGACGTAAAAGAAGCAACTCCGTCAGGCGCAGACATTGACACAATACTCTAATTATGGCACAAATCTCTCTCTCTCTCTCTCTCTCTCTCTCTCTCTCTCTCTCTCTCTCTCTCTCTCTCTCTCTCTCTCTCTCTCTCTCTCTCTCTCTCTCTCTCTCTCTCTCACACACACACACACACACGCACATGCGCGCATCTGCAGGAGGCAAAGATCGTCATGCGCCCGAATGGCGCATGAGGATCTATGCTTCTTGGAGATTTTCGGAGCGCGCGCGCGCACACACACTAACACGCACACCGCACACATCGACGCGCTTTCAGAAGAGCATGCAAGTGACCCGTGTACTTAGTATATCATGTAGCTAGGTAAAGTCAACCTGCTTTCACACAAATTATAGCAAGACTGAAATTGTACCGTGAAATTCTTTTCTTTTTTTTTCTCCACCATTTTCTCAAGCCTATGAAGCGAAAGTGAAACTCATATCACGTAAAATATAAAATTACGTAAAACCTAAAACTTCCGTCATGACAGATTACGTTTGACAAACCAATGACGCGTATGTCCTGCGCCCTTTATAGAGCTCACTGACGCATTGACAGATCTGCGAGACTTTTTCAATAGGAGATATTTCAAAATCAGAATCAGTTCAAAGACAAAAGGTATAGACACGACAGCGAGTACAGCTCTGATATAGAAGGGACTTTGTGGGTTATGGTTTATCCCATCTTGGTTTTTTTTAAAAATTAATTTACACGTTGACAAGAAAATGGCCGTTTCACAAAAAAAAAACGGTTGATCCGCATTTGAGATAAATAATAATAATAATAATTACGGTATTTATAATGCGCTTATCTTATAATAATTATAACTCTAAGCGCGCACTCACAACTCGCACACGCATGCGCACGCTTTAGACAATGACTCACGTAACACAAATAGTAAAAAAACATTACGACGGTCAGCTTGGGGTTGGGAGTGTGGTGATATAGTGCTAGAACTGTTGAAAGAGGTGAGTTTTGAGGGCGGACTGGAAGGAGGAGAGCGAGTGTTTCTGACGGAGAGAGAGTGGGAGAGTGTTCCAGGTGGATGGACCGTATACTGAGAAGGAGCGGGGGCCGAAAGTGCTGAGTTTGGTGCGGGGGATGAGGAGGCGGAGAGGGTCGGAGGCGGAGCGGAGGGAGCGGGAAGGAGTGTAGGGGTGAAGTAAGTTGGAGAGATAGGCAGGAGCGTAGTTGTTCAGGGATTTGTAGCAGAGAGACAGAATCTTGTATTGGATGCGTTGGGGGATGGGGAGCCAGTGAAGGAGCTTGAGCAGGGGAGTGATGTGGTCGGATTTTTTCTTTCTGAGGACGAGGCGGGCAGTATTGTTCTGGACGCGCTGGAGAGTGAGAGTGGTGGAGTGAGGAAGACCGGAAAGGAGAGAGTTGCAGTAGTCGATGCGAGATAAGATGAGAGAGACAGCGAGTTTGGTGGCAGCTTCGGTAGTGAGGTATTTTCTGATCTGACTGATGCGGCGGAGGTGGAAATAACATGCCTGGGCCGTGGCGGAGACGAAGCTGGTAATGGAAAGAGAGGAATCGAGGATAACGCCAAGGTTCTTGACCGAGTCAGAGAGGGAGATAGGGGTGCTGTCGAGTTGAAGGTGGAGAGAGGGAGGGAGCTGGGAAAGTTTTTGGCGAGTGCCTACCAGCGTGGCTTCCGTTTTGTCGTCGTTCAGTTTGAGCTTGTTTGCTGTCATCCAGTTTTTCACGTCTTCATAGCAGTCAGCCGTGCGAGTCAGTAGTGTCTGAGTGTTGTCGAGTTTGTCTTTGTCTAGTAGTTGTGAGTCGTCAGCGTAGAGGTGGTGGTGTATGTGGTGAGAATGGATGATGTTGGACAGGGGGGATGTGTAGAGTGTGAAAAGGACCGGGCCCAGGACGGACCCCTGTGGAACGCCGCAGGAAAGCCTGACTGGGTTGGAGGAGACGCCGTCGATGGTGATGGACTGCTGTCTATCGGAGAGGTAGGAGAGAAACCAGGAGTGAGCAGAGTCAGTGATGCCAAAGGAGTGGTGAAGGCGGTGGAGGAGAATAGAGTGGTCTATGGTGTCGAAGGCGGCAGAGAGATCGAGTAGTGTAAGAAGGGAGATGTTGCCCGAGTCAGTGGAGAGAAGCAGGTCGTTAATGATATGTAGAAGGGCTGTTTCAGTGCTGTGATGTTTGCGATAGGCAGACTGGAAGGGACTGAGGAGGTTGTTGTCGGCGAGGTGGAGGTTGAGTTGGTTGAGGACAACCTTCTCAAGAAGCTTGGACAGGAAAGAGAGATTGGAGACTGGGCGGTAGTTCTTGAGTTCGTTTGGGTCGAGGTTGTGTTTTTTTAGGAGAGGACGGACGATGGCGGACTTGAAGATATCGGGGACGGAGCCATTCTCTAGAGATGTGTTGATGATGTCGGTAATGAAGGGCAAACGTTTTGGGAGGCCGTCCCGGTAGAGGGAAGCTGGGAGGGGGTCTAGTTCGCAGGTTTTGAAAGGCATGGACTTTATGGTCTTGAGGACTTCATCTTGAGAGACGGGGCGGAAGGACGAGAGTGGAGTGCCGGAAAAGGGGGGGTCAGAAAGGCAAGGCGGAGAAGGCAGAGTGTCGAGTGTGTTGCGCAGAGTTTGGATTTTGTCGGAGAAATAGGAGGAAAAAGCGGACGGAAGTTCTTCTTTGCTGTGTGTGTTGGGAAGAGGAGAGTCTTTAGAAGTGCCTAGGAGTGTGTTCATGGTAGCGTAGAGGGTTTTGGAAGAAGTGGATTCCAGGATTTTGTTTTGAAGGTCGGAGATCATTCTGTAGACTTTGGATCTGGTGGTTTGGAAGATCTCTCTGTGAACGGTGAGGTCAGATGAGCGCCAGCAGCGTTCCGCTTGTCGACGCTCGCGCTTGGCCTCAGCTATGTCGTCAGTGAGCCAGGGGGAGGGGAGTCGGTTGGGTATGGAATAGAGCATTCAGCTAGATTAAAGGGAGATATTGAATGAATTCGTAATCCAGCGTTGTACCTCTTCAACCTTTTGAATAAAAATTAATTCATTTTTGCAAGTTTTGGATCCACTATATACTTCCATCAGTGAGCTCTGGAAGAGGCTGTGTGCAACAAAACAGTCAGCCCTGGAAAAGCCTTTTGATAAGTGACGTGAAACAATCAATTTCGTCACCGTGTGTACGGCATCGTGAGACTAGCGATGCCGTGACGTCAACATTATAGTGACGTCATTTTGCTGCTCGTGCTATTCTTCTTCAGAAATCCTGTCGCCACACGAGCCCACAGAACGTACTAAGCGCCGTGTGTCCGTCTTTATTTGTGTACGCCGGCGTGTGTGTTGATTAGAGGTTGGCTTAGAGTGAAGGGAAATGGATCAGAAGGATAAGTTTTAAAATACGAATAGCTGTGAATGTTCCTAAAAGAAAAACGCATGCGAGCTTCAAACAATACGGTAGACCTTGGGATGAAATCCTCATCTTATTAAAATCTTTAATGTGTTTGGCGGTTGTTTCATACGTTCTGAAACGACCGCCAAACACATAAAGAAATTAAACAGTTGAACGAGTGACATATTTTTCGGAATGAGTAAATCTTGTAACGTTGATGTTCGTTTTGGATTCCTCAGTGGGATTTCATCGCGTGTATGAGGAAATAATGCAGTTTTGGCCATTGTATTACGCCGATTAGCGTTTTTAAAGTCACTTCTATTTATAGAAGAGACTTTTTAGGATGGGTCGTGGTGGGAAAAATTTAATAGCATGTCATGTCAAAGGTGGGCACCCCTAAACCTCTGACAACTGAAGTAACAAGATAAAAATTATGTCATGTCTAGTTACGCTAACCACACACACACACACACACACACACGAGCGCAGGTCAGCTATTCAACAAGATGGGATGAACCATAACCCACCAAGGCCCTCACTGTCAAGGGTCTCTACCTTTTGTCTTTGTCCTGATTCTGATGTTGAAATATCTCCTATTGAAAAAGCCTCGCAGATCTGTCAATGCGTCGGGGAGCTCTAAAAGGGGCGCAGTGCATACGCGCCAAGGTTTGTCAAACGTCATTTGTCATGATGTATTTTTTTGTTTTTACGTAATTTTATATTTTACGTGAAATGAGTTTCACTTTCGCTTCAAGGCTTGAGAAAATGGTGACAAAACTAGAATTTCACGGTATAATTTCAGTCTTGCTATAATTTGTGTGAAATCAGGTTGACTTTACCTAGCTACGTGATATACCAAGTACACCTGCATGCTCGTCTGAAAGAACGTCGATGAGTGTGTATGTATGCGTGTTTCTGCGTGCGTGCGCACACGCTGCAAACATCCCCAAGAGGCATAGATCCTCATGCGCCCTCCATGCGCATGAGGTTCTATGCCTCTTGGTCTTGGAGATGCGCGCATGTGAGTGTGTGTGTGTGTATGTGTGTGTGTGTGTGTGTGTGTGTGTGTGTGTGTGTGTGTGTGTGTGTGTGAGAGAGAGAGAGAGAGAGAGAGAGAGAGAGAGAGAGAGAGAGAGAGAGAGAGAGAGAGAGAGAGAGAGAGATGAATAATAGAGAGCACTGCGACACCTAAATCAATAATGCCGTATCGATAGTTATAAATCAGGGTAAATTACGTACGTAATTACGTTACGGTCCAGAATTTCCAATCTCCCGTTATCACAGTTGGCGTTCCTGAGAAATTGCGACTATTTTCAGTGTAGCTGATTCACTCCAGGTAATATTATATGTCGGCTAATGTGCAAAACAAACTGCGTCATTGACTTAAAACGGTTAGGCAACACCTCTCCCCCCCCCCACACACACACATCCTGTACACGCCGTCTCACCACCCACCCTTTACCCTATACCCCACACACACATATACCTCACACCCACCCACCCTACCCCCCACCCCCCCCCCACACCCCACCCCTACCCCCACTCTACAAAGCCCGACACACTCACACTTCACCCAGCCCACCCCCCCCCCCCCACACACAGGCACCAACCTCGCACACACAGGCACACACAAACATATCAGGCCAAATTATTCCGTTTTGTGTCAACGCTTCAAATTTATGTCACTATGTCAACAGGAAAGGTCTTCAACAGGATCATCCTGGAGAGAATGAAGAGCTCCGTTGACCCCCAGCTGAGAGACCAGCAAGCAGGATTCAGGAAGAACCGATCATGTACAGACCAGATCGCCACTCTCCGCATCATCGTGGAACAGTCTCTGGAGTGGAGCTCCCCGCTGTACGTCAACTTTGTGGATTATGAGAAAGCATTTGACAGTGTGGACCGAGAGACTCTGTGGAAACTCCTACGACACTACGGTGTACCCATAAAGCTCGTCCGCCTGATCAAGAGCAGCTACGATGGTATGACATGTCGCGTGATCCACGAAGGGCAGTTCACCAGGGAGCTCCAGGTCAGAACTGGTGTCAGGCAGGGGTGTCTGCTGTCTCCGTTCCTCTTCCTACTGGCCATAGACTGGGTCATGAAGATGACCACAGAGCACAGACGAAGTGGAATACAGTGGACACTGTGGACACAGCTTGACGACCTCGATTTTGCAGACGACGTGGCATTACTGTCCCACACTCAACAAATGCAGGACAAGACCACGAGGCTTGCTGACATCTCGTCCCAAGTGGGCCTCACCATTCACAAACAGAAAACAAAGACAATGAGGCTGAACGCAACCAGGGAGGAACCAGTCTTGCTTGCTGGCACCCCGTTGGAGGAGGTGGAGTCCTTCACCTATCTCGGGAGCATCATAGACAAAAAAGGCGGCACTGATGCAGATGTCAGAGCACGAATCGGTAAAGCCAGAGCAGCCTTTCTCCAGCTGAAAAAAGTGTGGAGTTCCAGAGAGCTGTCACAACACACCAAAGTCCGGATCTTCAACTCCAATGTAAAAGCAGTTCTCCTATATGGAGCAGAGACTTGGAGATTGACAAAAACCACAGTCAACAGAGTACAGACCTTCATGAACAGTTGCCATAGAAAAATTTTGAAAATCCACTGGCCAGAGAAGATCAGCAACGTCAGACTCTGGGAGAGAACAGAGCAGATAACAGCAGAGAATGAAATTGGGTGAAGAAGATGGGGATGGATCGGTCACAGTCTGAGAAAGCCAGCTTCCAGTATCACTAGGCAGGCATTGTCATGGAACCCCCAGGGAAAGAGGAAAAGAGGTAGGCCGAGAAACTCCTGGCGTCGAGACCTCCAAGCAGACATCAAGAGACTGGGAACCACCTGGAGTAGAATCGAAGGAGAAGCACAGGACAGGAGTTGCTGGAGGTCTCTCGTCGACGGCCTATACCCGGGTAGGGGTGACAGGCGTAAGTAAGTAAGTAAGATGTCACTAGGACAGATTTTTAATGTTAGACAAACATTGAAAATAGCTTTTTCTCTAAATATATAGCACCAAGTCGTTCCTAAATAATTAGGACTTACCCAGTAAGTAGTTGTGTTGAGGAAAAAGAATTGTTTTTCTGTTTCGATGTCTGTGTGGAGAAAGTTTTCACTCCACACATCTTGAGTCACAGCTGCCACGCATTTGAAATTAAAAGACAAAACCCATAATCTACTCCCAGTGAGAGACCTCAGTGATTCAAAGTCACTATACACCCACCCTGTTTTACGAGTGTTTTTAGATTAACAACTCACGCGAGGAAAATGGGTATGTCAGGTAGTTTTATTACAGGCACATGATAACCCCTTACAAAAGGTTGGATAGGATACTTTTTAGTGAAGAGTATGATGACGAAATCGGGTGCCTGTATTTTGTACGGACTGATTTTGCAACCGGATCAGGGAACACCTGCTTGTCGCGTGCGTTTATTACCTTGTTTACCTGACCAGAGCAGGGAGAGAATCAAGCCAGACAAGCTTTTGGGTAGTCATTATATAACCCTTGCCGTGTGTGTGTGAGTTTATTAGATTGTGCCCCTTTCATGACCAGAAAGGTATGCATAGTGTTTTGTACACACAGTTTATATATTGTGTTTTAAAAATGAACTTAATGACACTCGACCCACACTGTGGCTTATTTGTTGGTGCCACGGGCTGTGGAAAAACTGAATTTGTACTTAATCTATTACAAACAAGATACATTCATCATTTTGAAAACATTGTGATATTCTGTCCTACTGTCAAACACAACAAAGCTTATCACAACCGTTCATTCATTTGGACTGACAGCAACATTTACCTGCAGTATTTTTACAAGCACTTTGAAGGACAGCCAACCCTTTTCATAGTTGATGACTGCTCTGCAGATAAGGATATTGTTAAGAAGAGAAACACACTGGCAGAACTGGCCTTCAGTGGCAGACATGCAAACATTAGTGTATGGATTCTCACTCAAAAATATAATGCTGTACTGAAAGATTTTCGTGAGCAGTTAAAGTTTATCTGTTTGTTTTACTGTAAAGATCGTGACAGCTTTGAAGACTGTCTCAGAGAGAACGATGTTATACCAAATAAACATGAACGAGACTGTGTGAAAAATAAACTAAAATTGACTAAGCATCTAAAGCTTATTTTAAAGACAGATCAGCCCCACAGGGTATGGATTAGTGAACTAATTTAGCCTTATGGTTTGTCTTTAAAAAATGACAGACAGACAAACCATTGAGATCACAGACTGCTTCAAAGATGTTAAGTGTTTTTTTTACTTTAAAACGCATGTTAAAAAGCCGTTTGAGCTCGGTATAAAACTCTCAACACCAACACTGATAAGCATGGTATATAATGTGACTTTGGGGTATTCTGAATGTTTTCCATGTTATGAGTACGAGACTGTTGATCTTAGGACACATACCTTTAGAGTTAATGACGCTAACTGCGACTGGTTTGAGGCACTGTGTGAACACATATTCAGACAACTATGTAAACTACATGATTATATTGAAGACGTTACAGTCAATAAAGTGGTATTACACCTACAGCGCAAGCAGTAATATTTTTATATTATTATTTTGTCGGACAAATAAAAATGACAGGCAAAATGATTGACGTTACAGACTGCTTTAGTTATATCCAGCACTTTGATCAGTTAAGAACAGATTTCAAACAACCGGACATAACACCAGTATCAAGACAGGAGATGATTTATGTGTCATATCAAATGACTTTAGAAATATTTGAGGAGTTACCATTTGTAGAGTACATGCCTGTTGATCTTAAGACACATACCTTTGAAGTTGATGATGACTGGTTTGAGTCAGTGTGTGAGCAAATATTCAGACAACTATGTGAACTGAATTTGTTTAATGTAGGTGTTACAGTCAATAAAGTGGTATTACACAAGGTGTAATTTTTTATTTATTATTTTGTCGGACAAATAAAAATGACGGACAATGCCCAAAGCTTAAGAAACGTGTTTCACACAACAAATTTGCCTATATCCAACACTTACAGTGTCTATGAATCGATAGAAAGGTCTTTTTTGGTCATACAAAATAACCTTCTTTCTGGTAGTGTAAAGATTCAGATTGTTGCTAAAATAGAATTTACCAGGGTAGATGGTGAAGTGATTGTTTCGTATATCTCGACAAGACAACACACAGTTAATTCAAAAGAGGAATTGGAAAAAGTGTTTAGAGAAAGACTATTGCCTGACTTTCTAGAAGCAATTGACAGAGCAAAAATGCAGGGATCTGGTTGGCATGAAGGCCGTGTACATGAACTGCAACTGAAGCAGTCAAGATACCATCCTATTTTAGGCAAATCATGGTTGCTCCTACCAACTGAGGTTGCAGACAAAAAGGCTGTCGTCAATGTTCAGAACAAAGATAATTTCTGTTTCATGTGGTGTGTGCTTGCCAAACTGCATTTTGTAAAAACAAAACCTGAACGTGTATCTAACTGTACCAAATTTGTAAATGAACTCAACTTTAGTGGCATAGATTTTCCTGTTAAGGTGGAGGATATAGATTTGTTTGAAAAACTAAATCCTGGGATATCTGTGAATGTGTATGTATGGGATAATGAGTCTGAGAACAAGTTACAACCAATTAGAGTGTCACCAATTGCCCCAACCTATGGTCAGTCAGAAGATAAGCATGTTGATATGTTACTAATAAGCTCAGGTGATAACTTTCACTACACAATTATTAGGAGTATGTCACGACTAATTCATAATCATGTAACAAAACACAATGGCAAACAGGAAGTATGTAAAAGATGTTTACAAAGGTTCTCCTCTATAAAAGTGGCACATAAACATACCCTGCACTGTAGGTCAGCTGATGACATTCAAACAATACTTAGGTATCCAGATCCTGATAGCAAGGTATATTTCAAGAACTATGTTAATCAGCAAAAGCTGCCGTTTGTAGTGTATGCTGATTTTGAATCACTGGTTGTGCCATATGAGGGTCCTGTTCCAGAATCATTACCAAAGACCGTAAAATTGAGTGATCAAGTGGTGTGTTCTTTCGGATATATTCTTGTTAGGTCTGACGGCCAGCATACAGAACCTGTTATCTACAGAGGTGAAAATGCAGCAGCTGAGTTTTTAACAGAAATGAGACAACTGTATAGTCAGGTAGTACAGTATTTGGAAAACTGTCAGATGCCTTTGTTGATGACAGAAGAAGACAAACAGAATTTTGATACAGCAGTGATGTGTTGGATTTGTGAACAACCTTTAGGAGGTTGTGATCAAGTTCTGAAGGGTGATAAAGTTCGTGACCATGACCACATAACTGGGCATTACAGAGGTGCTGCCCATGGTGATTGTAACTTGAAATTAAAAATAGATCCCAAGGCATACAAACTGCCTATCTTTTACCACAATCTCAAAGGGTATGATTCACATATTATCATGCAGGCTGTGGATGAGTCTTACAAAAAAATTAGTTGTATTGCCCAGACAACTGAAAAATACTTGACTTTTAGGCTGGACAACAAATTAGCATTTTATGACTCCATGCAACATTTGTCTTTAGGGCTTGCTAGTCTTGCAGAAGGACTGACTGAGTATCCAATAACAAGTAAATATTTTGAGCCAGACTTGATTAAGAAAGGAGTGTATCCGTACGAGTACATCAGTGACTGGGTTGTGTTTGAGGAAACAAGACTACCACCAAAAGAGAAATTTTATTCTACACTAACTGGCAAAGGTATTTCTGACTCTGATTACCAGCATGCACTTGATGCATGGGGTAAACTAGGGTGTGAAACGATTGGTGATTACCACAGTACTTCAAAGCTGATGTTTGCTTGCTTGCAGACGTATTTGAAAGTTATAGTGAAAAGGGTTTGTTACACTACAGTCTTGACCCTGCTTGCTACATAACTAGTCCTGGCATGACATGGGATGCATTTTTGAAATCCAGCAAGATATCTATAGACCTGTTGTCGGATCGTATGATGGGTGAAATGGTGGAACGTGGATTGAGGGGAGGCATTAGTATTGCTGAGAACAATTACGCCAGAGCCAACAACAAATATATTGACGGCCCGGGGTTTGACCCCTCAAGGTCAAGGTCATTCATTACGTACTTGGATGCTAACAATTTGTATGGGTTCGCAATGTGTGAATTATTGCCCTTGAAAAACTTTTGTCTGTATGATTTGTCACAGTATGACATAACAGAGTTAACAAACAATATTATGAGTCATGACTGGAATGATGCAAAGGGCTGGATCTTTGAAGTAGACCTGGAGTACCCACACCACCTACATGATTAAAATAATAATAATAATAATAATAATAATACATAGTTTTTATATAGCGCCCTTCCCCACGAACAGCAAGCTCGGAGCGCTTTACAGCACATAGAAAACATTAAAAAGGAGAAAAATTAGAACACACTCACTCTTTAAATAAACATCTGCTCGCACCATGTAGGTGCAATTCTAACACGAAACACACACACACACACAGACACACACACACACACACACACACACACACACACACACACACACACACACACACACACGCACACACACACATACACACACACAGCCTATCTACATGGGCTACCCACATACGAAACAACCAACATTTCCAGGCAGCACATCCAGACTAAGCTAATCTTGATATGCTACCAGGAAAAGATGGGTCTTCAAATTTGTTTTGAAGGTCATCAGGGTAGGGGAAAGACGGACATGCAGTGGAAGTGAGTTCCAGACGTGAGGGGCCTGATAACTGAAAGAACGGGCACCAGCAGTTTTTAGGCTGACTCTGGGCTGAACGAGCAGTTTTTGTGAGCTTGAGCGTAGACTTCTACTAGGATTATGTGATGCAAGGGAAGAAGACAGATATGCAGGAGGCGTATTGTCATAGTGTTTGTATGCCAAAGTGGCCAACTTGTACTCTATTCTCTGTTTGACAGGTAGCCAGTGGAGATGCTTTAACAGTGGTGTGATATGATCAGTACGTTTTTTGCGAAGGACTAACCGGGCTGCATTATTCTGGATACGCTGAATGCGAGTGAGTTGATCAGATGAGATACCAGCAAGGAGGGAATTACAGTAATCTAGACGGGACAGAATGCGAGAGCATACAAGCTGGGCAGTAGCATTTTCTGTCAAAAAGGATCTGATCATGCCTATTTTGCGGAGCTCCAGGTAGGCAGTGCGGCAAAGATGGCTAACCTGTTTTTCCATCGATAAACGTGAATCCAGGAATACACCCAGATTTTTTACATCGGATTTGAAAGAAATGTCATGGCCACCTATGGAAATATGATCACTGCTGGAGGCGGATGTTCTAGCTCGAGTACCAACAAGCATGCTCTCTGTTTTGTCATCATTTAACTTGAGTCTGTTGCAAGTCATCCAGTCTTTGACTTCAACTATACACTTCTCCACATTGGAGACAATGGTCTGCAGTTTACCAGGATGGTCAGACTTAGAGACCTGAGTGTCATCAGCATACTTGTGATACTCACAGCTATTCTTCCTGATGATTTGGGAAACTGGTTTACCACAATGATTATCCATTAGCAGTTGAGAAAATGAGTATGACGGGGAAAAAAGAAGACACCAAACTTGTGCCAAATCTGAATGACAAATTCAATTACGTTTGCCACTATCGCTTGTTACAGTTTTACATCAGACATGGGTTAGTACTAAAGAAAGTTCACAGAGGTATTCAATTTGATCAGAGTGCTTTTATGAAAGATTATATAATGAAGAACACAACATTGCGTGCCAGAGATGGTAACACTGCATTTGACAAAGACTTCTTTAAGCTTATGAACAATGCCTGTTTTGGCAAGACTATGGAAAATCCTCATCACCGCAAAGATGTGAGACTTGTCACAACTGAATCGGGTGCAGTTAAACTTACAGACAAGCCACAGTACACAGGGTACAAGGAGTTTCATTCATCATTGTATGCAGTGTCACTCAAAAAAAAGATTGTCAAACTGGACAAGCCAGTATTCATTGGTATGGCAATACTTGAGTTATCAAAATTGCCGATGCTTGAATTCTACTATGATTACTTTAAGCCAAAGTATCCTGAGTGCCGTCTGTTATACACTGACACTGACTCTATGATCATTGATGTGCCTACTGAAGACTTTTATGAAGACATGAAAACAAAGTTACACATGTATGACACGTCTGACTACCTTAAGGATCACCCGCTGTTTAGCACACACAAAAAAAAGTGCCTGGAAAGTTTAAAGATGAACTGAATGGTGTGCCTATAGTTGAGTACGTTGGACTGAGATCAAAAATGTATTCTATTTTACACCAAAAAGGCAGTTAGTCGAAAGCCAAAGGTATAAAAAAAAACAGCGATAAAAAAATAAAGACATCCGTCATGAACATTACAAGCAAGTATTAGATGGAGAACTAATGCCTGATTATCCAAACAAGACACTGAGGTCAAACAAACATAATATTGAAATGATCCAAACACATAAAAAGTCTCTAGCAGTAGGGGACACAAAACGAGTGTTTCACACTAAGGAAAAGGTTTATGCACCTGGGCATTACAGGCTCAAGTTATCTGAAGAAATAGCTGATGAACTAATCGATGAATTAGTTGATGAAATGGTTAAAAATGTGTAACAGTGTCTGGGGGAATAATCTGTAATTCTTCTCTAACAAATGCCCTCTTTGGGGCGGGCTCATACAGATAATAAATCGGTGCATTAGTGGAAGGAACTATTTTTTTTTATATTGTGGACAGACGTAGACCAAATTGGATCAGTTGCCCTACGTCTGACGTCATTCTCGGCTTCGCCAGGTTGATACAAATATCTTACCTGTTTTGTAAACAAGCTTGTGTCTGGAGGTGTTGTTTTTATTTCTGACCCTGATGGCAATGTTTTCAATTAAATAGCATCAACAGGTTTATTGTGACCTTCATTATTCATTGCTTTTATCACAGACGGTAATCTCTTAACCCACTCAGTGTTACGTGAGTCATGCATGAGTTCCTTAGAATACTGATAGCTGAAAAGTCTCTCAGATAATTGCTTGTTAAAGTTTTCAACAATTGCCTGTGATCTATGCACGCCTGGTATGCCTCGCCGCACTAGCACTCCATGCTTTGCAAATAATTGATTAACAGCACATTTAAATTCAGATCCGTCATCAACTTGCACAAGCCTGGGAAATTTTAAAGGACCACGACTATATATCTTTGTTAACGCAGTGGCCACTGTTACAGCATTTTTGTCAGTTATGGGTTTGGCATTCTTATACCTTGAAGCTATGTCGACAACAGTTAATGCATACTTGTATCGTTTCTTTCTTATTGTATCGTGTGGTAGGAACAGGAGATCCATTTGATGGGTGTCATTAGGGATAGTGTTTACAAAATGAGGTCTTGTTATTTTTCTTGGAGCAGGAAGATATATTTGCCAAATTGCCTGCTTTTTAAGCCACTGTTTTATTTGGTCTAGTGTAACATCCCCACCCACAGCTACATGTAATTTTTCTATTGCAGTTTTTCCTTTCCAGTATCCAATAGGGGAGTAATATATTTTTGATAGTTTAGCTCTGACGTCGGTCATTTTTTCTAGCAATAAAAACTCCTGTAAAATAAACAAATGTCATTCCTACTAGAACAAACATTATTTCTCCATTTCTTTGTTCTGGGCTTGGTTGATAGTAGTCACTAAGTTTTGGTCGTGGGATGGTCATGTCTTCGCCAGTAACAAGAAAGTATTCTTTGATCGCGTCATCGACATTAGAAAATGTATGCTGTGCATGACCTTCAAGCCTCAATTTTTCATTAATGAAATCAAGTTTCTCAATTCTATTCTTTTCGTAATCTTGTTGCGCTTGTGCCAGTTTTTCAGACGCCTCATTGTGACGCTTCATTTCTTCTGCAGATTCCTTTCTACCCATTTTTGAAAAGAGATAGTTTGAACCACTAAATGCAAGTGCGTTAACAACGGCCCCACCAATCATAATAGCTATAGTTGCCATATTTTTTATTACTTAGAAACATTTTCTGGAATAATTCCTTGCTTGACGAGAAGGTCTTTTGTGGCAATCGATGCTGTGACAACTGCTACTAGCTTAGCACTGTCTTCAAAGTCTAATCTACCAAGGTCTGATGATTTCATTTTGAGAAGACTTTTCCCCAGCATAGAATAAGCAACTGTTAGCCCGCTTATTACAGCAGAGTGATAGACAAGGTTCATTATGTTCTTTGTGTCACTCATTTTCTTATGCTACAAAAATTAAAATAATAAATTTATTTACTGCATGTAAAATGGGTCCACGGCTTTGGGTGTTGCTGGTAATGTGGTGACTTCTTGTTTTGTTTTTGGAGTGCTTGATTTTTTGGACACTGTTCGAGTCTGTGGTTTGTATTTTTTGTATAATTGGTAACCTACGTAACCAAATCCGACAACAAATCCAGCAACTATATATTTTGTTGTTTCAGGTTTAGACTCAGTTGTTTGTCTCTCACTTTGTTGGGGGTCTGTTGGTCCTGACGGTAGTGACACCGGTGCTGTTGATGGTGTGTCAGTCTTTTGTGTTAATGTCTAAAGCTGTAATTTTTTTTTGTCTGTTATATTCAGCTAATCTTTTTCCAGCCTCTATTCAACCTGGGCTTTTAGTCTTAGTCACTGTTTGAACCTGTGTCAAGACAGGACTCTGTTGTGGAGTCGTCTGGGTCTCGTCCATTTTCTTCTAATTTAAAATTTATTTTAGAAAAATCGATATGACTCCCAGTAACGAGCAAGGTTACCACAGGTGCAAGGTAATTGCCAAACTTGTAAAACATAAGGCATGCTAATTTGCCTATTGAACTTGAAACTATGGGATTGCTTTCAAGGTCATGTGATAAACTGTCACTATCAACAGGCAGGAAGTGACTCACAGCTTTTGTGTATAGGCAGACAAGAGATCAACTCAAATCACGAGTCATTAGTGAAGCAATGTGATTTTCATATTTAGCATGAAGTTTGATTAGCTCGTCAGAGGCGAGGGATTCTATGTCTTCTGTCATGTATTGTTTACCGAGAAAAGCTTTTGATTTTCCAGAAACAACTACAGAGAGAAGACGCTGTTGTTTTTTTTTTTCGAGTCTAAGTCTTTGTTTTCTACAGCGCAGATATCGCTTAGAAGAAGTAATTCATCTTGGTTCATTTTATAATGAAAAATAAAAAAAATAACACAGCTTTGCTTGGACCTGTGAATAACTTATGATCTTACTTAATAACTATTTTCAAAGTTACCTACAACTTACAAGTAACTTTGACGTTAACTTTGAAGTTAGTTGTCGCAAGTTCTTGACTCCAGACAATAAGACACTTGGACAGATTTCTCAAGTTACAAGGACAACAAGAAAACTTTTTTCTCAGTAGTACTCTACTCTGGTGGTGGAGCTGATTGCGTCAAATGAGCAGGCATGACATCTCTTTGCGAAGATTATGACAAATTTAATGAACAATTGATCTTTACTTGCCTAAAAGTCCTTGAACCTTTTTCATAGTTTCTTCTACGCCTATCTTTTTTCCTTCCTCTAAAAAAGATTTCCTCGCGCTGAGACCATATGGCGTTGAGGCGCGTCCCCTGGGTGGTGGATAGGGGGTCCCTCATGAGAGGGGTGCACCGAATGAAATAAGGTGCCGTGAACCAACATGGTCTAAGGGAAGGTGACCCCGACAGAAAACCCCTGGTCCTCCTAGTAAGGGGGTTGGGCGTGGGGGTAGCTTCCCCACCCTGCAAAAAAGGAAATAGCTACAAAAACGCCGACGAAAAGACTAACAGTAATTCCTTTCCTGGAGGAGGAAGGTTCTTCTACTAGAAGACTTATGACATCCTGTGGTGAAAGCCGGAAGTCTTCGGAAGCCACAGGACCGAGCCGCCTCTCTCTATCCAGGGACACAACCATGGGCACATGGAACGTCAAGACCATGTACCAGAGCAGCAAGGCCGCCCAGATAGCAGCGGAAATGCAAAAGTACAACCTTTCCCTGCTAGGTATCAGTGAAGCCAGATGGACGCAGTCTGGCCAGAAAAGGCTGTTAAGTGGGGAGATGATTCTGTATTCAGGTCATGAAGAGGAGAATGCCCCCCATACAGAAGGAGTAGCATTCATGCTGTCACCAGTGGCACAGAGAGCGCTGATGGGCTGGGAACCTCTTGGGCCAAGAATTATCACAGCAGCCTTTAGAACCAAGAAAAAGCTCAAGCTGAACGTCATCCAGTATTATGCGCCCACCAATGACAGTGACGAGGAAGAGAAACAAGAGTTCTACGACCGACTCCAGAGTGCCGTGGACAAATGTGCGGAGCGAGACATCACCATCGTCATGGGCGATTTTAATGCCAAAATAGGGGAGGACAACACCGGGTACGAAGAGGTGATGGGGAGACAGGGACTAGGCTCGGAGATGAGTGAGAACGGGGAGAGGTTTGTAGACTTTTGTGCTCTAAACCGACTTGTCATTGGAGGCAGCATCTTCCCACACAGAAGAATACACAAAGCAACTTGGGTCTCACCTGACCATACAACAGAGAACCAAATAGACCATATCTGCATTAGCAAGAAATTTAGAAGATCCCTTCAAGATGTTCGAGTGAGGAGGGCAGCAGATGTCGCCTCAGACCACCATCTGCTTACCTTAAGAATGAAGCTCAAGCTAAAGAAAAGCCGCACAGAGACAACAAGAAGACAGCACTATAATGTAGACCTCCTGAGAGAAACTGGAGTTAGAGAAGAGTTCAAACTGGTGCTGTCCAACCGGTTTCAAGCGCTACAGGAGCTAGTAAATGAAGAGGAGGCGGTCACCACAGAGCAGCAGTGGAAGGCAGTTAGAGAGGCGCTGAACTCAACCTGCAAAGACACTGTAGGGTTCAGGAAACACCACCACAAGGACTGGCTGTCGGCACAGACCTTGAAGAAGATAGAAGCGAGGAAGCAGAAGAAAGCAGCGGTCAACAACAGTCGCACGAGAGCAGCCAAAGTAAGGGCACAGGAGGAATACTCGGAAGCCAACCGCGAGCTGAAGAGGAGTATCAGGGCAGACAAGAGGGCCTACACAGACAGCCTGGCAGCAGAGGCAGAAAAGGCAGCAGGCAGCGGCAACATGAAACAGCTCTACGACATTACCAGAAGATTGTCGGGTAAGTATGGCCATACAGAAAGACCAGTAAAAGACAAAGAAGGCAAGCCTATTGCAGACAGAGCAGACCAACTCGACAGATGGGCCGAGTATTTTGAAGAGTTACTGAACAGACCTAGCCCACCCGACCCCCCCCCCCCCCCCCCCCCCGACATCCAGCCGGCAGAGACCGACCTACCCATCAGCTGTGACAGACCCAGCCGGGAAGAGATCAGAAAAGCAGTGGCATTTTTGAAGAATGGCAAAGCAGCAGGGCCAGATGGCATCCCAGCGGAGTCTCTGAAAGCAGACCTAGAGACAACAGTGGAGATGCTGTACCCACTGTTCGGAAAGATCTGGGAAGAGGAGGTGATGCCAGCTGACTGGAAGGAGGGGTACCTAATCAAGCTTCCCAAGAAAGGCGACCTCAGCAAGTGTTCCAACTACAGAGGAATCACCTTGCTGTCAGTACCAGGAAAGGTCTTCAACAGGATCATCCTAGAGAGAATGAAGAGCTCCGTTGACCCCCAGCTGAGAGACCAGCAAGCAGGATTCAGGAAGAACCGATCATGTACAGACCAGATCACCACTCTCCGCATCATCGTGGAACAGTCTCTGGAGTGGAGCTCCCCGCTGTACGTCAACTTTGTGGATTATGAGAAAGCATTTGACAGTGTAGACCGAGAGACTCTGTGGAAACTCCTACGACACTACGGTGTACCCACAAAGCTCGTCCACCTGATCAAGAGCAGCTATGATGGTATGACATGTCGCGTGATCCACGAAGGGCAGTTCACCAGAGAGCTCCAGGTCAGAACTGGTGTCAGGCAGGGGTGTCTGCTGTCTCCATTCCTCTTCCTACTGGCCATAGACTGGGTCATGAAGATGACCACAGAGCACAGACGAAATGGAATACAGTGGACACTGTGGACACAGCTTGACGACCTCGATTTTGCAGACGACTTGGCATTACTGTCGCACTCTCATCAACAAATGCAGGACAAGACCACGAGGCTTGCTGACATCTCGTCCCAAGTGGGCCTCACCATTCACAAACAGAAAACAAAGACAATGAGGCTGAACACAACCAGGGAAGAACCAATCTTGCTTGCTGGCACCCCATTGGAGGAGGTGGAGTCCTTCACCTATCTCGGGAGCATCATAGACAAAAAAGGCGGCACTGATGCAGATGTCAGAGCACGAATCGGTAAAGCCAGAGCAGCCTTTCTCCAGTTAAAAAAAGTGTGGAGTTCCAGAGAGCTGTCACAACACACCAAAGTCCGGATTTTCAACTCCAATGTAAAAGCAGTTCTCCTATATGGAGCAGAGACTTGGAGATTGACAAAAACCACAGTCAACAGAGTACAGACCTTCATGAACATTTGCCTTAGAAGAATTTTGAAAATCCACTGGCCAGAGAAGATCAGCAACGTCAGACTCTGGGACAGAACAGAGCAGATAACAGCAGAGAATGAAATTGGGCGAAGAAGATGGGGATGGATCGGTCACAGCCTGAGAAAGCCAGCTTCCAGTATCACTAGGCAGGCATTGTCATGGAACCCCCAGGGAAAGAGGAAAAGAGGTAGGCCGAGAAACTCCTGGCGTCGAGACCTCCAAGCTGACATCAAGAGACTGGGAACCACCTGGAGTAGAATCGAAGGAGAAGCACAGGACAGGAGTTGCTGGAGGTCTCTCGTTGACGGCCTATACCCGGGTAGGGGTGACGGGTAGGCGTAAATAAATAATAAATAAAAAAAAGATTTCTTTAGTTCTTCAACGTTCACAGGTTGATTACGCATCTTATTCTGTATTTCATATTTTTGTTGTTTGTAATTGGCCAAATCATCCTGGACTGTCTTAAATTGAGATCATCAATTTTATTATCTTCCAAAGATTTACTGATAATAAGTTTCATACTGCTGAGCTTAGCTCCAGCTAGTGTACTCAAGGCTTCATGCTTCTGCAACTTTGTATAAAATCTTTTGTTAAGGGCTTCCATACCAAAGCATGCCAGGCTTGTGGCAAGGCCAACACCTTCAATAGCAATTCCTATGACACTTCCCACTCCGGTTGCAAAGAGAGCTATACCTCCTACAGATAATCCAGCTGAAACCACACCCACGGCCATTGATGTGTTTTGTACAGAATTGAAAACCGTTTGGTAACGTCGTTTACACCTTGAGTATATTGCTTGTTCTCCTTCCAAATACTTCAACGCTTCTGTAATATTCATTAAACGGAATGAGTCTGCCAGTAATCTTTCATCACGCTCAGGTGGTTCAGGTGGTATTTGCGGATACAGTGGTGGCATTTTTTTATGGCAAATATTTTTTTAATCTTCTAATTTATTTTGCAACTCTTCAAAGGTATACAATTTGCTAGCGTAATAAAATGGAACAAGATCTATGTGTTCCAGGTTTATGAAACTTAGACGAACTAGAGTTGTTTTATCAATCACTACCTTAACAGCAGGGACACTACTCGAAATGTCAAAATCTGTATTGATTTTTCTAATAGCAATAACAACCTTTGTTGACTCTGCTACTGAGCTATCCCACGTAAGTTTGATTCCCTGTGCGATATCTGCTTCTTTCACAGCTTCCACAGATCTCATGAGAATTTCAAAAACTATTGTCGCTTCTCTATCTATGGTAAAATTTGCTGGTATGAACGAAATAGAATTATCTGTTCTACCCTTTCTATTTGTAAGAAAATACCTTCGTTTTCCATATTCTTGAAGTTTCAGTTTTTCTCTGCTATTGGTTTCGGAATAGCTTGGCACAAGACTTACAAGCATTGGCTCAGAGTTAACAACTTTTCTAAATACTAAGGCACCTTCATCAGTAAAATAAACATAAGGACTGATGAAAACAAACTTTACATTCCATACAATGGGAATAGGTGCAAGCGGAACAGGAGTAGGAATAATTACCCACTTATTAGCCACATGTTTTAAGCTGTAGAGCACATTACTTACAGGAGTAGGAACAGTATTATCACGAAGTTGACTAAGTTTAGGAAACTGTCTCTCAGCGCCATCTTTTACATCTTCAATTGCCTTTCGTTTGTACAATCCAATGGAAACAAGTTCAAGGCCATACACCTCTCCTACCTCACCTTCTTTATCAAAATCTTGCACGTCAGCCAAATCTTTCAACTCTATTGACGGACATGCAACTGGAACAATTCTCAGCTTTGGACCAGCACTCATTTTTTATTTTAGCAAAAATAAAATTTATTTCACTTCCAACACAACATAAAAATCATGCATTACAACTGGTTTGTCATCCTGATTAGTTACATATAAGCACAATGATTCAAAGAAACTGCAGTCCAATTTTTTAAACTGAGAATTAGGAAATCTAACAACTACATTTTCGCAATAAGGAGCAGTTCCAGTCGACACACATTTCAACAAAGATGAAGGCTTTCCATTGTGAAGATTATCAGTAGTGCTTAGTTCTTTCAAATAAACATTTAGCACTGTGTGTACTGACAAATGAACAGGATATCTGCCAGTTATTCTTAATTTTTTTGGTGATAGTAGACGTCCGTCTGACGGTGTCCAATCTTCGTCTGGATATGTTATTTTTTTACCTAAAATACCAAGTAATAATAAAAGACTAATTGATAAAGAAAACTGACCACTTTTCTGAAATTCAATTGTAACAAATAAATTAGCTGGGTTTAAAGTTGCTTTAATTTTAAATTCATTTTGAAGCCATTCAGCTAAAGTACAAAAGTCATAATACCCAGATCGTAAAATATCGCCCTTCTCTAAACCATCAAGAGTTCCACTTACAGAATAATTTTTATCATCTGTTACATTAAACCACTTTACAGTGTAAAACATTTCATGGATAGTACAGCCTTGTTACCATCACGATTATCTATTCCATTAGTTAACCACACTGGTTTGCTTGTGTCAATATTTGTTAAGGTTATAAACATTTTTATTATCACATTAAAAAAAGCATAATGGAATTTAAATCACAACAATTGCCACTGTAAATGCATTTCAATTTAACGTGGATGCCAAATACAATGTCGCACCAACTTACGATCAGAAAATAATTCAACTAAATGAGCTCGATATAGCTGTCAGAAGCAGATTTATTTCAAGTGAAAGTACCCAACCCTTATGATCATTACCTAAACCCACCAATTACAGATGATGTAACTGCAAAAAAGTGGTCCTCAAGCCCACTACAGATGTTTCAAAACCAACTTAACTTTGCTATACTATGCTCAACTACTGGCTGTGGCGTTTCTTTTACAGACCATTTGAATCACCCAAACAAACTGATTAAGTCTGTCTATCGTTTCCACACATTTCTGTCAAAGGTGATCGAAAAGATTGTGCTTTCGCAACTTTTGGATCACCTGGCCTTGAACAATCTTATGGATCCATTTCAGTCAGCCTACAGATGTTGTCACAGTACTGAAACAGCACTTCTCAGAATCATGAATGACTTGTTACTTGCTCTGGATGATGGTAAGGTGTCAGTGCTCGCTTTACTTGATCTTTCTAGCGCGTTCGACACAATCGATCACACTACCCTGATTAATCGTCTCCAGCTTGTTTTCGGCATTGATGGCACTGCCCTGTCTTGGTTCCACTCTTACATTACTGAGCGATCACAGACTGTGTCTGTCGATGGGCATGTCTCTGCACCTGCCAGCCTCCGTTTTGGGGTCCCACAAGGCTCAGTATTAGGCCCAGTGCTTTTCCTACTGTATGTACAGCCTTTGTCCAGCATTATTGCTGGACACTCTGTTTCACATCACGCATACACAGCTTTATAAGTCAGGTAGTGTGAGTCAGGTCAATGAAATCATCCAGAGCGTGTCACTTTGCATTCTTGATGTGAGGCTGTGGATGTCAGAAAACAAGCTCAAACTGAATGAAGGAAAAACGGAAGCCATGCTCATTGCATCACCCAGAATGTCTTCTTCTACCGCTTTGCCTCAGCATATCATGATTGAGAACACGACCGTCAGCTTCTCTCAGTCAGTGAAGAACCTGGGTGTTGGAATTCAGCAGGACTTGTCCATGGATAAACAGGTGATAAACATTTGCAGGGCAGCCTATTTGGAGATGCGTCGTATTAGCTCTATTAGACAGTTCCTTACCTCAGAGGCTACAAAAACTCTGGTTTGTTCATTTGTTCTGTCTCGCATTGACTATGCCAACTCACTCGTATCTGGATGCCCGCAGTATCTATTTGATCGGCTCCAGAGAGTCCAAAATTCAGCTGCACGTCTGGTCATGAAAGCGAAAAGGTCAGACCATGTGTCCCCCATCCTGCACGCTCTCCACTGGTTGCCAGTGAAGGAGAGAGTCAAGCACAAAGTCTTGTCCATTTGTCATGTTTCTCTTTCTGGCACTGGACCCACTTATCTCTCAGAGCTCCTTCACTGTTATATCCCTTCGAGGCAATTGCGCAGTTCGTCTGACAATAAAATGCTTCGTATTCCTACAGTAAGGACTAAAGGATTTGGGCAGAGATCTTTTTCTTACCAGGGTCCATCAGCCTGGAATGATCTTCCTAAATCATTGAGACACAGTGAGTCTAGTGCCAGTTTTAAACACAGTCTTAAAACCCATCTTTTCCCACTTTGATTATCAGTGTTCATGTATTTAGTCATAATTCTGTTCTTTTGTGTAATTGTACATGTGGCTTTGTCACTTTTTGTGTAATATTTGTATGTTTTGTTCATATGTACGGCGCCTAGAGCATCTTACCATGTATTGGCGCCTTATAAATCTTCCTTATTATTATTATTATTATTACCAGCTTAGAAGAATACTGTCAGAACTCCATACCCCACTGCCTACTGAATCCAGTTTTAACCAGTTTAATAATCCCATGGATATGAAAGCATTTGAACGCATCTGTAATGAATTTAACATCAGTACAAAGTATGACTTTACACAAAAACTTGATGATCACAAAGGCATGGGTACATTGTATTATGCTATGAGTCACAGACAATACCCACAAGATTACTGGCCTCCCTACTCTTCATTCTCATCAAAATCAGAAGTCTGGTTAGGCTCAATTGAACAGAAACAGTCTAATGCCTGGACCACATTTGTCTTAGACAGGAGTGAAGGGTTTACTCAAGCAGGAGTCGAACGCATAAATGAGTCTATTAGAACATATGTGTGGTGTATACTAGGAGCACAAGCTCAAACAAAATCAAACATTTTAAATGGTAGTGGGAAATTTGAAGCACAAAAACAGTTTCTTGCAAACCTTGAAGATTCAATTCACTCAGTTGTTGATCTCCCATCAAGCATACAACACTACCAAGACGTTCTCAGATATGCCAGATCAAAAGTTGACTTTGTAGTTGGCATCGGGCTATACATGTTACCATCAGACCTTCAACTTCAAATGGGGACAATAACAAATTATAATAATGAAATAATTGTTGCAGGGCATGATCAGAAATTAGGCCTCAATCAATCTGTAAACTTGAGCCCAACAACCACACACCTACAACCATTAAAACCATTAATAACACCAGTAACGCCAGTAACATCATCATCACCTGTACAGACAGTAACGCCAGTAATATCAGCCCCAGCATCGGCACCGACACCTGCACCGGCACCAGCACAGCCAGAAACCCCAGTAAACACACATGAGTCGGAGAGAACTGCATTGGTAATAGGCCTTACTGGATTAGGAATTTTACATCTTTACCTGTTTCATTAAATAACCCACTATTAACCCTCCTACTGTCACCAAAAAGACCCATACATGCTCTGCCATAAACCCTACTACAGTTGCTGCTGTACTAATCAGCCAACTGACAACACTCCCTATTATGCCAGGCAAAGGATCCATTGCTTTCATTGCCAATTTCTGAAGCAAGTCATATGTGTGACAGTTGTTTCTTTACCCATGCCTGTAGATCTTTTGGGTCAGTTGGAGCTGGAGGTGCTGGTGGAGGAGGGCTGCTACCACCACCCGTTACAGCTAACACTACAGTACTGATAATAAATCCAAGGGCAGTAATTAAACTAGCAATTGTGATACCCTGCTCTCTGAAAAGTGTTTTCAATCTCTCAGCCAACGTTGTGTCTTCGTGAAGTATTTTCTGAATAGTTTCCCTAATTCTGTTAACTTGTGTTTTTAGTTTTTCTTTCCCAATTTCAATCCCTTCTAGTCGTGCTGATCTTTCTATCTGCAAATCATTTAATCTGTGTTGTATTCTTTCTTTCATTTCTGTGTCATAATTCTCATCCTCAGCTTTAGCTAATTTTTCTTTTTCTCTTTCTATGTGATTATCAAGCTCGCCTAGTTTGGCTACATTATTTACAAGCTCACCTCTTATTGACTGCAGTGTTTTATCCAAGCCCGCTAACTCCCGCATTGTCAAAGGAGAGTCTTCTATTGTTTTCATAGCCTCATTTATTTGCCCTTCTGTAAATGAAGTTTCTTGTATTACTGTGTTTGCTAATTCTGGCAGTCTTGTTACTTCAGTCATTTCAATTTCTTGTCCAGTTGGCAACCTTGTTTGCACATCATGAAGAGCACTAGCAAGATGAGGTGGTAACTGTTTATCTCCAATACCAAGTTGACGCAAGGCGCCAACACCACCTTCATTTTTGATTGTACTTAAAGCTCTAAACTTACCAGGGTCTCTTTTGTTAGTCAACTGTACTTTTCCTTTGTCAACAGTGTTTAAATATAAATGACCTTTTTCATATTCAAACTGATTAGGATCTATTTCATTTGGGCGGTCACCAACACTATCATAAAACTAGTTTATTTTGTCTTTTAACAGTTCAAAATCTTCATGGTTAAATCCTCCCGCTGCCATTGTTTTATTAATTTAATTTTTTTATTGTGCATAATAAAAATGGCACAGTCCTACTGATCAAAGTTAGACCCGTACAGAAAACTATGTGAACCTTTTGGTGTTAAGGGCATTAGACAATCAATTGTCGTCACTAACAATCCTAGCTCTATAGATCAAAACCAAATTCTTACTGTTAAGTTTCCTAACTTAGGTCCCAGTGACGTTTTTGTTCCTGGTACTGCACGCCTTGCATTTAATATCGAACTTTCATCAGACACAGATGACAAAAGAACACTAGTTAACAACCTAGGCAGAGCAATTATTAACACTATTAAAGTTAAACTTGAAGGTCAGGAAGTGTTTAGTCTTGACGATTCCGATGTGTTCTACTGTTACAAAGATTTGTGGCTTACATGGGAAGAACGAGAGGATCGTATTTATCAAGGCATACAGTCAGATAGCATTATGAAAATTCGAATCAATGCATCAGATAAAACAACAACAGAAGCCAAGGACATTATTGTGGCCGAAACATATGGAAATAGGTTTTGCATTCCACTTGAATTTGAAATCATAACAGCGCATTTGCCTTATTACCAAGGAGCACTGAATGACCGCCTGAGCTTTGAACTAATCTTTAATGACTACTCCAAAGTTATCAAATCAACTGGCACAGACGCAACATATAAGATCTCCAACATCTCTTTGGAATATGAAATTGTCACACACACTGAACTAGCTAGACTCATACAAAATCAGTACCAGTCAAGACTGCCGATTTATTATGACCGTGTGATAAGACACAGTTTAATTAATAAAAACAAAAGTGACCAGATTTGGAACATCAACCTAAACACGCCTGCCAGGTCACTAAAAGGCATTCTTATGTTGTTTGTTGAACCAGCAGCTCCATACCAACGAGATTCAGAAAAATTCTATAATCCGAAAATTACACATTTATCCTGTACAATCAAAGGACACCCAAATCAAGTCTTCACTTCGGGAATGATGGGATACCAGCACTACGACGAGATCGCAAAGTATTTTGCAGGGGGGAGACTTAGAGATAAACCAGCAAACATGGCTTGTAAAGATCTGCATCTGTATGATGTAAGAATCGGTGAATACCTGACAAAGAAGTATGCACTGTGGCTAGACCTGCGTTCTTCTGATGATGATTTTCTTCACGGCTCTGGCATACTATCGAAAACGGCAGTGACGGGATTACAATTCAGATACAGAAAAAGACTGAAAAAGCCGAAGCAATAAATATATATTTGTATCTGATTTATGATGCGCAACTGAACATTTCTGTGAGCAGGCTAAGCGCTCACTTGTATTAAAAAATCACTTAGCTTTTGAGTTGTTTTGGTTTTAATCCTTCACAGCCCATTTTGAATCAGAAATGCACCAAATCACGATAAAATCCAAACGTGTTAGCAGACACGTCACACTTGTGTGGTAAACTCAAACTAAACTGGAAATAAAAGGCCTATAGTACAGGGTCGTCCCCACTAAGCATAAACAGGTAACCGTTTCACTACCGATTTCAACCTTTCTGGTCATGAAAGGGACGCAATCTAATAAACTCACACACACACGGCAGGTGTTATATAATGACTACGCAAAGCTTGTCTGGCTTGATTCTCTCCCTGCTCTGGTCAGGTAAACAAGGTAATAAACATACGCGACAGCTCAGTTTGCAAAATCAGAAAGTACAAAATACAGGCACCTGATTTCGTCATCATACTCTTCACTAAAAAGTATCCTATCCAACCTTTGTAATTGAGTTATCGTGTGCCTGTAATAAAACTACCTGAAATACGAAACCACTCAGGCATACACATTCTCCTTGCATGAGTTGTTAATCTAAAAACACTCGTAAAACAGGGTGGGTGTATAGTGACTTGAATCACTGAGGTCTCTCACTGGGAGTAGAGTAATGGGTTTTGTCTTTTATTTTAAATGCATTGCAGCACTCACGATGTGTGGAGTGGAAACTTTTCTCCACACAGACGTCGAAACAGAACACAAAATTCTTTTTCCTCCACACAACTACTTACTGGATAAGTCCTAATTATTTTAGAAAAGACCTGGTGCTCCATATTTAGAGTAAAACCTATTTTCAATGTTTGTCTTACATTTAAAATTTGTTCTAGTGACATAGTGACATAAATTTGAAGCGTTGACACAGAACGGAATAATTTGGCCTGATATGCCTGTGTGTGCGAGGTGGGTGCGAGGTGGGTGCCTGTGTGGGGGGTGGGCTGGGTAAAGTGTGAGTGTGTCGGGCTTTGTAGAGTGGGGGTAGGGGTGGGGTGTGGGGGGTAGGGTTTGTGGGTGTGAGGTATATGTGTGTGGGGGGGTATAGGGTGAAGGGTGGGTGGTGAGACGGCGTGTACAGGATGTGTGTGTGTGGGGGGAGAGGTGTTGCCTAACCGTTTTAAGTCAATGACGCAGTTTGTTTTGCACATTAGCCGACATATAATATTACCTGGAGTGAATCAGTTTGCACTGAAAATAGTGTCGTCACAATTTCTCAGGAACGCCAACTGTGATAACGGGAGATTAGAAATTCTGGACCGTAACGTAATTACGTACGTAATTTACCCTGATTTATAACTATCGATACGTCATTATTGATTTAGGTGTCGCAGTGCTCTCTGTTATTCATCTCTCTCTCTCTCTCTCTCTAGAGAGAGAGAGAGAGAGAGAGAGAGAGAGAGAATGAATGAATGAATAAATGAATGAATGATACTTTATTTCTCACGGCCTCTTTTTGTGTTTGTCCTTGCTAAACTATAACATTAAAACAACATGTTAACAGCACAAGCAAGCGGCTACACCCATAGATCACTTGTGTTACATTCAGATATAAGTTTACAAGAGAGAGAGAAAGAGATGAAATGAAAATTTATTTTCCAAGGATAAATGATTAGGCCATAGACCTGTTTTCAATCATGTCCTTGCTCACGCATACACCATCACACACGCACACGCACACACACACACACACACACACACACACACACACACACACACACACATACACACACACACACACACACACACACACACACATCAGAGTAAAAGTCAATATGTACAGGAATGAACACACATACACACACACACACACACACACACACACACACACACACACACACACACACACACATACATCGGAGTAAAAAGTTAATATGTACATGAATGAAAATATAATAATAATTTTAATCAAAAGCAAAAAGCGACACACACACGAACAAGAGAGAGAGAGAGAGAGAGAGAGAGAGAGAGAGAGAGAGAGAGAGAGAGAGAGAGAGAGAGAGAAGAGAGAGAGAGAGAGAGCATTACGTCACATTTAGAGTATTGCGTCAGTGTCTGTACTTTTTGCAGACGATCTATCAGGTGTTTAGGGGGGCCAACGAGAAGTGCAGTACAGTAGTCAAGCCGCAAGAGAACTAAGGAACAGACAAGAGTTATTGTTGCATCAATCAACAGGTAGTGGTGTATGGAACTGATCCGGCGTAACTCAAAATATGCTTATCTGCCTCAGGACATGCTGTTTTAGAGATAGAGCAGAGTCTAAAGTTACGTCCAGACTCTTGGCTGCGGAAACGAAATTTACGGTGGTTTTGTCAACTTGAACTGAGACTGGCAATGGCTCGGAGATGGAGTTGCGAGCAGAGGCCATGAGAACAGCTTCAGTTGTTTCATCATTTAATTGATGTTTACTGGCAGACTTGACATCTGTAATGCATTCTTCAATATTGTGGACTCCTGCGCTAGCTTGGGACACTGCACCATCGTCATGAAATTGAGTGTCATCAGCATCTGATGATACGTGCGAAACGGCGTGACTGTTAATAATTCCAGATAGTGACTGCTTATGCATAACAAAGAGAAGTGGTCCCAAAACCGAACCCTCTAGGACACCAAAATTCAACGTTGATGGCTAAAGATAAATTACATTAACAAGAACAGTTTGCGTGCTGTCCGTTAAGCAGTCACCCATGACAAGACAGGGCCACTAACACGGCCAAAAAAAGACTGGAGACACTGAATGATATTATCATGATCTATCGTGTCTACTGAAAGCGCACGACAGATCAAGCAGCGTCAGTATAGCAATGCAACAGCATGTCATTCATCAACTTCGAAAGAGCAATTTCTGTGGAATGGCGGAAACGATATGCCAACTGTGCATATCAGAAGAAGATTGTTTTCATTCAGGTGTTTATGGTCAGGAATGGGAGCAAGATGGCGGCCATACGGCACCAACTCCTGGCCGGCCACTCCGACCAAATCTGCCAACTGCGCTTTGAAGCGACCCTTATAATTATCATTTTCCAGGCAGTGTTGTGCCATCAAGTTCTGAGGAAACAGTGATATAAGGTTTCGACATCTTTATATTTTGATAGTTGTTGTGTACTAGAACATCGTCTTTATTTTGTAATAGTCGTAACTTTGGACTTATTTCGTGCCAGCCTACATATTCAAAGAACAGCGTGCAGATGAACTGTGGAACTACTAACCGTGTGCTATTCCGGGCTCCATCCTACATTATTCAAAGACTAATGCACTGTCAGATTTTCTTTATTCTGACTGACTCCACAGAAGAGCGTGGAAGCACAAACAGAAGCATCTACCTGCGAGTTTTGCTACCGAATGGCGTTTCACTAAGGCGGCCGTGTTTATGTAGCACTTACGGCCTGGCCCGCCGACCTTCGCTGTTGACAGATCAGTATTTCCCAACAAGCGGCGTGCCAGTGAAAATGAATGTGTGTGTGTGTGTGTGTGTCAGTGTTTGTGTGTGTGTGTGTGTGTATGTGCGTGCGTGCGTGCGTGTGTTTGTGTGTGTGTGTGTGTGTGTGTGTGTGTGTGTGTGTGTGTGTGTGTGTGTGTGTGTGTGTGTGTACACAAAAGACCTAAAATGGGTGACTGTCTTTACCATCCTTATGGCAAATGTGTGTGTGTAAAATTCTGGGTGCCCATTTTTTTTTCTGAGGGTTGTTTCTGCATTGTCTTGCGGTAAAGATTCATAAAAAAAATACAAAAATCAGTTTTTCTCATTTTGGCGTTAACACATGCACTGTTGTGCTTAAAAGACGCGCCTCCAGTGTGTTTGAACTTGTCCCAGCAGGGTGTGTGTGTGCACAAAGCCCCTAAAATGGTTGTTTTGTGTGGTGGTCACAGCCTTTCCGAGCTCCCACTGAACTTCGCTCACCAGCTATTTGCCAGTTTGCCTGCCAGCCAGCCACCCACCTGCAAGACTGAATCTCCACCCACCTTTTGCTACGGTGCCACCAACTACTACCCTTCAGCCACCTTCAGCCTCCTACGCTTCACTACCATACTACGCCCGCCCAACTCCATCTTCTACCACCATCGCCACTGTTGAACTCCAACCACAGTGCCGCTACGCCAAAGCCACTACCACCACCCTTGCCAGTACTACCAACAGCCTTTGCGAACGCCACTGACAGTCACAATCTCTCAGTGCAAATCAGCCCTCCACAGGGCTAAAAAGACTGTCAGGCGTTCGTTCACTTCGGTCGGCAACCAAACTATCAAAAAAGAAAGTTAAAATTTGGAAAGGTACTATATCCCGCTTGAGTCTGGCTCACTGTTAGCATAGATTGTAGTCTTAATACTCGTCTTTTTAGCACTAGACCACGTTAAAAAAAAAAAAGAGAATACGCTACCTGTGGCGGCCATTTGGCTGGCCGCGCAGAAAAACACCCTACAGCGCCGAACTGGGTCAGCATCGCTCACCCAGTAGGCGCTGCCAAAAATAGCACTATAGCCTAGCCGCCTAGACCGTACTGGTACTGACCACAGACCAGCCGCTCATAGCCTAGCCTACTAAAGCCTAAACAACATTGCCCGGCAGCGCGGACAATTTCCGCCCGCGCTATGTAGGTGCAATAACACAGGCGTACCATAGCACGAACTGACAGCAGTAAGAGCGATATGGAGGACCTCTTTTGTTCTCTATCTTCGTCTCCTACCCAGGATACTTCCCCTGATGGAAAAAAAACCTATCCGAGGCCGACCTCCTAGGCAAAAAAAGCAGAAAATAAAACATAAGATAAATAAGCGGAACGCCGTTTCGCCCAACTCACCCCGCCGACATCGACGGGTGGAACATAGGCTTTCTCCTCCCCCCGCCTCTGTGGCGACTTCAACTCCCTGTATAACCGACCATGGTAGCTCTGGCCCTCGGGCAGATTTTTTGCCTAGCGGCCATACACTATCATCGGTCCAACAACCTAAAGATTGCGACACCCATTCAGCTACCTCTAAAGAAAATATGGACGCCCCTACCGACTCTTCCGCCAACTCGTCCCCCCTCCGAATGGAGGAGGGACCGGCGGAGGACAAGGAGGGGGATGATGAACAGTTCGTAACGGTCACTAAAATCAGAGACCGCAAAAATCGAAATAAATTCAAACCCAGAGAGACTGCTGACGGGATCGCAACCGAACCTGTTGCGGAGGAGTGGTGCAGGTTCCCTGTTCGTCTCAGAGACCTGGGGACCGGCGCCACTCTTATCCGCAACCACGGAACACAGCAGCCGCACATTTGCGACGCTGCCGGTGCATCCCTGTCGGAGATCTCTCTGAGGCCCATTGGTTTCAATACATGGATTATTTCCTGCCCCAACTTGAGGGCACAACAAAACCTAAAACTGAAAACCAACATTGGAGGCGCGCACGTCGAGTGCTCTATTCCAATGCCCAAAGTGGTGGGCGTTGTCCAGGGCGTCCCCCTCACGGAGGACCTAGTGGAGATTGCCCACTCACTCAAAAGTCAGGACCTTAATGCCACCACTGCTCGCCTCACTAACCGAGACGGCACGGCCTCTAGGGCCATAAAAATAGAACTTTATGGCCTAACCAGCCTAACATCCAAACTAAAAATCGGGGCTCTCCTTTGCCCTCTGGAACCGTATGCGCCCACGGCGGCACACTGTGCCAACTGTTGCCGATTGGGACATACGGCGAGAGGGTGCAGAGAGAAAGGAACTATGAGTGGTTTTGGACAATTTCTATACACCCCCTAATTTTATGATATTTGCCCACAAAACACACACTTCGTCACACCATGCATTTTCCCCATATTTTCTTTATTTTTATTTGAAAATAGAGAATAAGAAATTTGGACAATTTCTATAGACCTCTTAATTTCACGATTTTAGCCCACTTTACTTTCACATAATCACTCCGCCCATTTTTTCAAAAATGTTCGTATTAAAACAGCGCCCCAGCATACTTGCCTCACTTTCCGACCGCTACTGAACACGCCATTGCTGACACTGAAGCAATGAACACGCCCCGCCACTGAACTCGCTAACACTGTGCTATGACACGCCACTTACTGTGCGCGCACACCGCTAGTGACGCCTGTCGCCTAGGACCACAGCGCTGTGTCATTCTGCCAAACATTCAACCGGTCGTACTTTCTACCTTGTGTGTGGAGCGAGGCAGACGTGTTTCAAAAGTGACAGAATTCTTAACCAGTGATAGCACTAAATCTTTTAAAATATACTACGTTGAGATCGGTAAGTGTTGTTACGGTCATTTTGTAGTGTAGGCCTAATTTGCCAGAGTCAACGCTGATGCTAACATATGTTACAAAATACATAGTGACTGTAGTTTGTCGCAAGTTTGCGTGTTAAATTTGCGATATATAGAAACAAGAAACGGCCCGTTAGCCTTCATTGCGCTTAGTAAGAAAATCTTTTTCTTTAATTGTTAACCGGGCTAGTAGTACGCGTTTTAGAAAAAATGAATTGGGTTGAGGAAGACCGATTGATCCTTCAATCTCACTTAGATTATCATAAATCAATGACGGCTTTTTTAGAGTCTGTATTAGCAAACCAGCCTGGATTTTGGACAGCGAACTCAATACCCAAAAAACCAATTAGTAATTTAGCTGACGTTCTTGAAAGAAGAACAAAAAAAGAGGTGAGTGATCCAAACGGTCTTCATCTATATTTAGAAAAAAATATTACAAATAGATCCCTACCAAATGGTATTAGAGTAGATGACTGTAATTTACAGGGATTTACATTGGCAACAATAAAACCGCATTTAGTTAATGGCTACACAATAATACAAGAAACAGAAAAAAGAAACTTGATGTCTGCTATTTGCTATGGAGAGTGGCTAATCGTGGGTGCTGAAATCCATAAAAAACAGAAAATACAAAATGAAATAAACTTGAACTGGACAGATTGGTTAAAAGTACACATCAGAATTTCAAAGACTTATGCTCATCAGTTGAGTGTTTTAGCCAGGTTGCTATGAGGGTACCCAAAATTGTATTTTCTTTCATTCTCTTTCCGAAAGGTGTTTAGTTTGTGGAAGCAAATTGAACAAATGTTAAAAGTACAGGAAATAGCCGATTTTTGGAAAAACCTCTAACGCTGGTCCATATCTATGATTGCTTGTTTGTTTTGTTTGTTTGTACAAAGGCTCTAATGCCTCTTAACAATTCTGTTTGAATCACATCTGAGACATTTTATCACTTTCGTTTTGTTAACTGCCTTAAGTCCATGTGATCATCACCGAGCAGACCGCACTAACAAGGAAAAATGAAAACGTGTAACTATTAGTCCGTGTGAGTGATTAATCACCGAGCAGGCCTCAAAAAAAAAAAAAAAAAATGAAACATGTAACTGTAACTGTAACTGTAAGTCTGAGTAAAAGCATCACTGAGTAGATCACAAACATTACAAATGAAAATGTGTGACTGTAATTTCATATGTGATCTATTACCTAGCAGATCACAAACAAGACAAATGAAAATGTGTAACTGTAAGTCTTTAAGTGAGAAATCACAGAACATACCACAAAAAGGCTGTACGTCTGAGAGTGTGAAATCACAGAACATACCACAAAAAGGCTGCAAGTCTGAGAGTGAGAAAATCATCGGACAGGTTACACGTAAAAGTGGCTTTAAGACTGAGAGTGAGAAAATCATCGGTCAGGTCATAAAATGGAGGGAGTGAGATTTTGTCTGATGTGTGACAAACATCATAATGACCAAGTCGCATGAGAAGCTAATGTTTGTATGTTTGTTTGTATTGTCTCATCCTAAATGTTATGGACTAAGTGTGAGGGGTTTTCACCGCGCTCATGCAAGTAGCTTGCTTTTTGCAAGTGAATTGAAACAGATTTTACATAGGTTTTAGCAACAGGACTGACGGTGGGGTATACCTGTAGCATCCTGGCAAAGAAAGATGATTTTGGCTTTGTATCTGAATAATTGATTGATTGATAACTAAGCACCCTGGACAAGCCTTCAAATCGTGGTAGTTGTGTGGATTTAAACCTTACTAAGCCATATGCTGTGCCGTGCCCGTGAAAATAGGTATAATGATCTCGCATAGCATTAGTGACAGGATATATTGAATTTGTTAACAGAATATTGAGCCTCTTAAAACAGAGTCATTTGTTATCATTTTCATGTCGTAGACAACTAAGAAATGATAGACGGAACACAGAGTTAAATGACTCTGTTTACAAGGACCTTAGAGAAACTGTGTAATCTCATGCGATCGTGGTAACCAACGTAAACAAGTGACGTAGTTCGATAGAAACGAGTTTGACAGTGTCGAACCGGTATCTATCGTACTACGCCACAGGGTCTTAGTAACGGCGTAAACAAGTGACGTAGTACGATAGAAACGAGTGTGATGGTGTCGAACCGGTATCTATCGTACTACGTCACAGGGTCTTAGTAACGGCGGTGTAAACAAGTAACATAGTACGCAATGGTAATTTGAGTATACAGTCACTGTGTAAGTTTTCTGCGGGCCGGAGTCTTCAATATTCGTACATTCAGAATAAAGATTTTGTGTTTGTCTGTGTTTGTGTGTGTGTATGCGTGTGAGTGCATGTATGTATGTATGCGTGTGTGTGTGTGTGTGTGTAAGTGTGTGTGTGTAAGTGTGTGTGTGTGAGTGCATGTGTTTGTCTGTGTGAGTGCGTACGTGTATGTGTATGTACGTGTGTGTATGTGCCTGTATGCGTGTGTATGTACGTGTGTGTGTGTATGTATGTGTGTCTGTATGCGTGTTTGTGTGCATGCGTCTGTATGTGTGCATGTGTGTATTATATTAATCGGAATGCGTCTGCCTGTAATGTGTGTGTGCCGTGTGTGTGTGAGTATGTACATCCCGTGAACCAGGGACACACACGGATTATACACCCACAACCGGGGACTTCCAGTAAATGGGGGACGTCGCCGGTTCCAGACGATTTGAGTTATCATTTGCAATGATATTATGACTGAAAACAATGTTACTGGTGAAATATGAGCAAATTCTGACGTATCCGGTTCATATGGTTACACACACACACACACACACACACACACACACACACACACACACACACACACACACACACACACACACACACACACACACACAAAATTGACATACGCACTTGATAACATTTTTTTTTTTTTATACCTACAGATAACAAATTTCCAAAGTCACCTATAACTGACAAATTACTTTTCAGGTAACTTTTAAAGTTCCTATAAGTTAGTTGACACAAGAAGTTATAAGTGTCTTAAAATAAGAACTTATAATTTCTTATAGGAACTTAAACATAAGAAATTGTAAGTTCTTGACTCAAGTCACAACTTAAGTCACAACTTACTCAGACAGATTTGACAAGATACAAGGACAATGAAAAAACTTTTTTTTAGTAATAGTCTGGTGGTGGTGGAGCTGATGGGGTTAAATAATTAGCGCAAGCGACATGACATCTTTCTGTGAAGTATAATGAAAAATAATAAACGATTACCAAATCTGATTTTTATTTGCTTAAAAGACTGTGTAGTTTTTCTGTGGTTTCCTGAACACAATCTGTTTTCCCATCTCTAAAAAACTAGCTTTAAGTTCTTCAACATTCACAGGAGATTGACTACACATCTTATTCTGAATTTCAGACTTCTGTTTCTTATAATTGTTCAAATCATCCTGCACTCTCTTAAATTCCTCGTCATCAATAAAATTATCATTTAATGCCTTACTGATAATAAGTTTCATACTGCTCAGCTTTGCACCGGCCAGTGTACTCAATGCTTCATGTTTTTTGTAATTTCGTGTGAAACCTCTTGTTTAGGGTTTTCCAAACCAAAGCAAGCCAGGCATGTAGCAACGCTAACACCCTTAACTGCAATTCCAATTAAACTTCCAATTCCTGTGGCAAACAGAACAATACCCCCTACAGAACATCCAGCTGAAACTGCATCAACAGCCATTGAAGTATTTTGTACAGAATTAAATACTGACTTATACCATCTCTTACACCGTGAATATTTTGCTTCCTCACTTTCCAAATATTTAATTGCTTCTGTAATATTATTTAATCTGAATGCATCTCCCTGTAATGTTTTATCTGATGCAATTGGTACAGCTGTTGCATGTGGATCAGGCGCAAGCGTTGTTTTAGTCGTCACAATTGATTCAGTCGGCTCAAGCGTCGGTAGTATTGGATAGAATTTTATCATTTTTTTATTGACAAATATTTTTTATTTAATCAGCAATTACATTTTGCAACTCGTCAAAAGTATACAATTTGCTGGCATAATAAAATGAAACAAGATCAATGTGTTCAAGGTTTATGTAACTTAGAAAAACAAAAGTTGTTTTGTCGACTAATATCTTGACAGCTAAAATACTGCTCGAAACTTCAAAAACATCTACATTTTTTCTAATAGCAATAAAGACCTTTGTTGATTCTGATACTGTTTCATCCCATGTAAGTTTTATTCCCTGTGCAATATTTGCCTCTTTCGCAGAAGTTACAGATCTCATGATAATTTCAAATACTATTGTCGCTTCTCTTGCAATTCTAAAGTTTGCTGGTGCAAACACAACAGAAGTATCAGATCTGCCCTTCCTATTTTTAAGAAGATACCTCCGTTTCTCATAATTTTCAACTTTCAGTTTATCTCTGCTATTGTTGTCTGGGGCAAAGCTTGGAACAAGGCTTACAATCAGCGGCCCAGAGTTAACAACTTTTCTAAAAACTAAGACACCTTCATCAGTGTATACATAAGGACTAATAAATTCAAACTTTATGTTCCAGTCAATTGTGGGTGCTGGCGTAGGCGTAGGCGGCACAGGTGAAACTACCCACTTATTACCTACATGTATTAAGTTGTAGGGCGCATTATTTACAAGAGTAGGCACAACTGGTACAGTAACATCATGCAGCTGACCAAGTTTAGGAATCTGTCTTTCACCGTCTTTCATGTCAACAATTACTTTTTGCTTGTAAATACCAGTCGAATCAAGTTCAAAACCATACACCTCTCTGATTTCTCCTTCCTTCTCAAAATCCTGCACGTCTGCCAAATCTTTCAACTCTGTTACCAGACATGCAAATGGTATGATTCTTTGGTTCGACTTTGGACCAGCACTCATTTTATTTAACAAAAATAAAATTATTTAATTTCCAACACAACACTAAAATCATGCATTACAACTGGTTTGTCATCTTGATTAGTTACAGATATACACAGTGACTCAAAGAAACTAGAACCTACTTTCTTAAACTGCGCAGGAAATCTAACAACCACACTTTCACAATAGGGAGCAGTTCCAGCTGGCACACATCTCAGCAAAGTTGAAGGCTTTCCATTGTGTACATTCTCAGTTGTGTTTAGTTCTTTTAAATAAACATTAAATACTGTGTGTACTGACAAATTGACAGGGCGTTTTCCAGTTATTTTAAGTTTTTTTGTCTTCATTGTTATAATACCAAACATAGCTTCATCTAAATCATCTGATCTCCACCAATCTTCATCAATATAAAATCCAAGTAAATATGCAAATCTATCTGAGATCCTTAACCAATTTTCTGACGGAAATTCTAATGTAACAAGTAGGTTAGCTGGATTTAAAGTTGCTTTAATTTTAAAATTACTTTGAAACCATTCAGCTATAGTACAAAAGTCATAATACCCAGGCGGTAAAGCTTCAGTTTTATTATCAAGATTTACTTTATTATATATATCATCTTCTATATTAAACCATTTTACTATGTAGAACATTTTATGGATAGCTACAGTCTTGCTACCATCACGATTATCAATCCCATTAGTTAACCACACTGGTTTGCTTGTGTCAAGATTTGTTAATGTGATAAACATTTTTATTATCTCATTAAAAAAAAGAAGGATGGAATTTAAATCACCAACAAGTGTCACTGTAAACGCATTTCAATTTAACGTGGATGCCAAATACAATGTTGCACCTACTTATGAACAGAAAATAATTCAACTAAATCAGCTTGATATAGCTGTGTCAGACGCAAGCGTACAAGATTTATTCCAAGTGAAAGTACCCAACCCCTTTGACCATTACCTAAACCCTCCAATAATGGATGATGTAAATGCAAGAAAATGGTCTTCAAGTCCACTACAGATATTTCAAAACCAACTCAACTTTGCCATACTGTGTTCAACTACAGGCTGTGGTGTTTCATTTACAGACCATTTGAATCACTCAAACAAACTGATTAGGTCTGTCTACTGTTTTCACACGTATTACCAATTAAGACGTATACTGTCAGAACTTCATACACCACTGCCCACTGAATCCAGTTTCAACAGGTTTAACAACCCCATGGATATGAAAGCATTTGAACACATCTGTAATGAATTTAACATCAGTCCCCGGTATGACTTTACACAAAAACTTGATGATCACAATGGCATGGGTACATTGTATTATGCTATGAGTCACAGACAATACTCACAAGATTACTACCCCGGTTACACTTCGTTGTCATCAAAATCACAAGTCTGGTTAGGTTCCATTGAACAGAAACAGACCACATTTATCTTAGACAGGAGTGACGGGTTTACTCAAGCGGGAGTCGAGCGCGTCAATGAGTCTATCAGAACATATGTCTGGTGTTTACTAGGAGCACAATCATTAACAAAATCAAACATTTTAAATGGGAGTGGCAAATTTGAAGCACAAAAACAGTTTCTTGCTAATCTAGAAGATTCAATAAACTCAACAGTTGATCTCCCATGTAGCATACAGCGTTACCAGGACGTTCTCAGATATGCCAGATCAAAAGTTGACTTTGTTGTTGGCATCGGGTTATACATGTTGCTGTCTGATCTTCAACTCCAAATGGGGACAATCACAAATTATAATAATGAAATCATTGTTGCTGGTGTTGATCAAAAATTAGGACTAAATCAATCTGTGAACTTGGGGGCCACAACCACACATGTACAGTCATTAAAATTATTACAGACACCTCCGGTAACACCCCCGGCCCCAGCCCCAACAGTAATGCAAGATGTAACACCATCACCATCCCCTGACACACATGAGTCAGAGAGAACTGCATTGGTAATAGGTCTAACGGGGTTAAGGGTTTTACTTCTTTATCTGTTTCATTAAATAACCCACCATCAACCCTCCTACTGTAACCAAAAATACCCACACATGCTCTGCCATAAACCCTACTACCTTTGCTGCAGTAGTAATCAACCAACTGACAACAGTACCTATTATGCCAGGCAAAGCATCCATTGCTTTCAGAGCCAATTTCTTAAGCAAGTCTGATATGTGAGACAGTTGTTTCTTTACCCATGACTGTAAATCTTTTGGATCTGTGGGAGCCGGTGGGCCTGGTGGACCTGGCGGTGCTGCACCCCCACCACCCCCACCACTGCCAGAGACAGCTAATACAACAGTACTGATAATAAATCCAAGAGCAGTAATTAAACTTGCAATTGTAATACCCTGCTCTCTGAAAAGTGTTTTAAGTCTCTCAGCCAACGTTGTGTCTTCGTGAAGTATTTTCTGAATAGTTTCTCTAATCCTGTTGACCTGTGTTTTCAGTTTTTGTCTTCCAATACTAATCATTTCTAACCTTCCTGATCTTTCTATCTGCAAATCATTTAATCTGTGTTGGATTCTTTCTTTCATTTCTGTGTCAAGATTCCCATTGTCTGCGGTAGCCAGTTTTTTTTTTCTCGTTCTATGTGTTTATCAAGCTCACCTATGATTCTTTGGTTCGACTTTGGACCAGCACTCATTTTAAAATCATGCATTACAACTGGCTACATTATTTACCATCTCACCTCTTATCATCTGCAACCCTATAATCTCCCTCATTGACAAAGGTGGATCATCTATTGTTTTCATAGCATCATTTATTTTTCCTTCAGTAAATGAGGTTTCTTGTATTACTGTGTTTGCTATTTCTGGTAGGCTTGTTACTGGTGCCATTTCAATTTCTTGCCCTGTTGGTAATCTTGTTTGCGTGTCGTGAAGGGCACTAACCAGTCTTGGCGTGACAGGAGACCCTCCAATTCCAAGGACCTTGCCAACCCAGAGTTACCACCGACTTCACCTTTAATTGTACTTAAAGCTCTAAACTTAGAAGGATTGTTTTTATGTGTTAGATATATTTTCCCTCTGTCCGTATTCACAAATAAATGTCCTTTATCATATTCAAACTGATTAGGATCTATTACATCTGGGCAGACACCAACACTGTTATAAAATGAGTTTACTTTGTCTTTTAACAGTTTGTGATACATACTACTACTAGTTACCATTCCAGTCATATCTGTGATACTGGTATCTGAGACATTCATGTCATCCATTTCAAAATCTTCATGACCAAATCCTCCCGCTGCCATTGTTTTTATTAATTTAATATTTTTTATTGTGCAGAATAAAAATGACAACGTCCTACGGATCGAAGTTAGACTCAAACAGAAAACTACGTGAACCTCATGGTGTTAATGCCATTAGGCAATCAATTGTTATCACTAACAATCCAAGTACCATAGACCAGAACCAAACACTTACAGTCAAGTTTCCAAACCTAGGTCCCAGTGATGTTATTGTTCCTGGCACTGCACGCCTAGCATTTAATATTGAACTAACATCAGATGCAGATGTAAACAGAACACTAGTTAACAATCTTGGCAGAGCAATTATTAGAACTATTAAAGTAAAACTTGAAGGACAGGAAGTGTTTAGTCTTGATGATGCTGATGTGTTTTACTGTTACAAAGATCTTTGGCTTACAAGAGAAGAACGAGAGGATCGTATTTACCAAGGTATACAGTCAGATAATGTTGGTAAACTTCGAATCAACGCCGGAGATAAATCAACGTCAGCAGCCAAGGACATTATAATGGCCGAAACATATGGAACCAGATTTTACATTCCACTTGAGTTTGAAATCCTAACAGCGCATTTGCCTTATTACCAAGGAGCACTAAATGACCATCTGAGTTTTCAACTAACTTTCAATGACTACTCTAAAATTATAAAATCATCTGCCACAGATGCAACATATAAGATTTCTAACATTTCTTTGGAATATGAAATTGTCACACATGCTCATTTCGCTACTCTAATTCAAAATCAGTACCAGTCAAAACTGTTTATTTATTATGACCGAGTGATTAGACATAGTTTAATGCATAAAGACAAGAGCAACCCAATGTGGAACATAAACTTGAACAAACCTGCCAGGTCACTGAAAGGTATTCTTATGTTGTTTGTTGAACCAGCGGCTCCATACAAACGGGATTCAGAAAAAATTCTACAATCCAAAGATTACACATTTGTCTTGTACAATTGAAGGCCGTCGTAATCAAGTGTATGCTTCAGGTTTGTTACCTTATCAACACTACAACGAGATCACAAAGTATTTTGCGGGTGGAAGGATTAGAGATAAACCAGCAAACATTGCGTGTAAAAGATTTACATCTGTATGACGTAAGGATTGGTCAATACCTTACAAATAAGTATGCTCTTTGGTTAAACCTTCGTAGTACGGATGATGACTACCTTCATGGGTCAGGTCGAAAGGTTGAAAACGGCAGTGATGGGATTACAATTCAGATACAAAAAAAGGTTGAAACTGCTGCAGCAATAAATATATATTTGTACCTGATATATGATGCACAACTGAACATAGAAGAGTGCAGGCTAAAAGGTGTCATGTATTAAATTATATTCTGTATTAAAATGAACCGGAGCTTGATGACACTTGACCCACACTGTGGTTTGTTTTGTAGTGCCACAGGGTGTGGTAAAACTGAATTTGTACTTAACCTGTTACAAACAAGATACATCCATCATTTTGAAAACATTGTAATATTCTGTCCTACAATCAAACACAACAAAGCTTATCACAACCGTTTATTCATTTGGACTGACAGCAACATCTACTTAGTTGACCCTGAGAAAAAACTGAATGACTACCTGCAATATTTTTACAAGCAATTTGAAGGACAGCCAACGTTGTTTATAGTTGATGACTGTTCTGCAGAGAAAGACATTGTCAAGAAAAGAAACACTCTAGCAGAACTTGCTTTCAGTGGCAGACACGCAAATGTAGATTCTCACTCAAAAATATAATGCTGTACTGAAAGATTTTCGAGAACAGTTAAAGTTTATCTGTTTGTTTTACTGTAAGGATTGTGACAGCTTTGAAGACTGTCTCAGAGAAAACGATGTCATCCCAAATAAGCATGAACGAGATGGTGTGAAAAATAAACTGAAATCAACTAAGCATCTAAAGCTCATTTTAAAGACAGATCAGCCCACAGGGTATGGGTTAGTAAATTAATTTATACATTTGTTTGCCCAATAAAAATGACAGACGGACAAACCCAAGTGTTTGATGTTACAGAATGCTTCAAAGATGTTAAATGTTTTTATGACTTAAAATCACATGTGTTTGAACCCAGCTTTAAACTCTCAACACTGACAATAAGGATACACATGTCATATAATGTTACTTTGGATTATTCAGATGGATCACCTCGTTATGATTATGAGACTGTTGATCTTAAGACAAATGCTTTTAAAGTTTATAATGCTAACAGTGGCCACTTGCGTTGGTTTGAGGCACTATGTAAAGAAATATTTCATCAACTAAGAAAACTACATTGTTATATTCAAAGTGTTACATTCAATAAAGTGATTTTACACCTGCAGGACAAGACTTCAAGATAAACACCAGGGAAGTGGTTGACTTGTTTATCATAGCTACAGTTAATACAGTATTACATAAGGTGTGCCAGCGGTAATTTTTTTTCATTTATTATTTTGTCGGACAAATAAAAATGACGGACAATGCTCAAAGCCCATCAGGCTCATCAGGTTTAAGAAACGTGTTTCACACAACAGACCTGCCTATATCTAATACTAACAATGTCTATGAATCAATAGAAAACTCTTTTTCTGTCATACAAGATAATCTTGTTACAGGCAGTGTAAAGATTCAGATTGTTGCGAAAATAGAATTTACCAGAGTAGATGGTGAAGTGATTGTATCGTATATTTCAACAAGACAACACACAGTTAACACAAGAAGAGAATTGGAGAACGTGTTTAGAGACAGACTTTTACCTGACTTCCTCCAAGCAATTGACAGTGCTAAAATGAAGGGGTCTGGTTGGCATGAAGGTCATGTGCATGAACTACAACTAAAACAGTCAAGGTATCATCCTATATTAGGTAAATCATGGATACCACTGCCAACAGAGGTTGCAAATAAAAAGGCTGTTGTTAATATTCAGAACAATGATAATTTTTGTTTTATGTGATGTGTGCTTGCTAAACTACACTTTATAAAATCAAAACCTGAACGTGTATCTAACTACACCAAATTTGTAAACGAACTCAACTTCAGTGGCATTGATTTCCCTGTTAAAATAGAAGACATAGACTTGTTTGAAAAACTAAATCCTGCAATATCTGTAAATGTGTATGTGTGGGATAATGAATCAGTTGACAAGTTACAACCTATTAGAGTATCATCACTTGCTCCAACCTATGGACAGCCAGAAGATAAGCATGATGACATGTTATTAATTGGCCCTGCCGGTGATGAAAATAACTTCCACTACACAATTATCAGGAGTATGTCACGTCTAATTCATAATCATGTATCAAAATATGGTAGGAAACAGGAAGTGTGTAAAAGATGTTTACAAAGATTCTCCTCGATTACAGTAGCACAGAAACATGTTTTACACTGTAGGTCAGCTGATGACATACAAACAGTACTTAAGTACCCAGATCCTGGTAGTCAAGTATATTTTAAGAACTATAGGAAAGCTGCCGTTTGTAGTGTATGCTGATTTTGAATCACTGGTTGTTCCATATGAAGGTCCTGTTCCAGAGTCATTACCAAAGACTATAAAACTAAGTGACCAAGTGGTGTGTTCTTTCGGATACATTATTGTTAGGTCAGACGGTTTGCATTCAGAACCTGTTATCTACAGGGGTGAAAATGCAGCAGCTGAGTTTTTAACAGAAATGAGACATCTGTATAGTCAGGTAGTACAATATCTCACAACATGTCAGATGCCTTTGGTGATGACAGAAGAAGACAAACTGAAATTTGATACAGCTGTGACGTGTTGGATTTGTCATCAACCTCTGGGATGTGATAAAGTTCATGACCATGATCACATAACTGGGCGTTACAGAGGTGCTGCACATAACAATTGTAACTTGTTATTAAAAATAGATCCTAAGACATACAAGTTACCAATCTTTTTTCACAATCTCAAAGGATATGATTCACACATTATCATGCAGGCTGTGGACGAGTCTTACAAAAACATTAATTGTATAGCCCAGACAACTGAGAAATACTTGACCTTTAGGTTAGACAAATTAGCATTTTATGACTCTATGCAACATTTGCCTTCAGCACTTGCTAGTCTGGCAGAAGGACTGACTGAGTATCCAATAACAAGTAAATATTTTGAGCCAGACTTGATCAAAAAAGGTGTTTATCCATATGAGTACATTGATCACTGGGTTGTGTTTGAGGAAAGGAGACTGCCACCAAAAGAGAAATTTTATTCTACACTTAATGGTAAAGGTATTTCTGACTCTGAATACCAACACGCACTTGATGCGTGGGATAAACTAGGGTGTCAGACAATTGGTGACTATCACGATCAGTACTTGAAAGCTGACGTTTGCTTGCTAGCAGACGTATTTGAAAGTTACCGTGAAAAGGGTTTGTTACACTACAGTCTCGACCTGGCTTGTTACATAACTAGTCCTGGCATGACATGGGATGCATTTTTAAAATCCAGTAAGATATTTATAGATCTGTTGTCTGATCGTACAATGGGTGAAATGGTGGAACGTGGATTGAGAGGAGGCATTAGTATTGCAGCGAACAATTGTGCCAGAGCTAATAATAAATATCTGGATGACCCGGGTCATGGTGACCTTGACTATGACCCCTCAAGCCCTGGGTCAAGGTCATTCATTACCTACATGGACGCTAACAATTTGTATGGCTGGGCGATGTGTGAGTTATTGCCCTTGAAAAACTTTTGTCTGCATGATTTGTCACAGTATGATGTAACAGAGTCAGGGTTAACTAACAATATTATGAATCTTGACCGAAACGATCCAAAGGGTTGGATCTTTGAAGTTGACCTGGAGTACCCGCATCATCTACATGATTATCACAATGATTATCCCTTGGCTGTTGAGAAAATGAGTATGACAGGGAAAAAAGAAGACATCAAACTTGTACCAAATTTGAATTACAAATTCAATTACGTTTGCCACTATCGCTTGTTACAGTTTTACATCAGACACGGGTTAGTACTAAAGAAAGTTCACAGAGGAATTCAATTTGATCAGAGTGCTTTCATGAAAGATTACATAATGAAGAACACAACATTGTGTGCCAGAGATGGCAACACTGCATTTGACAAAGACTTCTTTAAGCTTATGAACAATTCATGTTTTGGTAAGACTATGGAAAATCCTCATCACCGCAAAGATGTGAGACTGGTCACAACTGAATTGGGTGCAATTAAACTTACAGGTAAGCCACAGTACACAGGGTACAAAGAGTTTCATTCATCATTGTATGCAGTGTCACTCAAAAAAAGATTGTTAAACTGGACAAGCCAGTATTCATTGGTATGGCAATTCTTGAGTTGTCAAAACTGTTGATGCTTGAATTTTATTATGATTACTTTAAACCAAAGTATCCTGAGTGCCGTCTGCTATACACTGACACTGACTCTTTGATCATTATGTGCCTACTGAAGACTTTTATGAAGACATGAAAACAGAGTTACACATGTACGACACGTCTGACTACCCTAAGGATCATCCGCTGTACAGCACACAAAACAAAAAAGTACCTGGTAAGTTTAAGGATGAACTGAATGGTGTGCCAATAGTTGAGTACGTTGGACTGAGATCAAAAATGTATTCTATAACTGCACCAAAAGGGAAGTCAGTCGAAAGCCAAAGGAATAAAAAAAATCAGCGATAAAAAATAAAGACATACGTCATGAACATTACAAGCAAGTGTTAGATGGTGCATTAATGCCTGATTATCCAAACAAGTCACTGAGATCAAACAAACATAATCTTGAAATGATCCAAACACATAAGAAGTCACTTGCAGTTGGGGACACGAAACGTGTGTTTCATAGTAAGGAAAAAGCTTATGCGCCTGGACACTACAGGCTCAAGTTATCAGAAGAAATAGCTGATAAACTGGTTGATGAATTAATCGATGAGTTAGTTACTGAAATGAGTAACAGTGTCTGGGGGAATAATCTGTAATTCTTCTCTGACAAATGCCCTCTGTGGTGCAGGGTCATACAGGTAATATATTGTTGCGTCAGGACCGGGGACTATTTTTTTTATATTGTGTACGGACGTAGACCAGATGGGGTCTGTCGCTCTGCGCTTCACGTCATTTTCTGATTCTCCAGGTTGATATAAATATCTTACCTGTTTAGTAAATAAACTTGTGTCTGGAGGTGGTGACAGTGTTTTTGGCTCTGTCATTGATTTCAATTTAATAGCATCAACAGGCTTAGGGTGTCCTTCATTATTCATTGCTTTTATCACAGATGGTAATCTTTGTACCCACTCTGTGTTTCGTGTGTCATGCATAAGTTCCTTTGAATACTGGTAGCTGAAAAGTCTTTCTGATAACTGTTTGTTAAAGTTTTCTACAATTGCCTGTGATCTGTGTACGCCTGGAATGCCTCGTGTAACCAGTACGCCATGCTTTGCAAATAACTGGTTAACAGCACCTTTGAATTCTGATCCGTCATCAACTTGAACAAGTCTAGGGAATTTTAAAGGACCTCGACTATATATCTTTGATAATGCTGTAGCAACTGTGGTAGCAGTTTTGTCAGATATGGGTTCAGCATCCTTATACCATGAAGCTATGTCTATGACAGTCAGTGCGTATCTGTAACGCTTTTTTCTTATTGTATCATGTGGTAGGAACAGGAGGTCCATTTGATGTGTGTCATTTGGTGTTGTGTTTTCAAAATGAGGTCTTGTTATTTTTCTTGGAGCAGGGAGGTATATCTGCCAAATTGCTTGTCTCTGTAACCATTGTTTTATCTCATTGAGTGATATATCTCCGCCCACAGCGGCATGTAATTTCTGAATAGCGGTTGCTCCTTTCCAATACCCTGATGGAGAGTAATATATTTTCGATAGTTTATTTTCAACCCCGGGGTCTTTCATTTTTTCTAGCAATATAAAGTCCCGTAAAAAATACGAATGTCATTCCCACTAGAACAAAGATTATCTCTCCGTTTCTTTGTTCTGTACTTGGTTGATAGTAGTCACTAAGTTTTGGTTTTGGGATAGACATGTCATTACCTGTGACAAGATAGTATTCACAAATTGCGTCATCAACATTAGAAAATGTATGTTGTGCGTGACCTTCAAGTCGGAATTTTTCATTGATGAAATCAAGTTTTTCAATTCTATTCTTTTCATATTCCTGCTGGGCTTGAGCAAGTTTTTCTGATGCCTCATTGTGATGTTTCATTTGTTCTGCGGATTCCTCTCTACCTACTTTTGAAAAGAGATAGTTTGAGCCACTGAATGCCAAGGCATTAACCATCGCACCTCCAATTATTACTGCTAAAGTCACCATACTTATTTTATTTACATAGAAACATTTTCTGGAATAATTCCTTGCTTGACGAGAAAGTCTTTCATCGAAATTGACGCTGTTACAACATCAATTAGCTTAGTGCTGTCTTCGAAATCTAATCTACTCAGGTCTGCTGATTTCATTTTGAGTAGATTTTTTCCCAGCATAGAATAAGCTACTGCTAGTACGCTGATTATGGTAGAGTGATAGACAAGGTTCATTAAGTTCTTTGTGTCGCTCATTTTCTAAGGCAATAAAAATTTAAATAATATTTTATTTACTCCATATAAAATGGGTCATCGGCTTTGAATGTTACTGGTAATGTGGAGACTTCTGGTTTTGTTTTTGGAGTGTCTGATTTTTTGGTCACTGCACGAGTTTGTGGTTTGTATTTTTTATATAATTGATACCCTACGTAACCAAATCCGACAACAAATCCGGCAACTATATATTTTGTTGTTTGAGGTTCGGGGTCAGGGTTAGACTGGGTTGTTTGTCTCTCACTTTGATGAGGGAGTGACGGTATTGACACAGGTCCTGATGGTGCTGACGGTGGATCAGATACATGAGTCATTTCTGTTTGTGCCTTAAGATGTAATTTTTTTTGTCTGTTATATTCGGCTAATCTTTTTCCAGCTTCAACCCTGCCTGGACTTTTAGTCTTAGTCACAGTTTGAACCTGCGTCATGACAGGGTTCGGTTGTGGAGTCGTCTGGGTTTCGTCCATTTTTTCTGCAGTAAAATTTATTTTTGAAAAATCAATATGACTCCCGGTAACAAGCAAGGTTACCACAGGTGCAAGGTAATTCCCAAACTTGTAAAATATGACGCATGCTAATTTACAAATTGAACTTGAAACAATAGGATTCCTTTCAAGGTCGTGTGAAAGACTGTCAGTGTCTACAGGTAGAAAGTGACTTACTGCTTTTGTGTATAGACATACAAGAGATCGACTTAAATCACGAGTCATTAGTGAAGCAATGTGATTTCATATTTTGAATGAAGTTTGATTAGCTCGTCAGTGGTGAGGGATTCTATATCTTCTGCCATGTATTGTTTTCCGAGATATGCTTTTGATTTGCCTGAAACAACTACAGAGAGAAGGCGCTGTTTTTTCGAGTCTAAATCTTTGTTTTCCACAGCGTTGATATCGTTTAGAATAAGTAATTCGTCTTGATTCATTTTATAATAAAAAATATTAATTTTAAATGTCATTGATTTTGGAAATCTTTATTTTACCGAAAAAAAATAAGGGGAAACAAAGAAAAATGGACGGCGTGAAGGTGTGGAAGATTTTCGGGCAAAAAATCATGGAAATTTGGGGTGTATAAAAATTGTCCTAATTCTTATTCTCTATTTTTCAAATAAAAATAAAGAAAATATGGGAAAAATGCATGGTGTGACTAAGTGTATGTTTTGTGGGCAAATATCGTAAAATTAGGGGGTGTATAGAAATTGTCCAAAACCACTCATAGTTCCTTTCTCTTGCAGAGCGAAGCACGCTATCTGCGTCGGTTGCGGTAGCAAGGACCACCGCTGTGCGGACTGTCCCTACACGGCGGTGCCCAAGTGCACTAACTGCGGCGGCCCACACAGCGCGGCCTACCAGACGTGCCCCAAAATAATCCTCTACCGCGAGGCAAACAAAATTAGAAATCAGAGCTACATTCCCTACAAAGTAGCACTTTATAGGGCCCAAATAAACATCAATCAGAGAGAGTCAGCCAAGGAAAGCAAAATCCAAAAGCCTGACTCACCAAACTTAGATAAGACCGCTTGGGTTAAACCCCCTACTCTACCCAAGCGTCCCCAAACCCCCCGACTCTGAAAACACCCCCACCAAATAGCCTCGTCCAGAAGTTAGTGCCTGAAGTGGCCCTGGTTGCCTTCCAACCAGGGCCAACTCAGGATAAACCAACCGCAGACATGATAGCAGTAGTTACTAATAATACTTCTCTTCCGACGACCGTGCGGGGCGCGAGCCAGCCGGCATCAAAACCACGTGCAAAGTAATATAGTTGGCCCTTACGGCCATAACCATATACATAGAGACAGATTTTAACCATCAGTTTTAAATTGCTTTTATTTTGAGTTAACCAGTTCTTACATGTAAATAGACGCTTACCGGACATTAGCCCCCGGACTATAAATACGGAATCCTCTTAACCAGAATTTTAACCTAGCCTGAAATAAAGTTGTTTTTATACAAGTCCACTAGTAGAAAAGGACCGTTGTTTTGGATGGAGTACAAATGGGACGGCCCTTGGCCTCCCGAGACCTAATCTACCATTAAATATGTACCAACCAAGAGTGAGAGAATCATTTTACTGGTCATGTAGCTTTGTCTACTGACCCACATAGATGTTTTTATCCTGGCCCCATCCCCCCCCCCCCTCCCCCGTCCCCAAATCATGTTAACTAGCTAGTCCCTCATACTAGTATTAGTGAGTAGGGACAGAAAGCCAGACTCAAGTGTGTATGACATCACCCTTCTGAGCTATAAATAGCTTAATAGCTGATATGGGTCAACTGCGTCGGTGAGCCAAAGTGAAACAGAGAGATACGAAAGGAAGGGGGGGGGGGGGGAGGGGGGTATTTTAGTTGTTTGAGAGAGAGTAAATTGTTTATGTTGCTACAAAATGAGGTTTGTTATTTGAGCTTGTGGTTGTTTTGTTAAAGAAAAAGTGTTGAGTTGTGTTGTGCTTCCGGGTGATGTTGTGGGAGGTGATGTCTAGTGACAAATATGAGAGCCATGTATTCGTTCGCCAGCGAATTAGCCTATAGTTATATTCGTGCGCCGGTTGCTATGAAGTGAAGTGATTCTATGAGTGCGCAGTGTGAGAGAGGACGTATAGACTTTGGGTGAGGCTGCTGTTGTCTTGTGTCCTGCCCGACCTTTTGGTTCAACCTGTTGCTTTGTTTGTGGGTTTGTTGGTATTATGCTTTCGTTTCGATTGCAACTCCTGTCAGATTGTATGCACAAATTGATTGAATGCAAATGACGTCAGACAGTCAGTGTTGTTACATGCGTCGTCTGCTGCAGTCGGTCGTTTAGTGCAGTATGAAGAATGCAGGCTTAGATGGGACCATTTTTCGATGTAATGATAGGTCAGAGAAAAAACCTAATGTTGCCAAAGGGCGTAACAGTAAAGTATTGTTTGTGTGAATGCTGCCCGTTTCAGGGAAGAACTGGAAAGTCGAGTGCTGAGCGAAGAGAGAAGGCGACAATGGGAAAAATATCCAGCACTATTACGTTGGAATATATGCATAACAGTTACGACACGCCTGTAAATGAAAACACTTTTAACATTAACAAAAGTTGAGTTTAAAGAGGTTTTAAAACAGTTTTAATAAAAACTGTTGCCCGACACACTTCTAAAAACAACAGTTTCTTAGTTTTAAACCTTGTACCGCGCCATAAACGACGCGATTGCTTTTCAGTCTTAGCTGTCCTATAGTGTGGAATGTGGGACTTGGCCAACTGGATCCATCTGGTGCACTCCAAATGTGTATTTGTGAGTGGTTTGACGTGCAACTCGGTGCGCGCCACTGAAATGACCTACTGATTCCAGGGATAATGCAAATCTTTCATTCATAAGAGAGCATTCAGCAGCTCTATAAAACCAAAAGTGATGACCCCCCCCCCCCCCACCCCCCGAACAGCCCCACCCAAACAATCATAACAAAATCGACCAGAGGTATGTTTAGTGAGGTATTTGTTCACTGTGTGTTGTGTCATTGTGCTTGACATTTTTAATGCAGGAAAAAAAAGGAATACACATTAAGTTGAAAAAAGAATGACAATAATCAAATAAATGTGGAAAAGAAGCATCAAATATTCCGTGAACTTTACCTTATTACAGACACCTAATTTTCTTGAGATAGTCCATGCTAAAATGAATGATTTGACGAGGACACCCATTTTTACTGTAATGCCAGTTTTTGTGTGAGAGGCACCCACTTTATTGGTAGAAACCCATTTTTTCTCCATCCAGTAGCTCTGTGTCTAGAAAATGTCTGTTTTATTTTAAGTTGTAGAGCTAAGGTGAGTTCTAAACATTCGCATCAACTCCAGAGCCCTAGAATAAATAGAAATATGGGAACCCATTTTTACATAAAATGGTAGGTAACCCACTCTGAGGCTTTTGTCTCCATGTGTGTGTGTGTGTGTGTGTGTGTGTGTGTGTGTGTGTGTGTGTGTGTGTGTGTGCGTGTGTGTGTGCGTGTGTGTGTGTGTGTGTGTGTGTGTGTGTGTGCGTACACCAAATGACTAAAATGGGTTACTTTCTTTACCATCCTTATGCAAACTGGGTGTCTGTGAAATTCTGGGTGACTAAATCAGACACCCATTTTTTCTGAGGGTTGTTTCTGTATTATCTTTCATTCAAAAGTCAGAAAAAAATATCAAAATACGATGTCCCCATTTTAACAGATTTACTTCATGGTTGTGTTTCAGGGATGCCCTGGGCCTGTGTGTGGACACGGAAGCGGCCGGAGTGTTTTCAGATCAATTTGCTGATCGCTGATTGGTTAAGCCAACACCGATGAACGGAGTTGTTTCCCTTGCTTAAACGTCTTTCGTCTCCAACGGTCACACCGGCCATTCTTTCGCGTTTATGCAATATTTCTCAGTTAAGAGCACGCCCAAATGTACTTGTTCAGTGCAGTTATTTAACTGAGAGATGCCTCCAATCCCCGATACCCGTTTGGCCCAGAAAAATAAGGCGTCTGCTTCAAACGTGTCTTCCGCCTCTCGGCCGCTCTGACCGTTGAGTCTTGTAGTAAATGATAATAGAACCCCACGATTTTAACAAAAGCTTTCTTCTTCAATGAAAGGAATTCGTTCAATAACCCCATTACAAGGTCAATCTGCCACGCGATTTTGTTTCTTCTTTTTTTTTCTGACATGTGTTAACTTGCCACATGCATGCACAGTATCAGTTGACTTTTTTTTAAAAAACAAAAATGGCGCCAGATTTCAATCCTCGTTCGCAAAACTGCCTCGCGATTCGAAGAACAAACGTCCACAAACAGGTCTTTAGGAATGTGCAACTGAAGTGTCGCTTTTTACTGTATTGCCAGTTTTTAGTTCTCAGGGTCACCCTGGTCAGCCCCACAGGGTGGGTTTTTCTCTCTATTCTGGGGCATGCATGTGTTTCTGTCTACCCTTTGTCCATTCACCTGTATTTGCCTTTTTAAAACTCTCCCTACTGTCTGCACTGCCTGTAGCTCTTGATATTGGATGTGTGTTGCTAAATGGTCTTAGCCTTATGTCTTGGCCCCATGTGTTAGGTTTATTTAACTCATTCTACCCCAGACACACCACGGCAGGATAAGGATCCACCATGATAGTTCAAGGGTGATGCCAGAATAGCTTGGCGCCTGCGTGCGAAGCAAAAGTGAGTTTATATTCTGGGCCACTGGTCGTCCGTCCGTCGTCCATGGTAAACTTTAACTCATTCTACCCCAACACCAAAATCCTTAAATTTTGCCCTTGTCCTCTCAAGACCGCATTGCAGCGCAGGACACAGATCGACCATGATAGTTCAAGGGTGATGCCAGAATAGCTTGGCGCCCGTAGGCGCCAAGCTGTTCTGGCATCACCTTTGAACTATCATGGTCGATCCTTATCCCAGGGGTGGGATTCTTCCGCGTTTCCGCGGATTTCCGCGGAAATTCTTTCACAATTCCGCTGAAGCATTTTTATTTTCCGCGTCTAATAACAACGAAAAAGACGGGAAAAAAATCTTCTTAAATGGCAAAAAAAAATCTCAAATGGGTTGGATTTGTATGTAGTTTGGTTCACTATCGCCCGACTTTTCCGGTAGCTTTAGGTCGCAGTGGAAAATGGCGGTGAAAAAGGATATTGTCCAAGACAGAGTGCCGTTTAGTGTGCATCTGAACATAAACTGGTACGCACATTCCATTTTTATACTGCAGATCAGGAGTGTCATAACAAAGTCCATTTTCGGGTGCGTTTGGTCTCGCTCCCCCTGTCGGTTTTTGGATACTTTGGCGAACGGTGGACACGCGCCTATCCCCCCCCCCCCCACCCCCCCTGTCGTTTGATTTTTCGGCCGCTGAAAATGAAGGACATGAACACCCCCCCCCCCCTCCCACCCGTCGTTTGATTTTCCGCGCATTCTTTCTCGCTCCCCCTGTCGGTTTTTGGATACTTTGGCGAACGGTGGACACGCGCCCATCCCCCCCCCCCCCTCCCCTGTCGTTTGATTTTTTCGGCCGCTGAAAATGAAGGACATCAACCAACCAACCCCCCCCCCCCATCCCCCTTCACCCCCCCCCCCTTCCCCCCCCCCCCCCCCCCCCCCCCCCCCCGTCGTTTGATTTTCCGCGTTTTCTTTCTTACTAGAATCCCACCCCTGTTATCCTGCTGTGGTGTGTCTGGGGGTAGAATGAGTTAACGGTGGCATTTTCTCGGAGACTATTCAAGCCACATTCTTCAAGCTTGGCCCAAGGATACTTTGTGGCAAGACCTTTTTAAACATGCCAATTTGAGTGACCTCTCTCAAAGGGTCACGCAGGGTTGACAAATGTGTGAAAACTGCTTGCATTTTCAGAAAACGTGGATTTTGACTGCTGCAGAAGCCAGCCCTCGTCACCGAGGTCACATATGTAAATCAGTCATACACGGGATCACTCTTTTTATTCTTGTGCAAGGCCCCTTAAACCAAAATTGGGCTGTTTCTGTTTCTAATGCAACTTTGGTTTTAATCTTTCTTTCTTTCTTTCTCCAGTTGGCAAATGGCGCCTGGGATGGACCCGAGACTGAGAGTAGTGCCAGCGCATCGCAATACGAGGGCAGTGATGACGAGGAGTTTCTTCCTTGCTCGAGCTCACCGGATTCAGAGGGTGTGTCGGCATCAATTGCTGGGATCTCTGACATAGACAGTATTGTATCGACTATGTTAATTTCATCAAAGTGGCAGGTTCGGGGTGGCCAGGTGTTGGTGACGCTAGTACCAGCAAGGTGCAGTGTGCGTTAGGGGGTGGCAATGAGAATGTGGATAGGCAGGGGGAACATGATGCTGGAAAGAGTGGGGAAAGAGCACTTACAGAAGAAACAGGTGTGCACGTGTCGCAGAGAGGGAAAGGAAAGTACAAATGGGACAAGAAACATGCATGCAAATTGTGTGGCAAGCTTGTCTTGAAAATGAGTACGCACTTACAAGATGTCCATGCAGATGAGGCAGACGTTGCTAAAATTTTGTCGATGAAAAAAGGGACCAAGCAGAGACGTCGAGCATGGATCAGACTACAAGATGAGGGTGATTACATGCATAACGTTGCTGTTCTTGAACACAAATCAGGATGTTTGATTCCTAAGTATCGCACCAAAACTAGTAAGGTAGACGACCTTCTCGCCTGTAGCCATTGCAAAGGGCTCTATGAAAAAAAGCTGATCTCTGTACACTCAAAACGTTGCTGTCAGAAGCCAGGAGGGTTTCAGATCACTCGGCGAGGAGACGCGGCGCGCCGTGGTCGCCTAATGCTTCCAATACCCTTAGACGTTGAATTTTCATTCTATCACAAGGTCTTGGCCAGCCAGAGAGATGATGAGATAAGCCGTCTCATCAGAACTGACCCCTTGCTTCTTGAGTATGGAAAGAGATTATTTGACCGCAGGGACATTGAAGAACACACGGCTGGACAAATCAGCTATAGGATGCGGGAGTTAGGGAGACTATTAAAGATTATCAGAGTGAGGTCAGAAATGAAAATCGCAAGTTTAAATGCTGTGATCAATTCAGCTAGCTTTGATCATGTTGTCCTGGCTGTAAAAGAGCTAGCAGATTTTGATGAGGACACACATCAGTTCAAAAAAGGCAATCTCGCAATGCGCATAGGCCATGCTTTGAAAAAGTGTTCACAGATCAAACAGTCACAGGCATCCAAACAGCTTGGGCAGGGTTCAGACGACAGGTGGCGACAGGAGCTCTCTGAGGCGCAGCAGTTTGACTCTGTCTTCAACGGGGACTGGTATGATTGTGTGTCCGCTACAGCAGCCCAGGCGGTCGGGAAAATGACCATGAACAAACCCAAGCTGATCCCATCATGTGAAGATGTGAGGAAGGTCCAACATCTTCTTGAGACAAGGATGGTTTCGGAAGATTATCCGACGGTGGTTAAAGCAACTCTTTGTGCTGTATCACTTTTCAACCGAAAACGAGGGGGAGAAGTTCAGAGAATGAAGGTGTCCGACTTCCAGAATGCTAAGATTGGATCGATCACCAATCAAGATATCTTGAAAGGTCTCACAGGGGCGGTCCGTGGCGCAGTGGTTAAGGCGCCTGCCACCAATGCTAAAGGTGCGCGGTTCGATACCGGGTTCCGGCGTTGGACTTTTCTCCTCTGGTAATTGTCACCGGTAATTCGGGCGGACCGTCGGGGGTTCTTTCTCCGGGTACTCCGGTTCTTCCACCCCCCCCCCCCCCAACTTTGGTACCGGTCTCAGGCCACTTTACAAATTTCAAATACAAGCGATCAAAAATCTCTGTAACTTCAGTAGCTGACTGGCCCTTCGTTTGTCTTGTACTGTGTTTGTCTTAAATGGCGTAAATCCGTGTCTGTTTCGTGAGTGTGTGTGTTGGGTTTCAGGCGCGGCGCTTTGAGGCGATTTCCCCAAAATTGAGAAAAAGCGCCTATATAATAACGGTATTATTATTATTATTATAAGAAGAAAATGGTGAATCATTTTCAGCGAGTGGAAATCAGAGGCAAGTTTAATAGGAGTGTTCCCGTTTTGCTGACGAAGAAGATGATGACAACTGTGGACAGAATCCTTCAAATGAGGCAATCAATGCCAGCTCTCGCTGATTCCCAGTGCATCTTTGCCACACCTTCTGGTCAGAGGCCTTACAGAGGCCATGATGTTCTGAAGGCGCATGCCCTAGAAGCAGGGGTGTCATACCCAGCCATGTTCACATTTACTCAGTTGCGGAAGCAGGTTGCAACTTTGGCTCAGTCAATGGCCATCTCGGAGTTAGACCAGGATCAGCTGGCAGATTTCTTTGGCCATGATATTCGGATACATCGCCATATCTACCGCCAACCTCAAGACGTCCTTCAAAAGGCAAAAGTGGCAAAGATTCTTCTGTCGGTTAACAATGGGATGACAGATTTTGAGAGTTGCATTAGAGCTGAGCTGGGCGATGATGAAGAGATTGACTTTGACAATGAAGACACATCAGAAACTGGCAGAGAGGTCTCGGGGGGAACAGCACCTGTGAATGAAGCAAGTAGCAAGTCAGCAACACAGGAATCGATGAGCATGACGGAGAAAAGACGTCCAGAGCCTGATGACAATCTAGATAGTTTTGATGATGACAGTACTGCGTCAGCTCCTGTTCGAAAGAAAGCTAGATTTACAAGGAAACCATGGGGGAAAGCTGAAGAGAAAGCTGTTTAAACTCGTTTCAAGACACACCTCGTCATGAACAAACTTCCTGGAAAGGCCGAGATACAGTACGCAATGGCAGAGGAGCCTGCACTTAGACATAGGCGCTGGACAAACATTAAGGATTACGTCCGCAACAGACTGAAAAAGTTACAAAAGAAATGAATTGAGGTTCCCCGCCACTCGCGGCATTTTCGATTTCATACAGATTTATTACATGAGTGTTATTATTGGGGTGGTTTCAGCATGTATAGCCTGCTTTTTTTTTTATCTGATGGACGCCTGGATCATTTGTGACCCTCTCTCACAAAATCAGTCTTAAGAACTCGCATTTTGGATGTTTTGACATATATACATTTATGGAAACTACAGTGTTTGCTGATTACTGTGATATATGACTGTAGGCTGTAGTGCAAAAATTGTAAAAGCTGTTAGTGTTTAAAGTTGTTAAAGCCTCCTGTTACCATTTTGAGAAAACAGCCTGTGAAGTTTCTGTGTGCAGCATAATTGGGGCCAAGGGCAGACTTTTAAAATCATTTTTTTACGTATTTAATGGCATTTTTCATGATAAAGATTTTAACCATACGATACTTTGGTGTATGTAGAATACATTTCTCCAAAAAAGTGAAAATGCCCCAGATTGACCCCCACCACATATTATTGCGTGTAGTGCTGATTGGCTCGCTGCGAGTTAAGACTGGTTTCGTGAGAAAGGGTCACATTTGTATACTGTATAACCTTTGGATTTGCAAAACGAAACAGCCGGCTGGGGACAAAAGACAATAATAAGATAAGAAAATCATTGACAATGTAAAGATTGATTACAAGAGTGTTACGGGGGGGGGGGGGGGGGGTGCGGATCATTTTGTAATATACTGCATGCCATTTTAAAAACTCTGCAAATGAAAGAATGGTTGGTTGCACTGCATACCATTTTAAAAACTCTGCAAATGAAAGAATGGTTGGTTGTTTGTTGGAGACGAAAGACGTTAAATAAAGGCTGAAGTTTCAAGTGATTTCTTATGTTGTCAGTTAATTAATTAATGTCAGTGTTCTGTTCTGTCATTTTAACTCATTCTACCCCAAGACCGGAATCCCCAAATGTTGAAGTCGTCTTCAGAAGACTGCGTTGCTGTGCAGGACACGGATCCACCATGATAGTTCAAGGGTGATGCCAGAATAGCTTGGCGCCCATAGGCGCCAAGCTATTCTGGCATCACCCTTGAACTATCATGGTGGATCTTTATTTTGCTGTGGTGTGTCTGGGGTAGAATAAGTTAAGCCCAAATGTTGAAGTCGTCTTCAGAAGACTGCGTTGCAGTGCAGGACACGGATCCACCATGATAGTTCAAGGGTGATGCCAGAATAGCTTGGCGTCCATAGGCGCCAAGCTATTCTGGCATCACCCTTGAACTATCATGGTGGATCTTTATTTTGCTATGGTGTGTCTGGGGTAGAATAAGTTAAGCCCAAATGTTGAAGTCGTCTTCAGAAGACTGCGTTGCAGTGCAGGACACGGATCCACCATGATAGTTCAAGGGTGATGCCAGAATAGCTTGGCGTCCATAGGCGCCAAGCTATTCTGGCATCACCCTTGAACTATCATGGTGGATCTTTATTTTGCTATGGAGTGTCTGGGGTAGAATAAGTTAAGCCCAAATGTTGAAGTCGTCTTCAGAAGACTGCGTTGCAGTGCAGGACACGGATCCACCATGATAGTTCAAGGGTGATGCCAGAATAGCTTGGCGCCCATAGGCGCCAAGCTATTCTGGCATCACCCTTGAACTATCATGGTGGATCTTTATTTTGCTGTGGTGTGTCTGGGGTAGAATAAGTTAAGCCCAAATGTTGAAGTCGTCTTCAGAAGACTGCGTTGCAGTGCAGGACACGGATCCACCATGATAGTTCAAGGGTGATGCCAGAATAGCTTGGCGCCCATAGGCGCCAAGCTATTCTGGCATCACCCTTGAACTATCATGGTGGATCTTTATTTTGCTGTGGTGTGTCTGGGGTAGAATAAGTTAAGCCCAAATGTTGAAGTCGTCTTCAGAAGACTGTGTTGCAGTGCAGGACACAGATCCACCACGATAGTTCAAGGGTGATGCCAAAATAACTCGAGGCAAAATTTGTATCGTTACATTGTTGTGTAATGTTCTGTGCATCTACTGTGGGAAATCAGGGTATTTACCCGACCACATATAGTAGCGCACCTTCATGTTTGTGTATGTATGTTTCTCCTGCCTACTTCCTAAGTTCCGGAGAAAGACATGGGTTATATAAGAGACCTGATCCATTCTTATTAGGGATGGAAATGATTGTCTTATTCTATACCTGCGTATTTCTCTGTGGGCTGGCGATTGGGTGCCTGATAGGCGGGGGCAGGGGATCTAACTGTTGTCTGTCCAGCGCTGTGATTCCCCTTGGTTTGAGTACTGACAATTCTGCCAGCGCTAGCCTCACCTATCTGGTTTGTGAGTGAGATGCCAAAATAGCTTGGCGCCCATAGGCGCCAAGCTATTCTGGCATCACCCTTGAACTATCGTGGTGGATCTTAAATTTTGCTGGGGTAGAATAAGTTATGTGTTCGTTTCTTCGTCTGGGTCTTTTTCTATCTTTCATATTTTTCCACACTTTTTGACCCGCATCATAGTCATACTGAGGCTAATAGCTTCAAATTTGTTCACTGCCATAATTCTTTGCAAGCTACATTACAATACTTACAGATGAGGACATAGACCAATGGCTTTAGTTCAAGGGTGGTGCCACAATAGCTTGGCGCCTAGAGGCACCAAGCTATTCTGGCACTAACCCTTGGACTATTTCAGTCACACTAGTTGCACACACTGGGGTATTCCGAATGATAAGGGTTAATATTCAAAATGCTCTGTTGCTGTTTGTCTGAAACTCCAGAGTACCCAAAAACACACAAAAAAAGGTCCTTTAATTTCCAGAATACATTATGTTGATTCTCACATCAATGCCATGATAAACTGTTTTGCTTCAGAAGGACAAAACGCAGCAATGTTTAAAAGATTTCCTCTGTAAAAATCATAATCGAAAGGTTTCGGGCCAGTGTTTATTGAATTTTGCACCATACAATGTAAAGAATGTTAAAGCACACATACACATTAAGTTGGGAAAAAAATTAATGTGAAAAAGAAGTATTCCATGAACTTGACCTTATTACAGACGCCTACTGTTGTGAAGACACCCATTTTGACTGTAATGCCAGTCAGTTTTGTGTGAGAGAGACACCCACCCACTTTATTGGCAGAAACCCATTTTTTCGGCATCTAGTGCCTCTGTTTCTAGAAAATGTCTATTTTATTTTAAGTTATAGAGCTTAGTTATAAGGTGAGTTCTAAACATTTGCATCAATTACAGAGCCCTAGAACAAATAGAAATATGGGAACCCATTTTCACATGAAATGGTAGGTAACCCACTGTGAGGCTTATGTGCGCCTGTGTGTGTGTGTGTGTGTGTGTGTGTGTGTGTGTGTGTGTGTGTGTGTGTGTGTGTGTGTGTGTTTGTGTGTGTGTGTGTGTGTGTGTGTGTGTGTGTGTGTGTGTACACAAAACCCCTAAAATGGGTGACTTTCTTTACCATCCTTATGGAAAATGGGTGTGTGTAAAATTCTGGGTGACCAAGTCAGGCACCCATTTTTTCTGAGGGTTGTTTCTGCATTATCTTTCATTCAAAAGTCAGAAAAAAAATATCAAAATAGGATGTCCCCATTTGACGAACTTTACTTCATGTTGTGTTTCTGCGACGCACTGGGCCTGTGTTTCCACGGAAGCGAGTGTCTAGAGATGATCGCTGATTGGTCAGCTGAGCATTGACACTGATGAACTGAGTTGTTTCCCTTTCCCCTTGTAGCGTCTTTCGTCCCCGCCGGCCATTTTTCCCGTTTGTGGAGGTACAGTTTTATGCAATATTTCTTAGTTAAGAGCACGCCCAAATGTACTTGTTCAGTGCAGTTATTTAACTGAGAGAAGCTCCCAATCCGATACAATTGCACAGTCAGCCAATACTGACCCGTTTGGCCCAAAACACTGAGGCGTCTGCTACTGCCGCTGGTCGGTTGGTGTTTTCTGCTCAGTAGAACCCCACGATTTTAACAAAAACTTTCTTCTTCAATGAAAGGAATTCGTTCAATAACACCATTACAAGGTCAATCTGTCACGCGATTTTGTTGCTTTTTTTCTGACATGTGTGATTGTCATCGAAAAGTAACTTGACACATACATGCACTATGACTTTTTAAAAAAATGGCGCCAGATTTCAATTCTCGTACGCAAAACTGCCTCGCGATTCGAAGAACAGACTTCCACGAACAGGTTTTTCGGATTGTGCAACTGAAGTGTCGCTTTTTACTGTATTACCAGTTATTGTTCGTAGGGGGCTGGGGGTACTGCAGTAATTATGTATATATCTGATTCAAAATGTCAATGGTTTACATGGTTGTATTTGACATGTTTGCAGCAACACCGTTTTGGTCACACTCAGCACTTTCTGCACACACCCAGCGCCGGATGGCAGCAGGATGTCCAAACCCATCGGGATCTATGGAAGTGGACAAGCACGCCCCTTCCTGGCCCATGGCAAAATTAGTCAGCTGCAGCATCATAGCCCCCCAGCCTCTGCCACAGAGGGTGCGTCTGGTAGGAGGGTGCATAGACGGCAGCGGAATGCCCCCAATTAAAAACTGGTAAGTGATTCTATGATCATCTTCATTTTATTTGTTCGCGTGCGAAGCAAAAGTGAGTTTATGTTCTGGGCCACTGGTCGTCCGTCCGTCGTCCATGGTAAACTTTAACTCATTCTACCCCAACACCAAAATCCTTAAATTTTGCCCCTGTCCTCTCAAGACTGCATTGCAGTGCAGGACGCAGATCGACCATGATAGTTCAAGGGTGATGCCAGAATAGCTTGACGCCTGTAGGCGCCAAGCTATTCTGGCATCACCCTTGAACTATCATGGTGGATCCTTATCCCCCAGCCTCTGCCTTATCCCCCAGCCTCTGCCACAGCCTCTGCCTTATCCCCCAGCCTCTGCCACAGCCTCTGCCTTATCCCCCAGCCTCTGGTAGGAGGGTGCATAGATGGTAGCGGAATGCCCCCAATTACAAACTGGTAAGTAATTCTATGATCAATCTTCATTTTATTGGCTCGCGTGCCAAGCAAAAGTGAGTTTATGTTCTGTGCCACTGGTCGTCCATCTGTCGTCCATGGTAAACTTTAACTCATTCTACCCCAACACCAAAATCCTTAAATTTTGCCCCTGTCCTCTGAAGACTGCATTGCAGTGCAGGACACATATCGACCATGATAGTTCAAGGCTGATGCCAGAATAGCTTGGCGCCCGTAGGCGCCAAGCTATTCTGGCATCACCCTTGAACTATTATGGTGGATCCTTATCCTGCTGTGGTGTGTCTGGGGTAGAATGAGTTAATGGTGGCATTTTCTCGGAGACTATTCAAGCCACATTCTTCAAGCTTGGCCCAAGGATACTTTGTGGCAAGACCTTTTTAAACATACCAATTTGAGTGACCTCTCTCAAAGGGTCACGCGGGGTTGACAGATGTGTGAAAACTGCTTACATTTTCAGAAAACGTAGATTTTGCTGCTGCATAAGCCGGCCTCGTCACCTAGGTCACACATATACATGGGATTACTCTTTTTATTCTTGTGCAAGGCCCCTTAAACCAAAATTGGGCTGTTTCTGTCCTAATGCAGCTGTTTTTTCTTTCTTTCTCCAGTTGGCAAATTGAGCCTGGGATGGACCTGAGACTGACAGTGCAAGCGCATCGCAATACAAGGACAGTGATGACGAGGAGTTTGTTCCTGGCTCGAGCTCACCAGATTCAGACGGTGTGTCGGCATCAATCGCTGGGATCTCTGACACAGACAGAATTGTATTGACTATGTTAGATTTCATCAATGTGGCAGGTTCAGGGTGGGCAGGTGTCAGTGAAGCTAGTACCAGCAAGGTGCAGTGTGTGTTAGCGGGTGAATTAGGGGGTGGCAATGAGAATGTGGATAGGCAGAAGGAACATGATGTTGGGGGTGGGGAAAGAGCACTTGCAGAAGAAACAGGTGTGCACGCTTACAAGATGTCCATGCAGATGAGGCAGACGTTGCTAAAATTTTGTTGATGAAAAATGGGACAAAGCAGAGACGTCAGGCATGGATCAGACTACAAGATGAGGGTGATTACATGCATAACGTTGCTGTTCTTGAAAACAAATCAGGATGTTTGATTCCTAAGTATCGCACCAAAACTAGAAAGGTAGACGACCTTCTCGTCTGTAGCCACTGTAAAGGGCTCTATCAAAAGAAAAAGCTGATCTCTGTACACTCAAAACGTTGCTGTCAGAAACCAGGAGGGTTTCAGATCGCTAAGAGAGGTGAGGCAGCATGCCGTGGTCGGCTAATACTTTCAATACCCTTAGACGTTGAATTTTCCTTCTATCATAAGGTATTAGCTAGGCAGAGAGATGATGAGGTAAGCCATCTCATCAGAACTGACCCCTTGCTTCTTGAGTATGGAAAGATATTATTTGACCGCAGGGACATTGAAGAACACACGGCTGGATAAATCAGCTCCAGGATGTGGGATTTAGGGAGACTATTAAAGATTATCAGAGTGAGGTCAGAAATGAAAATCGCAAGTTTAAATGCTGTGATCAATTCAGCTACCTTTGATCATGTTGTACTGGCTGTAAAAGAGCTAGCAGATTTTGATGAGGACACACATCAGTTCCCAAAAAGGCAATCTTGCAATGCGCATAGGCCATGATTTGAAAAAAATGTTCACAGATCAAACAGTCACAGGCATCCAAACAGCTTGGGCAGAGTTCAGATGACAGGTGGCGACAGGAGCTCTCTGAGGTGCAGGGGTTTAACTCTGTCTTCAACGGGGACTGGTATGATTGTGTGTCCACTACAGCAGCCCAGTCGGTCGGGAAAATGACCATGAACAAACCCAAGCTGATCCCATCATGTAAAGATGTGAGGAGGTCCAACAGCTTCCCGAGACAAGGATGGTTTCAGAAGATTATCCAACAGTGCTTAAAGCAACTCTTTGCGCTGTCTCATTTTTCAACGGAAAACGAGGGGGAGAAGTTAGAGAATGAAGGTGTCAGACTTCCAGAATGCTAAGATTGGATCGATCACCAATCAAGATATCTTGAAAGGTCTCACAGAGGTTGAGAAAAAAATGGTGAATCATTTTCAGCGAGTGGAAATCAGAGGCAAGTTTAATAGGAGTGTTCCCGTTTTGCTGACGAAGAAGATGATGACATCTGTGGACAGAATCCTTCAAATGAGGCAATCAGTGCCAGCTCTCGCTGATTCCCAGTACATCTTTGCCACACCTTCTGGTCAGAGGCCTTACAGAGGCCATGATGTTCTGAAGGCCCATGCCCTAGAAGCACGGGTGTCATACCCAGCCATGTTCACATTTACTCAGTTGCGGAAGCAGGTTGCAACTTTGGCTCAGTCAATGGCCATCTCGGAGTTAGACCAGGATCAGCTGGCAGACTTCCTTGGTCATGATATTCGGATACATCGCCATATCTACCGCCAACCTCAAGACGTCCTTCAAAAGGCAAAAATGGCAAAGATTCTTCTGTCAGTTAACAATGGGATGACAGATTTTGAGAGTTGCATTAGAGCTGAGCTGGGCGATGATGAAGAGATTGACTTTGACAATGAAGACACATCCGAAACTGACAGAGAGGTCTCGGAGGAAACAGCACCTGTGAATGAGGTTAGGTTAGGTTATTTGGGTTTAACGCCGAGCAGGCGACTAAGGCCATCTCACGGCGGGATGGGTAAAAATCTGGTCAGCCAGACTAAAAGCAAGGTCTTAAGACAAGATGTAAATATAGATTAAAAATCTCAGGCTAAAATGTCGCACATGTCTGGAAAAGAAACGTCTACAGACTCTCAAAAAGGGCAAATAAAAAAATTCACATAGTCTATGAATGCTCAGATCTTGTTAAAAATATTGCATTCTCTCAAAAAATTGAAGATTTTGTCCGGGGGAACATCCCGGAACAAAACCTTCAAGGAGTCTGCTGTGAAGTGTTTATATCTGGTGTCAATTAGGTCAGCACAATACAGCAAAAAGTGTCGAACAGAAAACTGCTCATCACAGGCAAAACACCATGGACGCTCATCCTGTTTAAGTAAGTAAGAGTGCGTAACATATGTGTGCCCGATGTGGAGCCGAGCAAGGACAGTCTCCTCACGGCGGCTGCCGCAGCGGAAAGGTAGACTGTCAGACAACTTAGGAAGAGCTTCATGAAGCTTGTTCCCTTCCTCTTTGTCCCACTCGGACTGCCACTCGCGGGCTATGTACGCACTAATAACAGGTTTAAAATCACTATAGACAGTCTGTGTGTCAGGGACAGGGTCACTGCGGGCACTGTTGGCAGCAGAATCTGCGATTCTGTTGCCTTCGATGCCCACATGGCCTGGGACCCAAATAAAAATGATGTCATAATATTCCTTCATCAAGTCCGCGTAGAGCTCTCTAATCTGCACCAGCAGTGGATGGTCTGTTCCCGCGCCCTGAAGGGCCTGCAGGGCAGAAAGAGAGTCAGACAGAATCAGGAAGTTCCTTTCCCGAGACTGATAGGCATGCTTGAGTGCTAGCAGAATGGCCTGCAGTTCTGCACTAAATACAGAGGAATGGTCAGGGAGACGGAGCTTAAATGGGCGTCTAGGATGGCGAGAGGACACTGCAGCCGCAGCCACTCTTCCATCCTCACACTTGGACCCATCCGTATAAAGACGACAATAGCCAGGAAAAATTGAAAGGAGTTCATTGAGGCTCTGTTGGTATATGGCTGGTGGAGTACAATCCTTCTTGTGGGCAGTCAAGTCCAGCAAGATGTCAGGAACTGGTAGTAGCCAGGGTGGAGTGACGTGTTGCAGAGATTCCGAAACTTTGTCCAGGTCCACTCCGGCCGCCTGCAGATGAGGTCGGACACGGAAGGAAAGTGGACGGACAGCTCCCGGATGGGCATCGTAAATCTCTGCAAACGACGGGTTAAAAACACAATCATAGGCAGGATTTTCTGGATGGGCCTTCAGCTTCAGAACGTAGCTGAGCATGAGGCGGATGCGGCGGAGCCTGAGAGAAGGCTCCCCTGCCTCTGCATACAGACTAGGAACTGGAGATGTCCTGAAGGCTCCCAGACATATGCGCAGACCTTGATGGTGAATTGTGTTCAGACGCTGCAGAACAGACTTGGAAGCCGAGCCATATACCACAGAGCCGTAATCCAGTTTGGACCGAACAAGGGCCCGGTACAGTCGAAGTAAGACGATGCGGTCTGCACCCCAGTCAGTACGACCAACGACACGAAGAATGTCGAGGGCCTTCCGACAAGAGGTTCTAAGGTAGTTAACATGGTTGCAGAAGGTCAATCTTTTGTCAAAGATGACCCCCAAAAACTTAGCCTCTTCAGCCACCTTAATTAGCACTCCAGCAATGCTCAGGCTAGGTTCTGGAAAAAAATTTCGTCTGGTTAGTAAAATGCACACAGACTGTCTTGGAGGGCGAGAATCTGAATCCATTGAGAGACACCCACCCCTGGATGCGATCAACGCACAGCTGCAAGCGCCTCTCAAGGGATGCAAGTCCTCGACCTCGTGCACACAAAGCAAAGTCGTCCACAAACAAAGAGCATTCAGAATCATCCTTGACGGCCTTTACAATGTTATTTATTTTAATGCTAAATAAAACAGGAGATAGAATACTGCCCTGCGGGACACCCATCTCCTGTTCAAAGGAGTCGGAGAGGGTGGAGCCCACACGGACATGGAACGACCTGTTGGACAAAAAATTGTGAATAAAAACGGGCAGATGCCCTTTAAAACCCATGTCCGACAAATCAGACATTATACCATGCTTCCAGGTAGTGTCATATGCCTTTTCAAGATCAAAGAAAATTGCATAGACATGCTGCTTGTTGACAAAAGCATCTCGGATAAAAGACTCAAAGCGGACTAGATGGTCAGTTGTACTACGGAAGCGCCGGAAACCGCACTGGAGGTCTGTGATGAGACCCTGTGACTCAAGATGCCACACCAGTCGGGCGTTGACCAAGCGTTCCATAGTTTTACATAAACATGATGTCAAAGCTATTGGCCGGTAGTTGCCCGGGTCGGAAGGATCCTTACCCGGCTTGGGAATTGGCACAACCACAGCCTGGCGCCAAGATGGCGGAAAATGACCGGTTATCCAGATATGGTTAAAGGCCTTGAGAAGTACAAGGAGTGAATCCTCAGGCAGATGTGTTATGAGCTGATAATGGATGGTATCTAATCCAGCAGCAGAGTCAGTACATTTCTGCATGGCTTGCTGCAATTCTGAAAACGTAAAAGGGGCATTATAGTCTTCCAAGTTATCCGATATAAAATCACAAGCACAAGATTCTCGCTTCTCCTTCTCTCTCTGGAAGAAAGGTGAATAATGCTCTGTTGAAGAATTATGGGCAATGGTGGAGGCAAGTAAATTGGCCACAGCCTTTTTATCTGTGACCAAACTGGCACCATCTCTAAGATGGCCGACAGAAGCCGAGCCACCCCTGCCCCTAATTCTTCGAACAGCCTTCCAGACTTTTTGGGACGGAGTCCTAGAAGATAAAGATGAGACGAAGCGTCTCCAGGAAGCACGGCGTTCACGTTTAAAAATATAACGGGCTTTCGCCCGCTGTCTTTTAAAGGTTAAAATATTTGCTTGCGACGGATTACGAAATGCACGTCGCTGAGCAGATTTGCGCATTGTTTGGGCCTTGCGGCACTCTTCATTGAACCATGGTACTCTCGGCTTCCGAGGGAGTGATGTGGAAGTTCTAGGGATGGTTTCACCTGCAACCTCCAACAAAATAGAAGTAAAAGAAGAAACAGGTTCTTCAGCTGACATGACCACCTCCTCTGTAAGACGAGACTGACAGAGAGAGGCAAACAGAGACCAGTTAGCTTTCTTGAGATTCCAGCGCCCCACCGGCGAATCCTCCTCACAGCTGACCGATGACAGGACTACTGGGAAGTGGTCACTACCACACAGGTCGTCGTGAACCTTCCAGTCAAAGTCCAGCATGAGAGAAGGATCACACACAGTGAGGTCTAGAACAGAACTAGATCCGGAACCTGAGTTAGAGTATGTAGGTGAGCCATCGTTAAAGACACATAGGTTAAGTTGAGAAAAAACATCTTCTAACATCTGACCTCTGCCATCATAGTGGTCACTACCCCAAAGGTGAGCATGACCGTTAAAATCCCCCATGAGAATAAAGGGAGGGGGCAGTTGATCTACTAAGTGAAAAATATCATTGCTACAGACCCGCAGTGATGGTGGCAGGTAAATACTGCATATGGTTATGGTCTTTTTTAAGGTAACCCGAGCAGCGACAGCCTGAAGACAGGTGTCGATGCTAACGGGGCTACATAAAATTTGGCTACTAATGAGAAGAGCCGCTCCACCCGAGCGCCTCTCCGAATCAGAGCCTTTATGTATAACATTAAAACCATTAAAAGACACAGGGTCAGAAGTCTTCAGGTAAGTCTCCTGAAGAGATATGACTGAGGGGTTATAGAACTTGACTAAAAGACGTAATTCCTCAAAGTTAGCTCGAAAACCACGACAATTCCACTGAAGCAAAGAGTCCATGATTAAGTCTGATCTGGGGGTAAGGAGTTTTTCCCCCCTTTTTCCTTTACCTTGGAAGGAGTTGAAGAAACAGAGGGGGGCCGGCTCCCGGGCCTCCTCTGGTTCTTCGGAGAGGAAGGGGGTGGAGCTGCCGCAGCATCAGCAACAACAACTTCCACTCCCTCCATCCGCTCCTCCAGTGCAGCATATTTGTTTTGAAGGGGCACATCTGTGTTCCCCTTCTGGGCCCGTGCGCACAGCGGTCCCATAGATTTCTTAGACTTCTGGTCCTGGGCAGCGTTCCTGCCGCTAGAGGTAGCGGCCTTAGAAGGCTGACCAGAGCCAGAAGCCTTTGGAGTTGACTGACTAACAGGTTTGGGTGGGGGCTGAGGCTTAGGGGCAACAGAAGGCGGCACAACCGGACCGGCAGTGTCCGCCTTCTGCGTTCCCTGGCTCCTTGTCACCACCGGAGGAGGGTTACTCTCCAGGGGCGAGATGAGCCGAGGCTCCGCCCCCAACCAAGAAGTTGGGGTCTGACATGAAAAGTCTTTGGTGGGGCGCTTGCCTGCCACCGCTGCACTAAAAGTATACACTGAGGTGTTAGAGGTTGGGGCAGCCGCAGCTGCACCAGGGCCTTCAACCAGTTTTTTGGCATCCAGAAAGGACAGCCCCTTCTCCACACGCACCTGCTGAATCTTGCACTCGGATATCCAACGAGGGCATTTCTTATCCGAAGCCATATGCGCCCCCTGGCAGTTCACACACAGGGTGGTGGCTGTGCAGGACTCAGCAGAGTGTCCGGGCCTAGTGCAACGGGCGCATGAAGCCTCTGCCTGACGGCATGTCTTCTGCCCATGGCCATACTTTTGGCACTTAAAGCACCGGAGGGGAAGAGGGACGTACTTTTTCACTCTCAGGGAGTAGTAACCTCCCCAGATGGTAGTAGGAGGGGTGGGGGTGCCAAACGTCAGGATGATGGTAGGGAGACGGATCTCCCCACCACCTCGCTTGGAAGCGAAGCGCCTGACGCAAGTCACCCCCTGAGACTTAAGGTTCCTTACAAGTTCATCTTCTGACAGTTCTGCCAAAGCTTGATCTTTGATTACGCCTCTTGACGAATTCATAGTTTTGTGGGGTGTGACTTCCACAGGAGTGTCTCCGATGGAAGAGAGCCCCAGTAGCCCGCTGGAGTGTGCCCGAGTACGGCACTCCACCAGCAAGTCACCAGACCTGAGGCGCTGGGCGTCAGGCCTGCCAACACGGCTCCTGAGGGTCTCCCCCACCAGAAAAGGATGCAGCTTGGTAACTGGTTTCTCCTTCACCTTGCTATGGACAATGAGGAAGCGAGGCCATACGGCCGACGCCTGAGGCGTCGCTTCCTCACAGTCTGAATCACTGTCATGTGCAATGTCGGTGTCTATGCGCCGTTTCTGTGCTAGTTTTGGTTTTTTGGTTTTATCCATATTATATTAGTAGAGATATTCATCCCCCGGGGGTCCCCGCCCGCCACCGAGCCCAACAAGGGAAAGTGCAACTGTCGGCGGGTCTCCAGCCGACGCACAATGGAGACTGCCCGAAAGATATACTCAAGGGGGTAAGCCCGATTGAACCGTTTGAGCCACCGCCTTCTATCACACCGTTGAATGCAGGGGAATACTGGCGTAAAGCACCTAATCAGCAGCAGAAGCTATAGCATGGTGCTCCGTATAGCAACCCGCATGTCAACAGTGGGATAGGGCTCAACGTGACAAGAGCCGATTGACTAGGCCGGTACGACTAGCCTCCCGTTTAGGTAGAAGTCAAGGCCGAAGTGGAGTGTTGGCACCAGTGAGCCGCAGCCCAAAGGGAACCTCAGCCACCAGGATCCTCTTATCCCCCGACACGGGTCTCCAAGCACGGCAAACACTTGGGATCCAAAGGACCAAAAAGTCACGAGTATTTTTAAGGACCAATCCAACATGGTACGACCTAGGTTAGCACAGCTCCTTAAAAACCGGACCAGTGAAAAGGCTGAACAACATATCTGCTGACATCAAGTCCTAATCCTGGACAAAGATGGCACCCGTCCGCTAGCCCACTCAGTCAGGGACTGAGCGGACTACCCACCTACGCCACGTGGAGGCCGGTGCCGGGTAGGCACCTGTGAATGAAGCAAGTAGCAAGTCAACAACACAGGAATCAATGAGCATGACAGAGAAAAGACGTCCAGAGCCTGATGACGATCTAGATAGTTTTGATGATGACAGTACTGTCAGCTCCTGTTCGAAAGAAAGCTAGATTTACAAGGAAACCATGGGGGGAAGCTGAAGAGAAAGCTGTTCAAACTCGTTTCAAGACACACCTCGTCATGAACAAACTTCCTGGAAAGGCCGAGATACAGCAGGCAATCGCAGAAGAGCCCGCACTTAGACTTAGGTGCTGGACAAACATTAAGCATTACGTCCGCAACAGACTGAAAAAGTTACAAAAGAAATGAATTGAGATTCCCCGCCACTCGCGGCATTTTCGATTTCATACAGATTTATTACAAGAGTGTTATTATTGGGGTGGTTTCAGCATGTATAGCCTGCTTTTTTTATCTGATGGACACCTGGATCATTTTGTATACTGTATAACCTTTGAATTTGCAAAACGCAACAGTCGGCTGGGGACAAAAGACAGTAATAAGATAAGAAAACCATTGACAATGTAAAGATTTATTACAAGAGTGTTATTATGGGGTTGGTCTGCCTGAATCATTTTGTATACTGCATAACATTTAAAACTCTGCAAACAAAAGAATGGTTGGGGACTTAAGACAATAATAAGGGGTAAGAAAACCATTGTCAACATAAAGATTTATTACAAGAGCGTTATTATTCGGTTGTTTTCAGCGTGTATAGCTCTGTTTTTATCTGATGAACACCTGGATCATTTTGCATACTGTGTAACATTAACCTTACTTTGCAACTAAACAGTGGCCTCCACCCAGGTCTGCCCTAGGGGACTTGGGTGGGGTTAACTTCTTTTTAGTTCCTAGGTCACCCTGGTCAGCCCCACAGGGGTGGGTTTTCCTCTCAATTCTTCGGCACGTGTTTCTGTCTACCCTTGGTCCATTAACTTGTATTTTTCTTTTTTAAGCTCTCCCTACTGTCTGCGCTACCTGTATTTCTTGAAAAGAAGTGCCCAACGGAGAAATAAACACGCTTAGTAAAGACGGTTACAACACAATTTATTATCGGGTAATTCCACTTTGTCAAAGCCGACAAACAAACAGAGAGATCAGTCGCTACTTATCTTCATTTGCAGAAGGAATGTGGCACATTCCTTCTGCGAATGAAGATAAGTAGCGACTGATCTCTCTGTTTGTTTGTCGGCTTGTAACCGTCTTTTCTAAGCGTGTTTATTTCTCCGTTGGGTACTTCTTTGCATTTTTTACACGACTGGCAGTCACCTTTTTGGTCTGAATAATGTTTTTTGTATCTCTCTTGATTTTGGATGTGTGTTGCTAAATGGTCTTAGATTTATTTAGCGTATTAGACCGGCTGGCGACATACATTCAATATTCTGTTCATTTTTTTTTTTCACAAGCAGTGCAGTGCTGGCACATCCTGAAAAAGTCGGGACGTTCAGCAATGTACAACCAATTGGGACGAAAGATAATAATAAGATAAGAAAACCATTGTCAACCTAAAGATTTATTACAAGAGTGTTATTATTTCAGTGTGTATAGCTTGCTTTTATCTGATGTACGCCTGGATCATTTTGGAAATGTCTCTAACTTTTTTGTTACTATAAAGTACACATTGCCTGCTGTGCATTGTTTCAAAAGTCACAGGAAGGGTAAACCTTAGCTGAGTTGGTATACCTCACCCTCTACCTAGGTTAAACGCACCAGCGGCGCCATTGTTGCTATTTTCGCACCAGACCGGTTGCTCGGACCGGTCACGTGCACCAGAACTGCATGCGTAGGTTGGCTTCTGCACTTGTAGTGTGGTCTCGTACGTTCACGCGGAAGATTGTGATGGCAGTCGAAAAAAAGGTTCATTTGCGGTTTTAACTTTTAGCCGCGCCTTTTACCTCCCCTAACACGCCAGTTTTGTGTTGAGATGACGGAGGCTTGTGTCATGCCCCACACCACCGAATCAAGTCCATTGTACATGCAGTGCGCTCATTTCTCAAACTTCAACAATGATGGTGCTTTCTGCCGCAAACGAGGCAGATGTCGCAAAATCACCTCCATTGAGGATTAAAAAAAGCTATTTTTCAAATCTGCCAAATCGAGTAATGTTTCGTGGTGCTAGCATAAGGATGGATGCATTATTGCCGGATTGCATATATGGGAAAGGGTTTATTCTTTATTCATGTTATTTTGCAGCAATCAAACGACGGTCACGTTATTCTTTCTGGGAGGTTGCCCATTACAGGTGCAGAAAGCACACGCTCTAAACCGATCGGGTGCACCAGACCGGTCCGAGCGACCGGTCTGGTGCCAAAATAGCAATATTGGCACCACTGGTGCGTTTAACCTAGGCCACTGGACGAGGTATACCAACTCGGCTAAACTTTATTGTCGCACTTGCTAGAATTCGGTATTATATTTCTCTCTTCATTTTATCAATTAGAGGCACATAATTCGCGGAAACCCTTTACGTGCCGAAGGCAAGAACTAGTTTTCCTCATCACAAAGTTGCCAGAAAAAGGTTTGACTGCTCTTGATTGTTTGATTTGAAGTATTTACAAACAGTTACTGTGTTTTTAAATGCATACACCTTTGATGTGATTAATAAAGGCTGAAGTTTCAAGTGATTTCTTATGTTGTCAGTTAATTAATTAATGTCAGTGTTCTGTTCTGTCATTTTAACTCATTCTACCACAAAGACCGGAATCCCCAAATGTTAAAGTCGTCTTCTGAAGACTGCGTTGCAGTGCAGGACACAGATCCACCATGATAGTTCAAGGGTGATGCCAGAATAGCTTGGCGCCCATAGGCGCCAAGCTATTCTGGCATCACCCTTGAACTATCATGGTGGATCTTTATTTTGCTGTGGTGTGTCTGGGGTAGAATAAGTTAAGTGTTAGTTTCTTCGTCTGGGTCTTTTTCTATCTTTCATATTTTTCCACACTTTTGACCCGCGTCATACTGAGGCTAAAAGCTTCAAATTTGTTCACTGCCATAATTATATGCAAGCTACATTACAGTACCTACAGATAAGGACATGACCGATGGCTTTAGTTCAAGGGTGGTGCCACAATAGCTTGGCGCCTAGAGGCGCCAAGCTATTCTGGCACTACCCTTGGACTATTTCAGTCACACTTGTTGCACACACTGGTGTATTCCGAATGATAAGGGTTAATATTCAAAATGCACTGTTGCTGTTTGTCTGAAACTCCAGAGTACATAAAAAAAAAAGTCTTTTAATTTCCAGAATACATTATGTTGATTCTCACATAAATGCCATGATAAACTGTTTTGCTTCAGAAGGAAAAAACGCAGCAATGTTTAAAAGATTTCCTCTGTAAAAATCATAATCGAAAGATTACGGGCCAGTGTTTATTGAATTTTGCACCATACAGTGTTTAAAATGTTAAAGCATACATACACATTAAGTTGAAAAAACAATAATGTGAAAAAGAAGTATTCCTTGAACTTGACCTTATTACAGACGCCTAATGTTGTGAAGACACCCATTTTGACTGTAATGCCAGTTTTTGTGAGAGAGGCACCCACTTTAATGGTAGAAACCCATTTTTTTCCATCTAGTGGCTCTGTTTCTAGAAAATGTCTATTTTATTTTAAGTTATAGAGCTTAGTTATAAGGTGAGTTCTAAACATTCGCATCAATTCCAGAGCCCTAGAATAAATAGAAATATGGGAACCCATTTTCACATAAAATGGTAGGTAACCCACTCTGAGGCTTTTGTCTCCATGTGTGTGTGTGTGTGTGTGTGTGTGTGTGTGTGTGTGTGTGTGTGTGTGTGTGTGTGTGTGTGTGTGTGTGTGGGCTGGTTTTATTTCATTCAGTAATAAAAACTCATGACTGTTACCATCATGACATTTATTTATTTTAAATAGCGTTGACGGACTTTGCAGGAGCGGTGCCCTCTGAACACCAGCGCTGTACTATAGCGACGGGCCACCCGGGTGCAGCTTTGACAGTTGTTTTACGTTGCCTAGATCGGAGATCATTTCCCTATCGACGGCATTTTGTTTCTGTTCTTAACTTGTATTTTTATGTACTAGCTTTAGTGAAGTAGGAACCTAACAAAAGAACATATAATACTGTGTTCAGGAGACATAGGAATGTCTTAGCATTCTGTTTTTGTCAGGGAGGTTCGGGTCCGGATGAAGCCAATGGCGCCGGCCACAAGATGCCTTGGCGACGTGCTTCACCCATCCCGAGTCATTGTCCATTTTGTAGTGCTGTTATTGTAAATTGTGGAATGAGCGAGTGAGTGAATGTGAGCAGTGCCTGCGGTGGCAAGACAATTTTTGCTATGTATGGTTAATTTCTACCACAGCTACAATAAAGTCATCTTGATCATGATCTTGAATGTAGCTGTGTAACGACATTTTTTTCTTTTAAAAAGATCTCTGACAAAAAAAGAAAGATTTGAAACGGGACCGTATTTCTATAAGTCAGTTGGATAAGGAGCAGTATTTTTTTTTATGGAGGTTTGATGACGGCTCTCTTGAAGATGAACAGTGAAAATACCAGAGGATAATGATTCTTCAAGTACATGAGAGATTGCAGGCAGGACATGGTCAATACAGTCAAGAAGTAAGGGTGTGGGAATTGGATCCAATTCAAATGATTTAAGAATATGTTGCGGATATGTCACCACCACTAACTGGTTAAAAGGCTGAGAACGCTAATAAAAGACAACACAACATGGTCTAAATCATTTAAACGGGGCTTGGTGGTTTAAATAGGTGTTAAATAGCGATGTCTTTCGAGAGTGGAATCAAAATGTTAACTTTCTTTTACGGACTCCAAGAAGCTAAACAAGCCAAAAAAATAATGTTGCTTAACTTTTGCATGAGTTTATTTGTTGTCAACGCGGATATCGTTTGAGTTAGAGGTATGATCTGACATAGAGACCTCAATGAACTACGAGGGTGCTGCGTTTGCATCGAACATTATAATCGTAGTACATTAGAATGCAAAGCTGTGCTTGGCGAAAAGCCTGAGTAGTGATAAAATCCGAAATCCGAAAGGAAGCTAAACCATGAGGCAATAAAACCGCGAATATTTCACCGTCGAGTTTTTCTTGTTCCGTTTCATTTTGACACAATTTGTTAAAGAGTGTTTTGAAAGGAGTGTTTTATCTTGTGGAAATAGAGTTTTTATTAGTATTAAAATCTCACATCGATGTCATATGAGGTCATCAGTCATCATCATCACGGAATATTGAAAGTGAAATAGGGAGCATCTGCAGAGGACACAGCTGAAAAGCATACAACGTGCGGTGTCCCTGAATGAAAATCCGGCCTGTTTGGTCTTGATCTACATTTCGTTTGTCAAAGGAACACAAAAAAATCTAGATGACTTACAAACACGAAAAACAAACAGTTGTGTATTTTGATGGTAGCGGCCATATTTGCCTGATCAAATAGATATGCGTGTGTCCCTCATCTCTTTGTCAACCACTGCAGCATAAAAATGGCTTGAAAGTAATGCACATTGCAGAAAATCTGATTTATTAATAAAATGATATTCACCGGACGTTTTGTGTCTCTAGTGAATTTTATGATTCAAATTTCTTTGGGGCAGTTTAGTACATAACAAGCAGCTCACAAAACATGTATGTTACTACATCTCAAAGGTAACGTGCTCGCCACAGTGTCCAGTTTTGCTCATTTTCACCACAAGTGAAATCCTGTGTCATCCAGGGCAGCCACGGGTGATAACTCTTTCAGACTGTGTGCAGATAGCTCAGACAGTAGGCTCAACATCTAAAGTAAACGACAAAGATACTGTTTTTGGTTAGTTGTGCGGACAGATCTTCACTTACCTACACATTTCGTGTGATTATTGCCTCTGAGTATAGTTTAGCGGCACACGTGTTCAAAGGGAACAGGACAGGGATGCCGCACTACTTTCGTGTAGTAGCTACAAAATGTGGCAGTGACTGGAGGATGCAGATGAATATATCTGTGTGCAGTGGTATTTTCAAGTATTGGTAGAGTTTGAGGCCTTTGACGTCATATGCATTTCATTACATGGTACTGAATAAATAAACTAAAAAATGAACGAACCAGCAAAGCAAGCTCACTGTCAAACAAGGTTCAACAAATTTATTACAGCACACAGTTGATTTTCTTACACACCTTCTTCTTTGCGCCTTCAAGCGGAACAGTCGTATAGCACAATGTGTGATACAGCTTGAGCGTATCACATTGTGAGATACAGTCTGGTGTATGAACAGCCACTTGTGCACCGGGCATTGAAAGATAATGACGTCACATTACAAAGTATTCCGTCACGATCTGTGCCGACCCATAATGGAGACTGTGATGCTGTCTAGGTGTGTGACGAAACCAACTCAAAGCGGATTGCTGCAAACCACTGAAGGTGTGTAGGCAATATTGGTATATTATTACATCCGTGTTGTAGGTGATACTGAGAATCTCACTGTCGTGGTCGTAATACCTTATCCTAATCACTGTTGCTCGTAAGACAAAGTTTTGAAACCACTCATGTGCCGGTTCGAAAATGACCCCTACAGATAGAGATTAAATTGTGCCTGACATACCGATACAAACAATACATCACTAGTGCTCAGTTCAACCGACAAAATGCGAGATCAAGCATAATTTAATTTATTCATACGACTTTTTGAAAGTGTTTTAACCTCGGAATCAACATATTCCTTTCACTTCGAAGTAGTTGTGCGGTGCCACAGTTGGGTCGCTCCGTAGCTGATCGTTTTGCAGCATTGCAACGAAGCATTCAAAAGCACAGCGGAGACCGCACAACCCGTATCACCACACGTGAACTGTGACAGTCTTGTAACACATTGTCGGGAGAAGTGTGTGAATTGGCTAATTACCTTAACAGTTGTTCGTAACAGTACCAATGCCGGAAAGGAAAAAAACAAAACAAAACATGTTTCTGTCCAAATGCACATTTTTATTTTATTTTTATTTTTTGCCCAGGATGCAGAATGTCAGTGAACACAGTGAACCGAATGACCAGCTGCGCTATATCAAAGTAAATAAAAAAAGCAAACTAAGGTAAACAGTCAGACAGATTCAATGTCTCATGCAGACCATTGTCGCTCTTCGTTTCTGCACTTGGACAATTATTCATAACTGCAGGTCTATTTCCTCCAGCCTACCAAACATCGCTTCATCACTTTAATAACGTCACCACCAAAAGTGTTTGAATAATTTTTACACTAAGGTACGTGCAGTTACTCGGCTCTCCAGTTGGTAGCAGATGAGAAAGAACACTTGCGAACTGGCATCACTCTGTGTGCTGCATGGAACAACGTGTGTTTTTTTTTCTTTCTTATTTTATTTATTGTCTTTTGTTATTAGTTTCAATTTTTTCTTTGGCGTGTGTATGTGTGGTGGGGGGTGAGGGGGGGGGGGTAGGTATAGAGGGGGAACGTGAGCGCGAGAGGTGGCACGTGCTGGTGCAGATTACTGCGTGTCTAGTAGCAGGAGATAGCCTGGAAGTAGCATGCCTGGATGACGGAGCGCTTATGGTGCAGCTCCTTCAGCTCGCCCTCGTTGGCGCCAAGCTCACGGAACATCTCGTACGTCAGGTCCAGGATGCGGGTCAGGACGCGGTTCACCATCTGACGCTCCGCACTCACAGGCTGCACACACGCACGCACAAAACAATACAATTAATCAGACTATATTAGTAGTAGTAACATGCAGTAACATTAGTCGATGTTAAGGCGAGCTAGGACACTTCAGCACAACACTTTTTGGGGGGCATATGCTTTCTTGCACATCATTAGAATCTCTCCTGAACACTCCGACATGCTCATTGAGGTATGCTCACCGTTGCCATGGCAACCACTAAGTGACTGTTACACCTGGCCGCTAACAAAACAAAATTTCAGCTACAGTTGATGCTTCTGAACAGCCAGCTTTGATCACAATATCATTACAACATGTAGGAGCCGATTTTGAATATCTTATCTGGTCCTGAAGAAACAAAATTGTATGTGCATGTGGTTTTGGTCATTTTTTGACTACGTTCGCCAAGCGAAGCTATTCATAACTCCAAATTGAAAAATCGGCTATGACATGTTGCAACTAATCTAATTTCCCAATCACGTGCAAATGTTGAAACTGATCTGACCGTCAGATTTTGAGAAATTTGTTTCCTTAGTATGTACCACCTCTCAACATTACGATTTGGAGAAAACAGCAAAAACAAGTTTCAGAAAGGTGCCGTCTTTCCCCATCATACACAGCTCTAGCCTGTATCCTGAAATTGTTGACCTATGTTTTTCACATGATAAAATCTTTATGCTGTGCAGACAGGCATACTTCCCAGAAGCCCTGCGTGTACTATGATGCCTTAGTTTTGCATGTTTATGTGCATTGCTTGTTGTATTCAGCCTGTACACTTACTGCGTCCTATTTGTTAATAAGCACTAATGTCACAACTGCTTGGAGACAGTAAACCATTTTAACAACATTCTAAATTGCTAGGATCACCAAGCAATCCCAGGTGGATTAGTAATTGTGAATGAATAACGTTACCTCGTGTTGACATAATCATGCACCATTGAAGCACGCCAGTGCCGGTTTGTTTTCCACTGTATATGCTTCACTTAGGCAACTGGTATTTAGACAGAACGTATCGTAGATGTATGCAGAAGGCGGGTACAGTAATTGGCATATTTGTCAGCGTCCATGCTCATAACCATAGCTTAGATATAGTTGCACTTGTCAAAGTGTGATTTTTTCGTGAAAACCAATCTGTCCGGGCAGTTTTGTCGTCTGTGTATGTTTACTGTGACAGTAAATGAAAACTAAAAAAGAGGATGTGCTTTCACACGATAGGAAAAAAATCTGTTGCTATCGGTGTTCAACGTTCCTAAAAGTCATAAGTCATAAAAATTCCTAAACATACATGAACACTTGTCTCACGCGCATTTATGACTATCTTGTGTTTCAGCATATTCACATTATACTTGTACATCTGTGCAATAACATCAACTGTTAATGCTAAACACATTCTGTTGAAGACGGAAGAATGGTTTAGAGGTCTGTCAGCTTTGAGTAGTGCTGTTTCTAAAGCATCAGAAGCTACAATCTAGGTTATTACATGCTCCTGCAATGTGAACATTGTATGCACAGGCCATAGCAAGTTGTTACATTACTTGAAATCGGACAGACTAAAACCGTAATGAAAACATCGTGATTTACAAGTAAATAAAGTATTTAAACATCTTGTATGTCTGACAATATATTCATTCAGTTAGTTCCTTAAACGCGCATACAGTTTTAAAAAATAGCGGCCTATTTACATCTCTCCTAATCCACACCCATTACATGCTCATTGTGATTGCTGCGGAAGATTTAAAACGCATACCATACCGTTAATAAGATTGCATTTTATGATTTGGATTGTACTAGTTTACTGCAATATCACACCTAAACCATCCCTATGATAGCCGCAGCTTGCCTGAGTTGAGAACTTTCACAATACACTTTGTAGGCTCTTTGGCCATGGGAAACATACATGTATGATGTACATTGATTTTTTTACGATGGAAAATTATATAATTATGTGTTTGCTTGTGCATATGAAGTTGGACTATTATTCCTGCAAACACGAGTTTGGGGTGAAATTATGAGAGACGTGGTACATCCTAAATCCCAACACTTCCTCACTACGAACAGACCTGTGCACAATGTATATTTTGTTATCAAGCACATTGTGTTGTTTCCTTGAGCTGTCGGATTCCTTTCACCTGTCAGGGGCGGATCCAGAGGGTGTCTGGACGGGGTGGATGGATCCAGTAAAAATTAAATGAATGCCTTAGTATTTTTGTCTAATTTCGTTTATTTTTACAACTTGGGGTTAGGGATACAAAATCAACCACTGTGGCACTCACAAGGATCACGGCATCACCTAGTCAAGTAGGTAGGTAGGTCCACTCAACTTTTTGTCTGGAAACTGCCACCAAACGAATGCACTACTCGGAAGTAGTACAAAGAAGTGCACATGCCCCAAAAATCAGAACTTTATGTTGATTGGCTTCCGAGATATGTGCATTTGAATATGACCTAAAATGACATCTTTTTGCCTTTTTAAGACAGTGCTATCTTTAGACACCTACAAAATCATAACGTGAAGGTAGAATTGTGTAGATTTTACTGTCACGGATCAAACAACATGTAGATTGTCCTGATTTTTATTCTAGTCCAACACATTGATACGTTTGCAATTACAGCACGTCTAAAATGACAAAATGCAATTTGGAAATGTGTCATAATGAGGGTTTACATGGCTTATAACCCTTCACTAAAAACATAATATCATAGGTAATTTACATTGTAGGCATATGAATCATACACTTAAATGTACAGAAAAACACGACAAACCCATTTCTGTTGACAATTTCACATTAAACCAGATATGAACACAACAATATGACATAATATTTTGCATTCTAGCGCTATATCTCAAACATGAACTTCTGAATGCATTTCCATCATTTTTTTAAATTTACCAGCTGCAGGACGCCTGTTGGCTTTGGAAACAAGCAAAGTGGTTATCTGCCTCGTGTTCCTTGCCTAAGATTGCCTAATGTTCTTCCCCCTCCCCCGTTCCCGAGAGGGAGTTTACTGGAGTTTTCCTATGTGTCACTGTAGTTGGGTGTCTGTCTGGGATTTTTTGCAGGTGATTTCTCCAGAAGCAACCAACAGAACTGTTTAACTTTTCATATCTGGCCAGTATTAGATTAGATGTGTCAGAGATTAATAATGTGGGGCTACAACCACACAGGGGTGGTCCGTGGCGCAGTGGTTAAGGCGCCTGCCACCAATGCTAAAGGTGCGAGGTTCGATTACGGGTTCCGGCGTCGGATTTTTCTCCTCTAGTAAGTGTCACCGTTAATTCGGGCGGACCGTCGGGGGTTCTTTCTCCGGGTACTCCGGCTCTTCCTCCCCCTCCACTTTGGTATCAGTTTCAGCCCACTTAATCAAATTTCAAATACAAACGATTTTGAATTTCCAAAAACTACAGTAGCTCGCTTGAGCTTGCCCTTAGCACCACGTGAATGTTCTATGTTTATGTACAGTGTGTGAGTGAATGCGCGTGATTCACGTGAGCGTGCTTGTTGGGTTAAGTTTGCGGCGGCGCTTTGAGCCGATTTTCAATTGGGATAAAGCGCCTATTTAATGCGCTTATTATTATTATTATTACCCATCCCCCAATCGATCATTTTATTTAATCTTCTCGGTAATTATACAAGCCCATGCCAACCAAGACAGTCAATGCCTCTATTACCTAGCCATACTAGTTCCATTCCGGAAATCATTCAAGCAACGATTTTGATCAGCTGCCAACCCGTGATTATTAAGGCAGATCCCCCACCCCCACCTAAATAATTAATGCTGCCATCGACTTCTTTAAACAAAGGTACTTCAGTTATTAATCACCATTGTCTCTATCAACACACCACCTTTCAATACAAAATAAAATGCAGTTAAACACACACACACACACACACACACACACACACATACAAACACACACACACGCACGCGCTCAAACACACAGATAACATGATTACATGAAAAGACACACACTACCCAGACAGTTCAGTTATTTGGGTTACGAACTTATCGTATTTCACTGACACACACACACGCACACACAGTGCCCTTTGTACAATAGCTGAAGCACTAGTCGTTCTGCTCTAATGAACAAGTATAGGAACCCCATTAAATCTGACTTCCTTCCTCTGAGAACATGAAAAAGCATGTTTTATTTTACAAGAGGCTTTAATTTTCAGTAGCCCACGCCATCACAGATTCTTATGAGCAGTGTGAGATTCTCATTAGCCGCCGATTTCATAGACTGAGTGTTAGTCAACTGTAAAGATTGCTGAATCTATTCAGTCATAACCTGAACACTGTGATAATCTGAAACACAGGCATGGTGTACTGAGCACGCTTAAACACAAGTATGACAGAGAAGCCGACAACTGATCATACCTGAACAGGAGTAGAAGAAACAATCCACACACGAGACAGAGAAGCCTACAACTGTACATACACAATGACAGGGACTTACCCCTGTGCGATATTTACGATAGTGAAGAAATACATTCACCAATGCCAAGGACATTTTACAATAGCATGTTAGGCTTACTACCGCTGAGGACGGACACACCAGAGGTCTTTTGCAAGAGACTTAGATTCTCAGGAGCCTATGTCTTTATAGGCTTAAATTCTTAAGATTCTTTTTTGATTCATATCATGGAGAGCCCTGATTTAATAAGATTTCAGCCAAACCATAAATACGTAAAATAATCTACCTTTGTTTGGGTCTGCTGAGTGGCCGAGAGGATACTTCCGCTGGTTAGGATAGAATAGTTAGCGGAAGCTATTCTGTCTGTGCCGGGTTCGTTTCACGCTCTTGGAGCCAGTTGACACTCTACACCGTAGAGGCTTTCACAGGAAAAGGTGAACGTGCAAACCCAAGGGTTATAGCCCTCTCCATAGAGGGTGAATTAGCACGTGAATAACCCGGGTTACATTGATTCCTGTGGAAGCAGGTGACAGGCCACTAAGCAGCCCTTTTGTCAATGTTTTTTTTTCTATTTTTTTCTTTGTTAATTTTTTAATTTTTTTATTTTATTATATTTTTCTTATTTTTTTTTTATTTTTTTAAAATTTATCTTATTTTATTATTTTTTCCTGTTTTTTATGTTAGGAAAAAAGCAAAATAAGTACATCACTGGACAAAGGGAAATAATCTGGAAACAAAGACTAGTTAAAATATCAATGCTGTCACCCAGCTCCCCTACCACCACACCCCACCCCACCCTACAAAGCCCCACACACCCACACCCTACCCCCCCCCCCCCCCCCCCCAGACACAGATGCCTGATTTAAGTCACTGAGTCAAAACGCAAATGTAGTTCAGATTATGGTCACTGTGTCAAAACTAAAAATTTGTATCATTAGGCCATTTCGGAATAAGGAGATCATTTCAGCATAAGCATGCCACGCTCTGAGTTGAACAGTAGCAAGCCAACTCAAAATGAATTCTGTTTGCAACAAACAAGAATACATGAAAAACCCCTCTGGAAATAGGCTAGTTCATCAAGCTATTCAAATGGTTGGGTCCAAACTGGTGTTTTATAATACCCCTTTCACGTCCACAGAGGTATGAACAGATTTTGCACTATAGACCTTTCTTTCCAGGGTGCTATGTGCACGCACCCTTATGCACTATTGCGTGTTAAAAAGTATCTTATTACCTTATAGACATATCTTTTTTCACCCACTGCACAGTTGTTTCAACACATTTCCTGGGGTAAAATTATTAAGTTACTGATCATGTATCCCTTTTCCATCCACAGAGGTATGAACAGATTTTGCACTATAGACCTTTCTTTCCAGGATGCTACGTGCACACACCCTTATTGTGTAATAAAAAATATCCTATTACACTACCGGGCAATCTGACTGGGAAGTATACTTAGGAAGTTACTGTTGATGTGACTCTCTAGAATAACATGATTTTACTTGCCAACTAACTTCAAATATACCTACAACTTTCAAGTAACTTTAAAGTTAGTGTCATAAGTTCCTTTAAGTGACTTAAAACAAGTTCTTACAAGAACCTAAACATAAGAATTTGTAAGTTCTTGACCCTAGTCAATAAGATACTCGGACAGATTTCCCAAGTTATAAGGACAACATAAAAACTTTTTTTTCAGTAATAGTCTGGTCACCACCAGATGGTGTTAGATAGGCAGGCGCGAAAGGCATGACATCTCTTTGCGAAGAGTATGACAAAAATAATGGATTACCAAAACCTATCGTCAATTGCTTATAAGTCCTTGAACCTTTTTCATAGTTTCTTCTACGCCTATTCTTTTCCCTTCCTCTAAAAAAGATTTCTTCAGTTCTTCAACATTCGTGGGTTGACTACGCATCTTATTCTGTATTTCAGACTTTTGTTGTTTGTAATTGGCCAAATCATCCTGCACTTTTTTTAATTCGTGATCGGCAATTTTATTATCGTCTAAAGCCTTACTGATAATAAGTTTCATACTGCTCAGCTTAGCTCCAGCAAGCATACTCAATGCTCCATGCTTCTGCAACTTTGCATGAAATCTTTTGTTAAGGGTTTCCATACCAAAGCATGCCAGGCTTGTGGCAAGGCCAACACCTTCAATAGCAATTCCTATGACACTTCCCACTCCCGTAGCAAACAGAGCTAAACCAGTGACAGATAATCCAGCTGAAACCACACCAACAGCCATTGATGTGTTGTGTACAGGATTGAAAACCGTTTTGTAACGTCGTTTGCACCGGGAGTATTTTGCCTGTTCTCCTTCCAAATACTTCAACGCTTCTGTAATATTCATTAATCAGAATGAGTCTGCTTGTAATGATCTATCTGGAACAATAGGCTCAAGCGGCTCAGGCGGTATTTGCGGATACAGTGGTGGCATTTTTGGGGACAAATATTTTTTATATTTAATCTTCTAATTTATTTTGCAACTCTTCAAAGGTATACAATTTGCTAGCGTAATAAAATGAAACAAGATCTATGTGTTCCAGGTTTATGAAACTTAGAAGAACAAAAATTGTTTTATCGATTACTACCTTAACAGCAGGGACACTACTCGAAACGTCAAAATCTGTGTTGTTTTTTCTAATAGCAATAACAACCTTTGTTGACTCTGCTACTAAGCTATCCCATGTAAGTTTGATTCCCTGTGCGATATCTGCTTCTTTCACAGTATCTACAGACCTCATGATAATTTCAAAAACTATTGTCGCTTCTCTATCTATGGTAAAGTTTGATGGTACAAACACAATAGTAGTATCTGTCCTACCCTTTCTATTTGTAAGAAGATATCTTCGTTTTCCATACTCTTGCAGTTTTAGTTTTTCTCTGCTATTGGTTTCTGCGAAATAGCTTGGCACAAGACTTACAAGCATTGGCTCAGAGTTAACAACTTTTCTAAATACTAAGGCTCCTTCATCAGTATAATATACATAAGGAATAATAAATACAAACTTTACGTCCCATACAATTGGGATAGGTGCAAGCGGAACAGGGGTAGGAATAATTACCCACTTATTACCCACATGTTTTAAGCTGTAGAGCACATTATTTACAGGAGTAGGTACAGTAACATCACGAAGCTGACTAAGTTTAGGAAACGGTCTCTCAGCACCATCTTTTACATCATCAATTACCTTTCATTTGTACAATCCAACGGAAACAAGTTCAAGGCCATACACCTCTCCTACCTCACCTTCTTTATCAAAATCTTGCATGTCAGCCAAATCTTTCAACTCTATTGATGGACATGCAACTGGAACAATTCTCGGCTTTGGACCAAGACTGCTCATTTTTATAAAACAAAAATAAAATTTATTTCACTTCCAACACTACAGTAAAATCATGCATCTGAACTGGTTTACCATCCTGATTAGTTACAGATAAACACAGTGATTCAAAGAAACTAGAACCTAATTTTTTAAACTGCAAATTAGGAAATCTAGCAATCACACTTTCACAATATGGGGCAGCTCCAGTCCGTAAGCATCTTAACAAAGTTGAAGGCTTTCCATTGTGTACATTTTCAGTCATGTTCAGTTCTTTTAAATAAACATTTAGCAATGTATGTACTGACAAATGAACAGGGTATCTTCCAGTTATTTGATTTCCAACTGTTGTAGGTAACCAACCCTCAATTTTATCACTTCCAAAACCAAATGCCCATTTTTCATCCCTAGAAGTTATATGTCTGCCTATTAAACCGAGTAAATATGCAAGTTCACATGAAATTATAGGCTGACTACCTTCAGGAAATTCTAATGTAACACGTAAGATAGCCGGATTTAAAGTTGCTTTAATTTTAAATTTAGTATGAAACCAATCAGCTAAAGTACAAAAGTCATAATACCCAGATGGTATAAAGTGGGTTTTAGTGCCCAAGCCACTATTACCAGCATTGCTATAACTTACATGAAAACTTGTATCATCTGTTACATTTAACCACTTTAGTGTGTAAAACATTTCATGGATAGCTACAGCCTTGCTACCATCATGATTATCAATCCCATTAGTTAACCACACTGGTTTACTTGTGTCAAGATTTGTTAAGGTAATAAACATTTTTTATTATCACATAAAAAAGAACAATGCAATTTAAATCACCAACTATTGCCACTGTTAATGCATTTCAATTTAACGTGGATGCCAAGGATAATGTTGCGCCTACTTATGACCAGAAAATAATTCAACTAAATGAGCTTGATATAGCTTTGTCCGAAGGAGATTTATTTCAAGTGAAAGTACCCAACCCTTATGATCATTACCTAAACCCTCCAATTACAGATGATGCAACTGCAAGAAAGTGGTCCTCAAGCCCACTACAGATGTTTCAAAACCAACTTAACTTTGCTATACTATGCTCAACTACTGGCTGTGGCATTTCTTTTACAGACCATTTGAATCACCCAAACAAACTCCAGCTTAGAAGAATACTGTCAGAACTCCATACCCCACTGCCCACTGAATCCAGTTTTAATCAGTTTAATAATCCCATGGATTTGAAAGCATTTGAACGGATCTGTAATGAATTTAACATCAGTACAAAGTATGACTTTACACAAAAACTTGATGATCACAAAGGCATGGGTACATTGTATTATGCTATAACAGACAATACCCACAAGATTACTGGCCTCCCTACTCTTCATTCTCATCAAAATATGAAGTGTGGTTAGGCTCAATTGAACAGAAACAGTCTAATGCCTGGACCACATTTGTCTTAGACAGGAGTGACGGGTTTACACAAGCAGGAGTCGAACGCATAAATGAGTCTATCAGAACATATGTGTGGTGTATACTAGGAGCACAAGCTCAAACAAAATCAAACATTTTAAATGGGAGTGGGAAATTTGAAGCACAAAAACAGTTTCTTGCAAACCTGGAAGATTCAATTAACTCAGTTGTTGATCTCCCATCAAGCATACACTACCAAGACGTTCTCAGATATGCCAGATCAAAAGTTGACTTTGTAGTTGGCATCGGGCTATACATGTTACCATCAGACCTTCAACTTCAAATGGGGACAATAACAAATTATAATAATGAAATAATTGTTGCAGGGCATGATCAGAAATTAGGCCTCAATCAATCTGTAAACTTGAGCCCAACAACCACACACCTACAACCATTAAAACCATTAATAACGCCAGTAACGCCAGTAACATCATCATCACCTGTACAGACAGTAACGCCAGTAATGTCAACCCCAGCATCGGCACCTGCACCAGCACCAGCACAGCCAGTAACACCAGCACCAAACACACATGAGTCAGAGAGAACTGCATTGGTAATAGGCCTTACTGGATTAGGAATATTACTTCTTTACCTGTTTCATTAAATAACCCACTATTAACCCTCCTACTGTCACCAAAAAGACCCATACATGCTCTGCCATAAACCCTACTACCTTTGCTGCTGTACTAATCAGCCAACTGACAACACTCCCTATTATGCCAGGCAAAGCATCCATTGCTTTCACTGCCAATTTCTGAAGCAAGTCTGATATGTGTGACAGTTGTTTCTTTACCCACGCCTGTAGATCTTTTGGGTCAGTTGGAGCTGGAGGTGCTGGTGGAGGAGGGCTGCTACCACCACCTGTCACAGCTAATACAACAGTACTGATAATAAATCCAAGAGCAGTAATTAAACTAGCAATTGTGATACCCTGCTCTCTGAAAAGTGTTTTTAATCTCTCAGCGAAAGTTGCGTCTTCGTGAAGTATTTTTTGAATAGTTTCTCTAATCCTGTTGACCTGTGTTTTCAGTTTTTCTTTCCCAATTTCAATCACTTCTAGTTGTGCTGATCTTTCTATCTGCAAATCATTTAATCTGTGTTGTATTCTTTCTTTCATTTCGGTGTCATAATTTTCATCCTCAGCTTTAGCTAATTTTTCTCTTTCTGTTTCAGTGTGATTATCAAGCTCCCCTAGTTTGGCTACATTATTTACAAGCTCACCTCTTATTGACTGCAGTGTTTTATCCAAGCCCGCTAACTCCCGCATTGTCAATGGAGAGTCACCAATTGTTTTCATAGCCTCATTTATTCTCCCTTCTGTAAATGAAGTTTCTTGTATTACTGTGTTTGCTAATTCTGGCAGTCTTGTTACTTCAGTCATTTTAATTTCCTGTCCAGTTGGCAACCTTGTTTGTACGTCATGAAGAGAACTAGCAAGACGAGGTGGTAACTGTTTATCTCCAATACCAAGTTGATGCAAGGCGCCAACACCACCTTCATTTTTGATTGTACTTAATGCTTTAAACTTACCAGGGTCTCTTTTGTTAGTCAATTGTACTTTTCCTCTGTCAACAGTATTTAAATATAAATGGCCCTTGCCATCAAGTTCAAACTGATTAGGATCTATGTTGTCTGGGCGGTCACCAACATGATCATAAAACGAGTTCACTTTGCTTTCTGAAAGTTTGTGGCGTAAACTGAAAGTATTCCTTGTACCAGTCATATCTGTCATATCTGTTGCACTAGAATCATAGTCATTCATGTCATCCATTTCAAAATCTTCATGACCAAATCCTCCCGCTGCCATTGTTTTTATTAATTTAATTTTTTTGCATAATAAAAATGGCACAGTCCTATGGATCAAAGTTAGACCCACACAGAAAACTATGTGAACCTCTTGGTGTTAAGGGCATTAGGCAATCAATTGTCATCACTAACAATCCTAGCACCATTGATCAAAACCAGACTCTTACTTTTAAGTTTCCAAACCTAGGCCCCAGTGACGTTATTGTTCCTGGAACTGCTCGCCTTGCTTTTAATATTGAACTTTCATCAGGCACAGATGACGAAAGAACACTAGTTGGCAACCTAGGCAGAGCAGTTATTAAAACTATTAAAGTTAAACTTGAAGGACAGGAAGTGTTTAGTCTTGACGATGCTGATGTATTCTACTGTTACAAAGATCTGTGGCTCACAAGTGAAGAACGAGAAGACCGTATTTACCAAGGCATACAGGCTGATAATGTTGCCAAACTCAGAATCAATGCAACAAATAAATCAACGACAGCAGTCAAGGACGTTATTGTGGCAGAAACATATGGAAATAGATTTTGCATTCCACTTGAATTTGAAATCCTAACAGCGCATTTGCCTTATTATCAAGGAGCACTAAATGACCGTCTGAGTTTTGAACTAATTTTCAATGACTACTCCAAAGTTATCAAATCGACAGATCTCAATGCATCATACAAGATCTCTAATATTTCCTTGGAATATGAAATTGTTACACACACTGAACTAGCCAGACTCATACAAAATCAATATCAGACAAGACTGCCGATTTATTATGATCGTGTTATTAGACACAGTTTAATTAATAAAAACAAAAGTGACCAGATTTGGAACATCAACTTGAACACACCTGCTAGGTCACTGAAAGGCATTATTATGCTGTTTGTTGAACCGGGAAGTCCATACCAAACGGATTCAGACAAATTTTACAATCCAAAGATTACTCATTTGCCTTGTACTATTGAAGGCCGTCCTAATCAAGTGTATGCTTCGGGTATGCTACCTTACCAGCACTATGACGAGATCACAAAATATTTTGCAGGCGGAAGGCTTAGAGAAAAACCTGCAAACATGGCATGCAAAGATCTACATCTGTACGATGTAAGAATAGCTCAATACCTGACAGACAAGTATGCACTGTGGCTAGATCTTCGTAGTACAGACGACGACTACCTACATGGGTCAGGTCGTACTGTCGAAAATGGCAGTGACGGAATTACAATCCAAATACAAAAAAAGGTTGAAAAAGCCAAAGCAATAAACATATATTTGTATCTGATTTATGATGCACAACTGAACATTCAAGAAAGCAGACTGAGTGGACACATATATTAAAATTATAATTAGTATTAAAATGAACTTGCTGACACTCGACCCACACTGTGGTTTGTTTTGTGGTGCCACAGGCTGTGGGAAAACTGAATTTGTTCTTAATCTCTTACAAACAAGATACATCTGTCATTTCAAAAACATTGTAATATTTTGTCCAACAATCAAACACAACAGAGCTTATCACGACCGTTTATTCATTTGGCCTGATCACAATATTTACTTAGTTGACCCTGAGAAAAAACTAAACGACTACCTGCTGTATTTTTACAAACAATTTGAAGAGCAGACAACTTTGTTTATTGTTGATGATTGCTCTGCAGAGAAAGATATTGTTAAGAAGAGAAACACACTGGCAAAACTGGCCTTTAGTGGCAGACACACAAATATCAGTGTATGGATTCTCACTCAAAAATATAATGCTGTACTGAAAGATTTTCATGAGCAGTTAAAGTTCATCTGTTTGTTTTACTGTAAGGATCATGACAGCTTTGAAGACTGTCTCAGAGAGAACGATGTCATCCCCAACAAACACGAACGAGACATTGTAAAAAACAAACTGAAATCAACTAAGCATCTAAAGCTGATTTTAAAGACAGATCAGCCCACAGGGTATGGATTAGTGAATTAATTTAGCCTTATGGTTTGTCTTTAAAAAATGACAGACAGACAAACCATTGATATCACAGACTGCTTCAAAGATGTTAAGTGCATTTTTGACTTTAAAACGCATGTTAAAAAGCCATTTGAGCTCGGTATAAAACTCACAACACCAACACTGATAAGCATGGTATATAATGTGACTTTGGGGTATTCTGAATGTTTTCCATGTTATGAGTACGAGACTGTTGATCTTAGGACACATACCTTTAGAGTTAATGATGCTAACTGCGACTGGTTTGAGGCACTGTGTGAACACATATTCAGACAACTATGTAAACTACATGATTATATTGAAGACGTTACAGTCAATAAAGTGGTATTACATCTACAGCGCAAGCAGTAATTTTTATTTTTTATTTTGTCGGACAAATAAAAATGACACTCAACACAATTGATGTTACAGACTGCTTTAGTTATATCCAGCACTTTGATTAGTTAAGAACAGATTTCAAACAACCGGACATAACACCAGTATCAACACAGGAGATGATTTATGTGTCAAATCAAATGGCTTTAGAAATATTTGAAGAGTTACCATTTGTAGAGTACATGTCTGTTGATTTTAAGACACATACCTTTGAAGTTGATGATCAGTGGTTTGAGTCAGTGTGTGAACAAATATTCAGACAACTATGTGAACTGAATCTGTTTATTGTAGGTGTTACAGTCAATAAAGTGGTATTACACAAGGTGTAATTTTTATTTATTATTTTGTCCGACAAATAAAAATGACGGACAATGCCCAAAGCTCGTCTGGCTTAAGAAACGTGTTTCACACAACAGACTTGCCTATATCAAATATTTACAGTGTCTATGAATCAATAGAAAAGTCTTTTTCTGTCATACAAAATAATCTTCTTTCTGGTAGTGTAAAGATTCAGATTGTTGCTAAAATAGAATTTAGCAGGGTAGATGGTGAAGTGATTGTATCATATATTTCAACAAGACAACACACAGTTAATTCAAGAAGAGAATTGGAAAAAGTGTTTAAAGAAAGACTGTTGCCTGACTTCCTTGAAGCAATTGACAGAGCAAAAATGCAGGGATCTGGCTGGCATGAAGGTCGTGTACATGAACTGCAACTGAAGCAGTCAAGATACCATCCTATTTTAGGCAAATCATGGTTGCCACTGCCAACTGAGGTTGTAAATAAAAAGGCTGTAGTCAATATTCAGAACAATGATAATTTCTGTTTTATGTGGTGTGTTCCTGCCAAACTACACTTTGTAAAAACAAGACCTGAATGTGTATCTAACTATACCAAATTTGAAAACGAACTCAACTTCAGTGGCATAGATTTTCCTGTTAAGGTAGAGGACATAGACTTGTTTGAAAAACTAAATCCTGGTATATCTGTAAATGTGTATGTATGAGATAATGAGTCTGAAAACAAATTAAAACCAATTAGAGTATCACCACTTGCCCCCACCTACGGTCAGCCAGAAGATAAGCATGTTGATCTTTTATTAATAAGTTCCGGTGATAACTTTCACTACACAATTATTAGGAGTATGTCACGTCTAATTCATGGGCATACAACAAAACACAAGTGTAAACAGGAATTTTGTAAAAAGTGTTTACAGAGGTTTTCCTCTATTGAAGTAGCACACAAACATGTTAAACATTGTAGGTCACCTGATGACATTCAAACAGTACTTAGGTATCCAGATCCTGGTAGCAAGGTTTATTTTAAAAACCATGGGAATCAGCAAAAGCTGCCGTTTGTAGTGTATGCTGATTTTGAATCACTGGTTGTTCCATATGATGGTCCTGTTCCAGAATCATTACCAAAGACAATAAAGTTGAGTGACCAAGTGGTGTGTTCTTTTGGATACATTCTTGTTAGGTCAGACGGTCAGCATACAGAACCTGTTATCTACAGAGGTGAAAATGCAGCAGCTGAGTTTTTAACAGAAATGAGACAACTGTATAGTCAAATAGTACAGTATTTGGAAAACTGTCAGATGCCTTTGGTGATGACAGAAGAAGACAAACTAAATTTTGATGCAGCAGTGATGTGTTCGATTTGTGAACAAGCCATTGATGATGATAAAGTTCGCGATCATGACCACATAACTGGACGTTACAGAGGTGCTGCACATGGTGATTGCAACTTGAAACTAAAAATTGATCTCAAGGCATATAAGTTGCCTATCTTTTTCCACAATCTCAAGGGGTATGATTCACATATTATCATGCAGGCTGTGGACGAGTCTTACAAAAAAATTAGTTGCATTGCCCAGACAACTGAGAAATACTTGACTTTTAGGTTGGACAAATTAGCATTTTATGACTCTATGCAACGTTTGTCTTTAGGGCTTGCTAGTCTGGCAGATGGACTGACATCGTTTCCATTAACAAGTAAATATTTTGAGCCAGACTTGATCAAGAAAGGAGTGTATCCGTACGAGTACATCAGTGACTGGGTTGTGTTTGAGGAAAGGAGACTGCCACCAAAAGAGAAATTTTATTCCACACTAAATGGTAAAGGTATTTCTGACTCTGATTATCAACATGCACTTGATGCGTGGGATAAACTGGGGTGTCAGACAATTGGTGAATACCATGACCAGTACTTAAAGGCTGACGTTTGTTTGCTAGCAGACGTATTTGAAAGTTACCGTGAAAAGGGTTTGTTACACTACAGTCTTGACCCTGCTTGCTACACATAACTAGTCCTGGCATGACATGGGATGCATTTTTGAAATCCAGTAAGACATTTATAGACCTGTTGTCTGATCGTACGATGGGTGAAATGATGGAACGTGGATTGAGGGGAGGCATTAGTATAGCCGCAAACAGCTATGCCAAAGCCAACAACAAATATCTTGATGACTTTGACCCCTCAAGGCCAAGGTCATTCATTACGTACTTGGACACTAATAACCTTTATGGATTTGCAATGTGTGAGTTATTGCCCTTGAAAAACTTTCGTCTAAATGATTTGTCACAGTGTGATATAAAAAAATTAACAAACGAAATTATGAATTATGATCGGGATCACTAAAAGGGTTGGATCTTTGAAGTTGACCTGGAGTACCCACACCATCTACATGATTACCACAATGATTATCCATTAGCAGTTGAGAAAATGAGTATGACGGGGCAAAAAAGAAGACACCAAACTTGTGCCAAATTTGAATGACAAATTTAATTACGTTTGTCACTATCGATTGCTGCAGTTTTACATCAGGTATGGGTTAGTACTAAAGAAAGTTCACAGAGGTATTCAATTTGACCAAAGTGCTTTCATGAAAGATTACATAATGAAAAACACAACATTGCGTGCAAGAGATGGCAATACTGTATTTGACAAAGACTTCTTTAAGCTTATGAACAATGCCTGTTTTGGTAAGACGATGAAAATCCTCATCACCGCAAAGATGTGAGACTGGTCACAACTGAATTGGGTGCAATTAAACTTACAGGTAAGCCACAGTACACAGGGTACAAAGAGTTTCATTCATCATTGTATGCATGTAACGCACGCAGACTTGCCCACAGTCGTACGCACAGACTCTCACGCAACAGACGCATACACCACCACTGACTCAGACGGGCGCGTTCATGCGGTAAAACACAACACACGGGCTCCCTTTCTAAAGTAACCTTTATACACTATAAATGAAAAAGAACGACTTAAATGATTATCAACTATGTACACTGTTCTATTATCACACACACACGTATCACAATATCTTTGCCAGGCTAGTATAGTCTCACATTGCCTCCAACCTGTTTGATGTTGTTGCCTGGTTACGTTGGTCCTTCTCACGTCTAGGCGTGAAAGTCCTTCATCATACGCTTATTGCCGTCCTGTCTCTTTGGCACGGACGTCCTCGTTCTCGTACGGTACTCAGTTCTCGTTTTGACTTGGGTGTCTTGGTCCTAGTCAGACTCACTCTCAGAAGAGCTGGAGGGATGACCTCACATAGGTCCCACCTGTGACTCGACGTCTCGGCGTCCATCTTTTCCACTCTTTACAAGAACTCTGAATAGACAACAAAAGTCCCAACGTAACACTTGCTAAACACACAACATATTGGATCAATGAGAAACGTCACGTAACCTGGCTGATACAAATAACTCACACGTTCATTCACACACACACACGTGCTTCATAAACTATTTTCGTATCACCCCCATATCTCTGTCACTATCTTGAAACAGACTATAGCCTAACTGACACTCTTGCTATACCTTACTCTATACACTGGAAAAGACTATGCTTACCCAACCACATACTATCTTCATAGCGGCTTAGACATACACACTTCATATTCCTTTAGTCATCTAACTCGGTAAACAACTGTATACAAAAACACCGGTTACTTCACCGAATTCTAAACATACTATAACTAAACCAAACCGGAACACCGCTATACAACCACATTAATCTTACCACGCATACTGTCTTTAACTAAACAACTATCAATACTACGTTTATAGAAACATACCTGAAATCTAGGCTTCAGAGTCTTGGAATGCGGGCTAGGTAACTCAAACACAACCGTTCCATACGACAAGACAGCCCACACTACCGATCTAGACCTCTGACAGACACAGCTTCCGCCTAGAACTCACTAAACAGAACTCACTAAAAATCCCGTGCTAACCATGTCTTACAGATTTCCCGTGCGTCTAGTGCCACACGGACTATTGGCACCAACAAACCGTTAACAGAAACCGTACCGTACTAATCCTACTGTGCGAGCACTATGCACAAGCATAGAGCTTCATCACAATTCCCCCTTCCTCGGGAAAAAAAGAAACGACCGAGTTTCTTTTTAAGACTACTCGACGTAATATTATCCGAAACAGGAAAGGACTAACTTTTACTACCTAGAATACAAGAAAAAAGATTACAGCCTTAAGCCTCAACGCACACTCTCTGATCGCACAGCGAAAGCCAAAACAGAACTAACACGTTAAAACCTTCAGAAATGAAATCGATCCAACGACTGCCCACACGATCTCGAGACCCCAGTCTCCGACCTACCTACAATCGCGAGACCCTAGTCTCCGATCTACCTAAATATTGGGTGCTGAGCCGCATTTCTGTCCGCAACAGAAGTATGCCGTCTCAGACCAACCCGACTGTTGGGCCAAGCCCGCTGACCGATTCCCTGATTCTGGACGGAAATAACACGATCTCTCTGTTCCCAACTACGCTTACTTCGAGCTCTCATCGCCACTGATGCGACCACACTGCGATTACCCTGAGCTCGCTTAACCGTCACGACTCTACTGAGGACTGGCGGGCTGCACACCCTTCATGTTACCTACGACGAAATCAACTACTGGGTCGTCGATGACACACGAAACCAGACTACCTGTAAAAAACTCTGTGTCAATCTCTATCTTAGCTAACGGAAAAACTTCTATCTTTCCTCCAAACGAAACTACTTTCTGTGACTCGCCTGTGAACTGATCTTTTCTAACGAGGCTACGTCTGACCCCCGTGGTCGTTGTACCGGAGTCACGGAGAACAGAAACGAGACATCCGTTTACAACCCCGTCTACCAGCGGTAGGCAACCATCTCCGTTAGCTGAACACACCGCGCCCAGCTGTGGTTCCTCCCCGACTGGGACCGCAAAACTGGCTACGTGAGTGGGCTGCACCGCCCCATCCACCATACCAGGACTATTAGGACCTTGATGAGCCAGATGGCCGTGCTCCTGATAACTAGCATACTGCGCGCCTGCACTGTAGTACGGACAGCTCCGACTGAAGTGCCCGTACCCACTACAAGAAAAACACTGAGTGTCCGAACTCGCAACACGACCACGACCATACCCACGCAAAGATGTCCCTCCACGTGTGTACGGATCGCTACCGCCATTGCTGTTACCTCGATCACCGCGTCGAAAACGCAAAGTACCTCTACCGTTAATCCGCTGGGCTCAACGTAAAGTATTGATGCCCCGGTAACCCTTAGACATGCTAGCAGCGACCAACCCGACTGGCGGTATCTCGGTCCTACGCGCGAGGTTTTTCGTAGGATGCGCCATCCGAAAAGCCTCCGCATTCTGTACTAACTCGTCCGTAGTCTTGAGGTTACGCTCCCTCAAGAATACCGCTAGATCTTTGGAAACGCTACCAAAGAACTGTTCAGCCAACATGAGATCGAACAATGCGTCGTACGTGTGGTCGATCTATGACAGTTCGACCCAATGTACGAGCAAATGGGACAATCGTTTGCCAAACGACATAAACGATTCCCCTGTCTCTGGCCGACAAGCTCTCAAGCGTTCTCTAAAACCTTCCGCATTACACTGAAACTGCTGTAAAAGATACTCCTTCAAAGTCTCGTACTGTATGTTCCCCGAAACGGTCAAACTATGGTAAAGACTCAAGCACAGATGAAAGCAAAACGGGCCAGTTGGCAGGAGGCCAACTCAACGCCTGCGCATGAGACTCAAAACGACACAAAAAAAGCGTCAATAGAGTCCACGGACTCTTTAAACATCGGCAGTTTAGGAAAATTGCGTATGCCTCGGCCTACTGAATCACTATCTGGTCTAGATCCCACATCCCGAGCTAACTGTATTTGTACATCCCTATCTTTCTCCTCTTTCTCTCTCTGGTATTCCAATTCTTTCTCTCTTAAGGCATGTTCCCTCTCGTCCTTCTCTCTCTGAAACGCTAGAGACTTCTCGTCTTTCTCTCTCTGAAACGCTCTCTCTTCTCTTTCTCTCTCTCTCTGTACTTCTAATTCCTTCTCCTTAAAGACTCTTTCTCTCTCTTCTCGCTCTCTCTGAACTTCTAATTCTTTCTCCTTTAAGACTCTTTCTTTCTCTTCTCGCTCTCTCTGAACTTCTAATTCTTTCTCTTTTAAGACTCTTTCTTTCTCTTCTCGCTCTCTCTGAACTTCTAACTCTTTCTCCTTTAGCTCCATTTCCTCTTTCTTAAGTATTCTGTCTTTCTCTTCTCTCTCTCTCTGAATTTCTAGCTCTTTCTCCTCCCTCTGTATCTGCATTTCCAACTCTTTCTCCTTTCTAAGTCTACGAATTTCTAATTCTTTCTCGTCCCTCACCCTCTGAACTCTAACTCTTTCTCCTTTAAGGCTTTCTGAACCTCTAGTTCCTCTTTCTTAAGTACCCTTTCTCTCTCTTCCCTTTCTCTCTGAGCTTCTCTTTCTCTCGCTCTATCCTCTCTATCCCTACATTTCTCTACGTAATCAAAAAGCTTCTCATCCTTAAGTCCTAAACTTTCACCCTGTTTAATGTAAGCCTCTACCGGGTCTACCTCCATATTTGCTACAACAACTTCCCAAAACTTGAAAACATAAATATACAAATACCACAACCAAATGACGGAAAAAAACTTAATGAAATCTCACAATATCAACTTACGCAGAAACAGTGACCTACTTGACGTCCAGATGGAACGAAAAATAAGAACGATAGAAAGAAGAGCAAGGAAAAAGAACACTACCTATACAAAAGGCAGAAACAAGAACTAGCTCCTCGTAAGATCCCGAAAACTACAGAAATAACGGATCTTACCCCCTAGAATCGGAGAGGGGAATCTAACACAACAACATGCACATAGCAACAAATCCTACTCTAAAATCGCTACTCACTATCGCCCGCAGATACTTCTAATCTACCGCTAAAACAGGGTCACCACTGTAACGCACGCAGACTTGCCCACAGTCGTACGCACAGACTCTCATGCAACAGACGCATACACCGCCACTGACTCAGACGGGCGCATTCATGCGGTAAAACACAACACACGGGCTCCCTTTCTAAAGTAACCTTTATACACTATAAATGAAAAAGAACGACTTAAATGATTATCAACTATGTACACTGTTCTATTATCACACACACACGTATCACAATATCTTTGCCAGGCTAGGTCTTAGTCTCACATTGCCTCCAACCTGTTTGATGTTGTTGCCTGGTTACGTTGGTCCTTCTCACGTCTAGGCGTGAAAGTCCTTCGTCATACGCTTATTGCCGTCCTGTCTCTTTGGCACGGACGTCCTCGTTCTCGTACGGTACTCAGTTCTCGTTTTGACTTGGGTGTCTTGGTCCCAGTCAGACTCACTCTCAGAAGAGCTGGAGGGATGACCTCACGTAGGTCCCACCTGTGACTCGACGTCTCGGCGTCCATCTTTTCCACTCTTTACAAGAACTCTGAATAGACAACAAAAGTCCCAACGTAACACTTGCTAAACACACAACATATTGGATCAATGAGAAACGTCACGTAACCTGGCTGATACAAATAACTCACACATTCATTCACACACACACACGTGCTTCATAAACTATTTTCGTATCACCCCCATATCTCTGTCACTATCTTGAAACAGACTATAGCCTAACTGACACTCTTGCTATACCTTACTCTATACACTGGAAAAGACTATGCTTACCCAACCACGTACTATCTTCATAGCGGCTTAGACATACACACTTCATATTCCTTTAGTCATCTAACTCGGTAAACAACTGTATACAAAAACACCGGTTACTTCACCGAATTCTAAACATACTATAACTAAACCAAACCGGAACACTGCTATACAACCACATTAATCTTACCACGCATACTGTCTTTAACTAAACAACTATCAATACTACGTTTATAGAAACATACCTAAAATCTAGGCTTCAGAGTCTTGGAATGCGGGCTAGGTAACTCAAACACAACCGTTCCATACGACAAGACAGCCCGCACTACCGATCTAGACCTCTGACAGACACAGCTTCCACCTAGAACTCACTAAACAGAACTCACTAAAAATCCCGTGCTAACCATGTCTTACAGATTTCCCGTGCGTCTAGTGCCACACGGACTATTGGCACCAACAAACCGTTAACAGAAACCGTACCGTACTAATCCTACTGTGCGAGCACTATGCACAAGCATAGAGCTTCATCACAATGCAGTTTCACTCAAAAAAAAAGATTGTCAAACTGGACAAGCCAGTATTCATTGGTATGGCAATACTTGAGTTATCAAAACTGTTGATGCTTGAATTTTACTATGATTACTTTAAACCAAAGTATCCCGAGTGTCATCTGTTATACACTGACACCGACTCTATGATCATTGATGTGCCTACTGAAGACTTTTATGAAGACAACTGCATATGTATGACACGTCTGACTACCCTAAGGATCATCCTCTGTTTAGCACACAAAACAAGAAAGTGCCTGGTAAGTTTAAAGATGAACTAAATGGTGTGCCGATAGTTGAGTACGTTGGACTGAGATCAAAAATGTATTCTATATTGCACCAAAAGGGAAGTCAGTTGAAAGCCAAAGGTATAAAAAAAACAGCCATAAAAAATAAAGACATTCGCCATGAACATTACAAGCAAGTATTAGATGGAGAACTAATGCGGGATTATCCAAACAAAACACGACACAATATTGAAATGATCCAAACACATAAAAAGTCACTTGCAGTTGGAGACACAAAACAAGTGTTTCACACTAAGGAAAAGGCTTATGCACCTGGGCATTATGCGCTTAAGTTATCTGAAGAAATAGCCAATGAACTGGTTGATGAATTAATCGATGAATTAGTTGATGAAATGGTTAAAAAATGCGTAACAGTGTCTGGAGGAATAATTTGTAATTCTTCTCTAACAAATGCCCTCTGAGGTGCAGGCTCATACAGATAAAAAATCGATGCATTAGCACCAGGAACTATTTATTTTATATTGTGGACAGATGTAGACCATATTGGATCAGTTGCCCTACGTCTGACATCATTCTCGGCCTCGCCAGGTTGATACAAATATCTTACCTGTTTTGTAAACAAGCTTGTGTCTGGAGGTGTTGTTTTTATTTCTGACCTTGATGGCATTGTTTTTAATTTAATAGCATCAGCAGGTTTAGGGTGACCTTCATTATTCATTGCTTTTATCACAGATGGTAATCTCTTAACCCACTCAGTGTTACGTGCATCATGCATGAGTTCCTTAGAATACTGATAGCTGAAAAGTCTCTCCGATAATTGCTTGTTAAAGTTTTCAACAATAGCCTGTGATCTATGCACGCCCGGTATGCCTCGCCGCACTAGCACTCCATGCTTTGCAAATAGCTGATTAACAGCGCCTTTAAATTCAGATCCATCATCGACTTGCACAAGCCTGGGAAATTTTAAAAGACCACGACTATATATTTTTGTTAACGCAGTGGCCACTGTGGTAGCATTCTTGTCAGTTATGGGTTCGGCATCCTTGAAGCTATGTCGACAACAGTTAGTGCATACTTGTATCGTTTCTTTCTTATTGTATCATGTGGCAAGAACAGAAGATCCAGTTGATGGGTGTCATTAGGGATAGTGTTTACAAAATGAGGTCTTGTTATTTTTCTTGGAGCAGGTAAATAAATTTGCCAAATTGCCTGTTTTTTGAGCCACTGTTTTATTTGTTCGAGTGTAATATCTCCACCAACAGCGGCATGTAATTTTTCTATTGCAGTATTCCCTTTCCAATAGCCAATAGAGGAGTAATATATTTTTGATAGTTTAGCTCCGATGTCGATCATTTCTTCTAGCAATAAAAACTCCTGTAAAATATACAAATGTCATTCCTACTAGAACAAATATTATTTCTCCATTTCTTTGTTCTGGGCTTGGCTGGTAGTAGTCACTAAGTTTTGGTTGTGGGATGGTCATGTCTTCGCCAGTAACAAGAAAGTATTCTTTGATCGCATCATTGACGTTTGAAAATGTATGCTGTATGCTGTGTGAACTTCAAGCCTGAGTTTTTCATTGATGAAATCAAGTTTCTCTATTCTTTGCTTCTCATAATCCTGTTGAGCTTGTGCCAGTTTTTCAGATGCCTCATTGTGACGCTTCATTTCTTCTGCTGATTCCTCTCTTCCCATTTTTGAAAAAAGATAGTTTGATCCACTGAAAGCCAATGCATTAACAACTGCACCACCAATCATAATAGCTATTGTTGCCATATTTTTTATTTACTTAGAAACATTTTCTGGAATAATTCCTTGCTTGACTAGAAAGTCTTTTGTGGCAATCGATGCTGTGACAACTGCTACTAGCTTAGCACTGTCTTCGAAGTCTAATCTACTCAAGTCTGCCGATTTCATTTTGAGAAGACTTTTCCCCAGCATAGAATAAGCAACTGTTAGCCCGCTTATTACTGCAGAGTGATAGACGAGGTTCATTATGTTTTTAGCGTCGCTCATTTTCTTATGCTACAAAAATTAAAATAATAAATTTATTTACTGCATGTAAAATGGGTCCAAAGGTTTTGACACTGCTGGTAATGTGGAGACTTCTTCTTTTATTTTTGGAGTGTTTGATTTTTTGGACACTGTTCGAGTGTTTGGTTTGTATTTTTTGTATAATTGGTAACCTACATAAACAAATCCTACAACAATCCAGCAACTATATATTTTGTTGTTTCAGGTTTAGACTCAGTTGTTTGTCTCTCACTTTTTTGGGAGTGTGAGGGTGTTGGCCCTGGCGGTAGTGATGCTTGCGCTGGGGTTGGAGCTGTTGACGGCGTGTCAGTTACTTGAGTCTTATCTGTTAATGCTTGAAGCTGTAATTTTTTTGTCTGTTATATTGAGCTAATCTTTTCCCAGCCTCTATTTGACCTGGACTTTTAGCCTTAGTCACTGTTTGAACCTGTGTCAAGACAGGACTCTGATGTGGAGTCGTCTGGGTCTCGTCCATTTTCTTCTAATTTAAAATTTATTTTAGAAAAATCAATATGACTACTAGTAACAAGTAAGGTTACCACAGGTGCAAGGTAATTCCCAAACTTGTAAAACATAAGGCATGCTAATTTACCTATTGAACTAGAAACTATGGGGTTGCTTTCTAGATCATGTAAAAGGCTGTCACTATCAACAGGTAGGAAGTGACTCACAGCTTTTGTGTATAGGCAGACAAGAGATTGACTCAAATCACGTGTCATTAGTGAACTAATGTGATTTTCATATTTTGAATGTAGTTTGATTAGCTCGTCAGCGGTGAGAGATTCTATGTCTTCTGTCATGTATTGTTTACCAAGAAAAGCTTTTGATTTTCCAGAAACAACTACAGAGAGAAGGCGTTGTTTTTTAGAGTCTAAATCTTTGTTTTCTACAGCACAGATATCGTTTAAAAGTAGCAATTCATCTTGATTCATTTTATAATGTAATATAATAATTTTGTTTAAAGAAGACAATAACAGCATTAATTATTTATGGAGGGTGGGGGATCTGCCTTAATAATCACGGGTTGGCAGCTGATCAAAATCGTTGCTTTGAATGATTTCTGGGGTGGAACTAGTACGGCTAGGTAATAGAGGCATTGACTGTCTTGGTTGGCATGGGCTTGTATAATTACCGAGAAGATTAAATAAAATGATCGATTGGGGGATGGGTGTGGTTGTAGCCCCACATTATTAATCTCTGTGTCTTGTACCAAAGCCGACGTTCTAAGGTCCAGGTCACGATCACAGTAGAGTTATAAAGGGTCACAAAAAGGACGGCACATTTGATTTAAATTGTTGTTAAAGTAAAGGTATCCCGAAGAAAGTTGCGCAAAGGAAAATTATCTGACATACTGAGTGTAAAGGCCCTAGCAGCCATATGTGTTTTCAGTGCTTCCGTTTTCGTCTGTTCGATATCTCTCGAACCACTCTACCGATTTTCGTCAAGTTTTATTTTTTGGTAGCCCTTAGTGTGAGAAATGGTCATAAGCAAAAACGGAGTTGATACTTTTAAGTTTTAGGTTCACGTGCGGAACGTGAAACTATGTAATGGGCCAGTGGTCATCCGTCCGTCCTTCGTCCGTGGTACATGTCAACGTTGGCATTTTTTCGGAGACTATTAAATCCACACTATTCAAACTTGGGCCAAAGATATAATTGTGCGCTAAGACCCTTCTACACATACCAAATTCAGTGACCTCTCTCAAGATAAAAATAAAAATTCACAAGGGATTAAAAGAATAGATTAAACAAATACACATTTTAACCAAAACAAACTGCTTTTCTAAACTAACGTAAAGAGAGTAACGGAGGGAGTGGGGGTGGGGGTGGAGACAGTGGCTCACATGCTTCAGAGAGATGCTATTCGTTAATAATAATAATAATAATAATAATACCGGTTATTATTCAGGCGCTTTACCAAATTCTGCTCAAAGCACCGCGAACTGAACCCAACACGTACGCTCACGTGACACACACGCATTCACTCTGAAGACAAACACAGTATAAGACAGACACAGGACGTTCACGTGGTGCGAAGGGTCAGCTCAGCTACTGAGGTTTCAGAAATTTTAATCGCTAATATTTGAAATTTATAAAATGGCCTGAAACCAGTACCAATGCGGAGGGGGAGGAAGAGCCGGAGTACCCGGAGAAAGAACCCCCGACGGCCCGCCCGTATTAACGGTGACACTAGAGGAGAAAAGTCCGACGCCGGAACCTGCTATCGAACCTCGCATCCTTAGCATTGGTGGCATGCGCCTTTACTGTGACCACTGCGCCAGGGACCGCCCCATACGAGTCACGAGTGCGAGGGTGGGGGTGGGGATGGGGGGGGGGGAGGGGGGTGAGTAGAGACAGAGGCTCATGTCCCTCTGAGATTTGCTGTCCGTTGGGGGGAGGCGGGAGGTGTGTGTGTATGTGTGTGTGTGTGTGTGTGGGGGGGGGGGGGGGGGTAAAGATTATGGATTCGGTGTATATCTTTTTTCAACCTCGTAACCATTTTCTGGGGTTTGCTTACGTCAGCAAAAGCAAGATAGGGCAAACATTTTGCAACTATCGTTTCTGGTCAGTGCTCACTGAAGGGCACACCTTTACACCTTATGGATGCTAGCTTCAGTCGTACAGACATGAATCTGCTATGACTGCAAAAGAAGAAAAAGATGTAGTCGTTGTTTGACTGAGATGCTGGTCGGCTGAGAAGATAGGGAAGACTGGAAAGGATAAGAGGTCTGGGACGGTAGCACTCATTTCTTGGTCGAGATATTCTTGTATTTCGTCAAGTCTATATTTTCGCATTTGGCGGATACGCGTCTGTGTCATAGAAAGTAATGCATAGACAAACAAACGTGCAGAGTAGCAAATCTCATTAAATAAAGTCTGAGTTGTGTTGTTTGCCGTCGTTGTGTCATATATTCAGCTGTAAGAAAAGTTTGTTGATTGAGATGGGGGATGTTTTGGTTGATCCTCCTTGTTTCCTCTGCTGAATTCTGTCTGACAGCATCTTGAAGTGTTTGTCTAAATAATATTAAAAGCAACCGAAACTATTTGTTGTTCAATATGATTTTCTTTTATCTATAGTAAGAAACTGACAAAAAGAGTAAAACTTCAAAATAATAATAATAATAATAATAATAATAATAATAATAATAATAATAATAATAATAATAATAATAATAATAATAATAATAATAATAATAATAATGTGTGTGTTCGTATCTTTTGCTTTATTTACAAGTACGTTACAACGACCAGAAAAACATACAACATAAAAAAACACATTATTTTTTCATCGTTTAGGCAGTCAAAACCAAACGAGTTGGCATTCTGAACAAAAATCGTCTGCTACCTGGCAAAGAGTTGTCGTTCTTGTTGTAGACTAAACGATTATTTCAAAGATGCGATATTAAGGCTTGTGTCTCTGTTATTGGTCGCAATTCTGGTTGGTTTCCAGTAGAAAATGGGTTTCGTCAAGTCGACCCAAGCTTTCCGTACATTTACTTAATCTGCGCTGAAATTTTGGCCTCCATTTTGAAAATACAAGTCAGTTAAAAGTTAAAGATATTTACTTACTTCTGTCTCAGTTCGCACATGACACTCATTGTACTTAAATTGAAGCGAAAGGTCTTTCGAAGGAAGTATTCGCAGTCTACAATACTTTGCATCTATCTCGGGCCTCAAGATAAACATGGATAAAACAAACGCAGGTGGTCTGGCTTGGACCTATGAGCAATTCACATATTCGGTTCATGCCCGAATTCAACTTTGTCTATTTCCCTGGGATTCTTAAGGTTCTTGGTATAAATTTTTCCACAAACATTAATATTATAACCGATATTAATTATGAGGGCAAACTTGCTGGAATTCAGCGAGTTTTATGTGTTTGGTCTAAGCGTCAACTTAAACCATTAGGTAAAATATTTTACAGTCATGAAAACACTTGAGGTGTCAAAGATTGTCCATTTTTTTTTATGAACCTCCCAGACCCTCCGGCACAGTTTTTGACTGGCCTTGAAAAAATGTTGTTTACATTTTTGTGGGATGGAAAGAGAAATAAATAAAGCTGTTGTCTGTTCAGCATACGATGAAGGTGGCTTGCGAATGTTAAACGTTCATTCATTTTTGACGTCTATGAAGGTCAGTTGGCTTAGAAGGGTCTTTGGTGTATCATGTGACTCTTTGGTACGTAAGATTTTGGTTAGCTGCTATCTTATGTTTAGTAACATGCAGGTGTTTTGTGGTGAATATGCAAACATTTAATGCTTCATTATGATAATTGCTTCTGGGCCGATTGTCGCCAAACATAACAAGATTGTTTGTAATAAGTGTTAATTTTGATGAAGTGTTCTCAGAATGTGTTCATTACAACAAAAACATTATTAGAGACAGGAAAACGGTTCATATCACCGAACGGAGAGAGTAAGGAATTTTGGTTATTGGGGATCTGCTTGATGAGAATGGCGCTCTGTTGTCTTTTCAGTCATTTCAGTTGTTGTTCCCTGATGTGTCTACACATTTTTTTTTTATGTACTCTGGTATAGCCAATGCTGTCAGGTGCCTACATAACCTCATTAGCAGAAAGCCAGTTAAGGAAGGAAATAGTACCAGAACACTATCTTGCAGGGTTGTAAAACCATCTATTCAACATTGGTCAAATCAAGGTCAAGGCCTATTTGTATTCAGAAGTGGTCTCAATACTTCGAGTTTGGAGACTCACCAAGCTGGAAATGTATTTTTTCAAAACCTTTCCTTTGATCCAGTAAAGGTTATTGCATCGGTTGTTGCCCACAAAGCGATTTTCATTTCTGCGTAAATTGTCTAAGCACAGCTAAGCACTTTAGGTCAGACACTGTCTTAAACCTCATAATATTAGTTGCTAAGGTATTTGTAAGGTTTTACAAATGTAGATTAGGAAAAAAAAAACACTGCCTAATTTAAGGCACTTTGATGGAATTATGAAGAATCGCTACCTATGTGACAAGCACCGATTTGAAATTATTGGTCAGAACAACAAGTTTTGTCATGCTAAGGTCTATGTTTTACAAATGTAGATTAGAAAAATTATGCTACACTTTTTCGTGGGTTGTAATGCTGTTAGAGGTACTGGTTGCAGCCTTACCTTTGGCGGCAGTGTGCAGGCGGCTACTTGTGCTACCAGTTATTTCACTAAGGCATGCAGGGTTGGTTCAAGGTATCAGTGGTGGCCTAGCTCGATTCCCTTGTGCATGAATATATCAGTGCTATTTATAGTACTGAGAAATGCATGCCCAGGGGGTCACATCTGTGTGACTGTCCAGCGTCACTGTCGAAACCTAAACTTTGCTTGTCATTTGTGGTGTGTTCGAGCTGTGTGTGTACTAAGAGACTAGGGGTGGTGGGGATAAATAGGAACGTGGGTGGGGCAGGGAGTACATATATGTGCTATATTCTTTCTATGCATATTGTCTGTTCTGGTGTGTAACTTGATATGTACTGTATGCACATTATATGTATACATATTATATAGATATACTGTATACGTAATCAAAAAAATAAAATAAATAACAACGTCGAACGTACTCGTCTCAGAAAAATTCGAGTGCAACTCTGAAGTATTGCAGTAATAAATATGGCGTGCATTTCAGTAGGACTAGACTTGTCAAAGCTGTAATTTAGGTTAAAGGAAATTATACTCCACGAGAAGGGTGTGAAGTTCAGGCTGGAAATCGACCACACACAGTAAAAATTAAACTGTGGGTCCAAATAATCAATAATATCAATCGGTGTCAGTTTGTAATGCTGAAAATTTCTTTGCCTATCATTAATCATAAACATTTGTGTGCTTGCGCAATGTTTTCTGCAAGTCACAAGCAAAGTTTGCGTCATCGTTGACGATAGAAGCTTCTATCGCGGGCGCCATTGTGAAGGCGTGCTTACGCGTTGGGGTGTCAGTTTCAAAGCCACTGCGCATATCCAAGATTTGATCGTCCGTGTCAGGTGATATATCGATCGAAAGGTTTTTGAACGAGCTTTTCACCGGTACCTTTCGCATGTGCGCGCGATCATTCCCAGATAACATAACTCATGAGAATTTTTTAAAAAATGACAATTTCACGTCAAAATCTAATGCAGTTTTCTCTTGAATTCAAACATGCGCCAGGCACCGTGATAAAGGGCAGGAAAAGCTCTTTTCAACGATACCAAATATAGCGCTGTGCGTTCTATCTTTGATTTGTGCAAGCAGTTTTTCTAAAACCACTGTAGCGCAGATCTGTGCGGGGCGCTCAAGGACAGCTGACCAAGTTGTTGGTTTTTTTTTAACGCGTACCCCTGCTCCATTCGGCGGTGCTACAAATACATCTTTTTCCCAGAACAAAACAAACACTACAGAACTGTAGCCCGGATGATGCTTTATTTGCCCATGTTTTTATTTTTGTTATGCGTGCTATATGTTGAGAGCAGCTCTTGTTGCAAAATAGATAAATATCGCTCTCGGGCACTGATGTTTCCCACTGTTTGTATAGGGACGGAGCTACCTATTTATAGTAATTGTGACATCCTGTTTAAATGATGTAAGCGTAAAAATGGGCTGCCAGTGCTATTGAAAATGTCTGAAGGCATTGTTTTGCGATTTCGCAGAATTGGCCATTTACTGGGTGCACAAATACCTTCACTGTGAGCCAGATATTTACATTGGTTTTTTTTGTTTTTTTTCAGAGGACGCAGAAGGTGTGTCTTAATATAATATTGCCTGATTTGGGTTTCTGGAATGAATTCTCATTTATTTAGAGGAAGATGTTTCTGAAGCTCATTTTAGCATCCGCGAAGAGCGCGAATGGGGGTACCCTAGCGCCATTGGCTATATCTCTGTGTGTTCCTAGGATTTTATGGAAACATGGCTTAAACATCGCAGGACGTACTAAGGTAGATTTTTGCACGTTATTCTTTGCCAAATCATTAGAGCAGCTACCTGCAAAAATCCTCAGGTCCTTTCAAAACGACCCGCAATTCCTGATGATGTTTGTGCCTATTCTGGACGGGGGCAGTTACTTTTTCCTGTATATTACTACGACTATACATGTTCTTCAGTCTCACGCTGTTTATCACGTTGACTGGATTCATTTGCGGATTTGTCTATACAACGTGTTTTAGCTTGCAACCCGTCAAAAAATATATACTCAGAGGCAATAAAAACGCGAAACGTGTCGGCATTTTTACCCGCCAACGAAGATCCATCCGTACAACTAAACAAGAAAATTAATATTGTTGTGTGTACTTTACATGTTTAGCCTATTGTCTGAGCTAACTGCACACACGTTAAAATAGTTATCGCCCTTGGCTGCCTTGGGAGACACAGGAATCCCCTTGTAGTGAAAATGAGCAAAACTGGACATACCAATTTCCCTGTAAGATGTGTTAGCACCCGTGTTTTGTGGACTGCTTATTATGTTCTGCTTCCAAAAAAAATTTAATCAGAAATTTTAATCTAGACACAGAACTTCCGGTGCGCATCATTTTCTTAATAAATCAGATTTTGGAATAGGAACTCCAGATAAATGTTAATCGCTGATTGGTTTAAATGAATTTTCCAGCCTGTTCAGCTAACTTCGTGTAGGATACTAGACAACTCGCACCTTGCAAATAAACAATGAGGCAATAATAACGCGAATTTTTCACCATAGCGTTTTTATTCGTAACTTTTTTCTCCGTTTTATTTTGACACACAATTTGTTAGAGAATAGTATGAATGGAGTGTTATGTCTTGTGTAAAAAGAGTGTTTCGTCTTTAAAATCTGATGTCGACGACTTATGACGTCATCAATGACCCTACCACCACGAGATATTAAAGTGAAATGGGTAGCGTCTGTAGAAGGCACAGCTGAAACCCAACCAGCGTGCAGTGTCACTAGGGTCCGCGTGATTGAAAATCCGGCCTGTTTGGTCTTGATTTTCTTTTCATTTGTCAAAGGCACGTAAAAAAATCAAGATGACTTACAAACACGAAAAGCAAACAGTTGTTTATATTTATTGTAGCGGCCATATTTACCTAAACAAATGGATGTGGGTGTATTCACCCTTTGTCAACCACTGGAGCATAAAAAAATACTTAAAAGTACAGCTTTTCGATCCGATATGCAACTCTAATCAGACTTACCGCCTGTCTCGTCAGCGATATTATGCATTTGAGGTACCAACCTGTGAACAAATGATTTCTGCTGTTTTTTGTGGTGGTCGGCATTCAGAATTGTAGGCAGTCCGAGCTGTGAACGAGTGATTGTATTGCACAAAACAACGAAAGACTATCCCTAATGTTCTCTGATATTCAGTATAGCATTTATGTATGACCTTTAAATCGTATGAGCATCACGACATTGTTTTAAGGCTTTGACAACAGAGAAGTTTTCTATGCCATCTGCATGCTTACCAAAGCTGCATTTCCAGTAGTTTAGAACGTGAACTAGACTTGTTTCCTCGATGGGTATTTCACGCTCCAACAAACGGAAAAGTCAGATCCACAATTTACATAAATCACACAATCGATCGTCTACAGAAGCATTGCATCTCTTCTATTTATGGAAGAGACTTTTTTAAGTCCCTTTTATTTATAGAAGGGACTTTTTAGGACGGGTCGCGGTGGGGCGAATGTAATAGCATGTCCATGATGTCAAAGGAGGGCAGGCCTAAACCTCTCACAATTGAAGTAACAAGATAAAATTTACGTCATGTCTAGTTACGCTAACCTAGCTGCTGAACGTACATTTGGCGCGAAGCGCCGTATGTGCGCATAATTATATTTATGTGTGCGTGTGCATGTAAACAAGAGAATCTCCGATATTTCTGTATACACAAGCTTGAAACTTGGCGAAATACTTTCTTAAAGGGGTGGCTAACAACCGTTTATAGGAAGTCGGTTGACCCATATTAGAGCCCGTAATTTTTGTCATATTTACTTGAACTTTTGGATATAGCTGGTTTGGAGAAAGGCATTGGATGAGTTCGTTATCCAGCTTTGTATCCTTTCAACTTCTTTAGTAAAAATTAATTCTTTTCAGAAAAAGAAATAAAACTTTTTTTTTTTAATGACTTCTAGAGAAAGTCAGACAGTGGCGGTGACGTAAAAGATTAAACTCAGTCACCACGCAGACATTGACATAATACTCTAAATATGACGTAATTCTCTCTCTCTCTCTCTCTCTCTCACATACACACACACACCGGCACACACACACACACACACACACACACACACACACGCGCGCGCGCGCGCACATCTCCAGGAGGAATAGATCCACAAGCGCCCTCCGTGCGCAGGAGGATCTGTGCCTCATGAAGATGTTTGGAGCGCGCGCGCACTGCTACGTTTGTGCTTGTGTTATTATTTGAGAGCATGTGTGTGTGTTAATCTTAGGAAAGATCCGATATTCATTTGAGTTATTTTGGATACAAATTACGTACCTTTTTAGTAGGATTCATTTTCTTTTGCACGGAGAATGAGCGACTTAGCTCACTGCTGCTGCCGCTAGGTGGCGTAAACTCACAGTAGGGACTAAACACGACATTCACAGCGTCTTAGATTATCCCTGTCCGTGCACTTTATCTTTGGTCTTCGCGACATACTGCATGCCACGGGTATTGTTTTCATCTGGTATATCGCACAGTGTTTGGCATCCTGTCTCGGAAGACAATGGAGTATATGCGCTTGCTGGGTCAGTCACTGGAGTGACCTCTCCAGGGCGCAAGCCTGGGCGAAGTGTATGGAGATCCTGGGGTGCCCAGTCGTCAAGATCCCCCTCTCGGCCTCGCTGATGTAGTCCAAAGGAATGCGAAGCAGTACGTTTGGCACCAGTTTGGCTGCAGGGGCTGCCAGAACAGTGCGTGAATACAGGCAGCTGTCTGCCTTCGGGGCTCCACTCCTGATTTGAAGGGTTTACTCACCCACATTTGGCCGTTGGATCCAACCTGATCTCCTCCGTCCTCTAGCCGTTGGCTGTCAGAAACAGCTCATCCGCCTAGTGGTGCAATGTGAACACCACCCCCTCACGTGGTTTAGCCCACCAGCTGAGGTGGTTTGCCAGGGTGTGGCGCTTGGAGCCAGCACGTGAGAGATTAAGGAGATGGATGAGGACCAGTGATGCCCGTCCGTCCTATGTAAGACGCAGCTGCCGAACAGCAAAGGTGCTACCTCTATCCAGAGCCCCTTACACAGTAGGATTAGTTAATGTGGTTTACTGCGCTTAGCGTGTCCGGATTCTATGTCATCCAATCGGGCACCGAGTTTAGGAGCGATATACCTGCGGTCTGTAGTGTAGCGCGAGTACTGAAGCCTATGCACACGAACAGGTATCACCTAAGACACCGAGAATAGTGACTTTTGCCCTTATAAGAGCAGCGACACCACACGGCAGCAGGAGAAGACAATTTTAGCCAAGTCGAGCATTGCGATCGATTTTTGTTGTGACGCTTAGTTTCGCTACAATGTTGTAAAGTTTTACCTACATTAGACTGGGACTTTTGAGCAGGGTCGCGATCTTTTTAGTGACCTCAGATATGACGTCAAAGTTGTCGGCAACATTTCGTAACACTGTATCAAAGACGCCTAGATGGTAGTGGAAATTTGTAGTTATTTCAAGAGCATTCTTTTTCATGAATGTGATGACACTCTATGCTCACGCATAGGGTTCACACAGAGGGTTCTGTATGGTACGGTTTTGTCAGCGGTTTGTCTTGTGACAAATATTCCGTGAGGCACGAGGCCACGTGCAAGCATAGGGAAACGGTTTACACGGGGAGTTTTAGGCATGAGCTCAGTCTATCAGAGGTCTAAATTGTTAGTACGGGGCTTGACTGTCAGTGACGGCAGACGTGTGTGAGATACCCTAGCCCGTATTCCAAGACTCTGAAACGTAGAATTCAGGTATGTGTTCTTATATGTATTATTAACAGCTAATGAGTTACAGATAGTATGCGTTAGTAAGAGTTAATTCGGTTGTGTAGCGTTTATTTGGTTCAGTTATGTTGGTTTGGAATTCGTTGAGATAACCGGTGATTTTCGATGTAGTTATTTACCGAGAGATGGATAACTAAGGAATGTGAGGTGTGTATGCCTAATTTGTTATGAAGGTAGTACTGGTTAAGTATAGTCTTTTCCAGTGTATGGGATAATGTATGGCGAGTGTTAGGTTATAGTCTGTTTCAATGTAGTGACAGAGTTATGGGGTGTTACGAAAGTAGTTCGGGTTATGAAGCACGTGTGTGTGTGAATGAACGTGTGAGAGTTATTTGTATCAGCCAGGTTACGTAATGTATCTCATATTATCAAATATGTGTGTGTTTAGCAAGTGTTATGATTAGGACTTTATTATTCAGAATGCTTGTGGTGGAGCGGAGCGACGTGACGCCGAGACGTCAGTCAGTCAATAGAGGCTACCGCCGAGGGACCTACTGGGAGGTCATCTCTTCACTCAGGGAGTGAGCGACCGGTGCCGAGACAACCGGGTCAGCAAGGACTACGCTACGGAGCGAGCCCAGAGGATGTCCACGGTACGAGAAACGGGACGACTCGGAAGCGTGCGACGAAAGACTTACACGCCTAGACGTGAAAGGACAGAACGTTACCAAGCGAGAACACCAGCAAATAGGTTGGATTGTGAGAGACAATTACCTAGCCTGGCATTTACATTGTGTGTGTGTTTGCGGTGTTGATGTGCTTGTAGTGAAAAGGGGTGTTGTACATTATTTAGATAGTGTTTTTCGTTGTTGTATATACATAAAGGTTCGTAGGAGAAAGGAAGCTAGTGTGTTGAATTTTATCGCGTGAATGCGCCTGTCTGAGTCAGTGGCGGTGTATGCGTTTGTTGTGCGAGTCTGTACGTGCGACTGGGGTAAGTCTGCGTGCGTTACAATGAATATTAATAAGTTTTGGTTACGTTTTCTTTTCTCGTTGGTTGTGTTGTGCGAATTTGCTGGATTATTCTGGAAATCTGTAATAGTATAAAGAGCGTGTTAGGAAATATGTGTGTACATTGTATGAGAGACGCAGTGTGTCAAAAGTGTTGATGCATTGTAGAGGAGACAGTGTATCAGTGTTGGTGCATTTGTGGATGCATTGTGCGAAGATCGCATCGCTGCAATAAAATATTGTTGGAACTGTTACTCCAGTGTGGTCTACAACCTTATGCAACGTGTGATGAGTTGCAGTTGAGTGAAGTTCTACGACTACGACTTGTATCATACTACGACTACCACGTAACACGCACTAACACGCACACACACACATCGACGCGCTTTCAGAAGAGCATGCAACTGACCCGTGTACTTAGTATATCATGTAGTTAGGTAAAGTCAACCTGCTTTCACACAAATTGTAGCTAGACTGAAATTGTACCGTGAAATTATAGTTGTGTAACCATTTTCTCAAGCCTATGAAGCGAAAGTGAAACACATATCACGTAAAATATAAAATTATATAAAATTACGTAAAAACGTAAACTTACGTTATGACAAATGACGTTTGACAAATCAATGACGTGTATGTCCTGCGCCCCTGATGACGCATTGGCAGATCTGCAAGACTTTTTCAATTCAACATCAGAATCAGGTCAAAGACAAAAGGTAGAGACCCTTGACAGCGAGGACAGCTCTCATATAAAAGGGACTTTGTGGATTATGGTTCATCCTATCTTGTTTTAGGATGGGTTGCTGTGGAGCAAATTCAAAAGAATCCACAGAACGACAAACAGTAAGTTCGTCAAAGGAGTAACATTGGTTTGCAGGTACGAAACGAAATTACTAATGCCATATAGTTTATGCATAACAACAATATTTGTCCTTAGGAGAGTGCTGTTTGTTCGCTGAAGGAGAGCCAGTCATCGTACGCGGCCCGGATAAGACGCAAGACCTTTTAATTTGCATAACAATGAACATGTCAATCATACAAGTTACACGCTTATTCCAGTGATCAAACTAAAATCATCAGCAAGTAAACGTGCATACATATTTACGAGAGACTAATCTAAAAAGTAATATTTTTAATGCCGTACGCATACTCGCGTCGTTAGTTTCAAAATGGCGGTCAGCGAGATGCCTTCGAATGAAGTCAATCAGACGCGCACGGTCGATGCAGGATTACTTTGCTCTTGAAGTGAGCCAGAGATTATTTTGGGTTTGAACTTTGAGGTACATTTTATCAACGTTATATACGTTATTTTTCCTGGTCTTGAAAGTAGCCTCTCCCACAGAACTCAGTCTTTTGTGGGAGGAAAGCATATTGAAAGCAGACTCGCTGTTTTGCATTGTGTCTGCCGACCATCTTCAACATTGTGAGACTTTTTGTCGAAATACAACATGCAGGTTGTTTGTATGTTTTCCAGCCTACCGGCTCTAAATGTAGGCCTGCTTTTTTTGATTAGTGGAGATGGGACTTTTAACTGGTCAAGCAAGGTCTTGTCCGTCTGGTCTTAGGCACAAGGCAGGCAGACTCTTAATCCTTCTCCGAACCTTTTCCATCTAAATCACTATGTTCAGCTGAATACCTAAATGTTGGATTTTTTATTTTTGCAACCCATGCGACCAATCCGCACTCATGTACTCACAAGAACTCTTATGATCAAGCTTTATCAGGACCGAGACACACTACCCTCTCCATATATTACATATTTTATTTATTTATTTATTCATGTATTTATTTATTTATTTGTATTCATTTATTCATTCATTTTTGATATTTATTTATTATTTATAGATGGAAGGAATTCCTTGTTGGTATAGCCTTATTGGTATAGTGGTGGCCACCAAATAGAGAAAACAATTGATTGTACATTGCTTAACGTCCCGACAGCAACAAGGCTTTCTCAGGACGTGCCTGCACTGCTTGTGAAAAAAAAAACAAAAAAAAAAAAAAAAAAAAAAAAAAAAAACAGAACATTGAATGTATGTCGCCAGCCGGTCAAATACATTAAATAAACCTAACACATGGGGCCTAAATAAAGCTAAGACCATTTAGCAACACACATCCAATATAAAGAACTACAGGCAGTGCAGACAGTAGGGAGAGTTTTAAAAAGGCAAATACAGGTGAATGGACCAAGGGTAGACAGAAACACATGCCCCAGAATAGAGAGAAAAACTCACCCTGTGGGGCTGACCAGGGTGACCCTGGGAACTAAAAAGTACCTAACCCCACCCAAGTCCCCCAGGGCAGACCCGGGTGGGGGAGAGAAAACAAGAATTTTTTCCATACACGTACATCTGTGCATGTTCATAATCTATCCTTTACTTAACACTCATATGTCCCGTGTATCTCTGACTTATTGTATTTTATTTGTTTATTTATAATTGAAATTTATTTATTTATTTTTGTTTATCTGTGATACAACATGAGAACATACACATATGGTAATAGGTGTCGTACCGCCCGCTCCCAACCCCACCCCACCCCCACCCCCCCCCCACCCCCCCCCCCCCACACACACACACACACACACACAAAACCGCAGAACATCCACCAAAAGACATGCACAAATGTACACCGATGGACATTAGCAGAATGTAAAACCTACATAGAGACTTGAGGTTAACAAAGTGGCCTGTATTGACTTTCTGTATTTCAGCTGCCCACCTACAAATCTCATTTGTACAGTTACACTGCGCATGCAGCCATCAGTTCTGTGAACAGCACTGTTGGCCTCATGCACAAGGGGGCACCAAAACTTAGAGATGATGCCACACCTGATAACAAGAACACGATATGCATATGCAGCCAGTAGTTCTGTAAACAGCAACTTAGTAAACAGCACTAGTGGTCAAATGCACACAGACATCATGGATGATGCCATCACTTCAAACAACAGGCTCCCCAATACACATTGATCAGTGATACCGTGAACTTGCCGGCACATGCAGCATCAGTTCTGTAAATGCACTTGGGCACAAAACATAAAGATGAGGCCACAACTGACACCTCAAACAAAACGCCACCTACGTACACGTATCAATGATGCAGTCAACCTCCGTGTGCCTAGGCAAGACAGGCTTAAAGTCTGGAACTGTAAATCTTCAAGCGAAATGACAAAGCCAGTAAGAAAATAAGAAAACCGCAGCATGTGTATTTTGTAATTCATTCAAATTAAACATAATAACTCCTTGAGCTCAGTGATGTGGGTGAAAGAAATAGTACGTGTACTTTATGCAGTACCTGCCTCCCCCACCCTGCCCTAAAACTAGTTGTTCGTCATAAAACATGTCATTGATAGACCTCACCAGTGCGCGCATTTTCAGCCAATCAGAAAATAGAAAAAAAAAAAAAAAAAAAAAAAAAAAAAAAAAAAAAAAAAAAAACATTGCCGCAGCTCGGGCCTGTTGCTGCGTCCCACAAGCTTTCCCCGTAACTACGCAAGGAAATGGCGAAGTACGATACTGTTTGTGCGTATAAATTTCACTGAAATGGTCAGGCATTGCCATTGGGGTACCTCCAATCGGGACGAAAGGTACCCTGAAACCATCATAGAAAAAGCTTCTTGCTTTTTTCCCTCCCAAAACCAACGTGACGGGCTGAATAAAAACTTGCTCGGACAGCCCACTGATGTCAACATCGGAATACTACTCCCTAGAGGACAAGAGCAATCGCAGAGCTGTTTGTATGTGTTAAGTGTCATTTTCTGAAAATGGTGACAATTTATTTGCGTAAGTGGTACATAAGTCAGTGATCGAGTTACCAGGACCGGAGCATACTGTACTGCTCAATAATGTGCAAGCTCGCTATCAGGCAGTACCGCTACACTGATTTGCACACTTGGGATGAATGTGTGTGTGTGTGTGTGTGTGTGTGTGTGTATTCACATCAATCCTACAGTAACACATTTCATAAGAACTCTTTATGATGAGTATATATATATATATATATATATATATATATATATATATATATATATATATATATATATATATATATATATATATATATATATATATATATATATATATATATATAGACAGGTGACTCGTCTGCTGGAATTGGGTAGGGTGTAACTCACTGGGTTCATAATCCCAAAAATGCTGAAAATATATATATATATATATATATATATATATATATATATATATATATATATATATATATATATATATATATATATATATATATATATATATATATATATATATATATATATATATATATATTCATGCAACGTTTTTCTTCTCAGCATTTTTGGGATTATGAACCCAGTGAGTTACACCCTACCCAATTCCAGCAGACGAGTCACCTGTCTACAAATCCAGACTGCTCACAAAAGGGGGCAGTACAAGATCAAGTCTTGCAACATACACCCGACACTGTAGCTGGCAAGTGTGGGGCAGCAATCAAGTAAGTATATCTTTGTGTATATATGCTGACAATACAAGCAAAGGTGCATACTTCGCTTACACTCTGTGATGATATTTCACTTTCCAAGTAAGGCTTTCATTGTTCTCTGTAGAAAGCTGACAGTGTGAAACAGTGATGTCTGGTGTGATTTGCGATACATCCCTTTGGGTGAAAACAATAACCTGTGACATTTAGCTGGCCTTGCACCTGTGTGTAGCAGGAATGTGATGTCTTCAGTCCCATGCTGGTGTTGTTAGCTAATTTCACACAAAATCCTTGGAAATGACATGCCTCGAGTATGGTGGAATTTCTGGATGCAGATGGGCATTTGACTTTAATTATGCCTGCCTGGCCACTGTCGCATACTTTGAGTTGCTCCTAGAAATAGAAACTGTCGATTAACCACAATGCTGCGCTTGCGCAGGTGTCTGCCAGGAAGTACTTCTAAATATTTACTCTTGGCAGTGTCATCATGTCGTTTACATAAAATGTGGCTGCAGTTGAGAAAAAACTGTGTGGAAAAGATTCTGTCAAGACATTTGTCAGAAACTTTTGCTTTTCTATTTAGATCTCTGTGGATGTTTGATGTTTCGAGTTTTTTGTTGTTTTTTGTTTTTTCCTCTACCCAGTGATTAGAACTGGTCAGTTCTGTTCTTTCCTCAAGTTTCCCAGGATTTGGACACTAACTGGTCAAGCGAAGGCGATCCAATTCTTGTGAGAGATTAACTGGGGACCTCGTTGTGACACAAATGTCAGCGACCCTGTTGATTCCCTGGCACTGGCTCTCTTTTCAGTCTCCTGGTCTGTGGACAAATATTGAGTGCAGCTTTAGAAATACGTTTGACGTTCTAAGTTAATCATATACATATACTATTTATAATTTTGTGTAATTTCTCTTTAGGGATTTCACCAATAGACTACCTGGCCATGGCTGCAGAGTGCAAAATCTGAAATAGCAAGCTAGAAGATAAAGATAGACCTGCTGACGGAGGAGATCAGATTACGATCTAAATGATCATCTCAAGGCTGCAAAGAACTAAAGGTGTGCAGACGCAACCAGCAGAAGAAGAAGTATTTGGAGCGGAGTTTGTGAGAAAAAAGGAGAGATAACTAAACAACCTGTTCCAGTTCTACACTGAAACAACCTGTTCCAGTTCTACACTGAGTTAACATATGTTTGGTTTTGGGCTTTGTTGTCATTTTTGTTGCCAAATGGTCAATCTTTTAAGCACAAGTATGGGGGAAAAGGACAGACTTTCAGCACCTACAGCCACACGATAGACTGTTTCTCACTCTTTGGTGATTGAGAAATTTTTGAAGACTTTATAATAAAGCGAAGATGAGTTTTGAATCTAGTATTCCTGTGCTATCAAATTGTGTCACTGTGAATCAGCTATTTATGAACTGAATCATTATTTCTCCTTGTGCTGTGTTTTGGCATGTAAAGCACTCACATTCCAGAATAAAATATTACTTACCAGTTAATAATAGTTTTTATTTTATTTTAGGTGATGCTTACTTATTGCGTGTGTTGATGTGGCATGTTATGGGCCTTTCCGGCCGCTGCTCCGACGGCTTGGCCAGCACACCATGGTTTAATTATTGGTGCCTCTTGATATTGTTGCTCCCTAGGCTTGTGGCATGCCGCTGCAGCTCAGTCTATTAGGCACATGGGTCAAACAGTTTAGCTGCCTTGAAATACAGAAGAGTTTTCTGAAACCCAAAGACTAGAGAACAGTGACCTTTCAATCTGAAATACATGGTTATTTATTAATAATCTCTCTCTCTCTCTCTCTCTCTCTCTCTCTCTCTCTCTCTCTCTCTCTCTCTCTCTCTCTCTCTCTCTCTCTCCTTCTCTCTACACACACACACACACACACACACACACACACACACACACACACACACACACACACACACTCTTCAATTTTATTTGAGTGTGAAAGTAATCAGCTCAGCCTGACACTGTAAACACAGCCGTCAAAAGAGAGCGCTGAGTAGCACTGCCATCTTGCTACGATGAGACGAGATGGACTAAAATAGCGGATAAGTGTGCTAAGTTTTTATTTTTATTTTAATCAACACCAACAACAAAAACACTTACCCGGCTCTGCAGGCACATATACCTTCTGTGATGCTGTGCTTGCTGATGCTCATTTCCACGTAGGCCTACAGTTTGTGTGGATCGGCGCGTTCTTGTAGATCCACGACCGGTGATACACGGATGCAACTTGAACAGCATCACTGCCAGTTGTGTGACGCAAATTGCTTTGACTCGATCAGGGCCATTTTGACAAAGCTTTGTATCCTGGCAGAAAGTGTAGGCTTGCAGAATTTGCAACGCAGTCAGTCGAATCACGCGAACTACCGTCCGCCATATTGTCCAAGGGACAGGAAAGCTGAGACTACACGGCAGTGACCACACATCACAACGTAGCTTACCAGTGCAAATGATTGAATTAAATGTTACAGTAATATATAATTAATCAAGTGCCAAAACTTTGTTCAGCCTTGACTGTTACAACCAAGTGGTGTTGTACTCTCTCTCTCTCTCTCTCTCTCTCTCTCTCTCTCTCTCTCTCTCTCTCTCTCTCTCTCTCTCTCTCTCCGTTACAACATTCAGCATGTACTTTGGCTATCTGCATGAGTCCTTTACAATCACAAACACTTTGGATCAGTAGGCAGTTTATTTGAGTGTTTAACACTGAACGCATTAGCTGATGCAAAAATGGGCCTGTGCCAGCAGGGAGGAGGGGACCCGATGAAACGAAACGGGGTGCCAGAGTGTCTCTTAATTTCAAATGTTTGGAAAACAAATGCAGAAAATTATGTTGGCAAACACACACAAAAATTGAATTGTATTTTAAAAATATTCTTGGAGAAGAAAATCTCAAGATTTTGATTGCTGTGGTTGATTTTTATAAGGCTGCCCAGCCCCTCCCACCCCCTCCCCCTCCCACCCCCATCCTCACTCCACCAAATGCACATCAAGGCTGTACTGCCAAGAATCAATATGTAATAAGCCCTTTGCCATTAATTTTATGTGCTTGGCCATGTGCTGATAAATAGGGTGTGCGGCATTGAGACAGTACTTCTGTATTCAGAAATAAGTCATTTTGTTAGGTAAACACATTTGACACTGTAATTTAGCTGCGGCAGTGAAAGGCAAGAATTATAGGTGTGCAGCTACCTTCATTTTAAATGCCAGCTACTGATTAATGTTTATCCGTATACGTTTCGTATGGTGATATTGCATTGGGACTGATACATGTATCGTATTTGCGGTATGATGGTCTGGAACATTTAGGGTCGGAATGTTCTCTGAAATGTCCTGTATAAATCAAATATCAGCGACATAATCATAATTTTGAATAGTACTGATCATATTTCCACGAAAGTCAACCTCCCTTCACACACATTATTGAGACTGGAAATTGCACCGTGAAATTCTAGTTTGGTCACCATTGTTTCTCAGGTCTGGAAGGGAAAGTTGAACTCATATCACGTAAAATATAAAATTACGTCATGACAAATGACATTTTTCAAAGCAATGACGCGTATGCACTGTGCCCCTTATAATCTGCAAGGCTTTTTCAATAGGAGATATTTCAATAATCAGGTCAAAGACAACAGGCAGAGACCCTTGACAGCTAGGACAGCTGGCATATAAAAGGGACTTTGTGGGTTATGGCTCTCATCTAGAAGAGACTTTTTTGGGTTATGGTTCATCCCATCTTGTTGATATTTATTCCGCAAAGAATTAATATTCACTCAAAATGTTCAGGAATAAATAGCTGACCAACGAACGCATCCAGCGCCTCTCCTGAAGGAAGCAAAATATTCAAGATTCAAGATGACTTTATTGTTGCTGTAATAGAAAATAATCATACACAGCAAAAATTGTCTTGCCACTGTAGGTGCTGCTCACATTCACTCACTCGGACTTTCCACAAATTACAAATAACATAGCTACAAAATGGACAATGACTCGGGACGGGTGAAGTCCGTCGCCAAGGCATCTAACGGCCGGCGCCAGTGGTCTCATCCCGACCCGAACCTCCCTGACAAAAACAGAATGCTAAGACAGCCCTAAGTCTCCTGAACACACTAGTATAAAAATTATGCTCTTTTGTTAAATTCCTACTTGACTAAGGCTATTACATAAAAATACAAGTTAACAACAGAAACAAATTACCGTCGAAAGGAAGTGAATAATCTCCCATGGCAACATAAAACAACGGTACTCAAAGCTGCACCTGGAGGCCCGTCGCTATATTGTACAGCGCCGGTGTTCAGAGAGCACCGCTCCGACAAAGTCCGTCAACATCATTTATACCACATAATATCATGATGGTAACACTGAGTTTTGAGTCATTATAATGAAATAAAAACCAGCACCCCCACACACAGTCAGTTTCACTGGCATGCCGCTTGTTGGCCGGAAATATCTGTCAACTGCGAAGGTCGGCGGGCTAGGCAGTACGTGATACATAAACACGGCCGCCGCGGTGGTAGGAAAGCTCGCTCAGGTAAATTCTTCTCTGTGTGCTCAGTTCCGCACTCTTCGGCCGCTGTGGGGTCAGTCAGAATTCAGTAAGGAAAAAAACTTGAACTGCCGGCAGTGGGGTTAGTCTGTGAATAAGTTGTAGGGATGGAGCCCGGAACAGCACATGTTTAGTAATTACACAGTTTATGTGCACGCTCTTCTTTGGGATACACATAGGCTGGCACGACTGCGGACTAGTGAAACCGAAGTCCAAATTCAGCTGAGTGAGAGATTAAGACGATGTTATAGTCGGTACACCACAGCTATCACATAAAGTTGTCAAATAAAATTCATCATTGTTTCCTCAGAACTTGATCGCACAACACTGCCTGGGTAATAATAATAATAATAGGAGTCGGTTAAAAGCACAGTTGACGGATTTTGCCGGAGCGGCCGGCCAGGAGATGGTGCCTGGCCGCCATCTTGCCACTCCCTTCAAAATTTCACTGAAGTAGTGAATAAAGAAAACGACTTATTAAAAAATGCGAATCAACCGACTTTCTCCAGTCGCCAGTGGTACACTACGCATTGAAAGAGTACACAGCACAGTGTAAACACGCTTGAAAGTTAATGCAATGTTTTGTTTAAAATTAAACCCTATCTCGCTAGCAGTACCCAGTAGCCTACCTGCACAAAAGAGGAAATGTATTTTGCTGCTGCGTAATTTGCATTTTTTCTGTATATTGACATTTGAAGTTCGCTGCAAGAATTCTGAGCAGCTGGCACTAGCACCGACACTATTTTAACATGCCAGGAATAAAACGAGAAAGAAAACGGGGAATGGTTACACTGAGATGCTTTAATAAATCAGTCAGTCAAGGGATCAGTCAATGAGATGTTTTATGATTAACAGCTAGTTTCGGGGCATGGTGGAGAGGGTGGGGTGGGGGGGGGGAGGGGGAAGGGGGCTGAACGTTTACTGGCTTTGTCATTTCGCTTGAAGAGATACAGTCCCAGACCTAAACCAGTCCTGCCTAACGCACACGCAGGTTGACTGTATCATTGATATGTGTGTGTAGGTAGCGTTTTGTTGGAGGTGTCAGATGTGGCCTGATCTTTAAGTTTGGTGCCCCTGTGCATGTGGCGACTGGTACTATTTACAAAACTGATGGCTGCATGTGCAGGCTAGTTCACGGTATCACCGATCATTGTGTATTGGGTAGCCTATTGTATGAAGCGATCAGTGGTAGCATCATCCGTGATGTCCGAGTACATTTGGCTACAGGTGCATGCTTACAAAGGTGCTGCTTACAGAACTAATGGCTGAGTATATTAGTTCTAATGGCTGAGTATATTAGTTCTGTTATTGTTATCAGGTGTGGCCTCATTCTAAGTTTTGGTGTCCTATACAGTACTGATGGCTGCATGTGTAGTGTGATTAACTGTATAAATGAGATTGGTAGGTGGGCAGCAAAAATACAGGCAGTCAATACAAGCCACTTTCTTAATTTCAAGTGTTTATATAGGTTGTACAGTCCACTTTTGCCCATCAGCATACATTTGTGCATGTCTTGTGGTGGTTGTTCTGCTGTTTTGTGTATGTGTGTGTGTTGGGTTGGATTGGGAGCGGGCGGTATGGTAATTACCAGACTTTCAGTCTGTCTCAGGGTGCCGCCGTGAGATAGCCTTAGTTGCCTGCTCGGCGTTAAACCCAAATAACTAACTAACTAACTGTCTCAGGGTGTGCACCAGCCGACTCGCAACAAGGGACACGTACTTGACTGGGTTGTGTACAGAGAGGAGGATTCTATTTTTCGGTCCGCCTGTGTGAGCCATGCCTTGTCCTCCGATCATCTTCCTGTCACGTGCCTGCTGGATATTGCAAAGCCTCGTCCGCCTCCAGTCTTCAGGATCACAAGGAACTTAAAGGGGATCGACCGGGACAAGTTCATGGCCGATGTCGCCGCTTTCGTCTCCGGCCACCCACACGCTTCGGCTGATAAGCTGAACGCGGGACTGAAGACCCTGCTAGACCGCAAGGTGACCCAGCGCCTCTCCACACCCTGGTTCCCATCCGTGTCGTCTGAACTGCACGCCTTAAAGCAGGAGAGACGTCAGGCTGAGCGACTTTGGCTTAAGTCAGGACTGACAGTGCATAAACAGATTCTCAGTCAGTTGAACCACAAAGTCACGCGTCTGACAGACCATGCAAAAACTGTGTTTTATTGTTCTAAGGTTGCTGCTGCTGGTACATGCAAAGAATTGTTTTGCATTGCCAACAGCCTTATGGGAAAGGTCAGGTCTGTTGTTCTTCCAAGCACTCATCCACCCCCAGTTCTTCCAAAGCTTTTCTCAGATTACTTTAGTGAAAAAGTCGAAAGCATCCGTGACAATATTGACAAATGTGCCCATGCTGGTATGAAAAACTATCCATCTGCAGAGACCTCTTTTTCAGGTCTGCCTCTGACATGTTTTTGTCTTGTAACGGAGAAATTTGTGCATGAAACAAAGATTAAGATGTCGCCTAAAACGTGTGACCTCGACCCTGTCCCCTCATCTCTAAAACTTGAATGTGGCGGAGAGATTGTGCCAGCTGTCACAGAAATTGTAAACCAGTCTCTTAAAACAGCATGTTTCAAAACTGCCATTGTAAAACCTCTTTTAAAGAAGCCCACTCTCGACCCAAATGATCTAAAAAAATTACAGACCTGTATCTAACCTCACATTTCTTTCAAAATTACTAGAGAAAATAGTTTTGTCGCAGTTATTCGACCATATCAAAAGTAATGACCTCTGGCATGTTTTTCAATCAGCCTACCGCCCCGGTCACAGCACGGAGACAACGTTGCTTCGTGTCGTGAACGACCTGTTCACCGCCAGTGATGAAGATACTGTTTCTGTTCTGGCCCTTCTTGATTTGAGCGCTGCTTTTGACACGATATATCACCAGATTCTCATTCAACGTTTAGACTCTATTTTTGGCATCAAGAATACCGCTTTACACTTTTTTTTAGTCTTATCTCTTTGGAAGAAAGCAAGTAGTGTCAGTGTTGAGAATAGAGTCCGATCACACTGAGCTTGTGTACGGTGTTCCCCAAGGCTCTGTTTTGGGCCGATCCTTTTCACATTGTATACCCAGCCTTTATCTAGTGTCATCAAATGTCATTCTGTTTCTCACCATTTTTATGCTGATGACACAGAATTGTATGCCAGTGCTCAACGCAAACATGTTAGTCAGATGTTCCAGTCTTTAGAGTCCTGTGTCACAGACGTTCAGAATTGGACCACACAGAACAAATTGCAAATGAATAGTGGCAAAACTGAGGCCTTAAGATTTTCTTGTTCAACCTCCACTGATCTCTCAGACTCGATCAGGGTTAGTCAGAACAGTATCCCCTTTTCCGAGTCGGCCCGTAATCTTGGTGTTATCTTTGACAATAGGCTGACCATGAGAGAGCATGTCAACAAGGTTTGCCAATGTTTCTTCTATGAACTGAGAAAGATCAGTTCCATTCGACACATTCTCACTACCGAAGCAAGTAAAACGCTTGTTACTTCCCTTGTTCTTTCACGCATTGATTTTTGTAATTCCCTTTTGGCTGGTGTTCCTCAGAATCTTCTTGATAAACTTCAAAGAGTTATAAACTGCTCTGCCCGAATAATTTACAGAGTACCGAAACGTGAGCACATAACACCCTTACTTGTTGACCTGCACTGGCTGCCTGTATCTCAAAGAATTGTGTACAAGGTCTCTGTCATTTGTTACAATGCTATTGCCGGTTCTGCTGCCCCATATTTGTCCGACCTGGTTCATATTTACACGCCTTTAAGATCCCTCCGTTCAGCATCAGAAACGCGTATTTTCAGTGTTCCGAGGCGAAAGAAGTCTAGCCATGGCCTTTTCTTATTTCGGTCCAGTCACCTGGAACGACCTTCCAGCCCATGTCAGACATGCCCCAACTCTGCTTTTAAATTAACATTTTTTCCTTTCTTGTACTTTTTGTTCTGTGAATTCCTCCTTCATAAATGGCCTTAGTATGTCTTATAATAATGCCGCTGGACAAAACAACAACAACAACAAAACAAAAAACTGTCAACTTAAAGCCATCTCAGCAAAAGAACTGCAGATACAGCGGCTTCGTAATGTTGACGTGCCTAAACTAAGACTTTCTATCCTCTTTTCACAATCTATGTGAGTATGCACACTAACAGAGGTCTTCTGGTGGCTCTGGTAAACGTTGTTGGAACTCTCCTACGTACAAAGGAGAACTGAGGACAGTAGAGAAGCCTTTGATTTCATTACATTCAGACTTAAAAACCTGTATGCTGGTAGGCACTCGCCAGAAACTTTCCCAGCTCCCCCCTTCTCTCCACCTTCAACGCGACAGCACTCCCATCTCCCTCTCTGACTCGGTCAAGGACCTCGGCGTTATCCTCGATTCCTCTCTTTCCATGACCAGCTTCGTCTCCGCCACGGCCCAGGCATGTTATTTCCACCTCCGCCGCATCAGTCAGATCAGAAAATACCTCACTACCGAAGCTGCCACCAAACTCGCTGTCTCTCTCATCTTATCTCGCATCGACTACTGCAACTCTCTCCTTTCCGGCCTTCCTCACTCTACCACTCTCACTCTTCAGCGCGTCCAGAACAATGCTGCCCGCCTCGTCCTCAGAAATAAAAAAATCCGACCACATGACTTCCCTGCTCAAGCTCCTTCACTGGCTCCCCATCCCCCAACGCATCCAATACAAGATTCTGTCTCTCTGCTACAAATCCCTGAACAACTACGCTCCTACCTATCTCTCTAAATTACTTCACCCCTACACTCCTTCCCGCTCCCTCCGCTCCGCCTCCGACCCTCTCCGCCTCCTCATCCCCCGCACCAAACTCAGAACTTTCGGCCCCCGCTCCTTCTCCGTCTACGGTCCATCCACCTGGAACACCCTCCCACTCTCTCTCCGTCAGAAACACTCTCTCTCCTCCTTCCAGTCCACCCTCAAAACTCACCTCTTTCAACAGTTCTAGCACTATATCACTACACTCCCCACCCCAAGCTGACCGTCGTAATGTTTTTTCACTATTTGTGGTACGTGAGTCATTGTCTAAAGCGTACACATGCGTGTGCGAGTTGTGAGTGCGCGCTTAGAGTTATAATTATTATAAGATAAGCGCATTATAAATACCGTAATTATTATTATTTATTTAGCCTCTTTGTCCAGCATTATTGTAAGACATACTAAGAACGCTTGAATACAAAGCAGATATTACCAACTATTGATTCTGTGTTATTGGGAACAGGTTGCCCACAGGCACACACTTTACTGCTTAACTCTCTCTCTCTCTCTCTCTCTCTCTCTCTCTCTCTCTCTCTCTCTCTCTCTCTCTCTCTCTTTCACACACACACATACACACACACACACACACACACACACACACACACACACACACACACACACACACAATTTTGTTAATTAAGCAGTAATTGAAACATGATCAGAAGGTGCCGGTGTCCTTATGCGTTCAAAGGACCATATCCGAGTTTGGAGATGCATTTGACTTACTCATGAGCAGATTTGTCGCCTAAATAATATAAAAGAAGTAAATGTTGCAACTATAACAAGTATTAACCAGCTCACAAAGTCTCTCCTGTTTGAGTTTGCATGTTTTGCACAATACGCCCGCGGGTCTACATCATGAGATAAATAAATAGCATATAAATGACCATATTTTAACAGGATCGGGATACGCCGGACAAAAGCATCAAACTTTCTGAGGTACTTCATTAGGTCATACCATTTCATTTTGGAAAGGGTGCCCACGCCCCCGAGCTTCTGGGAAGGGTAAGGTGACATTTAAAAAACAAATATTTTTAGATTAAAGCGGATAAAAGACAATCCAACTGTCTCACTTTAGTCGCGTGTTGTTCTGCAACTGTCAAACCTAGAGTCTCTCAACCTGCCATGCTTATTGCCCTTTGGATGACCTTTCTAGAAATACATACTTGAACGAACTTTGATGAAGGTCGCGGTCATCAAAGGTAAAATACAGTGCGTTTGCAGTGCTTGTGAACTACGTTTTTAGCGGTAACCTGTTTAGTTCATCTCTGACATTTTCCCCTCAGCACGTGCGCGTTTGCATGGGATACACAGACATTACGTCATCTAAGTCATTTTGTGAAGTATACGTCATTCATCATAATGTTACAAGTTAAGTGTTAGAGGGCCAGGAAAGATAGTTTTATCAGCTGTTTTCCATACTTTAAACTTTTTCCGCACGCAATTCGACATTACCATACCCGTGAGCCGGGAAGAGCAGCAGGCTTGTATAGACACTCTTCATTAAAAATAAAATGTCGGGTACTTGTAAGAAAATTGTCTTTAATAATTAAAAAAAAACTTTCAAAGAATACTGATCGTTTAAAAATATTAGCAAAAAGCATGGTTCACGAGCAGTGCAAACGCACCTACTCTTGCCAGGCTCCTGCACGGTTGGTTGTTGGTTAGTTAGTTAGTTAGTTAGTTAGTTAGTTAGTTAGTTAGTTAGTTAGTTAGTTAGTTAGTTAGTTAGTTAGTTAGTTGGGTTTAACGCCGAACAGGCGACTAAGGCCATCTCACGGCGGGATGGGTAAAAATCTGGCCAGCCAGACTAAAAGAAAGGTCTTAAAACAATATGTAAATATATCTGTAAAAGACTTCATGCTAAAATGTCGCACGAGTCTTTAAAGGAATAGTCTACAGACTCTCGGAAAGGTCAAAATAATAACATTCACATAGTCTATGAATGCTCAAATCTTGCTAAAAATATTGGATTCTCTCAGAAAATTGAAGATTTTGTCCGGGGAAACATCCCGGAACAAAACCTTCAAGGAGTCTGCTGTGAAGTGCTTATATCTCGTGTCAGTTAGATCGGCACAAGACAGCAAAAAGTGTTTAACAGGCACAAGCATAACACCATGAACGCTCCTCCTGTGTTAGTAAATTTAGGTGCGTGTAGATGGGCCTTCAGCTTCAGAACGTAGCTGAACATGAGGCGGATGCGGCGGAGCGAGAGAAAAGGCTCTTTTGGCTCAGCGTACAGACTAGGAACTGGGGACGTCCTGAAGGCCTCCAACCAAGAAGTTGGGGTTTGACATGGGAAATCTTTGTTGGGGCGCTTGCTTGCCACCGCAGCACTGAATGTAAACACAGAGGTGCGTCCGCAAAGGATAGCACCTTCTCCACACGCACCTGCTGAATCCTGCACTCGGATATCCAACGAGGGCATTTCTTATCCGAAGCCATATGCGCCCCCTGGCAATTCACACACAGGACTCGGCAGAGTGCCCGGGCTTAGTGCAACGCACACATGAGTCTTCTGCCCATGGCCAAACAGTTGGCACTTAAAGCACCGGAGGTGGGAGAGGGACGTACTTCTTAACTTTCAAGGAGTAATAACCTCCCCAGATGGTAGTAGGAGGGGATCTCCCTACCATCTCGCATGGAAGCGAAGCGCTTTCTGCGACTTAAAGGTTCCGTACAAGTTCTTTCTCTGGCAGTTCTGCCAAAGCTTGATCTTTTATCGCACCTCTAGAAGAGTTCATAGTTTTGTGGGATGTGACCTCCACTGGAGTGTCTCCGATGGAAGAGAGCCTCAGTAGCCCGTTGGAGTGTGCCCTGGTGCAAGTCACCAAACCTGAGGCACTGGGCGTCAGGCCTGCCAACACGGCTCCTGAGGGTCTTCCCCAACAGGAAAGGATGCAGCTTGCAAACAGGCTTCTCTTCCACTTTGCTACGGACAATGAGTAGGCGAGGCTAGACGGCCGACGCCTGAGGCGTCGCTTCCCCACAGTCCGAGTCACTATCCAGTACAATGTCAGTGGCTAAGTGCCGCTTTTGTCCCATTTTTAGTGGGTCCCCCCCCCCTCCCCTTATTACAGTACTATATTCATCTTCCGGGGGTCCCCGCCCACCACCGAGCCCAATGAGCATCTGTCTGTGGGTCTCCAGCCGACGCACGATGGAGACTGCCCGAAAGATATACTCGAGAGTGTAAGCCGAAGTGTACCGTCTGAGCCACCGCCTTCTATCACATTGGTGAATGCACGGGAATACTGACGTAAAGCACCTAATCAGCAGCAGAGGCTATAGGGTAGTGTTCCGCATATCAGCCTGCATGTCAACAGTGAGATAGGGTTCAACGTGACAATAGCCGATTGAATAGCCCGGTACTCCTAGCCTCCCCTTTAAGTAGAAGTGAAAGCCAAAGTGAAGTGTTGGCACCAGTGAGCCGCAACCCAAAGGGAACCAAAGCCACCGGGATCATCTTCTCCCCCGACACGGGTCTCCAAGCACGACAAACACTTTGGATCCAAAGGACCAGAAACTAATAATTAGTTTTAAGGACCAGTCCAACATGGTAAGACCTGGGTTAGCACAGCTCCTTAAAAACCGGACCAGTGAAAAAGACTGAACAACATATCTGCTGACATCAAGTCCTAATCCTGGACAAAGGTGGCACCCCTTCGCCAGACCACTCAGTCAATGACTGAGGAGACTACCCACCCACGCCACGTGGAGGCCGGTGCAGGGACCAAACTCAGACTGACGTAGGAAAGAAGCTTAACAACTGAATATGATCAGCAAGAGCCCGACATTTCAGAATTGGGATTTAGTCCTTAGCCTTAAGCTTCCAGAGATGATCCTCATTCGGGCACACTTTGAAGCAGATTTCCACTTTATGCAAGTACCTTTAAAGCCCTTGCGCCATTGTCCATCTGCACAAAATGGTTCTAGAACACAAAAACTTTTCTTGGTGGACTCGGATCTCGGCGCACATACTTGACATGAAAACTATACACAAACAATCTTGAAGAGTTACGCATCATGGTCTTCGGGCTGCTTCTAAAACAAGATTGGATGAACCATAACCCACAAAGTCCCTTCTATATGAGAGCTGTCCTCGTTGTCAAGTGTCTCTACCTTTTGTCTTTGACCTGATTCTGATGTTGAAATATCTCCTATTGAAAAAGTCTCGCACATCTGTCAATGCGCCAGTGAGCTCTATAAGGGGCGCAGGACATACGCGTCATTGGTTTGTCAACGTCATTTGTCATGACGAAGTTTTAGATTTTACGTAATTTTATATTTTACGTGATGTGAGTTCATAGGCTTGAGAAAATGGTGACAAAACTAGAATTTCACGGTACAGTTTCAGTCTTGCTATAATTTGTGTGAAAGCAGGTTGACTTTACCTAGGTACATGACTATACTAAGTACACGGATTACTTGCATGCGCGTCGATGTTTTTGGCGTGTTAGTGCGTGCGTGCGCGCGCGCTTCAAACATCTCCAAGAGGCACAGATCCTCAGGCGCCTGGAGTTGCGCGCATGTTTGTGTGTGTGAGAGAGAAATGAAATGATATGAAATGAAACTTTATTTTCCAAGGATAAAAAAATAGGTGCGCAGAACTTTTTTCATTCTTGTCCTTGCTACAAACTACATGAAAACACACACGCACGCACACACGCACATACACACACACACAAACACACACACGCGCTTGCACACACACCCACACACGCGCGCACGCACAAACACACGGAAGTACGTAAATCAGAGTTAGGTCAGACCCCGCTACGGCTCAAACATTGGATTAAAGGTCCGGACAACGTGGTATCGTGATGTATGTCCGGGGCCTTCAACCAACGCCCGCGTCATACGAAGCACAGTCCCGACCCACGGTACATGAAATACAACTGCATAATAAACACATACATATACATTGCACACTGTTAAGACTACATCTGGTACATTGAACGCAAAAACTCTAAGCATAAACGTCAAGATTATCTAGACGTTTTTCCTTCCTCCTGACTAACCAAACACACACATACATGCACGCAAGAACACACACACACACACACACACACACACACACACACACATACATACACACACACACGCACGCACACACCAGCATAATAAAACATGCACAAAACACACTGTTCCGCACACATGCACGCACACACATACACACGCGCCCACACACTTACATGTTTGATAACAGTCATTAATCAGAACGCAGTAGTCGCGTGCGCTTTGTTCGGCGGAATTAAGTGCCGGAATAGTCTTGCCTTGAAGGTGGACAAAGATGCCTCGGTAATATTGGCCGGAAATGAGTTCCAAAGTTTGGCCCCTGAGTAAGACAGACTAGTTTTGAATACATCCAGTCGTGGCCTAGGTACTGGCAGTTTGTTTCTTGATGTCGTGTATGGTGTGTTAGCATACTTAAACAAATCCGAGACGTAACGCGGGGTTTTGGACATGCGGACTTTTAACATTAACACGCCCTTATTGAACAGAAAGAGGTTGCGTAACGGAAGCATGTCAAGGGCCCTGAGTCGCTTGTCAGTGCTGTCTCTGCTATTAGGAAGGATTAGCTTGGCTGCCCTCCGGTGGAGGGAATTAAGCCTCTTTAAGCACGCATCACTACACCCGTCCCAGACTGTAGATGCGTAGTCAATGTGGGACTGTATGTGAGCGCTAAGAAGAGTTTTCTAGTTGGTGAATTCGTAAAGTAAATAAAAAAAGAAGAAATAGATTTTTGGACACAATTTTGCACACACTGTTTACATACGCATGCCATGTCAATTGATCGTCTATAATGACGCCTAACAGCCGGCGCTCCTTAACTTGTTTAATCGGCTCACAGTTAAGAGAAAGGTTAAGTGGCGGTAGGTTTAGCTGGTGCTTTTGACGTGTAGTGATTAAGATGCACTCTGTTTTAGATGGGTTAGGTACCATGTAGTTGTAGAAGTAAATGGTGGTGTTTGACGTGATTTGGTAAAGGCATTGAGGGCTCGCCAGACAGATACGGTATTAGTTTTATTATCCATCAAGCGCTGGAAGTGTTTTTTCTGGGCCTCGAGCACCAGGTACTTTACGCGGTTGCGCTGCTTGCGGAAGGCAGCATAACCTTTGTCCCGCTAAAGTTCATTTCGGAGAGCCATGCCGTCTCTAATGTCCTTACTTAACCACTGAGGTAACTGTGCGTGTTTCACTCTCTTCTCACGTAGTGGCGCATGCTTGTCAAGTACACAAGGAACAATCTGTACCATTCGGCCAACGCTTCTTCAGGAATATCATAGTTATAAACTGACTGAAAAGAGATTCCGCTCAGGTCGGCGAGAAACGCGTCCCGACTGAAGTGTTTAAACGACCTGTAATGAATAGTGGTTTGCTGGTTTTTACGACATGGCTTGTCCACCTACAGAGCTCAACTACAGCACACAGGATAGTGGTCGCTAATCGCCACTTGAAGAACACGAGAGCTAAGGACCCTTGACTCTATACATGATCAGTTAGAGTGGCAGACGACTGCGTAACTCTAGTTGCGGATGTGATAAGCTGCTTGAGGCCTACCATAGTAATAGTAGACCCCCAAGCAGGGTGTGGAAAAAACATGTTAATATTAAAGTCTCCGAGCAGTAAAGTATCAGAGCTGCAATTGTTAACGGCGCCCGGCCATTTGTACGAAATCGTCGTACCACTCAAATGACGCAGACGGATTTCTGTAGACAAATCCAACAAGCAAAGGGGCCGACTTGTTTGTCTTCACCTCAACCCACACGCTTTCAACAGAGTCTGATCTTCTGCGTGTAAAGTGCGCAATAGAATCATGAATATAGACAGCTAATCCTGTTTGTTGAGGACGTACAGGATCGCGCCGGATTACAGAAAACTCCGGTATCGAAATGGACAAATCACTTATGTCAGAATGTAGACGAGACTCTGGGATTCCCAAAATGTGAAAGGGGGTGGGTTGAGTCAGAAGGACGGTCAAATCGGGAATCTTATTCAGCAAATGATAGATATTTAGTGTCCCACGTGTAAACTGTGAAATTGTAATGAGCTACTCGACATCTTAAACGACTAGAAGTTTAAGTTAAAGAAAATGAAAAAGAAAATAAGCATATGAAATAAAATGGTACAGGAACACACGTTTCAGAAGTAATGTCTGAACCGTTAACACAAGAGTCAATAATGGCTTGCACACGTGATGTAGAATGTCCGACAGTATATTTGTCTCGGCAGGAGCACTAGCACTGTGATAGTGTTTTAAATAATAGAGATCTATAGAGTCCGGTGTTGAAACATTAATTCCACAACTACTGTAATTGTCTATGGCGCTGAGTCACTGAGGGTCAAAGTTAAGAACAGCACATGAGCATGCTTTACGGTTTGTTCCCAAACTCGGTTATATCAGACGAAGCAGAGATTCCGTGGCTGCTGGCAAGGAGTTCAACGAAAACAAAATATTGTCTTACTCACTTACTGGTAAACAAATACGGTAGCAATGTCAGGTAGAAGTCGTGGACCCGGCTAGGCAGCGGCCAGAGAGAGTTTGTTCCCGAACTCGGTTATATCAGACGAAGCAGAGATTCCGTGGTTGCTGGCAAGGAGTTCAATGAAAACAAAATATTGTCTTACTCACTTACTGGTAAACAAATACGGTAGCAATGTGAGGTAGAAGTCGTGAACCCGGCTAGGCAGCGGCCAGAGAGAGAGAGAGAGATTTGCGTCATATTTAGAGTCTTGTTTCAATGTCTGCGTGGTGACGGAGTTGCTTCTTTTACGTCACCGCCACTGTCTGACTTTATCCAGAAGTTTTTTTTTCTGAAAACAATTAATTTTTACTGAAGAAGTTGAAGGGTACAAAGCTGGCTAGCGAACTCATCCAATGTCTTTCTCCAAACTAGCTATATCGAGTCACCTGCATACTATTCTGAAAGCGCGACGACGTGTGTGTGTGTGTGTGTGTGTGTGTGTGTGTGTGTGTGTGTGTGTGTGTGTGTGTGTGTGTGTGTGTGTGTGTTAGCACGTGCATGCGCGCTCTCCAAAC
>BTPG01000001.1:216573620-216638620 GCA_036245525.1 Semisulcospira habei | reverse complement strand
AAATGCCGAAACTGAAAAAAACAGATGCTGATGGCAGTAGGCGACTGTCATGCTGGTTTTCATCAAGCTCCATTTCAGGAGGTGGGTACATTTTTAAATCCAATTTTGTCTCATAAAAGAAATGTAGTCAGTAGAACTAGGTAAAATTCACCCATTCCGAATTCGATTCAAATGAGCACGTGGCGATGGCGCCGGTACTTCCTTCCTGTGAGTGTAGCCTATGCTGTAGGAGCTGATACTAGCTGCATATAATGAATATCATAGATATAAAACAGCCCCACTTATTAAAATACCAAAACAGGTAACAATTAAAGTAATGCATAGCCTAAAATTTATTTCACAAAGTATTATGATATATAACTTTAAAAATGTCAATTTAAAGAATAAAGATATCGGCATCAATGATCAATATTGCTTTTATATTTATAAAAAAAATCTTTGGACGGCAAAATATCGTTCTCAATAACAAAACCAAGGGCTAAGTTATAAGGTATCGTTTTCACTAGTGCAGCTTACTAGCTATGTATTGTGACGTAAATCTCTTCGGAGAGCAGAACAGAACCGTCTTGATGGCTGACTATGGAAACCATAGCCTATCTGACACCACTTTGACAGCGTCGCCATCAATTGTGACGGCAACATAGCCTTTCCGGGTGCGAAACCGTCATGACGACTTCGGTTTTTGGAACGACAAGAAGCCATCATGACGGCATCCCAACCACTGCCTTTTTCACATAATAAAATGGAAAATAAAAATGTGCTGAAATTTTGCCAACTGCTGAAAATCAGCAAATTTGTTAACAGTTCCTATGCCTGTGAACAGCGTGCTACAAAATAAGATTATTCACCCTTAGGCCTTTTGTTGATGAAATTTAAAATAAGCTAAGAACTAATCAGAAAACCACTGTTTTTTATATTAAATTATTATTATAAAATTGTAGTAGACGTGTTAACACCTGCAATGCATAATCATATATAAGATGTTGAAAAGACGGTTCTATTTTATTTTACATTTTTGTTGTTGCTTTTAGGATAATTTCATGTTTCAATTTTTATGTTATGTCTTTGTTTTTGGTTTTTTTTTTCTTTTTGTTTGTTGTTGTTGAGTAAATTGTAAAGCGCTTAGAGCTGTTTACAGGTAAGCGCTATATAAGAAAACCTTTAATAATAATAATAATAATAATAAAAGTTGTTTTTCTAAACGGCAGATGATGCAGTTCCTCGAAAGAGACAAAAATCAACCCAAAGTGAGACCACTGGCAGTGGAGTTCGAAACAGTGACATGGGAACAAGTAAAAGCAGTGTTGGTGAGTAATTTACTGCCCCGCCCCCCCCCCCCCCCCCTCTCAAAAAAAAAAATTAAATTAAATACAACCTGAAATTGATACGTGATTGAGTGTTTCAATTTAATAATTAATATTAAACAAAATGACTGGTGTGTTCCATTGGCTATCATTAGCCTAAGAAGACTCTACGAGTCATAAGGTAGCAAAGATTTTGTCCATCATTTGGGGGGAGGGGTCTAAAAAGAAAAGCTGTTATTTCAGATCATAAATATATATCTAAGCTTGACTGAAGTGTGTAAACGAAGACATATATATGCTTTAAATGTAATTATCTTGTTGCAGGTCTCTCTCTCTCTCTCTCTCTCTCTCTCTCTCTCTCTCTCTGATCTCTCTCTCTCTCTCTCTCTCTCTCTCTCTCTGATCTCTCTCTCTCTCTCTCTCTCTCTCTCTCTCTCTCTCAGTATGTGTGACTCTGTGTGTGTGTGTGTGTGTGTGTGTGTGTGTGTGTGTGTGCGCGTGCGTGCATGCTGTGTGTGTGTGTGTGTATGCGTGTGTGTGTCGGCGTGAGAGAGAGAGAGAGAGAGAGGGGGGGGGGGAGATAGCACCTGCATACATATTTGCCCTTGCTGTATGAACTTTAATGTACTTAATGATTCTTTGTTTATTGCTTTACTTTGTATTTTTACTCATTTTATATTTTTGTGCGTACGCGTATGCGGGTAGGAATGTCTGGAGTGCGTGTCCGAGAGCGTGTGTTTGTTTTTGTGCGTATGTGCCTGAGTGCGTGCGTGTGTAAGTGTGTATGTGTGTGTGTATGTTCGTGCGTGTGTGCATGCGTACTGAATTGCGGTGTACATGAGTGTGTGTGTGTGTGCGTGCGTGCATGCGCGAGTTGTGATGTGCATGCGTGCGTACCTGAGTGCGTGTGTGGGTATGTGTGTGTGTATGTGCGTGGTGCGTGCGTGCGTGCGTAAGCGAATGCAGCAGTGTGTGGTATGTGTATGTTTACATGTCTATGTCACTTATGTAGTAGATGTAGCAACGGCAAGTTTGAAAACTGGTCCTGTTACCAATAACTTCTACCGTTGGAAAATAAAGGTTCATTGTTCATTGTTCATTGTTCTCTCTCTCTCTCTCTCTCTCTCTCTCTCTCTTCTCTCTCTCTCTCTCTCTCTCTCTCTCTCTCTCTCTCTCTCTCTCTCTCTCTCTCACAGGTACACACACAATCGTTTTAGTATTTCAGACTTCTCATAGACCCAACTTTTATTTGTATTTCAGACTCCTCCTCAAGCATTGATCAGCCTGCCGGGGGCCTGCTTTCTGAATCCTCTGCCATGCCAATGACCAACCAGCCTGATGTGAGCCTGCTTTCTGACTCTTCAGATTTCTCCTCTCAGATCACCAGCAACAAAAATATCGATTTTGGTGAAGTTTTCAAGAAACACACGCGAGTCGTTTCACTGTCAAGCCGTGACAAGGAGCATCTTCTAAGGCAACACTGGAGACCATCACCTGGTTTTCAGTTTCCAACAACAGTGATAAACAACAAGAACCGAAAATTTCAACATGAGTGGTTGCAAAAGTACTCCTGGCTTGTGTATTCTCCTTTCGAGGATGGGGCTTACTGCAAGTATTGCCTATTATTTGCAAAGTCTACTGAAAACCTGGGCAAGTTTGTGAAGACGCCATGCAAGAACTGGAATAAAGCCTGTGATCAGATCAAAAAGCACTCGTTATTACAATACCACAAAGATGCAATGGCAAATGGAGAGCAGTTTTTGACAATCATGGATAAACCAGAGCAGAGCATCGCCAGTGAAATCAATCAGAAAAATGCAGAAAACATCGCTGCAAATCGACAAGTTCTGACAAGCCTCTTCAGGATTGTTGAAGTGTGTGGAAGACAGGGGTTAGCTCTGAGGGGCAACTGTGATGATGGCATTCTTCAGAGTGAGAACAGAAGCAATTTCAATGCCCTTTTGAATCTGTGCATCAATGCAGGAGATGAAACTCTCCGGAAACATCTAGATACATGCGATAAGAAGGCCACATACATTTCAAAAAGTACACAAAACAGACTGATAGAGGTTCTTGGTGATCAGATCCGCAACAAGATTCTTGCAGAAATTATTGCAGCAAAACAGTTTACCGTGCTTGCTGACGAAGTCACAGACAGCTCAAACTGGGAACAACTTTCAATTATATTGAGATTCGTCGATGGAAGTCTGAAAGTTCGTGAAGAGTTCCTGGCTTTTGTCCAGTGCAGAGATACCACAGGTGAAACACTTTACAACAAGATTGTTGAGTGTCTGGGCTTGTGGGGGCTTGATTTCAACAATGTTAGAGGACAAGGTTATGACGGGGCCGCAAACATGGCAGGAAAGTTTAAAGGAGTGCAGGCACGTTTTCAAGCAAGGAACAACAAAGCACTGTACTTTCACTGTGCTTCCCATAGCTTGAGTCTCTGCATTGTAAAAGCATGCGGCTTGCCTGCAGTGAAGAACATGATGGGAGCACTGAGGGAACTGTCACTGTTTTTCTCAAACTCTCCAAAGAGACAACGAAAACTTGAAGATACCATCGAAGCATCTCAGCCTGACACGACAAAGACAAAGCTTGTTGATCTGTGCAGAACAAGATGGGTAGAAAAACATGAAGCACTGGAGGTTTACACATCTCTCTTCCTGGTTGTTCACGACTGTTTGGGACAAATGTGTGAAGACAGTGACAATTGGGACAGTGAGACATTGACCAAGGCAACTGGCTTTCTCCACACCTTGAGCAGCAGTGTTTTCCTCGTTGCATTCGTTGTCGTCCGCAATTGTTTGCGTTACTTAAAACCCTTGACAGTGAAGCTCCAGAAAAGAACAAAAGATGTTGTCGATGCCTACAGGGAAATCAAAGAGGTCAGTAACTGCATGTCTTCTATTAGAAGAGATGTCGACACAGCGTTCGTTGCCTGGTTTGGTGAAGTCAGCAAAATGGCAAATGCTTTGACAACTGATGTTGTTGTTCCTCGTCAAGCATCCCGCCAGACTCTCCGTGACAACCAACCTGCGGCCACTCCAGAAGAATATTTCAAGATTAGCATTGCCATTCCTTTCTTGGAACACCTGTCAACCGAATTGGACTCGAGGTTCAAAAATGCTGACCTAGCAGTTGATGGTCTCTGTCTGGTGCCAAGCACTTTAATAGACAACCAGGATGGTTTCATGCAGGTTCCAGAAGGGGTGAAGACACTGGCAATGTTGTGGGAGTCTGACCTACCAGATAACGCTACCCTTGATGCAGAATACCAACGGTGGGTTTGCAAATGGCGAAGTGCTGCTGAGAATGCGACAGCTATCATCCCATCCACGGCATCAGAAGCACTGAAACACTGTGACAGGGATTTTTATCCCAACCTGTTCATCATGCTAAAGAACCTTTGCACCCTGCCTGTCACTACTGCCGAGTGTGAGCGTTCAAACAGTCAGTTGCGCAACCTAAAAAACTACCTGCGCTCTACAATGGGGCAACAGAGACTCAATGCACTTGCTTTACTGAAAGTGCACAGGGATGTTGATATTGACTTCAAAGAGGCAGTGAACTGTTTTGCCAGAAGATACAATTCACAAATGGTACTAATGCCGAGGAACCTAGTGCAGCAATACTGAACTGAAGTGAAAGCAGGGCCCTGATGTTCATAAACTACAAGGTAAAGCTTTATACCGTTAACGATCAACGAAAAGTAATGAATAATAATAGTATACAAAACATCTCTGTTGATAAATAAATGTTTGTGTGTGTGTGTGTGTGTGTGTGTGTGGGTGTGGGTGTGGGTGTGGGTGTTTTTTTTAAGGGAGGGGGTGATAATTTTTGTACCCCAGAGTTTGTCAGTTCGATTGTTCAAAAAGCTCAAAGTCCCCAGACCATCACAAATGGCTTTTTCAAGGCTCAGATTGCACCAGATTGCACCATTTTGCAACCTTGAAAAAAAAAATTCCGGGGGGGCATGCCCCCGGACCCCCCTAGAAGGCTCGGCGCTTCGCGCCTTCGCTTTATACTGAATCTGTAACCCCCCCCCCCCCCCCCCATCGACTTTTCCCAGGTCCGGCCCTGTGCTATTAAATTCGCCCCACCACGACCCGTCCTAAAAAGTCCCTTCTATAAATAGAAGGGGCTTAACAACATACTGATTGTGTTCTACGGCTGGACCATTGCCATGAGCAATCCAATGATACGGTCAAAGGTGCCGGTGCCATCAGACTAACCGAGAACCCTGCAGCGTTTCGCCAATGTATGTTGGCGGGACGGACCAAACAAGACAGCTGAATAAATTCAAAACATGTTTCATTGAAGAGGAGTATGTGCAACCTCTCACGAAGAAAAAGGCCTGTCACCTCAAAAACACATTTAGACAGCAAGGCAGTAGTATTCCTAAATGATCGACTCCAGAGCTGCTGACTTCGGACACTCGTGCCCAGAATCAAGTTGTGATTTTTAATAAAATATGAAAGGTATAGCTTTGAAATGTTGCACCACCACACATGTTTATGCTCTCTTTTCGATGAAAAGATCAGTTTGTATGTGTTTACAGTCTGAAATTATGTGTGATTATTTGGGCAAATCCCGCTACTGAGTCTCTAAAAGAAATTCTCCTGCAGACAATCATTAATACACTTTTCTGAAGTCTGTCTAAAAACGTCTCTTTTTCCCCCCTGAAAACTTCTGCTCGTACTAGTATCAGTCTGTTTACATCAACTCACTCTCACAGCCAAACGGAGTGAGCGTACACGCTCGAAAGCTTCACACACAGCTGATAGATCTAATTTACGATCCAATTTAGCACGAATGCGTCGTACACAACTGACAGATCTATGATCCAAGTTAGCAAACAAGCGATCGAATCAGTTTGTGAATACTATGGAGGAACACGGAGAAGTATAAATTATACTTACAATCAAACGTGATTCTCTCAGGGTTCAGTTCACCATGTGGTCGAAGGCAAGCTTTTCTTTCGCATTATCACGTGTCTGCCGGTCGTGATAAAGGCATCGGGAAGGGAAACATTCTTCACATGAATATGGAGTGGAGTATCAGGAATCTGATTTACACTCCCCATAACAACAGTGCTTTCCAATACCGCCGAAATTGGCTAAAATAATGGAAACATCGACGCTCTTCCGTGCCCCGCAAGCATAACCATCCACTGTTATGCCGTACCTTCTGCATATGGTCTACAGCGTTTTGGTTGGTCGAGAGGCTAAGTCTGATTGATATTTTACCCCAAAAATGGGTCGGTCTATTCAGAAACATTGTATAACACTGACATGTCTGGTGCTTTGCAACAATTTAGGAACATTGTGTAACACTGACGTGTTTGGCGCCTATACGTCACCGTCACCTCTAGAAGTCGAGTCGTTATTCACGGGGCGGCCATTTTGAATTGCAAACGAGGCTTGCTCACCAAGCCAATTCATCGAAGATGGCGAGCGCTAGCACGAGTTCTCCCACGTGGAGTGGCTGTTTATTGGAGGTTCTGCGTTTTTCGTAAGGCGATGTAGAGAGATGGGCCGACGAGAAGGCAGCTATTCCACGCAGAAAACAAAATAAAGGATACGAAAAGTGTCTGGAAGGATTTATCCACGAAATACAAGGTGAGTGTTGTGCTGTCATTGCATGGCAACACATTCCGGAGTGTGGTTTGTTATTGTACAATCTCTTGCGGCTGTGAATCTGTGCACAGTTGCAGTAGATAGTATGAAACTACAATACACGGTATGTTTCTGCCAGTCTTTAGAGAAACGGTTTTTACAATAGTTTTGTGCACGAGTTTGAAAATACTGAGTGTGTGAGGTAGGAGCACACGTTGTAGTTTTTTTTTTTTTAAAGATCACATTACATACATATTACATGTATTAGTCCCTAACCGCTTAGCCGCCAGGAAAATGCAGATGCAGTAAGAATCGATCACTTAATGCCAGGATCAGTTCCTGATCAGTTTGGTACCTTTAGGTGCCAAGCTTATCAGATATTGAGATTTATAAAAGGGTTATTGAAGTTTGAACCTTTTTTAACTTCAACCCTGCTCAACAGGCATTCTAAAAACATAGTGTTTAGTTCTGGTGGTGATATTGACCACTTGATGATGGGTCAGCTGTAAGCAGTAGTAGCATCCATGTGTTATTTATGTCATGTATTGTGAAATTTGAACAATACCTCGCGGAACCTGCTCAGTAGAGTAATTTAAATTTTATTTTGTATTCTCCAGTAAAAGATCTCGGCGACGTGTGCAGTGTGCGGGCTCAGTCGTACCGGTCCATGGCCAAGAATGAGTGCAGGTAAGTGCCTCTTTTTATTTGGATTTGTTTTGTTTCTGTTTGTGTATGAGAGAGAGAGAGATAGAGAGAGAGAGAGAGAGAGAGAGAGAGAGACAGAGACAAGAGACAGACAGACAAACAGTGGGGTAATAGTAAACATGGTTGAGTTGTATACTGACTTCCATTAAAAACGCGAAAAGTGTCTGCAAGTGTACCCGCAAAACAAGAACATTTTATTTGTTGCTTACTTCAGATGTCCAGCCTACTGTCTGAGCTACCTTCACACAAAAATTGGATGAGTTATCGTCCATGGTTAACTTTAAGGACACAGGGTTTCATTAGTGGTGAAAATAAGCAAAACTGGACACACTCTGTGAAGCAAGTTTTCTGTGATATGTTTTAACACACAAGTTGTGTGGATTGCTTATGGTGTTATTAACTGCCTCAAATGAAATTTGACTCGAAAAATTCATTAGACAACCAGAACTTCCGGTGCACATCATTTTCTTAATAAATCTTGTTTCATTTAATGTGAATTACTTTCAAACCATTTTTTATGCTCCAGCGACTGATAAAGAACACACCCATATCCACTTGATCAGGTAAATATGGCCACTAACCTAAAGAAAAAGAACATTTTGATTTCATGTTTGTAGTTCATGTTGATTATTTAGGTGCCTTTGACAAACGAAAAGTAGGTAAAGACCAAACAGGCCTGATTTTCATGCACACGGACCCTAGTGACACTGCACATTGGTTGGCCTTCAGCTGTGTCTTCTGCAAATGCTCCCCATTTCACTTTCAATATCCTGTGGTGGTAGTGTCACATCATCGGTGTGCGAGTTTTAAGACTAAACAAGCTATTTGCACACGACATAACACACTCTTCATAACATTTTCTAATAAATGGCGTCAAAATAACCCGGGTTAAAGCATATTTACGAAGAAAAGCGCTAAGGTGAAAGATTCGCGTTTCTTTTGTTGATCAGTATAGTTCTTATTATCACAGATCAGAGATCTGCAAATTCTCAAATGCTATTTGCAAGATCAGAAAAAACTAAACTGTACTTCATGGGATGCACATATTTCAAATTGTGTCATTGCAAAAGAAAGAGTCTTCCAGTTTCCAACCAGCGCTGTTGGTAGCAAATAGAATAAGACCTATGACATCCTGAGATACAGTTTGATAAGACCAAGGTTCTGATTCAAGATTAAATAGGTCTATGTCCTGGGACAGATGGAAACATGCATCATGCATGCAAACATGTTTACCTATGCACTGCCACTGCTATACTGCTCATTGTCAGTACTTTTCATGTTTAAAATGTTTGTCACATGTATTGCAGCCCTTGTACTTATGGCACAATGCACACACCAAGGCCACAGAAAGAGCACACATAAATAAACAGTAAACTTACAACAACAACAACAACAAAATAACCAAATCAGTTAACCAATCACTGCATTGCAGACCAGCGCTTGGCAGACTCCAAATGAATATGCACAGCAAAGGGTCATATAATTATACTGAAAGTTTTATGTAAACTCCTTGTTTATTATTTTTCCTCTTTATTGTTTTGTTTAGTAGGTAACTCTGGGCAAAGGTCGACTGTAGAGTGGAGTCACTGTGACTGCAAGGCAGGCTCTGCAATGTGTAGCCATCTTGTGGCACTGCTCTACAATTTGGAGCACTTTATGAAGCTGGGTCTGAATGCGGCGCCACCTGTTGTGAGCAAGACATCCAAACCACAGCAGTGGCATCTTCCCACCAGGACAATGGGCATTCACCCGCAGTGTCCACACCTTTATAGTGTCCAAGGTGAAACCGATGGCGAAACGACAAAAGACAGGCAAAATGAGGGTAGCGGAAGGGGTGATGCCGACACTCTACTGTTCCGTACCTGCTATTCCGTGGCAGGAAATTTTGGCACAGCTGGGTGTTGCTTTGAAAGCGTGCGACACGGAAAAGGAAAGACAGATCTTTTGGCTACTGCCAGTGCCCACAGAGGGGTGTGGCAGTGTCCCAAAAGGTTCTGTCTTGGCCATGCAGCAGCCAAGAGAAGAAAAAGGGGACACCATTTTTTATTATGATGCCCCTGACTTCCCTTCCCTTGTCTGCAGTGCTGTGGAGAATTACTACAGCTGTGCGCTGCCGAAAGAACTGATGGAGATGTATTTTCACTTAAGTTTGACGAAGACACTTGTGTCGAGGTTGAAAAAAAGACAGCACTCCAGTCAAAATCCCCATCATGTGGAAAAGTGTGCGGCAGCGGCGCATTACCGCTAATAATTTCCACAGAGTGCATGTTAGACGTGCAGACCCTGTGAAATTAGCTGCTGCATTGACCTTCGGTAAGCAGGGCATGACACGAGGCATGCAGCATGGACTGGCACACCGGCAACAACGTATACGAAGCTGGATTTGTAGTGAATGTGAACGCGCCACACATTGGTGCATCTCCTGACTGCAAGGTGTTTGACGGGTCCACCATGCCCCCTTTTGGACTCCTGGAGATCAAGTGCCATGTGTGCGAATCGTACACAGAAGCACGCTGCCTGAAGGGGGGGGGGGGGGGGTCCTGATGGCGCGTATAAACTAAAAGAAACACACCAGTATTATGTGACATGGTGTGATTTTTTATTTTTTTTTTGTCTTTTGCAAAAATGATTTTCATTTGGAAAGGCGGATCCATTTTGACCCATACCACTGGGAAAAGATAAAGATGAAGCTGGACACATTTTTCTTTGAATGTTTCCTGCCACATCTGATTGAGTGACATTTGTCAGAACAGGGGTCACTCTCATTAACCCATATCATACTGAGGCTAAAAGTTTAAAATTTGTACACTGTCATATGCAAACTACATTATAGTACTTACAGATAAGGATATAGACCAATGGCTTTAGTTCAAGGGTGGTGCCAGAATAGCTTGGCACTACCCCTGAACTATTTTAGTCACATTTTTTTTCACACACTGGTGTATTCCGAATGATATGAATTAACTGTAAGGTGTGTTCGATACCAACAGCATAATAAAATTGCTTGTAAGTCACATTTGTGTTGCTTGTCATAATTCATATTAATATGGAAATAGCCTTGGTGTTTATGATGTGTGTGTGTGTGTGTGTGTGTGTGTGTGTGTGTGTGTGTGTGTGTGTGTGTGTGTGTGTGTGTGTGAGTGAGCATCCGAGTCGGTGAGTGTATGTGTAGTTGTTCAAACTCCATGAATCTCTGATTGATACACCTGGGACAAGTACTTGCCCACCACCAGTCTAGAAAAATTAATGGCGTACAAAACAGTACGTTCACTGCCAGAAGAAATTCATCATTAGAATTGCCTGTCACAGTTTGACACATCTACATGTGTATTGTCCATAAACGCTTAAGTACTCAGTTCAGGAAGTGCATGGGTACCTTGGCACCTTTCAGGTGCAATGTTAGACAAGCCACAACAGTCACTTCTGGCAGTGCAGATTCAGCCCAACTGTACACTTTCAGGAAGACACAGTGACATACAAACACACTGTAATAATACAGTGCAATGATACACAAAGACCCAGATATAAGATTCACAGACAATTTATTACAATAAAAATTAGAACAGGAGACATGAATGCTACATTTTTAAATTCTGAAAACTTTCAGTGTCACAACTGAAGGGCACATACCATATGCTGCATGGTGTGAAAACAGGTGACAAAGCCAACATCTAATTTTATCAATACAGTCGCATGCTGCATGATGTAAAAACGGGTGACAAAACCAACAGCTGATTTTATCAATACAGTCGCCCCCTGAAGTTGGTAAGCAAAGCACTAACAGTCCATAATTGGTCGATAGACCCTGCCAAGGTAAGAGGGATAACCTGCTGAAGTATCTTGAATTCTTTCACTCGCCTAATATGTCTTTCTACGTGAACTCTCAGTCTTGCAATGCCCCGCGAGTCAGCATCACCTCAGAAGAAGTAAATGCTGATCTTGGCCCAAAAAAGTTGGAATCACTAAGCTAGCTTTCTTTTTCGCTAGGAGATCACTAATGGTAAAGCCCTTGTCAGCCATTACGGCTTTATCTCCCTCCTCCAAAAAGATCCACAATACCACTGCGTACAGTTATATCTTTATCAGATATTGATCCTGTGTACAGGCAGCTCACAAAGTTGACCGATCCATCAGGACTGATGCCTACCAGACTTTTGTATGTTGTGGTCCCTTTATAATATGAGTAGGTCATGGTGTTGAGCACTTTAGAACTAGGGGTTTGTACTTTTATTTCACTGCAGTCAAGTATAACCCTTGTGTTTGGGTAACACTTCCTGAATACCTCTGGCATTCTTTCCCTAACTGCTGTCTGTGCGGGCCAAACAGTGATTGAACCTAAAATGCAATACAGGTAGTTCACCCATGTGATCAGAATCCTGCTAACTGTGGACTGGGAAACCAAAAACAAAACTGACAAGGTTTCTTCATCAAAACCCACTTTTAGCCTACAAAGTACCATGAAAAACTGGTCAATGGTCATTTCTAAATACATTGAGTCGGCAGATACCCAGTACACCATTGTTCCAACTGAACTGGCTCCATCTGATCATGTTCCTAGCAGTGGGCTGTAAGACAGAACACCAACTGGAATAACGCATGATTTCTGAATCCAGTATATTCTTAATCTTAGCGTCACAACCGGCAAGCCTTTCAAGGGAGAAGCGAGCACTTTTCTCCCTCGCAAGTGCATCTTCCAGTTCCAAAATTCTCTGCTGGGCAGCGTCAAGCTGCTCCGTTGCAGAGGCAGGTTTTACTGCATAGTCATGATCGGGGTAAACAGGCACCCAAATGTCCATTTCACTCACAATTTCAGTCTCCCCAGCCTCCAGCACAACCATGTCTTCATCATCTGCGAAAGGGGGCTGAGGTTCTTTCCTATGACCGATAAGTATTATCAAACTGAAAATACAGTAAAACCTATGTAGTGACCATACATAATATGTCAGTTTACCTGTGACAGTCAACTGAATGATGGTCATGAGTGGCAGGTGACACTTGACAATCCAGTTGTATTATATAATGACCACTCCTTCTGACCTAAGGGGTAGTCACTCTAAACAGGTTCTACTGAAAACCTGTTTCTGTGTGGGACAGTCATTTAAAAATATATCTGTCAGGTAGTATCAGCTGTCTTGTTGGTCTTTCAGACCTTAACTGGCTAGAACTAAACAGTACACAAACTGACTACAGTGTCACAACTGCACGCACGCCATAGTAATAAACAACTAACAAGAAGTTCTTCAGCTATTTTGAACTCCCCATGGTTAATGAGCAAGTTTACTGGCCATATCTGCATACTGGAAAATACATACGATAATACTGTAATTTCACAAAACATGTTCATCATTATAATTTTTAAAGCTGATACCTCTCTTGATTCCAGTCAGAGACCTTTTGTAATCTGAGGGCAGGAAATGCGCACTGCAGACCACAGTTGATCTAGTAATCTAGATAAGAAGAAGAAGAAAACAAAACGTTATCATGCAGTCCAGCTGACACCACTGGAGGGTCACAGATTAGGGATTATTTCTCAGATCCGAAAACTATACTTGAATTAGAAACGTACATAATTGTCTAGAAACTCTTCAAATGTTGTGTTTTACTGCACGTATCATCTGCATGTTGAAGAGCTATTAGTGCTACATTTTTGTATACTGTAAACAAACACTTGCGTTTTATATTAGCATGGGTCGTACTTTTAGGGAATGCTGTTCTCAGTAATACATAAAATAAACCATTCAAGACATCACACACTCGTACAAAAGTTAAGTGAAACGAATAGTAGGAAAAGCATTAAACATTACCTTGAAATACAGGCCTTCGTCCCTTCGAATTTTCCACAGCCATAGTTTCCGGAGCTTTTTGTCGCTAGGAAGAGAATGAAATGAGAGTTGGCCGTCAGTATCATATCTGCTGTCATTTGTACACTGAGGAACACAGCTGTGCCTGTTGCTTGATGCACTTCGCCGTCGATTTATGAGACGCTCGCTCAGTTCTACAGTTGCGTCAGCCATATTTGCGTGGTGCGCCTCGTTCTCACTACCGGAAGTGCCCGCGCGTGAATAACGTCTATTCGTAACTATTAATTTTTTTCTGCAATTTTTTTTATACCAAAAAATTGAAAGGATTTAAAGCTGATTAACAAACCTATCCAATGTTTATCTCCAAGCGAGCAATATCCCAAATTCAAAGTGAATAGAACGAAAATTACGGACTCAAAAGTCAAATGCGGGTCAACCGACTTTATATAAACGGAAATTTTTCTCTTTAACGAGTCATCCAATTTAAATGTACTCGGACGCTGTCCGAAATACATCTCGATCAAAGCATTTCATAAAGTTTCAGGTCTGTGCGTATACAAACACCGGAGATACTCGTGTCTACACACACACGGGCACACACACACACACACACACACACACACACACACACACACACACACACACACACACACACACACACACACACACGCACGCACGCACGCACACACACACACACACACACACACACACACACACACACACACACACACACACACACGGCACTTCACGCCGCAAATGTACGTTCAGCAGCGCGGTTAGCGTACCTAGACATGACGCAATTTCTATTGTGTTACTTCACTGTCAGTCCGAGGTCTGCACGCCTTTGACGTCACGGGCTTTCTACTAAAATCGCCCCACCGCGTCCCATCCTAAAAAGTCTCTTCTGTAAATAGAAGAAACCTAAAAAGACTGACGTAGGATGCCACCATATTGTCCATTTATTTTAGTGCGCGCTCATGTGTGTGTGTGTGTGTGTGTGTGTGTGTGTGTGTGTGTGTGTGTGTGTGCGTGCGTGTGTGTGTGTGTGTGTGTGTGTGTGTGTGTGTGCGTGCGTAAGTGTGTGCTGAAACTGTGAAAGGTAAATCAAAAAGACAATTAAGGCCGTCCGACCCAGGAAGACTCTCTTGAACCTCTCAAAAAGTCGCCTCCCAGTCTCATATTTTCTTTCACCTCTGATGTTGAAACATGTGAGACGCTTGCTGCTGTTGGGGTTGTGTTACACTTTATCAAACGAAGTGTACGCTCTAATACTGGGCATGCATGTTTTCGAATGGAAACTCTCAGAATCCTATTCGCTGGCTGTTAGCGAAAACATATACTAATTTGCTGCCGTCTGTCAGCTCTAGCCATACAGTTCTAACTTTCAGCCAGCTAAGCTCACTGAAAGAAACGAAAGCCGCATCTTTAATGACACCGTGCCTTCGAAATGTTGCCGATAGAAAGCGAAAACCCAAAATGAAAATTCAAGAAGAAAAGAAGGAAGTCTTACACTTATATCACTGTATGAGTAGCCTACAGGCACACCGTAGAGGTGCTCACAAACTGGACATGTCAAGATGCCATTGACTATTGAGAAATGAAAAGCATTCTGTTATCAACCACAGCGGGTAAGTGTTTCTTTTTGATTTTTGTTGTGTGTGTGGATATGTTGCAACATATGTTGTTAGTGACGCATTTTTTTTTTTTTTTAAAGTTACATATCTATTACTGCGTTATCGAGTCGTGTATTCTTGCGAAGGAAGTATCCAATTCAAACCCTCCCGCCTTGAGATGGCCTTAGTCGCCTGCTCGGCGTTAAACCCAATAACTAACCATTTCAAACCCAGTATGTTTGGCATTCCCGATGGCTTAGGTTAACTAAACAGGCATGCTTTTACATTATTTTGTTAAATATAAAATCTAGCACGGACATTGACTTTACAGTTATTTCATGAAAGGGCGACATGATATAAATTTACGAATAATAATGGAATGTATGAACACGGTTTCAAGATACATACAAAAAATACTGTGAACCTGACCCAAAAATCAGGAATGCCAACTACATTCATTTAGGCTAAGCTTATGTGTTTCAGTTAGGGGTACTCACTGCATTTCCAAAATGATGACAATACTATGGAAATTAGTTTTAGAGCCCTTGCATGTGTGTGTGTGTGTGTGTGTGTGTGTGTGTGTGTGTGTGTGTGTGTGTGTGTGTGTGTGTGTGTGTGTGTGTGTGTGTTATTCAGGAGAAATGTACTGTCTGTGATCCTGTCTAATATAAAATATAATAAAAAGCCGAAAAGTTAACACAAAAAAGTTCCCATTTTGATAAGTGCCGAAAAGTTAGCCAAGGCCTACCTGCGATAGAGCGCCATACCGCTGAGCCAGAAATGAAGTCTTCGAATTTGTAGTGTCCGTCAAGCTGGCTGCCGAGGACAGAGTGACGAGGACACTAACCACGGCAAGCACGCAGACAAACATTGCGCGAAACATGTTGAGTTGAGAAAAGAGTTGCGGATCGACAAAAATGGAGAAGTGTCTACACAGATGTAGGAGAAAGGGTTGCTTGAGGCCGGGTGACGTGTCAGCAGGCTCCACTGGACCAGAACGTGCTGGGGAGTCGGAACACTGCAGGCAGTTACTGACGTGGACAAATCGGTGAATTTGTAAAGGACAGTTGTGGCGCATCACACGCTATATATCTCTCGCTCCTCCAACATTGATTGCTCGCTGCCAGCTCTCTCATTGGCTCTCACTCACACCACGTCATCAACAGGCATTGATTTGTAGCGGGTGGGGGGTGGGGGTGGGGGATGGGGGTGGGTGGAGAGAGAGAGAAGAGAGAGAGGCTGAGAGAGAGAGAGAGAGAGAGAGAGAGAGAGAGAGAGAGAGAGAGAGAGAGAGAGAGAGAGAGAGAGAGAGAGCACTTCTGCGGACAATAAAAATACTGTGTATTATAATAATACGTTCTTAATTTATAACGGCCCATAGAACGATTGCTTTCCTGTCCAAGACATCGAGTGTTATGATGACAGTAAGGGTTTTACAGACAAAACCTAGACGATTTCTTAATGTATTTTACATATGGCAATAAAATTCTATCTTATCTTATTACACCGCTATTTCAAACTGACTGAAATTTCTGTTAGAACTGTTTTGTTCAAATTTGACTGCTTTTATTTCTAACAAATACCTTAGGGACAACACAACACGGTTGACAATAAAAAGGTTTTAAAGTTAACCGAAAAAGGCGGATGTGAGTGCGACGTATGCAAGTAGAAGAGGAAGGGGGTGGGGTAACCTCATCTCGGATGATGTTTACTGTAAGAATGATTTTAAGTGCTCTATTAGCTTTGCGGTGCTGTTCGTGTTGCGTCCCTGATATCAAATTAATGTTCGTCTGAACGTGCAGACTGTTTCACGGCTGAGCACTATAAGATTAAACAATATAAAAGAACCAAAGAAACTAAATTATCAAAGTTAATGATAAATGGTCAGTGGCGTACACATATAAAGATAGCAAGATGGTAAACGAACGCCTCAATTTGCTCAGTTATGCAAATGTTCGGTTTCAACAAAACATTCATCGGCCGAACGAGTGTTGAGTGTCCTGGGCAGAGGAAGGGGTGGGGTGGGTGAATGGGGGTCGAGCAGGCGGCGATGTAAACTATCATATGTGAACGTCGACAATGCCAGGTCATGGACATGAGCTTAAAAAATATATAATAAATAAATTAATTAATTAAAGTTATATTACCCAGGATCAAGCATCTCAACACAGAAAACCGTCTGCAACAGATACCGCTGACAATATGTACGTGGCTCCTTTGTGTACTATCTTACAGCTTTATGATGTAAGTACAATGCCAAATGTCGTAATTCATCGTTTGCAGGGTGTATTGTTTTTGTACCCGAGTCGCGGATTTATCGGTGTGGTGTACATACGTGTCAGTGTACACGTGTACTGATGTTCTCCGGCATCCCTTTGACGTAATTGTAGAATAAACGTTCCATACTAGCTATGCTGTCAAAATCACAATGCGGGTTCCGCTTGACCTGGTAGTATTTACTAGTAATGATCGGCGTGCTGCGGCATCGTGCTACTGAGCGAGCGTCCACAGTGCCTAGTTTGACCTTTGATCCTTTATCCCTCGGAAACACGAAACAGAACATTGATATTTATACCCACTTTCTGCACTGCAGTCAATTTCACATCTCACACATCAAAGTCTACGTAACTGAAAGCATCATTGGTAACGACAAATGCACCATCGCAGCAGAAACACTACCTCTATGAATCGAGTGAATGAGAGCCCGCACAGACAAAAACGTGTCACGACCAGCGATGTGCAACTGTGATACACACCGTAGTGTTCAGATCCTTGCAGCATAATATCTGATAACTAGCTCGTAACTATATGATAAAACAGGTTTAAAATCCTGCAAAATCAGTAAGAGATAAATTCTACTAAAGATCATGAATTCTGAAAATCACTAGCGCTCGCGGATCTACAGAAAGATCGACAAAGACCGTAAATTACTTACTGATTCACAGAGCAGGAAAGCGACAAATTCCGGATGGGCGGTCAAGCCGGCCAAGCTCTTGCTTTGTGTTGCATATGTCCATATTCTCTTGTTCGATGTCAATTCTACTTAGGGGTATCTTGTCTCTCTGCCTCTTTCTTCTCTTCAATTACGAGTCTGTCATTGTCGGCGCGAGTCGATGATACTTTCTTCATTCTTCGCTGGTTCATCCGCAATCTTGTCTCTGATTGGTTATAATTATGCAGATGACCTAGGGTCGTATAGAATAGTTATGACTTCAGCTACCATAGCCTATAAGAAGCAATCTTTTCACGGTACCCGTCACAAGATTCCGGTGGGCCTCTTTTCGCTTTGAACGGACGAAAGAAAGCATTTGGTGGGACAATAGGGTGGTCACTGTCTAAGTGGGTATGTATACTGAGGCCCAGTAAAAGCTTTTTGCGAACTGAAGCCTTGAAAAAGTTCAGTTGTGCCCCTTTAAAAAAAAAATTATCCGATCCGGTTGAAACTGATATATTTACAAAAAAATACCATATGTTTACGTAAATAATGTTGTACTAGAAATACATTTGGGTCGGTGATGTTTGTTGTTATTGTTGTTGTTGTTGTTGTTGGTGTGTGTGTGTGTGTGTGTGTGTGTGTGTGTGTGTGTGTGTGTGTGTGTGTGTGTGTGTGTGTGTGTGTGTGTGTGTGTGTGTGTGTGACAGCGACTAGAGCCCGCGTTTGAGGACGGACAAGCTTGAAATTTTAGGATATTGTCCCTAAAAGAATTATCTCGGGACGGTCCGTGGCGCAGCGGCAAAAGCGCCTGCCACCAATGCTAGAGGTGCTAGAGGTACCCGGTTCCGGCGTCGTACTTTTCTCCTCTAGTAAGTGTGGCGGAAAGTCAGGTGTTCTTTCTCCGGGTACTCCGGCTCTTCCTCCCCCACGACTTTGGTATCAATTTCAGCCCACTTAATCAATTCCAAATAAAAACGATTTGAATTTCCAAAACTTCAGTAGCTCACTTGAGCTTGCCCTTAGCACCACGTGAATGTTCTGTGTTTATGTACAGTGTGTGAGTGAATGCGCGTTGTTCACGTGAGCGTGCTTGTTGGGTTTAGTTCGTGGCGGCTCTTTGAGCCAATTTTTAATTGGGATAAAGCACCTATTTAATGCGCTGATTTATTTACTTATTTAGTTACCTTTTTTTTTTCGATGTTTTGATTAAGATGCTCATTGGCGAGAAAATGGCCGTTTCACAAAAACCGGTTGATCCACACTGGAGTCTATAAGGTTTCTTATTTTTACCAGATATTCTGCGTATAGCTAGATAAATGCGACGTATTGAATGAGTTCGTTAACCAGCATTGCACATCTATAAAATTTTGAGTGATAATTAAATTAATTTTTTTTTTTAATATTTTCACGTTTTTGGGATTAATTTCACGAATTATATGGGTTAATCTTAAAACAACTGAATCTTTTATACAAAAAACAAAAAACAACAAAAAAAATTCTTCTCATTAATAATCGCATGATTTTTCGTATACGGTATTTACATAAGCCTGCAGTTTGTCTCGTCTGTCGGGTACGATTAGGTCAATAATTGTGACATGTATGCATTAGCTGTGAAAATCAGTCAGTTTTCTGCACCACTTTTTCGGAGTCATTTGTAAAACAGCTAACATAACTTTAATTTTTCTTTTACGAAAAAAAAATCTTCTCATTAATACCCGCATGATTTTTCATAAACAGGGTTTGCATAAGCCTGCTTTTTGTCCCGGCCCTGGGGTAGGATTAGGTCAAATTTTACCTGTAAACCCTAGGCGTAAAAATCAATAAGAAAATTGCAAAGTTGATTCTTTGATACGTCAAATGTTAGTACTGCGATGAGTGACGGATAACATCGAGTCGTCACAATGAACACAGCGTCGTGGGACTAATGATGCCATGACGTGAAGCTTGAAGTGACGTCATTTCGCTGTTCGTGCTATTATTCTTCTCCAGAATAGCTATACTACGCCAGACCACAGAGCTTACGAATGTCCGTCTTTATTTCTGTGTGCCACTGTGTGTGGATCAGAGGGTGGGTTAGAGTAGAAGGAGATGGATTCCTGTCGCTACACGAGCCCACAGAGCGTACTAATGGCGGGAATCGCCGTGTGTCCGTCTTTATTTGTGTACGCCGACGTGTGTTGATCAGAAGTTGGCTTAGAGAGCAGGGAAATGGATCAGCATTATAAGACTAAAAATATGAACAACTCTGAATTTCCTAAAAGATAAACGCATCTGAGCTCCAAACAATTCGGTAGACTTTGGGATGAAATCCTCATCTTGTTTTCTCCCACTTTGGTGGCGATCTGAGGCTTTTTCGGGGTAAAGCTCCCTTATTAAGTCATTTATTTCTGTAGACTGTTTCCAGCTGGTGGAGAATTAGTCCATAAGCTAGCCAGGTCTACCGTGCACCCCCCCCCCCCCCCCACCAATACTCAATAAGATGGGTTTCAAAATGTACCTTAGATGTCCTGAGATGTTTAAGCCATGTTCCCCGAAAATCCCTAAGAACACACCAGAGATATAGCCGATGGCGCAAGGGTACCCCCATTCACGCTCTCTGCACATGCTAAAATGAGGTTGAGAAACATTTTCTCTAAATAAATCAGAATTCATTTCAGAAGACCCAAATTAGGCAATATTATGTTAAAGCACACCTTCTGCATACTCTGCAAAAAACAGAATGAAAAAATATTGAATCTCTGGCTCACAGTGAAGGTATTTGTGCACCCAGTAAACGGCCATTTCCGCGAAATTGCAAAAAAAAAAAAAATGTATTTTTCTTTAAAATGAATTTTTTTTGAAAAACACTTACCGATGGTATTACTATTAGGAATGGTTTCTTAGCTAGTCTAATATTAGCCCAAAATTGTTGTGTACGAGTATGGTCATGATGGCAGGTGAGGGGCGCCTTAGCCTAGGCGGAAACCCGGGTAGCCTCCCTTCCGGTTCAACCGCGCATGCGCTACAGCGCTTAATACCCCAGTCAGTTTCTTTAGCGGACCAGCGGCAAGCGGGGCAGGTGGGAGGGACCTTCGAGTAATTCCATCGGTAAGTATTTTCCCCACAAATTCATTTTAAAGAAAAATACATTTGTTTTCTCAAAACACATTACCGATGGTATCACTATTAGGAAGAATCCCGAAGAGGAGGCGGGTGCCGCTATAACGCCCCTACCCTCTGCCATCGAGGCTACTACAGCCGCCCTCCCCAAGCAACCTCTCTCTAATTTTAGCAAAGATACTTAGGGCGCCGGGAGGGAGTGTTGCGCCGCCACAATGTCCCCCACCAGAGAAAGGTTCTGGGGCTGGCCGGAGAGGTCCCTCCGGTAGAAGCGTGCGAAGGTGTTCTCCGCTCGCCAACCCACGGCCGCCACAATATCTTTGACAGCACAGTTGCGGTCGAATGCTAGGCTTGCGGCCATGGCTCTGATCTCGTGCGCCCTGATGTTCATGCGTTTGGCTGTATCAGGGGCGAGTTCCTGGTAGGCAGATCGTATCACCCACCGAAGCCAGGAGGATATCGACTGGGCTGAGATATCATTTCTACCTGGTGACAGAGGGAGAAAAAGGCGGGTGCGTCCCCTGCGTAGCGGCTTGGTCCGGCGCAGGTACACACGTAAGGCTCGCACCGGGTTCTGTTGTCTGGACTCACGGGTGGAACCTGGGTCTCTTAATGGTTGTATGGTGACCAGTTGAGGGGCAGACAAAGGAGATCTGGTCTTGGCTAGGAAGGCCGGGTCGGGTAGCAGTTGAACCGAACCGTCCGTCCGGAACTGCAAACAGCCAGGTCGTACTGAAAGGGCGTGTAGTTCGCTGACCCTGGAGGCTGACGCGAGGGCCATAAGGAAGCAAGTCTTTCGCGTCATGTCTGGTAGTCTTGCCAACTGGATCGGCTCGAAGCGGGCTGAGTTGAGCCAAGTAAGTACCCAAGGCAGGTCCCATCGCGGTACCAGTGAGCGCAGAGTGGGACGCTGTAGACCGAAGTGGGCCAAGAGGTCGGCAAGGTCTTTGCAGGAACCCGGGTCGGGTCGTCCCAGATGCCTGTACGTGTCAGCGATCATGGCCAGGTAGCCCCGAATGATGATCGGCGCTAACCGCTGGTCGTTGAACAGCCAGAGGAAGAAATCCGCCAGCTGAGGAACTGTCAAATCGGGAGGAGAGGCGTCTGTCGTCACACCAGGCGCAGAGTACTCTCCACTTGCCTTCGTAGACTTGTCTGGTCGAGGTTCAGCGGGCTGTAGCGATCGCGTCCACTGCCGCACCTGAGAAGCCTCTAGCGGAGAGGACTTGCCGGACAACCTTCATGCGTGGAGGAGGAGACGCTCGGGGCACGGGTGGTACAGCGCCTGCCGTAGTTGCTTGAGCATCGTGCGCGGTGTGGGGAGCGGAAGCGGGGGTGCTGTGGCGAGGTTCAGGAGGTCGGTCGTCCACGACTTGGTCCAGCAGAACGGAGCCACCAGGAACAGGATCGCGTTGCACCCTCTGAGCTTGAGTAGGACCAAGGGATGGAGAGAGCGTCGACTGCCCAGGCAAGAGGGTCTGGGATGGGCGAGACGAAGAGAGGGAGCTGGCGATTCCATCTCGTGGCGAAGAGGTCGATCATGGGTGTCTTCCAGACTGCGCCGATCATCCGAAAAATGTCTGGACGCAGCGACCACTCGGTATGGAGACGATGACCGCGTCGGGAGAGGGAGTCGGCTAGCACATTCAGATGACCCGGAATGTGACGCGCTCGGAGAGTGATGTCCCGATCCTCGCACCATCGGAGCACCTGGTAGAGGAGGATGCAGAGGGAGGGAGAGCGGGTTCCGCTCTGCTTCTGGATGTAGGCGACGACCGTGGAGTTGTCCGACAGCACCAGTATCTCCTGATGTAGAAGGAGGGCTTGCCAGACCGCCTTCAGTTCCAACCAGTTGATGTGTCGGGACCGCGATTCCAGAGGCCACAGGCCGGAGGCAGTCTCGAACGAAGGCAGGAGGTGTGCTCCCCAACCGGAGAGGCTCGCGTCGACGCAGAGGGAGAGGGCGGGAGGTGGCGAGAACAGCGGCACTCCCGTCGCGAGCCAGGTGGGATCCGCCCAGCGAAGAAGGTGAGGACGGAGCATAGATGGGACCGGCACCGGAGCCTCGAGGTCGGACGTCGTAGGCCGCCAGTGAAGGAGTAGATGCAACTGCAGCGGACGGGAGTAGAGACGTCCTAAAGGGATCAGATCTGCTGCGGCACTCATCAGACCCAGGAGCTGAAGCCACTGCCTGGCGGGGATCGTAGTCGTCTGGGACACCTGCCGTGCTAGATTTGCCAACTTCTGGATGCGTGGTTCCGGCAGCCGGACGATGTTGAGGTTGGTGCAGAACTCCATACCTAGGTGCACGAAGTGGCGCGACGGTACGAGGTTGGACTTGCCAAAGTTGACCAGGAAGCCCAGAGTCTCGAGAAGCCGAAGCAGGGCATCTCGGTCTTCGTTCAAGGTGGACTCGGCCTGGTTCCTCAACAGCAGGTCGTCCAGGTAGCTCGAAGTGGGGCTCGTGGACGTTCGTCGGGCTCTGGATACCACTGCGTCCATGATGCGAGTGAAGACCCAAGGGCTGAGGTTGAGGCCGAAGGGCAGCGCGCGGAACTGGTAGACCACTCCCTCGAAAGCGAAGCGTAGATAACGTCTGGAGGCTGGGTGCATGGGAACGTGAAGATACGCATCTGCCAGGTCCAGGCTGACGGCAAAGTCCATGGGCTGCACCGCGGAGCGAAGGGCCCGGGCGGTCTCCATGCGGAAGGACGGCGCGACGATGAACTTGTTGAGCGCCGAGAGATCTATGACGGGACGCCACTTGCCGCCCGGCTTGGGCACCACGAAGAGCCGGCTGTAGAATGCTGGGGAGTCGTGTCGCGTCACCACCTCCGTGGCGGACTTCTGAAGCAAGGCGGCTACTTCGCCTCGGCTCTGAGCTGGTCGGCCGGCACCGAAGTCCACACCGGAGAACGGCGCAGGGGGGGGGGGGGGGAGGGGGGACCGGAAGGAGATCAGAAGTCCCTCGGAGATTGTCGTGAGAATCCACGGGTCGTCTGGTAATAGCGATCGCCAAACGTCGCTGCGAAGCGCCAGCCTCCCGCCGACAGGAGACCCGGAAGAGGCCGGCGGGGGATGAAGAGTGTGGCAGTTAGTGGGCCCTGCCCCGCCCGGGGCGACGGGCAGGCTTGAGCCAGGTCCGAGCAGGGGGTGGGGGGGGGGGGCGGCGCCGGGGAGAGGGCGGGCGCGAGGGAAGGCTGGGGGGAAGACGTCCACCTCTGGTGAAAGGGCGAGGGGCGGGTCTAGTGGTCCGCAGGGCGCGACCCGGGGCCTTGCGGGCTGTTCGAAAGGAAGCCGGAACGGTGCGGCTGGGCCAGGGGTCCTTGTTAGCTTCCTTGACCGTGATCCAGGTGGAGCCGAACAGGAGGTCATCGCCGAGGGGCGCCTGACGAAGCTGAGACTTCACGTCCTGAGGGATGGGGCAGGAACGGAGGATCGCATCCCGACGCAGCAAGTCGCAGTTGGCGGCCGCTGCCATGGCGTTGACGGCGGTGTGGTAAGCAGCGCGGTTCCCCGAGACCGCCAGGGCGAGCAGGTCTCCCAGCAGAGCAGAAATCGACGGATGCCAAGCGTCCTCGACACGGCGAACAATGGCTTGCGTGACCAAGTCCAGGAAACCCGCGGAGGCCAGGGCGTTCCGGATGAGAGTCGCTGTTTGTTCTACACCGGGGAGGAGAGACTGACGTAAGGTAGCACCCGCGAAGGCCACAGCCGTGGGGTCCGCCGTCGGAAGAGGGCAGGAGAAGTGCTGTGAGTGGCCCGCGTACCAGGACTGACGAAAGGAGATATCCAAACCTGCCGGCCACTTGGAGTTTGTGAAGAATCCTGAACCACAGGCACCTTGCGCTAGATGATCGGAAAACGCATCGCGTAGCTCCCGGAAACCCGGCGGCTGGGGAAGGGACTTGAACCGCTTGGTTAGTCGGTCCGCGTCGACATAGGCGGAGGCTTTCCTCGGAGGGGGGAGGGTGGGCAGTCGTCCGCAGGGAGGCAAGCTGCGATGAGACGCGCCGCTTCGTCAAAGGCCCGTAACGTGTCCGATGGAAGCTGGCGGAAAATCCTCGTCACCGTGAGAAAGACCGGATGGGGCGGGGCTGATAACCGGGAGAAGCGCCGACATCGAGTCCTCGGGGTTCAGGCTGAGGTCCTCTACAGGCGCCGCGCGAGGGGCTGATTCTACTCCAAGACGAGGCGCAAGATTCCCATCGGCGGTGTCCCGGGAGGTGATCGTCGCCCTGGGAGACGTCCTTCTCACACGGGAGCGGTGTCGAAAGGGCCGAACTGACGAAGGGTCCCGTGAAGCGTTCGACGACGAGGGGGAAGCACGTCGCCCGGACCTGCTAAGGTGCTGAGAGCAGTCACGGCGGGTGGCACTGGAACGCCTGGAGCGGGAGCCGGAGCGGGAGCGGCGTCGTGGAGACCGGGAACGTCTAAGTCTGCGCGACGCTGACCAGAGTGTCGAGTCGTACCTGGACGGCGCCCGCGAAGATCGGCTAGAATCCGAGCGATGGGAAGCAGTCCGTCGGCTAGTCGACCTGTCCCTAGAGCGCGAACGACGTCGGGTAGGTGGGGTCCGCTCGGGCTGTGGACGGTGTGAAGCCGTGCCGAGTCGACTGCTTCGTAACCGGGAACGGGAGCGTGTCCGGCGAGCAGACTTGTCCGATCTAGGTGTCCGAACGCTAAGACTGGGGCGTGGTGCCGAAGCTCTGCGCTGGTCTCTAGTGGCGGGCGATGGGGCGCGAGCAGCTGGACCAACCTGTGGTGTATGCGGGTCGGCGACCCTGTGTGGCGTACTCGTCGGTCCTGTGATGTCTACCGGTGCTGGAGCTCGTACCCGTTCCTTATCTTGTGCCTGTAAGGTCGTCATCACCGGGTAGAGACCACTCGACTGGACTGTGGTAGCTACCGGTGTCTTGTCTCGGGGCCTAGCCCGTGACGGGCGAGGATCCTTGACCGCACAGAGACCACTCGACTGGACTGTGGTGGTTGCCGGTACTAGAGCTCGGGCTCGCGGCCGAAGTCGCGGCGGTGACGGCTCAGACACACGGCAAGGGCCACTCGACTTGTCTGTGGCGCGTACCGGTGTAGGATCTTTTCTCCGTGCCGGTGTCGGCCGTTCGCGGCCGTAGAAACTCCAAAGCTGGGTCCAATGTACTTCCAGCCATGGGGCGCAGACTGGGCACGGGTGGGTGGAAGCACATCCGGAACAAGGCAGGCAAACAGCATGCTCGTCACTCGGCCACTGGAACTGCCTACATCGCGTGCAGTTGCGGACTTGCCAACTGCAAAACATATTGCACAATGAAATACGAGCGAGCGGGCCCGCAAACGAATCCGCGCGTACGAACGAAATTTAAGTGCGGAGCGTAAGCCAACGCCCGGCGCTCTACCCCCACCCTTGAGCGCCTGACGTAGGCAATAACCGAGGTTTTACCTTGCCATCCGAAGAAGCAGGGCACCAACACAGGTCAAAGACCAACCTGAGAACACCGCCGAGTCCAGGCCACACGGATGAAGGCAGGCTCGCGTACGGCGGCCGGAGTCCACGCAGACGCCGCTGGCACGACCGGTTCCAGAAGCTAGGAACAGCGTCGAGGAAAAACAGGAAGCGTCCAGCCAACACCGGACAATCCGAGAGTAGGCGAGGGAGCGAAGGAGAAAGTTCCGGACACACAAGTGCGAAAACCCTAAGGCCCGACCGGCCACGAGAAGCGTGAGAAGTGTTTGTCTGTCCAGCGCTGAGTAATTCCCCCTGGAATGTGTGCATTGAATGGAGGAGCTTCCGTGTATTGCTTTTCAGTTGTGCGTTTCCAGTTAGGAAAACATAAATGAAACATATATGCTGACAGGTCTGTCTGCTTCATATCTCCGGGGAATTTGTGTTTCAACCCGTGTCGCGTTTTCGATGTTAACAAAAAGATCGTCTGCAAGCGCTGGTAAATCGTATGGTAAATGACGTCGGTAAAAATCAAAAGTTCCCACCGAAAGCGTCCGAAACTCGCTGTTTTGCAGTCAAGGCATTTCCTTGCTAATCGGAGCAATTTTTGTCCGCCGTGTCGTACGATGCAACGATAGAAACTCACAAACTTTAACTCCGATTAACGGCAAACGGAAACAATCTCTAGTCATTTTTTACTTCAAACGCGGCAAATTGAGCCTCAGGCACAACTGATAATGTTTTACCAGTATGCTCTAAAACCATGTCCCAAATGGGATGTGTCACATTCAGATTTCACCTAAAACGATAGAAACTGGTCGACTTTTGCAAGCACGCGTTGCCCATTTTCTTTAAAGTACCTTGATTACCAGTGTTTATGTTGAGCAGTTTCACATTATTATGACTTTTTATACAATATGTAGAGAGTATGTTTAAGGAATTCTGTGCCATTGAATGGAAAAATAAACAGCGACACTGACTGACAGCGAGGAGTCACATGAAACACTGCAGCGCAATTGCATCGATATTTTTCAAAGCTGAGTTAGTAGTCTAGCAGCTTACGCAATTTCTGCAGACATGAGTAGTTCGTCAAAAGAGTAACAATGGTTTGCAGGTACGAAACGAAAGTACTAATGCCATATGGTTTATGGATAGCAACAATATTTGTCCTTAGGATGGAGACATTTTTGTATAAGTGTTTTTCGAAAGCTATTTTTCGATGTGAGGGAACCAGTCCTCGTACACGGCCCAGATAAGGTGCAAGACATTTTTTGTGCATAACATTGAAAATTTCGAGCATACAAGTTACACGTTTATTCCAGTGAGTAAATTAAAATCATCAGCAAGTAAACATGCATACATATTTACGATAAAATAATTTTAAAAGTAATATTTTTAATGCCGTAAGCATACTCGCGTCGCTAGTTTCAAAATGGCGGTCAGCGAGATGCCTTCGAAAGAAGTCAATCAGACGCGCACGGTTAATCAGCATTACTTTGCTCCTGAAGTGAAACAGAGATTATTTTGGATTTGAACTTTGAAGTACATCTTATCAACGTCAAATACGTTATTTTTCCTGGTCTTGAAAACAGCCTTTCCCATAGAACTCGGGTCTCATTTGTGGGAGGAAAGCATATCGAAAGTAAACTACCTTAGTCGTACATGTTGTGCATTGTGTCTGCCGACCATCTTCAACATTCAGCAGACTTTATGTCCGGATACAACATGCATGTTGTTCGTCCGTTTTCCAGCCTAACGGCTCTAAGTGTAGGTCTGCTCTTTTGTTATTAGTGGAGATGGGATTTGTAACTGGTCAAGCAACTCTTATCCGACTGGTCTTATGCACAAGCCAGGCAGAGTGAAATCCATCTCCGAACCGTGTCCATCTAAATCACCTTGTTCAGCTAAACACCTAAATATAAAAATTGTAGTTTTTGCAACCCATTCAACCAATCCACACTCAAGTACTCACAAAAACTCTTATGATCAAGCTTTATCGGTACTGCACGAGACACAATACAGGTAGTAGCCCTCTCCATTGTATTACATGTTTTATTTATTTATTTATTTATTATTGATTCATTTATGTATTCACTTACATATTTATTTATTATTTATCCTTTTAATTATGGATGGAAGGAATTCCTTGATGTACATGATCGCTGGTGGTATGGTGGTGGCCACCAAGGTGAGGAAATTAATTTTCAATATGCATACATCTGTGCATGTTCATAATCTATCCATAGGTCCCAGGTGTCCCCGACTTATTTTATTTATTAATTTATTTTTTTTTTAATTTATTTATTTACTTATTTGTTTGTTTGTGATGTATGTTTGCACATACACATCAGCATACAAGATGAGAACATACATGTACACATATATGGTAATAGGTGCATAATACCTGCTCCCCACCCCACATACAAAACCACAGAACGCCCATTAAAAGACAAGCAAGTCTGTGCCTGTTCATAATATATCCTTTTTCTTGGTATTCATGTCCCAGGTATCTTTGATTTATCTTATTTTATTTATTAAAATTTATTATTTATTTTTATTTGTTTGTAAAGTAGGTTTTATACATAAGCTGATGTTATTATACACATACATGGTAATACTGCCCACTCCCAACCTCACTCCACAACTACAGAACACCCACTAAAAGACAAGTACATCTGTGCATGTTCATAATCTATCCTTTACTCAGCATTCATATGGCCCAGGTATCTTGACTTATTTTATCTTATTTATGTTATCTTATTTATGTAACCGCCACGAGATGACATTAGTCGCCTGCTCGGCATTAAACCCAAATAACTATTTATTTAAATTATTTACTTTTGTTTGTTTGTAATGCAGGTTTTGTACATACACATCAGCATACAAGAAGAAAATATACACATATATAGAGAATTTTAGATAGTAATAGGTGGCATACCGCCCGCTCCCAACCCCTACCCAAATACACAAAACCGCAGAGCACCTACCAAAAGACATGCACATCTGTGTATGTTCATAATCTATCCTTTACCTAGCATGCATATGTCCCAGGTACCTTAGACTTACTTTATCTTATTTAATTAAATTATTTATTTATTTTGTTTGTAATGTAGGTTTTGTACATACACATCAGCATACAGGCTAAGAACATACACCATGGTGCCTCTGTGCATGTGGCCACCAGTACTATTCTGTCAGATCTGTCGCACCCAGCCAATGATCTCTTCGAGCTTTTGCCCTCTGGCCGGCGGTTCCGTGCTTTGAAAGCCAGAGCCTCTCGATTCAGGTGCAGTTTCTTTCCAGAAGCTGTCCTCAGTACAGCACCATCCATGGAACAACATGATTCCATGATTTGTGACATATGACTGATTTGTGTTTAATATTGTGAGCACCATTCATTTGGAAGTTAAGCGCTATATAAATGTACATTATTATTATTATTATCTATCATTTAGTGCTCTATACAGGATGATCGCCAACTGAGTGTATGACATGATGAATGCCCTACAAGTGAGGATGTATTTTACTGTCGCCATGCCACACAAAAATCCTTATAACGTTTTATTTGGTGAATAAATGTCTTATACATGTACATGGTCATAGGTGCCATACCACTCGCTCCCAACCTCACTCCAGTTACACACACAAAACCGCAGAACACCCACCAAAAGAATGTATATCTGTGCATGTTCATAATCTATCCTTTACTTAGCATTCATATGTCCCAGGTATCTTTGACTTACTTTATCTTATTCATTTAACCATCATGAGGGTGGCCGTAATCGCCTGCGTGGCGTTAAACCCAAATAACTATTTATTTACATTATTTATTCATGTTTTTGGGTAATGTAGGTTTTGTACATACACATACACAGTAATAGGTGCCATACTGCCCCGCTTTCAACCCCACCCCACATACAAAACCGCAGAACACCCACAAAAGACATGCACAATTGTATACTGATAGGCATTAGTGGACTGTAAAACCTATATACATGTGTATATAGAGATTTGAGATTTAAAAAGTGGCTTGTATTGACTGCCTGTATTTTAGCCTAACCTAAAAATCTCATGTGTACAGTTAATCACACTGCACATGCAGCCATCAGTTCTGTGAAAAGTAATGTTGGCCTCATGCAGTGATGCACAGGGGCACCAAAACTTACAGATAAGGCCACACCTGATAACAATAACAGAACTAATATGCATACTCAGCCACTAGTTCTGTAAACAGCAACTTTGTAAACAATACCAGTGGCCAAATGCACACATATTGATCACTTCAAACAATAGGCTGCCCAGTTCACATTGATAAGGAAAACCGCAGAACACCCACAAAAGACATGCACAATTGTATACTGATGGGCATTAGTTGGCTGTAAAACCTATATATAGAGATTTGAGGTTAAGAAAGTGGCTTGTATTGACTGCCTGTATTTTAGATGCCCACCTAAAAATCTCATGTGTACAGTTAATCACACTGCACATGCAGCCATCAGTTCTGTAAATAGTACTGGTAGCCACATGCACAGGGGCACCAAACTTAAAGGTGAGGCCAAAACTGCCACCTCAAACAAAACGATACCTACACACACATCAATGATACAGTCAACCTCCATGTGCGTTAGTCGGGACAGGTTTAAAGTATGGGACTGTAAATCTTACAGCGAAATGTCAAAGCCAGTAAGAAAATAATATAACAGCAGCAAGTACATGTATTTTGTAAATCACTCAAATAAAACATGAGAACTCATCGAGGCCAATGGTGTTATGATGGGTGATGGAAACACTGAAAGAAATAGTACGTGCACAATATATATATTATAAAGTATAGTGCCTCCCCCCTCCCTTTAAATGCCACCACTGATCACTTCAAACAATAGGCTGCCCAGTTCACATTGATAAGGAAAACCACAGAACACCCACAAAAGACATGCACAATTGTATACTGATGGGCATTAGTGGGCTGTAAAACCTATATATAGAGATTTGAGGTTAAGAAAGTGGCTTGTATTGACTGCCTGTATTTTAGCTGCCCACCTACAAATCTCATGTGTACAGTTAACCACACTGAAAGAAATAGTAAGTGCACAATATAAAGTATGTGCCTCCCCTTTAAATAGCTGTTCATCACAAAGCATATCTCATTCATTTGATCACTCTGTGTTACCTGTCTCCGTTTTCTTTCTCGTTTTCTGCCGTGAGATGGCCTTAGTCGCCTGCTCGGCGTTAAACCCAAATAACTAACTAACTAACTAATCTTTCTCGTTTTAATCCCCAAATATATGAGTGCCAGTGCTAATGCCAGCTGCTAAGAATCTTGCAGCAAACTGCAATAATGCAGACAAACTGAAAACTATGCAGCAGCAAAATAGTTCCTCTTTTGTGCAATAGGCTACTGCTAGCAAGATAGGGTTTAATTTTAAACAAAGCATTGCATGAACTTCCAAGCGTGTTCACATTGTGCTGTGTATTTTTTATGTGTGAAGTGTACTGTACCATCAGTGATCACTGATCGAGACTGCATGGCACTGATCGCACATCACAACGTAGCTTGCCAGTACAACTGATTGAATTAAGTGTTACAGTATAATAATAATTAATCAAGTTCCGAAACTTTGTTTAACCATGACAGTTACAACCAAGTGGTGTGGCACTCTTTTACAGCATGCAACATGTTGCACTTCGGACATAGGTTTCGAAGATAGCCTTTTTTGTTTCTATTTTTGTTTTTTGTTTTTGCTGTGGTGTCGAAATGAAACGGGCAAAGCGATGGTAAAGTGAATGAAAATAAACGTGACAAACCTTTATCAAGATGTAAAAATGCACAAAGCAACGTTGCATGTTCGCCTTTTTGGGAAACAAACACGCTTCTGTAGAACAAATCAAAAAGAACTCGCCGGCACACCGAAATTCACCGCAGGGAAATCCGCGTGTGCTGATGTTTTGATCACGTGATCAGTTTGGGATACCTTATTGTTGAGTAACGATATTTGAGTTCAAGGCAAGCTTTTTCGTAATTGCTTCTTCTCTTAATATACCTAAGTGTGACAATTTTATTTAAAAAAATAAATGAAATCCTTTTAAGTGACATATAGTGCATACTATCACTGAATACAGGAACAATGAGACCCGCGTAAACTACTGATCCCCTGTGAACATGGCTGCGAATGTCCTGGTTTCGTCTGCAGGCGAACTAGAAACAAAATGTGCTACAGAAAAATGTCTCCATCCTCCGGCGGTTTAAAACGAGTGCGCACTGCTTTTATTCAAACTAGACTTCATTTTTATATACCCAAACCTTTGTTACTCTCTAGAAAATCACTATCTCGTAAACGGCTGGATCGTCTATGAAGGGCAGCTGCTAGACTATAGGTTTCTAAAAATCTCTCATCAGCGTAAAAACAACACTGCGGCGCACTTTTACCGTTATTTATCGGCATTTAAAATCTGGACCCCCACTAGACCTACATTTCCATGCATCGTGGGTGGAAATCCAGTAAAATGTGTGTAAGTGTAAATCCCACCCCCCACCCCCCCAGACATGTTTGAAACTTGAGGAAATTCTTCTTGTAAAATGTTTTTGAGAGAGCCTCTGAGCATGTTTGAATTGGATAGCTAATTGAAAAGAAGTATATATGTTTTTAAAAAGTCGTTTGACCTGCGTTTCATTCCGTAGTTTACGTTACTTTCACTTAAACGTTTGGATATAGCTATCTCCCAGAAAAAAAACAGCATTGGGTGGTTTTCTGTGCATACTAATTTGGGTGAGCCCTCAGGAAGGTCAAGAGCTCTAGAAATAGGTACAAAATAGACATATTTTGACCACTGTTTTTTCCTCAAATACTATTTCCAACTTCAAAACCAATTTGGTACAGAGATAAGTGATGGTACGGCCTTTCTATGCACCCTGGCCTGGATGTCCCACCGGAAAGGTCAGGGGTCACAAGAGGTCCAGAAATATGTAAAATACAGCCTTATTTGGACTTTGTTTCCTCAATTATTTTCAACTTCAAACCCAAACTTACTACACATATATATATGATGTTAACACCCTTTCTAAGCATACTAATTTAGATGACTAATAGGGAAAGGTCAGGGGCCACCAAAGGTTCAGAAATGGGTATATGAATATTGCCATATTGTTACACACAAAAAATGTGTCTTTCCAAGACACTATTCTCAACTTCAAATCCAAACTTATACAGATATCTTTTTACACATACTGATTTGGATGACCTACTCGGAAAGGTCAAGGGTGACAAGAGGCCAACACGTGTGAAAATGCCAAATTTTAATAGAATTTTAGTTTTATCAAAATTTTGGATCAGTCGTTCTCAAGAAGCGTACTGTGCAAAACGTGGGACAATGTGGGCATGATTTATCCAATCTTGTTTTGTGCTTTGACCAACTAGATCTATGATCATTGGTCAGTAATGCACAGTTCTCCCCCCTGACAGTGCTTTTACTTACTTTACTGTGTAGTTTTCCTACTGAGCCAAAGTTTGGTGAAGTAAATAGAAAATACATATATAGAAAACACGATGTGCATCATTGCATCAAAATATGGCGCTGCCTGACACCTCGTACTGTCACTATATGGAGTGAAACCTCGTACTGGCATTGCGCTCTGTAGAAATCCTCGTACTATTTGCAGAAACCTCGTACTGGCGTCCACTTTCCCTCAAAAATTAAGCCGACTTTAGACAGGAAACAAAACCGGAAAACGACACACCGCTCAATTTGTGGGAGAAAAACACGACACAGATATTACGTACTGTTATGTGTGGTACAAAAAGCAATGAAGTGACTCTGAAGTGTTTACTTGATCCTCCGTGCGATCATTTGCAATGTAACCAGAGCAGAACCTTGCAGATACGCTGCTCGCCTAATTATTGTAGACGTAGCAGAACTTAATAAAGAAATGTTGATGACATAGCTTCGTGTTATGGAGGCCTTTTCAGGGTTATTATAAGAAAAAGCAAAGCAAGCAAAACTCTTGTGTATGCTCTATCGAGTCAATCGAACCGTCAAACCGCCATGACACGAAACAGGGATGATTTTCGAGCCTCGACTTGCTTTTCACACACAGTTCTGTATCCGGTGCACGTAACCAGAACTTGTGTTTCATTTATGCAAACTGAGGCGCGTAGTAAATCACCAGTCATGGTTTAACTTCCACATGTGTGTTGTGTTTGTTATTAAAAAGCTTAGTCAGGACGCACGCACGCACACACATAATGATTCGCGCACACAAACACACAAATGCTGGGCCTATATATATATATATATATATATATATATATATATATATATATATATATATATATATATATATATATATATAATTTTTCAACAAATTCTGAGAATGCTGTGCTAATGCCATGGAAATCCAGGCTGGTAAGCTTGCATTGTGTCATCAGGACATCAGCTGTCCTTTTGTGACTGCATCGCTTATTAGATCTTTTGAGCCTTCCACTGAACACCTACTACATAAGGTAATAGGGACTACCCCCAGGCGCCCCGCAACCCGCTGGAGAATATCCAGTCCTCCCCCCCCCCCCCCCCCCCCCCCCCGAGAGGGGAGGCTAGTGCATGAATATTCCCAAACAGATCTTGGACCTGCTGGATAGATTTAAGATTTTGCCGCCTACGACCGGTTTCGACCCAAGGTGGGTCTCATCAGGTAGGCATACGGCGTAACCTGAAATTGCAAACACAACGCATATACTAGAAGCCGCCTCCAGAATTTGACTGGTAGCAACCACTAGGCCAGCGTGGATTGCATCCCTAAAGCTTTATGGGGTGTTGCAGTGGAAGAAGACTGACTAATTTTGAAAAGGCAACACCTAGGCAATTTTGTGGTACAATTATTCATTACTTATAACAAAGGCGTCGCCCAAGCCAAAAAATGCACTCAATCAGAGTAGCTCCAAGGGACATAATTTTTCAATAAATTCTGAGAATGCTGTGCTAATGCCATGGAAATCCAGGCTGGTAAGCTTGCATTGTGTCATCAGGACATCAGCTGTCCTTTTGTGACTGCATCGCTTATTAGATCTTTTGAGCCTTCCACTGAACACCTACTACATAAGGTAATAGGGACTACCCCCAGGCGCCCCGCAACCCGCTGGAGAATATCCAGTCCTCCCCCCCGAGAGGGGAGGCTAGTGCATGAATATTCCCAAACAGATCTTGGACCTGCTGGATAGATTTAAGATTTTGCCGCCTATGACCGGTTTCGACCCAAGGTGGGTCTCATCAGGTATGCATACGGCGTAACCTGAAATTGCAAACACAACGCATATACTAGAAGCCGCCTCCAGAATTTGACTGGTAGCAACCACTAGGCCAGCGTGGATTGCATCCCTAAAGCTTTATGGGGTGTTGCAGTGGAAGAAGACTGACTAATTTTGAAAAGGCAACACCTAGGCAATTTTGTGGTACAATTATTCATTACTTATAACAAAGGCGTCGCCCAAGCCAAAAAATGCACTCAATCAGAGTAGCTCCAAGGGACATAATTTTTCAATAAATTCTGAGAATGCTGTGCTAATGCCATGGAAATCCAGGCTGGTAAGCTTGCATTGTGTCATCAGGACATCAGCTGTCCTTTTGTGACTGCATCGCTTATTAGATCTTTTGAGCCTTCCACTGAACACCTACTACATAAGGTAATAGGGACTACCCCCAGGCGCCCCGCAACCCGCTGGAGAATATCCAGTCCTCCCCCCGAGAGGGGAGGCTAGTGCATGAATATTCCCAAACAGATCTTGGACCTGCTGGATAGATTACGCCGTATGCCTACCTGATGGTATATATATATATATATATATATATATATATATATATATATATATATATATATATATATATATATATATATATATATATATATATATATAGAGAGAGAGAGAGAGAGAGAGAGAGAGAGAGAGAGAGAGAGAGAGAGAGAGAGAGAGAGAGAGAGAGAGAGAGAGAGAGAGAATGAATGAATGAATGAATGAATGAATGAATGAATGAATGAATGAATGAATGAATGATACTTTATTTCTCAAAGATGGAAACAATAGGCGCGCAGGCCTCAGAGAGAGAGAGGGGGGAGGCATCTCCAGCGTTGCTTTGTTTTGTGTGTGTGTGTGTGTGTGTGTGTGTGTGTGTGTGTGTGTGTGTGTGTGTGTGTGTGTGTGTGTGTGTGTGTGTGTTTCACATGGCGACTGGAAAAAACTTGCGAAGTGTTTACAATCAACAAATACCGAACCGTCAGTCGATGTGATTGTTATCCCCCGAACGAGGTGTTGGTTACAGTTCTTATTACACGCGCACCTGACTGTTTCACAGGACCGCGCAGATGACCGCCAATGTTTGAGGTAGTACAGATCGGTGTAACGCATCTTGAGGGGGTGCGTGAGAATCGTGTGTGTGTGTGTGTGTGTGTGTGTGTGTGTGTGTGTGTGTGTGTGTGTGTGTGTGTGTGTGTGTGTATGTATGTGTGTGTGTGTGTGTGTGTGTGTGTGTGTGTGTGAGAGAGAGAGAGAGAGAGAGAGAGAGAGAGAGAGAGAGAGAGAGAGAGAGAGAGAGAGAGAGAGAGAGAGAGAGGAGCGTCGTTTGTTAGAGACGGGGGTTACAGGGTACATGCCTGGCTTATCTTGTCCACATCGAGGCCGTGCCTGCGCAGTCCATGCGAGTCACAATGGCACACAACCAGCACTGACGTGCGGCGCTTCGGACTGCAGGAGTGTCATCGGTAAGGCCGGGACAGATCCTGCCACACTGTTCCGGACTGGAAAATATACATAAGTAGGCACTATTTCAGGCCAAATATAGATGAAAATAAATAATAACAAGGGTTTCTTTTAGTCCCTTCTAGACTTATTTGTCTTGGTAGTATGTAACTTCATACCTGTGAGTTCGTAGGCGGGTCAGGCCTGAAACTTTAAGCTTAGGCCGTTTACACTTGCAACCCGAGTTGAACCCGAGTAGAGTTCATCCCGGATTGATGTTCATGACTGTTCTTTTGGCTCTTGCAGCTGGCCAGTCTTCGTATCGTGTACTATTTCTTTAAGCTTCGAAAGACACGATCTTGAATGACGAAATTCAAGCTCCTCGTACAGCTATAGTGAAGGCAATCTGTGGACAAGGTCAAACAAGATGGGATAAAGCAGCCCACAAAGTCTCTTCTATAGGCCTAGGAGATTGCATGCATTTTACCATTTTTTGCACAATATCCTCACAGACATCATAACAAAGATAGAGACTATTCCTAACTAAATCAAATTATCAGAGAGGCTGTTTACACTTGCACGCCAACCCGGGTTGAACCCCCGAGTACAACTAGGGTTGGAGCGTTTACAATTCACTCAACCCGGGTTGGCAGGGTAGAGTTCAACAATGGTCGTCCAATGCAGGGTTGAACCGGGGTTGGATCTAAACCGCATTCCATTCCGCGTCATCATTGTACATGTTGCAAATAAATCGGGGACATGACGTCACTGGTAGAATTTCAGTGTATCTCTGACACAATAGATTTTATAGTCGATTGCGCACATCGACAGTTTAACGTGAGTTGTTTCTACAGCTTCTCATCCGTGTCTGAGCTGAAGATGCTCATTATATACTGATCAACAAATGAAACGCGAATTGTTTACCATAAACGCTTTTCTTCGTAAATATGATTTAATCCGGGTTATTTTGACCTCATTTATTACAAAATGTTATGAAGAGTGTGTTATGTCGTGTGCAATATCGCACATCGATGACTTATGACGTCATCAGTGACACTACGATCACAGGATATTAAAAGTGAAATGGAGAGCATCTGCAGAGGACACAGCTGAAAGCCAACCGATGTGCAGTGTCACTAGGGTCCGTGTGTATGAAAATCCGCACGGTTTGGTCTTGACCTACTTTTCGTTTGTCAAAGGCACCTAAATAATCAACATTACCTACAAACATGAAAATTAAAAAGTTCTTTTTTTTTAGGTTAGCGGCCATATTTACCTGTTAAATGGATATGGGTGTGTTCTTTATCTCTGTGTCAGTCACTGGAACATAAAAATGGTTTGAAAGTAATTCACATTAAATCAAATTTGATTTATTAAGAAAATGATGTGCACCGGAAGTTCTGGTTCTCTTATAAAAACATTTCGAGTCAAATTTAGTTTGAGGCAGTTAATAACATTGGTCAGGTCAGGGTTTCTCTCCCTGCTACTGGTAACCATGTAACCCAGTACAACCTGTTACATGTAAACCTCACCAGCGGCTCACGGAAGCTGTTAGCATGCGACATGGTGAGTTGGGATTTGTCTACCCAATCATGCGAAGATCGAACCCGGCGGCCTGCGCGGAGGAAACCATCAAATGGTTCAACGGGCAGAAAGGTGGACCCAGTTACGCACTGTGGAGCGCTATAAGGGCACAGTGAGACACAAGGGACACATTTGGACATCCACTGCATCCTTACCTATCTCCAGTCGTCTCGACTACGTCTTGCCACTGGACACAGATAGGCCTGGACGAGAGAGTGAGGCTGACGATTTGCGCAATTCTCCTTTATTTAAATCCAAATCTCGCGCAAGTCACGACATCCCTCCCCCAACCCGCATCTCAAGCGTTGTGGCGACGGGCGAGCGGCGAAGTAGCAGGTGTGGATACTCTGGGAACTGTAGCTGCGGACCTACACACAGGCGGCTTGGGCCATAGGGTCGCTTAGAGCTGTTCTTAATTAGACGAACTATTGATCGGCAAACCTAGATCGGAGAAGATCGGCGATCTTTTGGTTTGTTTCTTAATTGAGGTTGAACGAACCTATGCGAACTTCAGCAAACCAGGTTTACCATGGTTCTCTTTCTTAACTGAAGTGCTTGATTCGGCGTACTTACTGTCTGCGAAGGTGTTCAAAATGGCTGCCGCATGTTTGTTTTTGTACTCCTTGCAGTAGCGACCCCACAAACAGCGTTGCGCCTCCCATAAATCAATAAAAACAGGTCTTGTTCTTTGCACGAGTGAAATATCGCCGTCTGCCATATTTGTTTGTATCGGTGACTCTCTTCTTATCTCCAACGCAGAAGAGGGTAAAAGTTTTGACCAATCAGAGAAAAGGTTCGCCTTGGTTTGCTCAACACGTTCAGCGAACCTTTTTCGACAGCGAACTATGGTTTGCCGAGGTTCGTGAACTACTTCGAACTAGGTTCGCCGTATCTTTAGATCGTCCAATTAAGAACCAACCTGGTTCGTCCGAGATCGTGAACTGTAGTTCGTCAGAGTTCGCGAACTAAAGTTCGTTTAATTAAGAACATGCTTTAGGGACTGAAGCAGCAGCGGAATTCGGCAGCCACCTGAGGGACAGAGCAGCCCTGTTTAGGACCACACTGTTCTCCTCCAGAGCATGAGGAAGGGGCTAGAAAAGGTGCCCTAAACATTGCCTGCTTCACATCACCCTGGCCAGCATACAGCGGCTGGCGGGGATCCCTCTATTGCGGTCGAAACAAGAAAAACTGTAAACAAAATGTGGCACCGCTCAATATTGATCCTGGAACGTGCGAACTCTCCTGGACATCGCCAAGGCCAACAGACCTGAAAGAAGAGCTGCCCTGGTGGCAAGAGAACTGGAGCGCTACAAGATTGACATTGCAGCCCTCTCCGAGAGGTGCCTTGCCAATCAAGGTCAAGTTACAGAAGCAGGTGGCGGCTATACTTTCTTCTGGAGCGGACGCAGTGCCGATCATCGTCGCGAGGCTGGAGTGGGCTTTGCCATCAAGAACCACTTGGTCCGCAAGCTTTCCATTCTCCCCATGGGCCTCAAGGATCGTCTGATGACTCTGCAGCTCCCCTTGAGAGGCAAATGCAGCATCACGCTGATCAGTGCCTTTGCCCCCACCATGATCAACTCAGAGGAAGCCAAAGATAAGTTCTATGAAGAACTTAACTCTATGGTCTCAGCTGTACCAAAGTCGGACAAGCTACTTGTACTTGGAAACTTCAGTGCCCGATTTGGAAGGGATTACGAAGCCTGAGATGGTGTCATCGGTTATCATGGAGTGGGTAAGTGCAACAGCAATGATTTGCTCTTGCTGAAAACCTGTGCCATGCATGACCTTCTCATCACTAACACAGTCTTCCGCCTACCAAACCGTAACAAGACGTCGTGGATGCATCCCCGCTCAAAGCATTGGCATCTTATCGACTACGTCATCACCAGGAGATGTGACAAGCGTGACGTCAGAGTGACCAAGGCTATGTATGGCGCTGACTGCTGGACGGATCACGGACTGATTGTGAGAATCTGCGTACAGTCCAAACGACGACCACAAGCTCGGAAAATAACAAAAAGACTCGACGTGGGCAAGCTGAAGACTAGTACTACCGCAGATCGTCTTGCTGAAGTTCTCGAATCCAAGCTTGCAGACATCCACCCCAGCGGCAATGCCGAAGATGACTGGGCCACGTTCAGAGACACCATCCATGCTGTGTCTTCTGAGGTTTTCGGGACCACTTCAAGGAAACGTCATGACTGGTTCGACGATAATGATGAGGAAATAAAAGCCCTCCTCCATGAAAAGCACAGGCTACACAGAGCCCACCAGAATGATCCTTCCTCCGTCTCCAAAAAGGCAGCCTTCATGAGCACCCGCAGAACGGTTCAAGCCGAACTTAGGAAGTTCGTGGCTCAGTCAGAAGAGCTCCAGAGTTACACGGAAAATCACGACTCCAAGAGATTTTTCGATGCTGTCAAGACTCACTACGGCCCTCTTTCTTCTAGAACCTCCCCTTTCCTGAGCTCTGATGGTAACACACTCATAACTGCGAAGGCCAAGATCCTGGACAGATGGGCAGAACATTTTGAAGCTGTGATGAACAGACCGTCCAGGACAAACGATGAGGCGATTGACCGCCTTGATCAAGTAGACTTAAATCTAGAGCTGGACTATCCTCCCCTCGAAAGTGAAGTGCAAAAAGCTGTTGACCAGCAGTCAAGTGGCAAAGCTTCTGGAGCTGATGCCATTCCAGCAGAGATCTACAAGACTGGTGGATCGGTTGTCATCGGTAAACTGACTGAACTCTTCACGACGTTCTGGAACAAGGTGAGATCCCCCAAGAGCTCAAAGACGCGTCCATTATTCACCTATACAAGAGGAAAGGTAACCGTCAGGTTTTTTTACAAACACAGAGGCATCTCACTACTCTCCATAGCAGGGAAAATCTTCGCTATTGTTCTGCTCAACCGGTTAAATGCTCACCTAGAGAAGGGTGCCAGTGTGGTTTCCGGAAGGGAAGAGGAGCTGTAGACATGATATTTGCTGCTCGCCAACTCCAGGAAAAGTGCCAGGAGCAGAACAGCCAGCTGTACACAACGTTCATCGACCTCACCATTCCTTCAACACCGTAAGCTGAGAGGGCCTCTGGAAGATCATGGCGAAGTTCGGTTGTCCTGACAAGTTTATCACCATGGTCAGGCAGTTTCACGATGGTATGACGGCCCGAGTCCTTGATGACGGCGACTGCTCCGAAGCCTTCCCTGTCTCAAATGGGGTCCAGCAGGGCTGTGTTTTAGCCCCCACCCTCTTCAGCATGGTGTTTTCTGCTATGTTGACTGATGCCTTTAGTGATAACCACCAGGGAATCCGTATCAAGTACAAAACTGACGGGAAGCTGTTCAACCTGCGCAGAGTTAAGGCCATAACAAAAGTTAAGGAAACTGTGTTGAGATACTTTCTTTTTGCTGATGACTGCGCTCTTAATGCAGGCTCCGAGCCGGAGTTGCAAGCCAGCATGGACCAGTTCTCTGCAGCATGCGACAACTTCGGCCTAACCATCAACACCAAGAAGACCGAAATCCTGCACCAGCCAGCACCAGACCAACCCTATGTTGAGCCCTCCATCTCAGTGAATGGACAAAAGCTCAAGGCAGTTGACAAGTTCACATACCTCGGCAGCACCCTCTCCAGAGCAGTCCACATTGACGACGAAATTAATTGCAGGATTGCAAAAGCCAGCGCCAACTTCGGGAGGCTACCGTGCCGTTATCTTGCCCACCCTCTTGTACGCTTGCGAAACCTGGACTGTGTACAGGAGGCATGCACGCAGACTAAACCACTTTCACCTAATAATATATGCCTGCGCAAGATCCAGAAGATAAGGTGGCAGGACAAGACTCCAGATACTGAAGTGCTCCTTTCTGCGGGTGTGCCTTCTGTCCACACCATGCTGATGATGCATCAAGTCAGATGGGCGGCCCACGTCGTAAGGATGCCATATGAACGCATCCCCAAGCAGCTGCTCTTCGGGCGAACTGTCCTCAGGCAAGCGTTGTCATGGCGGCCGGCGCAAGCGTTTCAAATACACGCTCACGGTTTCCTGAAAACCCTTGAGATAGATACCAATTCCTGGGAGAAATCAGCCCTGGATTGCACCTCATGGCGCAGCCTCATCAACAGGGGATCCACAACCGCTGAGGATAGACCGAAGCAGAGAGAAAGTGCCTCCAGAGAAAAGGATGAGCGGCTAGCACCTTCAATGCTGCACCATCTCACGTGTGTCCCACCTGTGGGAGGCACCTCCGTGCCCGGATTGGCCTTACCAGCCATCTCCGGACACATCATTATTAGACACAACATGGCCAAGGATGTCAGTGGTCCCCATTGCCCGCGATGGACGCACATCATCATCAAGCAATCCACACAACTTGTGTGTTAAAACATATCACAGGAAACTTGCTTTACAGAGTTTGTCAAATTTTGCTGATTTTCACCACTAATGAAACCCAGTGTCCTCCAAGGTAGCCATGGGCGATAACTCATCCAAATATTTGTGTGAAGGTTGCTCAGACAGTAGGCTGAACATCTGAAGTAAGCAACAAATAAAATTTTATTGTTTTGTTGTCAGGGTGGCTCTTTGTTTGCGGGTACACTTACAGACACTTTTCGCGTTTTTAATGGAAGTCAGTATATATAAGTTTGCAGCCCGATTTGCCTGCAGCAGTCTTGAGACCATGCCAGAGACCAAACACTTCTGAAAATAAAATATGTGGTTGCGAAACTGACCATGTAAGAACGCAGCTAATCAACAACGTTGTCAAGAAAGTTATGATCTGTAGAGATACAAGATAGTACTTTACTTGGACCAATTTTTTTTTTGTCTTCATCTTTTCACGTTTTTTGATAACAAAACACTCGTGTGACGTCACCTTTTATTTTTCCCGGATTCTAACTATTGTCTCTGACAAAACCTAATCACACATTGTTAAAAAAAAAAATGATGACCATTACCAGTCGAGAATAGTACATTTCTGAGACCCATTGTCTTAAGTTGACCTTAATTAATTACTAATTACGGTCATTAAGGTCCACACGGCCGTTTCTCTCAAATCAAACCAAAATCTTTATAGTGCTCTGTAATAGACTAATGACTTTTTACACACCCAATAATTAGAAAATTACTCTTCTTTGTCTCTCAAAACTGACTGAGACGATTTCTGAAAAACTCACATGCTCTGTCCCGCACATAACATTTCAGTTCACGCATGACAAGACTCAATGACAAGCCCTCTTCCACAGCGCCATTCACAGGTCACGCGTGACAGGGGACAGCTCAGTGCTAACTTTATTGAATTGGCTCTGTTTAAGCACGGCTCTGTTCATAACAAAACATACACGCACACACACAGACACGCCAGTTGCAGACCAAGATAATTCATGGGCAGTGCCAGATTGTCATACAAGTTATATACACAGGCAAACATACACAGACACACACACACACACATACCAACACATAAACACACACACGCACATGCACACGCACGTACGTACATACTAACATAAACACGCATATACTGACTTGAATACATGAGTGCTCACGTACACTGCTTTTTGAATCAGCCCATGCATGGACAAAAGCCTTTCTCGAGCATAACAGCTTGTTATGATAAAACCATATTGACTGCGTTATTCACTTAAACAGGACTGAAAGTGAGTTAAATTTCTGAGCATTACACCACGTTGCATACGCAAACACACACACACACACGCACTGACACACACATACACGTACACACACACAAACACATGAATAAACATACACGTACACACACACAAACACATGAATAAACATACACGTACACTCACACATATACACACACGCTCAGACAGACACACACACACCTTCTGCATAAAATAACATTTCATTTGGTATATACTGACAGAGACGATTTATGAGGAACAGATTTTTCTGTTAGCTAGCCTACCCTTTACAGTAGACGTTTATGCATACAATTCAGTACACTGTCCCCATTTCTTTCATGCTACGCTTGACAAGATAGGGTCTTTAGAAAGGGGACAGCCCTGTGTTGACACAGCTCGAGCATAATACCTTGTTATTGACTGTGTCACTGATTTAAAACGACACAGATAACACTTTTTATCACAGGCCTTTTAAATCTTGTCTACCACTGTACATTGAGGTCTAGATTCACAGATTTACATGAGCTCCGTTTCACAACATTTTCGATTTCTGGGGAACTAACAGACGCATAACTCTCACTGTGTACACACAGTACTGGTATATGTATAATTTCTGTTCATAACATATCTTTAGAATTCTATGCAGTCAGATTTCAATTGACTTGACTACACAAATCTAAGTGCATTCATGTACACGACGCTTTGAATCAACCCATACGTGGACAAAAGCCTTTGCGTTTCTATGTATGCACACACACCATCTGTTGCTACTCGCTTTATCTGCGCAACCAGCACCCTGGTCAGGTCGGGACCAAGTGGAACTTTTAAAACACACACACACACACACACACACACACACACACACACACACACTCACTAACACCCAAACAACACAGACACGCATACACAACTTACCGGTTTACAGAGCTTACGTCATACATCTCAACCGGTAAATGGTCCAATGAATAAATTATAACACATTCGGTCATTTTAACACTAACCGGCAACAATCAGTCCTATCCGCTCATGCCTGATCCTAAAATCGATCTTGGTCTTTCCAAAATGTTATGCATATCTAAATTAGGAACAACCTGACTAGTCTTAACGCTACCCGACCAGACTGGCCGAGCAAGTTTTGTGAGCCCGGTTTCTATACACTGTATCGTGTTGATTTTCAGTTGCCAGTGGGGTGAGGCACTGCATGACACTGCAATCTATTCATATGGCATTTTAAGCCCACTGCCAAGTGAGTGCCAACCGACCCTTGATAATAAACAACATATAGTGTTTCAATTTTATTTTACTTATCTGTAACTGTGTATCCAAACTTTTGAAAACTTATCTCGGGCTGTTTGTGGTGCGGCACAGGACGTGTGTGGTAACCAGTATGTTACTGTCTAGATGTTTCATTTGGCTCTCACTTGACCAGGGTGTGATTTATAATTTACTGCAAAGCCAATAATCACCAATACTGTGTCAGGTCTGTTCGCTTTAAAGGACAGGATTATTGTACATGACACCACAATTGAAATCTGTGAAACATGTCATTTATAAGCCCACTGAGAGAGACACAATATTGGTCTGGGGTAAACTCAAAAACTATTGGCTACATTTTGCTGAATGGTACAAACGTATAAAATTACTATTAATGCACTTCCTAGAAAACATGATTTTGCTTGATAACAATTTTTGTTTTTTGTTTTTAATTTTTTTAATTACATTATAAATGAACCAAGACGAACTTCTTCTATTGAATGATATCAATGCTGTAGAGAACAAAGACTTAGACTCCAAAAAACAGCGTCTTTTGTCTGTGATTGTCTCAGGCAAGTCAAAGACTTATCTCGGGAAACAATACATGACAGAGGATATTGAATCTCTAAGCTCTGACGAACTAATCAAGCTTCATGCAAAATATGAGAACCACATTGCTTCACTAATGACACGTGATTTGAGTTGATCTCTAGTATGCCTATACACAAAAGCAGTGAGTCACTTTCTACCTGTGGATAGTGACAGTCTTTCACACGACCTTGAAAGCAATCCTATTGTTTCAAGTTCAATTGGTAAATTAGCATGTGTCATGTTTTACAAGTTTGGAAATTACCTTGCTCCTGTCGTAACCCTTCTTGTTACCGGGAGTCATACTGATTTTTCAAAAATAAATTTTCTAGAGAAAGAAAAAGAAGGATCAAATGGACGAGAACAAGATGACTACACAACAGAACCCGGACCCTGTTTTGACACAGGTTCAAACTGTGACTAAGGCTAAAAGTCCAGGCCGCATTGAGGCAGGAAAAAGATTAGCTGAATATAACAGGCAAAAAAATTACAGCTTCAAGCGCAAACAGAAAAGACTCATGTGACTAACCAGGCGTCACTACCGTTAGGACCGTCAGGACTGACACCGACAGGACATCATCATCAAAGTGAGAGACAAACAACTAACCCTGACCCCCGCCCTGACCCCGAACCTCAATCAACAAAATATATAATTGCCGGATTTGTTGTCGGATTTGGTTACGTAGGTTATCAATTATACAAAAAATACAAACCACAGACTCGTACAGTGACCAAAAAATCAGACACTCCAAAAACAAAACCAGAAGTCGCCACATTACCAGTAACATCCAAAGCCGTTGACCCATTTTATATGCAGTAAATAAAAATATTATTTTAATTTTTCTTGCCTAAGAAATGAACGACTCAAAAAATTTAATGAACCTTGTGTATCACTCTGCCGTAATCAGCGGATTAGCAGTAGCTTATTCTATGCTGGGGAAAAGTCTACTCAAAATGAAATCAGCAGACCTCAGTAGACTCGATTTCGAAGACAGTGCTAAGCTAATTGTAGTTGTAACAGCGTCGATTGCGACAAAATACTTTCTCGTTAAGCAGGGAATTATTCCAGAAAATGTTTCTATGTAAATAAATACTATGGCGACGATAGCTATTATGATTGGTGGGGCAGTTGTTAACGCCCTCGCATTCAGTGGCTCTAATTATCTCTTTTCAAAAATGGGTAGAGAAGAATCTGCAGAAGAAATGAAACGTCACAATGAAGCGTCAGAAAAATTAGCACAGGCAGAACAGGCGTATGAAAAACAAAGAATTGAGAAACTTGATTTCATCAATGAAAAACTCAGGCTAGAAGGCCACGCACAACATATGTTTTCAAATACAGACGAAGCAATCAGGGAATATTTTCTTGTCACAGGTGAAGACATGTCTATCCCGAAACCAAAACTAAGTGACTATTACAAACCAAGCACACAACAAAGAAATGGAGAGATAATCTTTGTTCTAGTGGGAATGACATTTGTTTATTTTACAGGAGTTTTCATTGCTAGAAAAAATGGCAGCCGAAAATAAACTATCAAAAATATATTACTCTCCATCAGGCTATTGGAAAGGACAAACAGCTATTGAAAAATTACATGCCGCTGTGGGCGGAGATATAACACTCAATCAAGTCAAGCAATGGTTACAGAGACAGGCAATTTGGCAGATATATCTCCCTGCTCCAAGAAAGATATCTAGACCTCATTTTGAGAACACTACCCCAAATGACACACACCAAATGGACCTCCTGTTCTTACCACATGATACAATAAAAAAGAAACGATACAAGTACGCTTTGACTGTCGTAGACATAGCTTCAAGGTACAAAGACGCTGAACCCATATCTGACAAAACAGCCAGTACAGTTGCTACTGCTTTATCAAAAATATATAGTTGAGGTCCTTTAAGATACCCTAGACTAGTGCAGGTCGATGACGGATCTGAATTCAAAGGTGCTGTTAATCAGTTATTTGCGAAGCATGGCGTACTGGTCAGACGTGGCATTCCAGGTGTGCACAGATCACAGGCAATTGTAGAAAACTTTAACAAACAGTTATCAGAAAGACTTTTCAGCTACCAGTATTCTAAGGAACTCATGCATGACACCCGGAACACTGAGTGGGTAAGAGATTACCACATGTGATAAAAGCAATGAACAATGAAGGCCACCCAAAACCTGCTGATGCTATTAAATTGAAAACAATTACAGAACCAAAAACAGGACCAACCCCCGCACCAGACACAAGTTTATTTACTAAACAGGTAAGATATTTATATCAACCAGGGGAGGCTGAGAACGACGACAGACGCAGGGCAACAGACCCCATCTGGTCAACGTCTGTACACAATATAAAAAAAATAATTCCTGGTCCTGACGGTCCTGGCACAACAATATATTATCTGTATGACCCTGCACCCCAAAGGGCATTTGTCAGAGAAGAATTACAGATTATTCCCCCAGACACCGTTACTCATTTCAGTAACTAACTCATCAATTAATTCATCAACCAGTTCATCACAAATGTCTTCAGATAACTTGAGCCTGTAATGTCCAGGTGCATAAGCTTTTTCCTTAATGTGAAACACACGTTTTGTGTCTCCAACTGCAAGTGACTTTTTGTGTGTTTGGATCATTTCAAGATTATGTTTATTTGATCTCAGTGACTTGTTTGGATAATCAGGCATTAATGCACCGTCTAACACTTGCTTGTAATGTTCATGACGTATGTCTTTATTTTTTATTGCTGTTTTTTTAATTCCTTTGGCTTTGGACTGACTTCCCTTTTGGTGCAGTATAGAATACATTTTTGATCTCAGTCCAACGTACTCAACTATAGGCACACCATTAAGTTCATCCTTAAACTTCCCAGGCACTTTCTTGTTTTGTGTGCTAAACAGTGGATGATCTTTAGGATAGTCAGATGTGTCATACATGTGTAACTCTGTTTTCATGTCTTCATAAAAGTCTTCAGTACACACGTCAATGATCATAGAGTCAGTGTCAGTGTATAGCAGACGACAGTCAGGATACTTTGGTTTGAAGTAATCATAATAAAATTCAAGCATCAGCAGTTTTGACAACTCAAGAATTGCCATACCAATGAATACTGGCTTGTCCAGTTTAACAATCTTTTTTTTTGAGTGACACTGCATACAATGATGAATGAAACTCTTTATACCCTGTGTACTGAGGCTTACCTGTAAGTTTAATTGCACCTGATTCAGTTGTGACCAGTCTCACATCTTTTCTGTGATGAGGATTTTCCATCGTCTTGCCAAAACAGGCATTGTTCATAAGCTTAAAGAAGTCTTTGTCAAATGCAGTGTTGCCATCCCTGGCACGGAGGGTTGTGTTCTTCATTATGTAATCTTTCATGAAAGCACTCTGATCAAATTGAATTCCTCTGTGAACTTTCTTTAGTACTAACCCATGTCTGATGTAAAACTGTAACAAGCGGTAGTGACAAACATAATTGAATTTGTCATTTAGATTTGGCACAAGTTTGGTGTCTTCTTTTTTCCCCGTCATACTCATTTTCTCAACAGCTAAGGGATAATCATTGTGGTAATCATGTAGATGGTGTGGGTACTCTAGGTCTACTTCAAAGATCCAACCCTTCGCGTCGTTTCGGTCAAGATTAATAATACTGTTTGTTATGTCTGTTATGTCATACTGTGACAAATCATACAGACAAAAGTTTTTCAAGGGCAATAACTCACACATTGCCCAGCCATACAAATTGTTAGCGTCTACATAGGTAATAAATGACCTTGACCTCGAGGGGTCAAACCCAAGGTCACCATAACCGTCCAGATATTTATTGTTGGCTCTGGCGTAGTTATTTGCTGCAATACTAATGCCTCCTCTCAATCCGCGTTCTACCATTTCACCCATCGTATGATCAGACAACAGGTCTATAGATATATTACTGGATTTCAAAAATGCATCCCATGTCATGCCAGGACTAGTTATGTAACAAGCCGGGTCAAGCTTGTAGTGTAACAAACCCTTTTCACGGTAACTTTCAAATACGTCTGCTAGTAAGCAAACGTCAGCTTTCAAGTACTGGTCATGGTAGTCACCAATTGTCTGACACCCTAATTTACCCCATGCATCAAGTGTGTGTTGATATTCAGAGTCAGAAATGCCTTTTCCAGTTAGTGTAGAATAAAATTTCTCTTTTGGTGGCAGTCTCCTTTCTTCAAACACAACCCAGTGATCAATGTACTCATATGGATAAACTCCTTTCTTAATCAAGTCTGGTTCAAAATATTTACTTGTTATTGGATACTCAGTCAGTCCTTCTGCCAGACTAGCCAATCCTAAAGACAAATGTTGCATGGAGTCATAAAATGCTAATTTATCTAACCTAAAAGTCAAGTATTTCTCAGTTGTCTGGGCAATACAACTTATGTTTTTGTACGACTCATCTACAGCCTGCATGATAATGTGTGAATCATATCCTTTGAGATTGTGGAAAAAGATTGGCAGTTTGTATGTCTTGGGATCTGTTTTTAATAATAAGTTACAATTGTTATGTGCAGCACCTCTGTAACGCCCAGTTATGTGATCATGGTCACGAACTTTGTCACCACCTAAAGGCTGTTCACAAATCCAACACTTCTCTGATGTATCAAATTTTAGTTTGTCTTCTTCTGTCATCACCAAAGGCATCTGACATGTTGTGAGATACTGTACTACCTGACTATACAGATGTCTCATTTCTGTTAAAAACAGACATGCTGCATTTTCACCCCTGTAGATAACAGGTTCTGAATGCAGACCGTCTGACCTAACAATAATGTATCCAAAAGAACACACCACTTGGTCACTCAATTTTATAGTCTTTGGTAATGACCCTGGAACAGGACCGTCATACGGAACAACTAATGATTCAAAATCAGCGTACACTACAAACGGCAGCTTTTGCTGATTCCCATAGTTTTTAAAATACACTTGACTACCAGGATCTGGATACTTAAGTACAGTTTGTATGTCATCAGCTGACCTGCAGTGTTGGACGTGTTTGTGCGCTACGTTTATGGAGGAGAATCTTTGTAAACATCTTTTACAAACTTCCTGTTTCCTACCATATTTTGATACATGATTATGAATTAGACGTGACATACTTATACTTATAATTGTGTAGTGAAAGTTATTGTCATCACCGACAGGGCCGATTAGCAACATGTCAACATGTTTATCTTCTGACTGCCCATATGTTGGAGCCAGAGGTGATACTCTAATGGGTTGTAACTTGTCAACAGATTTATTATCCCATACAAACACATTTACAGATATGCCAGTATTTAGTTTTTCAAACAAGTCTATGTCCTCTATTTTAACAGGGAACTCAATGCCCCTGAAGTTGAGTTCATTTACAAATTTAGTGTAGTTAGATACACGTTCAGGTTTTGACTTTACAAAGTGTAGTTTAGCAAGCACACACCACATGAAACAATAGTTGTCATTGTTCTGTATGTTAACTACAGCCTTCTTGTTTGCAACCTCAGTTGGCACTGGCAACCATGATTTACCTAATATGGGATGATACCTAGACTGCTTTAGTTGTAGTTCATGTACATGTCCTTCATGCCAACCAGATCCTTTCATTTTTGCACTGTCAATTGCCTGGAGAAAGTCAGGTAATAGTCTGTCTCTAAACACGTTCTCTAATTCCCTTCTTGTGTTAACTGTGTGTTGTCTTGTTGATATATACGATACAATCACCTCACCGTCCATTCTAGTGAATTCGATTTTCGCAACAATCTGAATCTTAACACTGCCTGTCAGAAGATTTTGTTGTATGACAGAAAAAGATCTTTCTATCGATTCATAGACATTGTTAGTATTAGATATAGGCAAGTTTGTTGTGTGAAACACGTTTCTTAAACCAGATGAGCCAGGGTTTGATGGGCCAGGGCTTTGTGAATTGTCCGTCATTTTTATTTGACCGACAAAATAATAAAATAAAAAATATTAACGTTAACTCTGCTGACTCACCTTGTGTAATACCACTTTATTAACTGTAACACTGTCAATATAAACATTTAGTTTGCGTAGTTGCTTAAATATGCTATAACAAACTTCCCCTAACCAACCATAGTTGGTATCATCAACTTTAAAAGTAGGTGTCTTTAAATCAACTGTCATGTGCTCCACATCTGGATGCTCATCGACATAATCCAAAGTCACACTATATGTAACATATATTTCTGATGGTGCTGAAAGGCTTATGTAAGTCTGTTTGGGTGATATTAAGTCAGTAAAGTGCATAACATCTTTGAAAAGGTGTGAGATATCAAGCACTTGTATGATTTGTCCGTCTGTCATTTTTATTGGACAAACAAATGTATAAATTAATTTACATCAATTTACTAACCCATACCCTGTTGGCTGATCTGTCTTTAAAATGAGCTTTAGATGCTTAGTTGATTTCAGTTTATTTTTTACATCATCTCGTTCATGCTTATTTGGGATGACATCATTCTCTCTGAGACAGTCTTCAAAGCTGTCACGATCCTTGCAGTAAAACAAACAGATAAACTTTAACTGTTCTCGAAAATCTTTCAGTACAGCATTATATTTCTGAGTGAGAATCCATACACTGATGTTTGTGTGTCTGCCACTGAAGGCAAGTTCTGCCAATGTATTTCTCTTCTTGACAATGTCTTTCTCTGCTGAACAGTCATCAACAATAAACAAAGTTGGCTGTCCTTCAAATTGCTTGTAAAAATATTGTAGGTAGTCATTCAGTTTTTTCTCAGGGTCGACTAAATAAATGTTGCTGTCAGTCCAAATGAATAAATGGTTGTGATAAGCTTTGTTGTGTTTGATTGTAGGACAAAATATTACAATGTTTTCAAAATGGTGGATGTATCTTGTTTGTAATAAGTCAAGTACGAATTGAGTATTTCCACACCCTGTGGCACCAACAAATAAGCCACAATGGGGGTCAAGGGTCATTAAGCTTCGGTTCATTTTAATACACAATATAATTTTAATATATGTGTCCACTCAGTCTACTCTCTTGTATATTGAGTTGTGCGTCATATATCAGGTACAAATATATGTTAATGGCTGCAGCAGTTTCAACCTTCTTTTGTATCTGAATTGTTATTCCATCACTACCATTCTCGACAGTTCGTCCTGACCCATGAAGATAATCATCATCTGTACTACGAAGGTCTAGCCACAGTGCGTATTTGTTTGTAAGGTATTGTCCAATCCTAACGTCATACAGATGTAGATCTTTACACGCAATGTTTGCTGGTTTATCTCTAATCCTTCCACCCGCAAAATACTTTGTGATCTCATCATAGTGCTGGTATGGTAACATTCCTGAAGCGTACACTTGATTAGGGCGGCCTTCGATTGTACAGGATAAATGTGTAATCTTAGGATTGTAGAATTTTTCTGAATCCCGTTTATATGGATCTGCTGGTTCAACAAACAACATAAGAATACCTTTCAGTGACCTGGCAGGTGTGTTCAAGTTTATATTCCACATTGGGTCACTCTTGTCTTTGGGTATTAAACTATGTCTAATCACCCTGTCATAATAAATTGGCAGTCTTGACTGATACTGATTTTGAATGAGTCTGGCTAGATCAGTGTGTGTGACAATTTCATATTCCAAGGAAATGTTAGAGATCTTGTATGTTGCATCTGTGGCAGATGATTTAATAACTTTGGAGTAGTCATTGAAGGTTAGTTCAAAGCTCAGACGGTCATTCAGTGCCCCTTGATAATAAGGCAGATGAGCTGTTAGGATTTCAAACTCAAGTGGTATGTAAAATCTGGTTCCATATGTTTCAGCTATAATAACTTCCTTTGGTACCCCAGTAGTTGTTTTGTCTCCGGCATTGATTCGAAGTTTACCAACATTATCTGGCTGTATGCCTTGATAAATATGATCTTCTCGTTCTTCTCTTGTGAGCCAAAGGTCTTTGTAACAGTAAAATACATCTGAGTCATCAAGACTAAACACTTCCTGTCCTTCAAGTTTTACTTTAATAGTTTTAACAATTGCTCTGCCAAGATTGTCAACCAGTGTTCTGTTTACATCTGCGTCTGATGATAGTTCAATATTAAATGCTAGGCGTGCAGTGCCAGGAACAATAACGTCACTGGGACCTAGGTTTGGAAATTTGACTGTAAGTGTTTGGTTCTGGTCTATGGTACTTGGATTGTTTGTGATGACGATTGATTGTCTTATGCCCTTAACACCCAGGGGCTCACGTAGTTTTCTGTATGGGTCTAACTTTGTTCCGTAAGACTGTGTCATTTTTATTATGCACAATAAAAAATAATAAATTAATAAAACAATGGCAGCAGGAGGATTTAATCATGAAGATTTTGAAATGGATGACACGTATGATTTTGGTAATACAACAGATATGGCAGATATGGCAGATATGACTGGTACAAGAAATATTTACAGTTTACGTCATGAACTTTTAGAAACCAAAGTGAACTCATTTTATGATCATGTTGGTGGCCGCCCAGACAACATAGACCCTAATCAGTTTGAACTTGATGGCAAGGGTCATTTATATTTAAACACTGTTGACAAAGGAAAAGTACTATTGACTAACAAAAAAGACCCTAGTAGGTTTAGGGCTTTAAGTACAATTAAAAATGAAGGTGGTGTTGGTGCCTTGCGTCAACTTGGTATTGGAGGGTCTCCTGTCACGCCAAGACTGGCTAGTGTTCTTCACGACACGCAAACAAAGTTGCCAACAGGGCAACAAATTGAAATGGCACCAGTAACAAGCCTACCAGAAATAGCAAACACAGTGATACAAGAAACCTCATTTACTGAAGGACAAATAAATGACGCTATGAAAACAATAGACGACCCACCTTTGTCAATGAGAGAGATTATGGGCTTGGATAAATCATTGCAGACGATAAGAGGTGAGATGGTAAACAATGTTGCCAAACTAGGTGAGCTTGACAAACACATAGAACGAGAAAAAGAGAAACTGGCTACCGCAGACAATGGGAATCTTGACACAGAAATGAAAGAAAGAATACAACACAGATTAAATGATTTGCAGATAGAAAGATCAGGACGGTTAGAAACGATTAGTATTGGGAGACAAAAACTAAAATCACAGGTCAACAGGATTAGAGAAACTATTCAGAAAATACTTCACGAAGACACAACGTTGGCTGAGAGATTGAAAACACTTTTCAGAGAGCAGGGTATCACAATTGCTAGTTTAATTACTGCTCTTGGGTTTATTATCAGTACTGTAGTGCTGGCTGTCTCCGGTGCTGGGGTTAGTGGGGGTGCACCACCAACCCAGGGCCCACCAACCCCGGCCCCCTCAGATCCAAAAGATTTACAGTCATGGGTAAAGAAACAACTGTCTCACATTTCAGACCTGCTTAAGAAATTGGCTCTGAAAGCAGTAGACGTGTTACCCAATTTAATTGGCACGGTTGTCAGCTGGTTGATTAATACTACAGCAAAGGTAGTTGGGTTTATGGCAGAACATGTGTGGGTATTTTTGGTGACAGTAGGAGGGTTAATGGTGGGTTATTTAATGAAACAGATAAAGAAGTAATACTCCTAGTCCTGTTAATCCTATTACCAATGCTGTTCTCTCTGACTCATGTGTGTCAAGGGTTGGTGATGGTGTTATCGTTATGGGTACCGGTGTCAAAGCTGGAGCTGTTACTGTCTGTACAGGTGATGATGTTACTGGTGCCGTGGCCGGGGCCTGAGGTGTTACCATATGTAATGATTTTAATGACTGAACATGTGTGGTTGTGGCCCCCAAGTTTACAGATTGATTAAGACCGAGTTTTTGACCAACACCTGCAACAATGATTTCATTATTATAATTTGTGATTGTCCCCATTTGGAGTTGAAGATCAGATGGTAACATGTATAACCCGACGCCAACTACAAAGTCAACTTTTGATCTAGCATATCTGAGTACGTCTTGGTAGCGTTGTATGCTTGATGGGAGATCAACTGTTGAATTAATTGAATCTTCCAGGTTTGCAAGAAACTGTTTTTGAGATTCAAATTTTCCACTTCCATTCAAAATGTTTGATTTTGTTAGTGATTGTGCTCCTAGTAAACACCAGACATATGTTCTGATTGACTCATTTACGCGCTCAACTCCTGCTTGAGTAAACCCGTCAGATTTATCTAAGACAAATGTGGTCCAGGCGTTTGACTGTTTCTGTTCTATTGATCCTAACCAGACTTGTGATTTTGATGAGAATGAAGTGTAACCAGGGTAGTAATCTTGAGGGTATTGTCTGTGACTCAAAGCGTAATACAATGTACCCATACCCTTGTGATCATCAAGTTTTTGTGTGAAGTCATACTTAGTGCTTATGTTAAATTCATTACAAATGCGTTCAAACGCTTTCATATCCATGGGGTTGTTATACCTGTTGAAACTGGATTCAGTGGGCAGTGGTGTATGAAGTTCTGACAGAATACGTCTAAGCTGGTAATAAACATGGAAATGATACACAGATCTAATAAGTTTGTTTGAGTGATTCAAGTGGTCTGTAAATGAAACACCACAGCCTGTAGTTGAGCATAGTATGGCAAAGTTGAGTTGGTTTTGAAACATCTGTAGTGGACTTGAAGACCACTTTCTTGCAGTTGAGTCATCTGTTATTGGAGGGTTTAGGTAATGGTCAAACGGATTCGGTACTTTGACTTGAAACAGATCTTGTTCAGACACAGCTATGTCTAGTTGATTTAGTTGAATCATTTTCTGTTCATAAGTAGGTGCAACATTATATTTGGCATCCACATTAAATTGAAATGCGTTTGTAGTGGTAATGGTTGGTGATTTAAATTCCATCCTTTTTTTATATGAGATAATAAAAATGTTTATTACCTTAACAAATCTTGACACAAGCAAACCAGTGTGGTTAACTAATGGGATTGATAATCGTGATGGTAGCAAGGCTGTAGCTATCCATGAATTGTTCTATACAGTAAAATGGTTTAATGTAGAAGATGATATATATAATAAAGTAATTTTTGATGGTAAGACTGAAGCTATACCACCTGGGTATTATGACTTTTGTACTATAGCTGAATGGTTTCAAAGTAAATTTAAAATTAAAGCAACTTTAAATCCAGCTAACCTACTTGTTACACATTAGAATTTCTGAAACAAGATTGGTTAAAAATTTCAGATAGATTTGCATATTTACTTGGATTTTATATTGACGAAGATTGGTATAGAACAGATGATTTAGATGAAGTTATGTTTGGTATTATAACAATGAAGACCAAAAAACTTAAAATAACTGGAAAACGTCCTGTCAATTTGTCAGTACACACAGTGCTAAATGTTTATTTGAAAGAACTAAACACATCTGAGAATGTTCACAATGGAAAGCCTTCAACTTTGTTGAGATGCTTACCTACTGGAACTGCTCCGTATTGTGAAAGTGTAGTTGTTAGATTTCCTAATTTGCAGTTTAAGAAATTAGGTTCTAGTTTCTTTGAGTCACTGAGTATATCTGTAACTAATCAGGATGACAAACCAGTTCTTATGCATGATTTTAGTGTAGTGTTAGAAGTTAAATAATTTTATTTTTGTTTATAAAAATGAGTGGTCTTGGTCCAAAGCGAACAATCATACCAGTTGCGTGTCCAGTAACAGAGTTGAAAGATTTGGCAGACGTACAGGATTTTGAGAAGGAAGGGGATGTTGGAGAAATATATGGTTTTGAACTTGATTTAAATGGCATGTACAAGAGGAAAGTAATTGTCGACATGAAAGACGGTGAAAAACAGATTCCTAAACTTGGTCAGCTTCGTGATGTTACTGTACCTACTCCACCTGTAAATAATGTGCCTTACAACTTAATACATGTGGGTAGTAAGTGGGTGGTTTCACCTGTACCTGTTCCACCACCCACAATTGACTAGGACATAAAGATTGAATTTATTAGTCCTTATGTATACACTGATGACGAAGGCGCCTTAGTGTTTAAGAAGGTTGTTAACTCGGGGCCGCTTATTGTAAGTCTTGTTCCAAGCTTTGCCCCAGACGACAATAGCAGAGAAAAACTGAAAGTTGAAAATTATGAGAGACGGAGATATCTTCTTACGCACAGGAAGGGTAGGTCTGATGCAAAGGTTGTGTTTATGCCAGCAAACTTTACCATCACAAGAGAAGCGACAATAGTATTTGAAATTATCATGAGATCAGTAACTACTGCTAAAGAGGCTCAAATTGCACAAGGAATTAAACTTACATGGAATGACACAGTAACAGAATCATCAAAGGTCTTTATTGCTATTACAAAAAATAATGATGTTATTAATGTTTCGAGCAGTGTTCCAGCTGTCAAGGTGGTGGTCGACAAAGCAACTTTTGTTCGTCTAACTTACATAAACCTTGAACACATTGATCTTGTTGCATTTTATTATGCCAGCAAATTGTATACTTTTGAAGAGTTGCAAAATGTAATTGCTGATTAAATTTAAAAAAATATTTGTGAATAAAAAAAATGGTAAACTTCTATCCACAACTACCGACGCTTGAGACTGTGTCATCATTTGTGCCTGATCCGCATATGCCAATTGCATCAGATAAAACATTACAGGCAGATGCATTCAGATTAAATAATATTACAGAAGCTTTGAAATATTTGGAAAGTGAAGAGGCTAAGTACTCACGGTGCAAAAGGAGGTATAAGTCAGTATTTAATTCTGTTCAAAACACTTCTATGGCTATTGGTGCAGTTTCAGCTTCATGTTCTGTAGGGGGTATCGTTATGTTCGCCACAGGAATTGGGAGTTTGGCTGGAATAGCAGTTGAGGGTTTTAGCGTTGCTACATGCCTGGCTTGCTTTGGTTTGGAGGCCTTGAACAAGAGGTTTCACACGAAATTACAGAAACATGAAGCATTGAGTACGCTGGCTGGTGCAAAGCTGAGCAGTATGAAACTTATTATCAGTAAAGCGTTAAATGATAATTTTATTGATGATGAAGAATTTAAGCGAGTCCAGGATGATTTGAATAATTACAAAAAACAGAAGTCTGAAATACAGAATAAAATGCGTAGTCAATCTCCTGTGAATGTTGAAGAACTTAAGGCCAGTTTTTTAGCAGAGGGAAAAAGGATAGGGGTACAGGAAACCACAGAAAAACTACACAATCTTTTAAACAAATAAAAATCAGATTTGGTAATCGTTTATTATTCACAGAAAAATGCCATGCCACTTACAACACTTGTGCCTGATTATTTAACCCCATCTGCGCCACCACCAGAGTACTACTGAGAAAAAAAAAATTTTTTTATTGTCCTTGTGTCTTGACAAATCTGTCCGAGTAAGTTGTGACTTAAGTCAAGTTGTTGTAAGAACTTATAAGAACTTACAGTAAGTAATTAATAAGTTCTTATGATAAGTAATTAATAAGTTCTTATGATAAGTAACTTAAAGGTTACCTCTGCAGGTTCATAAAAGTTAGTTGTAACTTGCTAGTAACGTATAAAGTTTTACTTGAGAAAATCGTGTTTCTCAGAAATCGACTCTGACAGGGGAGTGTGTAAAAAGTCATTAGTCTATTACAGAGCACTATAAAGATTTTGGTTTGATTTGAGAGAAACGGCCGTGTGGACCTTAATGACCATAATTAGTAATTAATTAAGGTCAACTTAAGACAATGGGTCTCAGAAATGTACTATTCTCGACTGGTAATGGTCATCATTTTTTTTTTTTTTTAACAATGTGTGATTAGGTTTTGTCAGAGACAATAGTTAGAATCCGGGAAAAATAAAAGGTGACGTCACACGAGTGTTTTGTTATCAAAAAACGTGAAAAGATGAAGACAAAAAAAAATTGGTCCAAGTAAAGTACTATCTTGTATCTCTTCTGTAAGAAAACCTTTCTTTTTTTACGAACTTTGCTGTGCTTAATTCAATCTTGTGTGTCTCTTTCTATGCCGCAAGAAATAGTACATAAAACAAGATGAGGATTTCATCCCAAAGTCTACCGTGCTGTTTGGAACTCAGATGCGTATATCTTTTAGGAACATTCAGAGATTTTAGGCTTATAATGCTGATCCATTTCCCTCCTCTCTAAGCCAACCTCTGATCAACACACACGTCGGCGCACACAAATATAGACGGACACACGGCGCTTCCCGCCATTAGTACGCTCTGTGGGCTCGTGTAGCGACAGGAATCCATCTCCTTCTATTCTAACCCACCCTCTGATCCACACACACTGGCACACATAAATAAAGACGGACACACGGCGATTCCCGACATTCGTAAGCTCTGTGGTCTGGCGTAGTATAGCTATTCTAAAGAAGAATAATAGCACGAGCAGCGAAATGACGTCACTTCAAGCTTCTCGTCATGCCATCATTAGTCTCACGACGCCGTGTTCATAGCGACGACTCGATGTTATACGTCACTCATTGCAGTACTAACATTTGACCTATCAGAGGATCAACTTGCTGATTTTCACGCCTAGAGCTTACAGGTCACAATTTGTCTTAATCCTACCCCATGGCCGGGACAAATAGCAGGCTTATGCAAACACTGTTTATGAAAAATCATGAGGGTATTAATGAGAAGATATATTTTTTCGTAAAAGAAAAATTAAAAAAAAATTATGTTAGCTGTTATACAAATGACTCCGGAAAAGTGGTGCAGAAAATTGTCTGATTTTCACACCTAGGGTATACAGGTCATATTTGACCTAATCGTACTCGACAACCGAGACGTATATGAAAAATCATGTGCTTATTAATTAATGAGGAGATTGGTGTTTTTTTTTTTTTTCGTAACAAAGATTCATTTGTTTTAAGATTAACCCATATAATTCGTGAAATTAATCCCCAAAGCGTGAAAATATTGTTTTTTTCAGAAAATATTTAATTACCACTCAAAATGTTCTAGAAGTACAATGTTGGTTAACGAATTCATTCAATATCTCCCTTTTATCTAGCGATATGCAAAATATCTAGTAAAAATAAGAAAAAACTACGGACCTCAGTGTGGATCAACCGTGGGTTTTTTTTTTTTTTTGGGGGGGGGGGGGGGGGGTGAATCGGCCATTTTCTCGCCAATGAGCATCTTAATCAAAACATCGAAAAACAAGGACTCGAGATAATTCTTTAATGGAAAATATCCTAAAATTTAAAGCTTGTCCGTCCTCAAACGCGGGGTCTAGTCGCTGTCACACACACACACACACACACACACACACACACACACACACACACACACACAGAGAGACAGACAGACAGACAGACACACACGGCGCTTTGGCGCCCAAAAGACGTTCTCTAGCAAGGTTTGCATAGCTAGACGTGACGTCATTTTTATCTTGTTACTTCTTTGCCAGAATTTCTGCCCCGCACGCCAAAAACGTCATTTGCATGCTCCGGAATACGCTCCGACCAGCCCCATTTCAAAGTCTACCGTATTTTGTTTTAAATAGGTAGACAAAAAGGATTAAAATAAAAAGAAAGACGGTCACCATCTGACTGCAAGAGCCAAACAACATCACAGCCACGTAACGTGTTGTCTAGTGGAGGGCCCAATGATGCATTCCTAAGATGGTTTGTCGCGTCATGTGGGCGTGTCAACCCCAATGCAAGTGTCAACTCGGGTTCAACCCAGGTTGCAAGTGTAAACGGCCTCAGGGAGAGGGAGAGCATTACGTCAATTCATAACTACATGCTGATGCTTTGCGTCAATTTAGGAACATTGTTTCACACTGACGTGTCTTGTTCTGTAGCGTCACCCTCACTGTCTAATTCTTCTGCACAAGTGGGAGATTCTTACGTCTGACATTTATTTCTGCAATGAATTTTTGTTTTCGAAAACGTTCAAGAGGTGCAGAGCTGGCTAACGAACTCGTCTAATGTCTTTCTCCAGACTGGCCATATATCCCACAATTCAAGTGAAAATAACGAAAATCACGGACTCTAATGTGGGTCAACCGACTTTCTATAAACGGTCATTTAACACGCAATGACATATCCAATTTCAATATACTCGAAGGCTCTCATAGGCACTCTCTGAACGAAGAATTTCTTCTATTTTCAACCTTGTACGTTAAAAACTCAGTTCGGAGATTTTCGTGTTTATACACACACACACACACACACACACACACACACACACACACACACACACACACACACACATACACACACACACACACACACACACACACACACACACACACACACATACATACATACGCACATACGGCGCTTCACGTCAAAAGTACGTTCTATAGCGAGGTTTGGATGCGTTCCGCCGCGTCCCGTCCTAAAAGTCTCTTCTATAAATAGAAGAGATTTTTAAAAATGAAAGAAGTCTGATTTTCTGGCATAATGAAGAAGACGCATTGTAGACGCAACCCTCAAAGCCACCCCCCTAAAGTCCTCACTGTACTACTTTTTCCGAAGAAGGTTAAATTAAAAGCATGGAAAGCAGAAGTCTGAGAAAGTACATTAATATCTTGAATGCTTAAGATGTCTGCAATCACTTTTTCAGTTTTCATTTATCTAGTCTTTTGCATTCTTCTTAATTTATGCTGTTATATGGTGTGCCAAAGTATCAATATTATATGGAGATGGATGCACTGCTATACTGTGATCAGTGTGATCAGCCCACTCTGTGATCTAGTCTTTGCCATAACCACTGTGATTTATTACACAATCTTACTTATAAAGTTTCATTTTACACAGAGTTTTTAACGGAAAAAGTACTGTTAATTGCTGTTGCAGATTACATGCAAGTGCGCGTGTGTGTGTGTGTGTGTGTGTGTGTGTGTGTGTGTGTGTGTGTGTGTGTGTGTGTGTGTGCGCGCGCGCGCGCGCGCACGCGTGCTTGCGCATACGTGCCTGTATGATGTGTTTCCTGTGAGTAGAGTAATTTCTAAGTTGTGACTTAATATTACTATAGAGAAATACAGCTGCTTGTGTACCTGTGTGTGGGTCTGTGTTAGGTGTTGGGGGTGGTGGAAGCGAATGAATGGGAGCTCTGCCGATGTTCTATATAGTGTTTATAATGTGTAATTACGTGTTATCTTAGTATGTGTTTAGCTGTTAATATGTGTGATGTGAGCCAAAGGCAAATTTCTATTTTATGTGTAACATTTCATGGATAATAACGCTTTTCAATTCAATTTAATTTATTTACTTGAAAAGGACAAAACGCAATACACTGAGCACACCTTCCAGAGTAAGGAAGCTAATTTTCGCTTTTCGGACGCCATTTCTGAAGCAATTTCAGTCCTTTTACCCTAATTGCACTTTATCCAGCTCTGTTGATATAATCTATGCAATTGTAGATTTTTCATGTCTTCTTCGTAGCATACATCTACCTTCAAGGTTTTCATTATATTTTACAATTTTTGTAACTTCTTTTTCATGACATTCCTGCATTGTTAATAGTACCAAATAATGACACAAATGCATGCTCATATGGAGCGTACCTACAGACTTCGTACCGCACCATTCAACATCGTACAGCACATCACTGTTGAACCTAGCTCGTAGACCAAGCGCATACCAAGGAACATGCTATGTTAAAAAAGCGTATAATATAGGAGTCGTGGCGCGGCGCTAAAAGACAGATTTATTTTTTAAAAGAAAGTAAGGAATAAGACAAGCTACATACCGGGAGCTCCTATGCCACCATAAACCCACTTAGGAAGTTCTAATCAATGCACAAGCCACTGTCAGCTACTGCGATTTGAAAGATTTCCCCTCCCGCCATTGTGACCACAAGAATTTTTGGATAAATAGATTCCAGGTCAATAGGATATAAGCTGTCAGCCTCTTTGTTTATCATTAATGTGAGACATAGAACATTTGAATACAAAACAGGTATTGCCAACTATTGATTCTCTGTTGTCAGGAACAGGTCAACACAGGCACACACGTTACTGTATAATTCTCTCTCTCTCTCTCTCTCTCTCTCTCTCTCTCTCTCTCTCTCTCTCTCTCTCTCTCTCTCTCTCTCTCTCTCTCTCTCTCTCTCTCTCTCTCTCTCTCTCTCTCTCTCTGTAACATCAACAATAACAAAATGTCTGGCACGGTATTCTTGGACCTAAAAAAACCGTTCGATCTTATAAACCATGCGATCTTGCTGTAGAAACTTGATGTTTATTTCAACAACATCAGCCGGTCAGCCCTTTCATTTTTGAACTCTTACCTTTCTGTGAGAACGCAAGCTGTCTATGTAAATGGCAACTATTCCACAGAGGCTAAGGTGGAGCTTGGTGTTCCTCAGGGTTCGGTTCTGGGACTAATATTATTCTGTATCTGTATCTGTGTTAGTGCTGAGTGTGACATGTTTGCTGATGATTTGACGCTACATGCGGCCAGTAAAACTGTAGCTGACATAACCAACACTCTCCAGCAGAGCCTACAAGAAGTCTCTGAATGGTGCAGTAGCAATAGAATGATAATCAATCCACTTTAAACAAAAAGCATGCTAGTCACAACACGTCAGAAACATCAGCTCCAACCCGCGCCTCTAAACCTCTCATTTGAAGCTGTCCCCATAGAGCAAGTACAGCAGCACCGTTTCCTGGGGGTACTTGTAGATAACCAACTCAGTTGGCAACCTCCTCTTGTACACATCGGAAAGACAATTTCGAAGAAATTATTTTTACTGTCTAAACTGAAAACGGTCATTAATTTTACCAC